>ML675601.1:57052152-57372261 GCA_007922155.1 Mesoclemmys tuberculata | reverse complement strand
ACACACACACACACACACACACACACACACACACACACACACACACATCCAGTGGTAAGAAACAGCAATGGGAAGGGGCGGTGTTAGCAAAATCCATTCTAACTATTTGATTTCTATTCATTGCATCTGACAAAGTGGGTTACAACCCACGAAAGCTCACGCCTGCAGAAATAAAATTTGTTAGTCTTTAAAGTGCTACAGGACTCTCGTTTTAACTGTACGAGTGTATCTCTGTTAGATGACTATCTCTAGCCATTAGAGATGGGTGAATAATACAAAACATTTGCCACGAATATTCATTGGAATTTCTAGATGAATTTGCTTTGACCATATTTGCACCTTTGTGCATTTGCTTTCTATGAACATTCAAGCAGTGCAGGTTACTGTCATTAATACTTGTGTTAAGCAAATTGTGGGGGAAATTTCAGTGTTTGCTCTGGAAGTGCTTGCATACTCATCCAGGTCTCAGTTCAGCAACATACTTAAGCGTGTGCCTAACTTTAAGCCTGGGGAGTCCCACTGACCTTGCTGAACTGAGGCCTTATGAAGTGAACAGAAACGATGTCATGGGCCTTCCCTGACAAATCAGAACGAAGCAGCACAGATTGAGTTCTTTAGAGTACTCATGATCAATCCAGATAGTATAAACTTTAAATTGATGATAAAGAAAATGAATGTGAGGAAATGACTTGAGCACAGATACGCAACAAACGGGAAAAAAAGGGCTCCTTTTGGTTGTCATGGATTGTTCTCTCAGCTGTGCTCACGGAGAAGGCTGCGAAGAAAAAAAAGTCTAAAAGGCATGCTGACAGTTGCACTGCTAAAAATAAATCCAAAACGTTAGGCTTAGAATGAGAGGACTGTGTCACATTCTCCATCCGAATATGATAGTTGGCTGTGTGTGTGGTCAATGCACAGTGAGCAATGAAGAGTCAGGATTGTCAGGGGAGAAGGTTTTGCTATGACAACTCAGTCTGTAGGTTTTCAATAACGTCCGTTTATTCAGGGACTTTTATCTCAGATATAACAGTGAGGGGATGCTTACAAGCATCTGCAGAGACAGACAGATCACAATTTTCTCAAATGTGTACTATTATGCTGGCTCTATGGCGGCTTTATGTTGTCATTGCTTTATAGAAACAGCTCGTAAGGAACGGAGTGGAACACAAGATTTAGTCCATTGTGTCAAATGATGCCAAAATAACATGCAGTATAGGAGGACCAATAGTAACCCCCATATTAAGATTGCCTAACATTTCCCATGATATTAAAAAAAAAATTCCAATCACTTTTTGCAGCAAACATTTGAAATTTGGCAGGGGGTTAGTTCTGGTGCTAGGGAAGCACCTTTTGCTGGCTCTGTGCAAAGTAATTCAGATTTGGCTGAGTTACGTGCTGTTGAAAATAAAAATAAATAAAATCACCATTGGCCGTCTGTGAAGCTCTGTAGAACTTGCAAGGGGTTTGCTGCTCGAATCTCTGAACATCCCATTTCCACTGAGCATGCTCCGGGCCCATTGAGCCCCCTCACAGACCCTACCACATTGAGCATTCTACTTGACATCTTCCCCTTGTATCATGCTAAAGCAGCCACAGGGGCCTCGGTAGAACCATCGGCACAACCACTGGGGAAATGGGTCAGGGTTCAGACCCAGCCTCAGAAATAGGCCTTAGGTATTCTGTCATCTTTGGCTCATGACGACCACTATTCTGCTGTGTAAATTCTGCAGTTTAAGGTATTCATGGAGTCCGGCAAGAGAAGGCATGCTACAGGTCTGATCCAAATCCCACTGAAGTCAGTAAGGGTCTTTCCATTGACTTCAGTGAGCTTTGGGTCAAGCCCCACAGCAGGTTCAATCTCATGTGTAGACCTGCTGTACATCTTTAAATTCTGCCTCTGGCATGATTTCACAGTGATGTAGTTGACAGCATCATAGATCCATATATTCTAAGGTCAGAGGGACCCTAGTGATCATTTAGTTTGGCCTCCTGTAGAGCACAGGTCATAGAATTTCCTCAAAAGAGTTCCTAGAGCAGACCTTTTAGAAAAATGTCCAGCCTTGATTTAAAAGTTGTCAGTAATGCAGAAGCCACCACAACCCTTGGTTTCAATGGTTAATTACGCTCACTGTTAAAAACTTACACCTTATTTCCAGTCTGAATTTGTCTAGCTTCAACTTCCAATCAGAGGATTGTGTTATACCTTTCTATGTTGGATTGAACAGCCCATTTGTTCCCCATGTATGTACCTACAGACTGTAATCAAGTCCCCCCCTTAACCTGCTCTTTGTTGAGCTAACTAGATAGAACCCCTTGAGTCTATCACTATAATGTGTTCTAATTCTTTAATCATTCTTGTGGCTCTTCTCTGAACCCTCTACAATTTATCAACCTCTTTCTTGAATTGGGAGCTCTAGAACTGAACGCGGTATTCAAGCCATGGATGAACCAGTGCTAAATACAGAGGTAATATAATCTCTCTAATCCTACTTAACAGTCCCGTTTATACATTTTAGGCTTGCATTAGCTCTTTGGGCCACAGTGTCACACTGGGAGCTCATGCCCAGCTGAGTATTCACCATGACATCCAAATATTTTTCATAGTCACTGCTTCCCCGGATCAAGTCTCCCTCCTGTAAGTATGGCCTGCTGTGTTTGTTCCCAGATGTATACATTTACATTTAGCTGTATTAAGCTGTATTAAAATGTATTAAAATGTTCCCAGATGCATACATTTGCATTTAGCTGTATTAAAATGCAAATGTGCCCAGTTTACGAAGCAATCAAGACTGCTCTGTATCAGTGATCTTGTCCTCTTCATTATTTACCACTTCTCTAATTTTTGTGTTATCTGCAAACTTTATCGGTGATGGTTGTATGTTTTCTTCCAAGTCATCGATACAGATGTTAAATAGCACAGGGCCAAGAACTGATCCCAGTGGGACCCCACTGGCAACAGACCCACTTAATGGCAATTTCCCATTTATGGTTACATTCTGAGACCTATCAGTTAGCCAGTTTTTAATTCATTTAATGTGGATGCCATGTTAATTTGTTATTGTTCTAGTTTTTTAATCAAAATGTCACATGGTACCAAATCAAACGCCTTATAGAAGTCTAAGAATATTGCATCAACACTATTGTCTTTGTTAACCAAACTTGTAATTTCATAAAAAAAGATATCAAGTTAGTCTGATAGGATCTGATTTTTCCATATACCCATCTCGATTTGCTTAAGTACATTACCCTCCTTTAGCTCTTTATTAATCGAGTCCCATATCTGCCACTCCATTATTTTGCCCTGGGATTGATGTCAGGCTGACAGGCTTATAATTAATTATGTCATCCAAATTACCTTTTTTTAAAATTGGCACAACATGAGCTTTCTTTCAGTCTTCTGAAATTTTTCCCTGTGCTCCAAGACCTATTGAAATTCATTATTAACAATCCAGCAAGCTCCTCATCCAGTTCTTTTAAAGCTCTTGGATGCAAGTGCTCTGCATTTGCTGATTTTAAAATGTCTAACTTTAGTAGCTTCTGTTTAATATCCTCCAGAGATACCAGTGGACTGGAAGGAGTGTTATCACCATATGATGAGACTGAATCCTGTTTTTATCCAAATACAGAAGAGAAACATTTATTGAACATATCTGCCTTGTCTGCATTATGGCTGATAATTCTACCATTTTCTTCTAGTAATAGATCAATACCATTGTCAAGATTCTTTTTATTTCTAATATAATTTTTAAAATTCTTCTTATTTTTCTTAAATCTGCTGGTCAGAGTTCTCCTTTTGTGTCTTGGTTATTCCCTTATCAATTTCCTATAATTCCTAGCTTCTGATTTATATTCATTACTATTAACTTCCCCTTTTTTCTATTTGTTTATATATATAGAGAGAGAGAGAGATGCCTTCACGTCCCCTCTAAACCAGATTGCTTTTTGGACCAGCACAGCCTACTTCCTCAGTTGTGGAACTGTGGATTTTGGGCATCTAGTAAGATGTTCTTAAATAATTCCCAATGATCATTCAGATTTTTCTGATTAAATTCTTTCTCTGATTAAATTCAGACAGAGGAGATGGAATAGCTCAAATCTCAGAGTGGGAGTACAAATGGTTAAAGTCAATTCAATCTATAGTTTGATCAGATGGAATATCACTCCTATAGAGAATTTCCTCAAGAGGACAGCATGCTCAAGCTCATGCTCTAAAACTTTGCCCCATGTTTTAGACAACGGGCTAAACTATATCCTCCCCTTGATTTTCCAAAGAAATGTGACCTCCTCTCTCAGTTACATGAAATAACAACAGGCACGTATGAAAATCGTGTAGCTCAGAATTATCCACATGGCCAAATTCAACAAATTAGCAGCCAGAAATTTTAATCAGCTATTTAATCTTTCAACCACGTAAGTGAGATTTTGTGTTTACAGTGGCAATGGGCCAGTTTAATCTCAGAAAAGAAAGATTGCCAGCCATGTCCTTGAAGCAGGGAGCCTGAGAGAAGTGTCTCTCTGTTAATCAGGTCCATCTGACCTGTGGCTCACATGAAGGCTGTCACCATTGCCACTTGCTGCTATGTGCGGGCTTGTTCTCTAGATTGGTGTTAAGCTTTGAGAAACAAAGGCAATTGTCTCTTTGTCTTCAGCTATATTGTTAAAAAATTACCCAGTTCATTCAAGGGTAATAAAAAAACCAGAAAAATATAAAGCACTGATGATACCACAGCATACTTTACATGTCATTCAATCCAATACTGATGAACTCCTACTATAACCAACTACTGAATATTTTATGCCAAATTCTGGATTAACATGCAACAGCACCTCAAACAGATGCACAGACACACTGCGAAAGCAAAGTAAATATACATCCATATTATGTCTCTCAGTCTCCTCTTCCTCACACACATGTGCATGTGCACACCTATGTTCTTTCTACCAGTAACATGACTAACTTGCAAAGGCCCAATATGTAAGGACCCTTCATAGTGCGTGTGTATAAACATGCAGACCATGTCCATGACTCCAAGCACAGTCCATAAACCCCTTGTTTTGCTGAGGGTCTGTACAGTAGCATCTATTATGGGTTTTAAAGATTGTGAGGTGTTCAGATACTAATAGGAGCTATATAAATAGCTGGATGGACAGATCAATTCAGAGGAGTCAAAGGTGGGCCACTAACGAGTTAAGTCACATTGAGTTATGTTTTCTGGAAAATGCCTATGCACAACACTTGCTGGAATAAGGAATCAAATTTTTGGCTGCCATGATCAACATGGAAAAATACGTTTCCCTCCCAACCATACTTGCCATTAGGTCTGCCTCTGCAGAGACTGAGAAGGGAAAAGTCAATGGGCTGGAATGGGGTTGAGAGGAGAAGAAGCTGGCACTTTACCGGCAATGGCTCTGGCTCCGGCTCCATCTCCCTACAACATCTCTTCCTTTCAGCGGTTAAAGCAGCTGCTGCTAAGTGGCTTGGGGAGACACAGGAGCTCTGCCTGTTTCTCTTTGGCCAGCTGAGATCTTTTGAGGTCATTTACCCTGAAAGGCTTCAGAGCTGCTGCTTCCTGTACTAGAAGAGCCACTTATAGGAAGCTGCCATTGGTTTTGCTACTGATGCCAACAGCATCTGCTCCTTGAAGAAAGATATAGGAGTGAAGCTTAGTGAAAATTCTATCATGTCAAAATTAAATTAAGAAAAAACAAAGGTTTGTTCATGATTGTAAGCAGCCCTTCAGGTCTGCAACTGAGCGCGTCATTTTTGAGAGGTGGTAAGGGGCAGGGTAAGAAAATGATACTCGCACTTTAATTGCAGCTGGTGATCAATTTATGGTCAGAAGCAGGAGGTACAATAGTTCTTTTAGTATTCATCCTAGCAGTGTCACTGCAGGCAGCATTTTTCCTCTCATAAATTAGAGATGCTCTCATACCAGGCTGCGGGATCCAGAACCTCCTAAACTTCGGGAAAGTATGATTCTCATCAAGATCCAAATGCTATGGGCTTGGGCCTTGCCCAAAGTATAAATCCGAACATCCGTGAAGATTGGGCAATCTTGGATTGGGAATTGAATTTTGATCTGAGTTTCATGAGTGGGGCCCCCTCTCTTGAACAAATATCTAATCCTTAAAAAATATTTTTTATGCAGGTGCAGCCATTTCTGCACAAATACATTCAGAACCAAAGATTTTGTGGTAGCCAGTCCATATTTCTAATAATGAAATGTCAGCTTAAAAAATGCTATGTTTCAGGGCAGTGAGTCCAGAAAAATGACTTTGCTGGTCAGTTCAGTTGGCAATTTTCCTCTCCTGCAACAAGTAGATGCTGGGATATGTGTTTAAAATACCCACACTTCAGCGTAATCTTGGAGATGCCAGAACACTATATACTGTATCTATATTAGGTTTTTATATTGCTGCACAACACTGCTGTATCCAAGCGCCTTCCACACAAAATCCACAGCAGCTGTAAATTCCCTAGTGAAGTTTGGGGAGTCTCTGGCTCTTCTGCCTCTTTCATGTTTACCTCTGCCTGAGGTATTGTTACATTTTAGGAAGACTGGATATACAGCCCCTATCTTGCTGCTCTGATACAACTCTTGGGATTTCTATGTAAAGCATACTACTCCACAGTCATCCAAAATGCAAATGTTTCCTCCATTCTTAATTGCTGCAATTTAATTGCATTTGTTGTTCTCAGGGCTTGTTTTATATGATTAATGTTGTAACAGGTCTGTGGACATTCCTTACTTTACCTCGACAGTGGAACAACAGTGGTGACAAAGAACAGGTTAAGGCATAATGGACCTCTCGTTTGCAAGGAATTACCTAAGAGTGCTTATAAAGATATCAGCCTTGTTATTCACTTATTGTGTAATCTTATTCATCATTATTACCATCTCAGTCCCTAGATTTCATTCTAGAACTGTGAGAAACATAGCCTGCGAGTAAACCCATATTAAACACATGCACTGTGTACATAACTGCCCATTCAATGAGAACAAAGATACACAGAACATTAATTATGGGCATGTCATAGGTCAAATAGAATGTTGTCTTGCCCAATAGCTGATGGGAATCTGAAAATGATTAGTTCATTTGCATACAGCAAAGCTAGGGGTTAAAATTAAAGATGGTTCTAAAACATAAAATTCGGATATGGATTTCAAACACCCTAAAGTCTAGGTCTGTTCAGATCCAGAGTTTTTATTTGATCCATTATGGATTTAAAAGCCAGCTTTGTGTGGCATGTAGAGCTTTAAAAACTGTGACAACCATCTGTGATTAGCACACATTTAAGGTCTAGAAAATTCCAGGTGGCAGTTTTCAAATGATTTGTCAATTGGAAGAGTGGCACCTGGAGTTAGAAACTGACCCAAAGAATGAAATGGGACTAGATACAGTTTGTAAAGAGGTACCTATTCACTGTGCTACCCCGATTCACTTTTGTTGTCATTTTCTTGCTTTTTGTATTCATCCAATTAAAGTCACTGGAGTCAGTTTAAAAGGCTTGACCAGTTTATTTGGATTTGAAGACATAATGTTGTGCACCACATCTGTGAGATTTTTGCTCAATTCATGTACAAAAATGGTGATGGGTTGAATTATTGCTTTCTGCCACAAATCCAGCACCTCTCTAACTCATTGGTCCTATCTACCCTTGAAATCAAACTCTATGTTTAAAAATTACATATAAATCTCTCCACTTCCTATTCTGCTTTTGTATGTTTAGCAAACAGATTGTTAAAAAAATTAACATGAAATGGGACAGGCCCTAAGGGCTGGATCCAAAGCCCAGGAAAAAGGTATTTCTCAATGATTATCTCAGATTCTGTTTCCTTCTGTCTATCTGTCTGTCTTGTGACTTTATCTAAATGTTAAGAACATCCACAGTTACATTAGATTACTAACACAGCGCCTGGACCAGCAACTGGATCTGTGCTGGCAGAGCAGGGCTACTATGTGAAGCCCTATTGCCTGATCATCCAGTTTGCCTGCACATATCTGATTGCTGGCCATAATGGGGTATCATCCCCATGCTAAAGGGCATGAGCTAACCACTAATTACTCTCAGTAAGTCTTTGTACAGGCCTTCGCACAATGGGGCCCTGATCTTGGCTGAGGGCCCTAGGTGCTACTGTAATATAATAATAGCAAGCAGTAATTCTGAATGATGGTCTTTAACGTGCTATTTACTACAGAGGCCATATTTCAGCAGCATCAAGTGATGAGTGGTTCCAACAATTCCATTTCACAACAGATTCTGTGGTTTGGAAATGTGTTTTCCGTCTAATGCCGAATGAAAATGAGACTGTTCTCACACAAAAAAAACATGAAAGAGAAATCCATCCCAAAATAGCCTAAGCCTGCTGGTTAGAGCACTCACCTAGGACAGGGGACAGCCAATTTCAAGTCCTTGCTCTGAATCAGGCAGTGTTCACCTTATCACCAGGCTATGGGGTCTGTCTCTCGCTCTCTGCCATCCTTGAAAATTCCATCCTTGAGCTGAGGAAACTTTATAACAAAATTCTTGATGGAACAGCATTTTTAAATGGAAAAAAATTCATCCAATATTTTTTTACCAGCTCTTGTTACAAATTTTGCACCAGTAAAGTCATGTGATGAGCATTGCTATCTAGCCACCTCCCATACCATATATAGCATCCCTGTGGTATCACCAATGACTTACATGAGATATGGGAGAAGTATTTAGTGTATTTTTGCAGTCTTGGAACGTGATTTAACAGCAAAAAGAGCTGGAATCATGTGATCAGCCAGTTCTCTGAGGATCACCGGAAAATGGTCCATGGCTCATGCTTTGAGAACTGCTGGTGTATAATGTACTGTAGCGAGACTAAAGATAAGCAGATCTGTCTTTCTAGATTTTTATGTAGTGTCCATTAACATATATCTGAAGTCTTCCCAAAACAAAGATATAAATACACATAGGATAAATAGGTTTGAGTACAAAAAACCTCTATATGGATCAGGATTTTCTCTGACTTTGATTCAGTTGCTTTGTGACTAATAAGCTCTCTCTTGTTTTCATTTCCATCAAACAAAGCAGCAGCAGCTCTTAAAATTTTCTAACACATTTTTTGAGAATAAGCTGAATTCCGGACCCAGGCAATCATCTTTTGAGGTTTACATCACCCTCTGGTGTTTCGCCCATCAAAATATAGCCTGCTTCAAAGAAATGACACAGCCTCCAAGATGGCAAAGAGCAAGCACTGGGAGAGAGTTCTTGGATTTCTGACTGCTTCATGGGGCACGTCCTTGCCTCATAGAGATTCAAGTTTACCAAAAGTCCTTGAGTTATTTTTTTCATTTCCCTGATACCCAGTAGATTACAACAGGGCTTGGCAATGTCTCTATAAGGAGAGTTTCTATTATAAGCTGCCTTTTGAGGGGTTTGTGTATTAATTTTTAAGATTGAAACTTGCCATAAAAGTACTTGGGACAGAAATATTATCTTTTTATGTTGCACTGCACACAATACATATTTTCCCCTCATTTCAGATGCTTTATTTGTTACAGATTCTGGTTTAAAACCAGTATCTTTATTAAAACAAAACAAAAACAAATTCTTGGGCCAGAATCTCAGATGGTGAAATCAGCATATATCCATTAAATGGAGCAAACTATTTTATGCCAGCAGAAGATCTGGTTCTAATGCTTTTTAAAGGCTATGTAGCATGGCCCACTGGTCTAGATAGGTACAAATTGCAACTTGTTGCAGAAGTGAATCAAAAAAGCTGACTCAAACTTTCCTTTCTTTCTTTCCTGAATGTTCAGAATCCTCACTGCCTTCCTTTCTAGATGAAAAGGTTTAAAATAGGAGACTGTTTTACCTGACAATCCTCTGATTCACTGGGAATCTTCTCTGATAAAATAAAAAGGACTCAAAGGATGAGAATGACGGCATTATCTTTAAGAATCTTGCAGCACCTTACCCTGTGAGTGACCTGATCAAGGGATATTCATGACTCACTTCAGAATCTCATTAACTGCAAATCATTCACAACCTAATGGAAAATTGTGCCTGTGGCCACAGTATTGCCAACCCCAAGCATTTAAAAATAATTAATCGAGCTCCCCAAAATCCTGAGATTTTAAACGTAACTGTTGGGTCTTTTAGTTTGTCTTCTCATGCCATAACCTTTAGGGTTCATGTTTTCAAGCTTCCCTCTACAATCCTGAGGGCTAAAAACTTACTTAAAAAAACTAAAAATGAAAGCTTGATAATAATCACATGACTCCAGGAACTGGGGCTTTAAGAAAAGCACTAAATATCATGAAACTCACTGGCATAATGCAATTCTACTAGCCTTGAGCATTGTCCTTCTTTAGGATTGTTTCCTATATTCAAACAATTTAATTGACTCTAGACACCAGCCTTCTGGATGTCTTTGGATGAGTAAATTTAAATAAATATAAATGGCTGTGTAAGCTGGGAGGATGTTTGCTATTTCAATTATTACATCTTGTCTTTATTAGAAATATTTATTTCTACTGAGTTGTGTGAGAGACTGGGTTGTATGCATATGATTGTTGCACATGATTGGGGAATGATTGTTGGTTTAAGTCTAAAGGGATTGCTTGCTATTTGGTGAGAAAACAGAAACATTCTCACAGTTTCTTCCACTGATATAAAGAAACCAATTAAGTGATGGATATCCAGAGTCAGCTTTAACTTATTCAACCAGTTCTTTGTTACATTCTTGTCTTTTCTAGAAGGAAATTTTGTTTGTTTTATTGAGTTGATCATTTCCCTCCATTTCTATTCTGGCCAGGGATGTTCACTACCTTCACCCCCTGCTCTTGCCCTTCTGTAAATCAACTGCCACCTGAGTTAAACACAGTAAGACACGACAATGATGACTTGGAGTGCTTTAAAAGAGAGACATGCTATGCTACATGACTTCAGCATTCACGTGGTGCTCAGCAGAAATACTGATAGCATAAAAATCCTTCATGGATAGAATTATCCGCTTTTCCACTCATCTAGACACGATGTAAAAGTTTATATTAAGATTTGAAACCAAGAAAGAGCCTTTAGAACACAATGGAGTTTTTGCAAGGAAAATGCTGAGAAGGTTTCAAACCTCACTGTAGAGAGAGCCTGATTTGCTGGCATAAACATAAAAGCAGAACCTGAAATAGAACAGATTTCTATAATTCTGCAGTTGATTTTCAGTAAAAATGGGGCAAACTCAGTGAAGTTTGCAGGCTAGCAAGATTCACAAACTTTGTGTCAAACATTAGGGACTTCACCCACTGAAGGTGAGTTTTCTAAACTCTTCCTCCCTTCCCAATAATTAAACCATGTTTATCTTCATGTAAATTCAGTTAAAAACATATTATTCAACCTCTGCTACATAGATATGGAAGAAAACAACAAAAGATAACTTTGTCTGCTGCGTGTTCTGTGCAGTATATAGGACCTGACCAAGCATCTTAGAAATGGGACAGCTGCTAGGTTGCACTACAAATGAATGTCCCACCCATAGAAAATACTGAAAAATGCATTCAATTAAGTATTTAGGGCCATGGAAATCACTCATCCCCTATTAAATAATAAAAATAATTATCTTAAAATAGTGATAGTATTTGTTACCAGCCATAGTCCTGCTGTTACCTAATTATTTTAAATGAATGCATTTTTACTGACCCACAGTTCTTTGTGGTTATACCTAGAAAGGCCCCTGGTATTTGTCAGAGAAGTTCCTAATTGATTCTTCTGTACTTAGTGTGTTTATTGTTAATCTATCTTGCTAAGAGCTGAGGTTAACCCATGAGAGGTTTTTATTCCGATGAAGAAATGTGAAGAGAACTATTTTGTTCAAATGCTAATTATTAAGATTCCTATTTGCCCCAAAAGAGCATAAACCAAGCTATTAAGGAAGATGGGAGAAAAATTAATATTGAGGGGGACAGTCTCTGGAAAAAATACAAGAGAAACTTTGATCTATTTATTTAAGCACTTGTTGAACTGTTCTGCTGCACAGTATGCAAGCAGAGGATTGGAGACTCCTTGGATCAAAGTTAATTGTTTCTTTACATATTCAATGGGACGCTGATACAGGAGAAAAAAAATCAAACTGCTTTCACCATCTGGGGTGATGACGTAAATTGTAATGTGCCAGCTACAGGCAAGGCCATATTAAGGCATAGGCACTATAGACCTCTGCCCAGGGCCCCAGCTCATGGAGTCACCTGACAAGAATTAGAATAGCATCTTTGATTTAAAAAACAAAATTATGTTTCTAGCCTTCATGGTTACAAAGAAAAGCTTGAAAACATGACCCAAATATAACAGATGCAGCGTTGTCTGCCCGAGTCTGTGAACAGCCTGACAAAACAGCTCTGAAATAGAATTATCCCATTCATCTTAACTCTGAAACTTGCTACTGGTCCAAAAAGGGGATGGGACCATGACAAGGTCATGGGGTCATAGCAACCCCCTTGTGGGGAGTGCCTGCTTGAGTATCTACCTTGCCTAGCTAGCATGGTACAGTGTCTTCTGTCAAGTCACGTGGAAAATGTGAAGACTTGAACCAAAGACTTATTGGTATGGGAAACACCGAATACATGATTTTGATCAACTCTTTAAACCTGGAATTACCTTGCAACCATTTAATCATAGTATGAGCAAGAATGCTGGCATAGCTGTGTATTTTTGCTGTGTGGACGCTTAGCTGATCATCATATTACCTGGTACAATCTCTTTTATGGTCCAGAAGCATTATGAGTCACATCATCTGACTCGGGGACATCCCTCTCATGGCAGTTTCAAGAGGACAAAGGATGATGCACAGCTTCTAGATCTGAGGCAGTGAGAATTTGAGAAGAGGGCAGCACCGTAATGTATGCAAGTTAAGATGCTGTCTTGTAGACACTCTGGATCAATTTCATTTTGAGAAGCTTATTTTTTTGCTAAAAAGCTAAACAGAATATTGAAAGCTTTGATAAAATTACCTACAATTTTCCTGACAATGGAAACAAGAGCTGTACCTGCCATCTATTTCCCAGAAACCCAGACGTCACGAGACTGAGACAGTGGGTGAAACATGCTAGTTTAAACAATAAGAATTGTTTAATAATAACATGCTAGTTTAAACACTAATAGTTTGAACAATGTGTCATGTCACTGATATGGCACACCGTTTTCAGCCCTTATCAAGAAGATAGATATTAACTGATTATTGTAATAGTTCTTCTGGAAGATCAAAAACTGCATATGTATTGCCAAAGGCTTTCAAACACAGCAATACTATTTTCAGTGGTGCCTAGCAAGTGCCTGTGGAAAAAGAAGACAAAGAAAACCAATGAGCAGTGACAACCATGTCTGACTTCTTACTCCATAGGTCTGCAGTGAAGGGTGTGTGACTCTTACTTCAACCATCTCACAACCTGCATGATAGAGGCCCAGAACATATTCTGGGAATCTCAACAAAAATGAAATGATATCTTGAAAGAACATCCACGGAAAATGCAGGAAGAACATAACTGCCATTCGGGTATTTGTTTAGATGAGGTTCTCAGATGTTTGCGAAAGGGTTAACTCTGTGTGTTTCTGTGTGGCAATTTTGTCGGAAGATGAACTGCATTTACAAGTGACAGGGTAGGAGGTCAGTCCTAGCAGGCCAAGACAGAGAGAGGCATATGCTGCTGATGATTTTGGAAGCCTGACTACTTTCCTCACTCCATGTTGAATTAATGATGTTTAAATAATACCATAGGAACTACTTCTCCTCCTGTGGCATATGTCATAGACAGTATCGCAAGAGTCAACCTTGCCCACTATTTGTTTGGGTCTTAGTGCGAGTTATCATATGTGGATTCACTCTGTGGGAGTGAGCTTTACCTTGATCAGGCCAGTAACAGGTAAAGCAGTTATAGTAATATTGTTAGAAGGGCTTCTTTCACTTCCACAACTTTAGCTAGATCTAGTGCAATACAGGTAGCGGAGGAACGTACTGGTGATGGATACCAATTTTTCCATCTCTTTTTCCAGTGAGCACCACGTGAGTCACAAATGGGTTATTACGTTAAACGTGAGTCTAACGCTAATAGTTCATACACATTTCAACCTCGGTGAAAAGCTCTTGGGACGTGCCAGGTAGGTGGAACGAATAAGTTCAGTTCCATGCATGGAGGGATAGCAAGATGCTAGGTTTGAAATTCACAACATGGATATGAGGGAAAATTCTTCCCTCTGTAAAGAAAATGTCATCAAAAACGAAGAGCCAAATTTTTAATGGATATTTGCTTGCTTATGCCAATTGTGAATTTATGGTTGAACTTAATTACCAGCCTATATACTAACATACTTCAGCAAGGTAGTCCTGAAAAATACCTACTATAGCTATGGCGCCAAAACTGCCAGTAAACTGGGAAATGTCTGCATCCTATATAAAAGGGCACTACTTAGACTGCTTCATTATAATGAGGGGAATCCCCAGAGAGTTGCAAATAATAAATAACTATTCTTGCTGTTACATAATAGTAGAATAAAAACGAGGTGTAAAGCAAGGGACTAAGTATCTAATGTCCAGCGGCAGCCTTCCTTCCCCTTCTCTCCTGCTCTCCCAGGGGGACAGCAGTGCAGGAAGGCTAGGCACAGTGCTAATGCTACAGCTAGCAATGTCTGCTGTGGCTCAGAACGAGGCGGCTTGGCTCCTCTGCTGTGTTTGTTGTTGTTCGTACAGCTCAGGAACTTGGCAGGAGCAGAGCAGCCAGTTCCCACTTTTAGTCCCACAGTCAGGAAAGTCTCACAGCCTGTGGAGGAGACAGACTGACTGAAAGAGCCCGGCCAGCTCCACTGCAGATAAGTTAATGTACACAGAAGGGACGTAAATTACCACGACCCTCCGCGGCAGGACATTGGCCAGGGCCTGTCAGAAAGAGGACAAACGTCGGCAGGCTGCGTGGCTCCCTGACATTTACCTCCAGATAGAGCAGCCTACTGCCCTACAAGGAAGGACCTCTTGGAGCCAGGGTTTCCTTGAAAACAGCTGCGTGTCCCTGACACCTACGAGCTAATGCAGTTTTAATCAGGGGAATTAGCTAAGGGTGGTGGACTGTTTTCCCAAACCATTTGCATGGGGGCAGCGGTTTTTCTTTTCCCTTGTGACTCTATTGACAGTTCCATTATGGTTTTTTATCTGGACTAAATTTTTCCTTTTCTCCCCTCCCCTCTCCAGGGAATAAAACATCTTATCTCCACCCACCAAGCCCCCAACGACACCATTCTTTCTGTTTGCATAGTGACATCACATTCCAGTGCGCCTCACGTCCCAGAAATAACTGAAACCATAAAGCAAACAGGAAAAAGGTCCTGATGCATGCCCTGCCATTGCCTTCTTATGAATCACAGCCATAGATTTCTGATGCAAGAGACACCTCTAAATATAAAATGTACTAATAATAATGTTCTGTGCTGCTATGGTGCTTTCCATCTGAGGGCAATACAAACATTAACAGAGTGAGCCGTCTGTAGCTCCAAATTAATACTCTCCATTGTACAGATGGCTGAAAGTGAACTGCAGTGAGTTAACCAAGGGAACAGAGTGAGTTAGTGGCGCTAACCACTAAACTATGCTCCCTCCTGTATACAAGTTTCATCATCATGAGGCATGAAGCTAGACTCATAGCAAGGAATAATGGGCAACATCTATATAAGGCCACCATTTGTTACATTGAATAGTGGTTTGTAACACCCACTGTCCCATTGATTTCAGTAGCATTAATTGTGCAGTAAGGTACTATTCACCACTGCTGCACTATTGAACTCAGAGAGGTTTCATGATTATTATTATTGTAAACTTCATGGCTGAAAGGCTTAGAGGGTGGAGGTCTGCTCAGGGAGCGGACTCTGGCATGGGAACGGGCTTTAAGATCAACAAAGAGAGGGCGGAAGGATCTGCTCTAGCAATCAGATGGCAAAATAGCGGTCTCGGCCCTCCAAAGTGAGAGTTACCACTTCGTCCCACAGTCAGCCCTCTGTTGCCCTCCAAATGCCCCCTTATTTCCTCCCTTGCCTGTGTGGTTGACCCTACAGGTTTAGTGCTTCTGGAGTTGGTTCCTGAAGGTGGGATCGAGAGGGTACTGGAAAGAAACTACTGCCCCTGTTGTCTACTGGGACTGAGTGAGATGAGAGGTGAAGAACCACTCCACCTTCTTTGCAAATGAGAGCAGAGACATGAATGGAACTTCAAAAGAAGAAAAACAAACAACCCTCCAGCCCCTTGCCACGCACACCCCACCCAACTGAACTAAAAAGAAGGCTAGAGAAGGCAGTCTCTATCCCAGTGGTTCCCCACCTTTTTGGCTCGTGGGCCACAGATATCATGGTTACAACCCTGAAGGGCCACCAGTTTCTGCCAGCAGCCCTCCCCCCGTCCCCTCCACTGCAGCCAGATCGAAGGAGATCAGCGAGGCAGCAGCTGGGACACCATACATGTCCTGTAGCCCCATGCGTTCCACTTAGGTCCCTAGGCAGTGGCTCCCTTCTGCAGCCATGGAGATGGAAGATCAGTGCTCCCCTCCCTCTGGCTCCAGTAGGAACACCAGTGCCTAAGAACCCAGGCAGAGTGCTTTGCCGTGCTCTCTGCTACACTCAGGGAGAGGGGAGCGCTGATCTCCCATCCCCTTGGCTGCAGCAAGGAGCCTGCATCAATCTTTTAGCTTCGCAGCAACACACTCTGCTTGAGTCCTTAGGCAGCGGCTCCCTTCTGCAGCCAGCAGGAGGGGAGTCGCGGGCCACTTTGAAAGCCCCATGGGCCACTTTTGGCCCCCAGGCCACAGGTTGGGAACCACTGCTCTATCGCATCACAGTGATAATCATGGCATTTGTCTGGATTCATGAATTATAGTGTCCAGGGCACTGGGATTTACATCTAGTTATACATGGCTTTGGGATGAATGATGTTCTACACCGGCTCCTCCCTTTGAAGTCTCCGATGTAAATGAATGTTGACTATGAGACCACGTGCCACTGTGCTCTGCCTATTCAGCAATGTCCCCTTACAGCTGAAGTAGCCAAGCAACTTCCTTTAGCTCTAACCTGTCCTGGAAGCTGAGCCTTCCCTCTAGAATCCAGGGAGCACAAAAGTAGAGTACAGTGGAACTCCGCAAAACCCAGTAGTCCTGGCCACAATATTCAGTAAATACTATTGCAAGAAGGGACAAGGTCTTCCTATGGGCTTGTTCATAGTGCAGTAAAGCACATATCCTGCATTATGCCTTTGGGCACTAGTGCAAGACAAATAACCAACGATAATAATAGTTATTCATTCTGTTTCTCTGCAGTTTCTCAAAGCCCTCTTCTCACCATTTAAAGATGTATTTTTTTAAAATCAACCAACTTACTGCCCCAATGGTCCGAACCTTTGCATAACACTAGCACACGTCACACTTTCTAGGCTAACGTATGATCTCATCTCTTTCAGGACGGAACACCCTTCCCATTTTCCTTCAAACTGCATTCATGATTCTGGCACTGGAAAGCTTTATCATTACATGTTGTTTTGAGCACACCCACTGCTTCCTGACTTTAAACAGTTATGGGCTAGATAGAGATTTACTGGCATCAGCTGGTGGTTTCTTTAAAGCTGCTTTAAATCATGTATTTCGTTCAGTGAACATGACACGACTTTGCATCAGTTGGAGGGAGAGAGAGAGAGAGAGAGAGGAGAGCTTTAATGTCCCAAAACAGCATATTTCTAGTGAGGATATGAGCAAAAGAGCGAGAGTTCTGTGGCACCTTAAAGACTAACCAATTTATTTGGGCGTACGCTTTCTTGGGCAGAAACCCACTTCATCATGGGTTTATCGTCGCGGAATATGAACAAACATCTTTGAATGTTGCAAGAGCAGCAGGGTGTAGTTACTGGGGTTAGTCTGTACCATGCCCAGTGTACCGTGTCACAGAGGCAAGCTTCAGCAGCTAGGCATTGTAGGCACTAGCCCTGGTGGGTCCCAATAGCCACTCAGGCACAGGGCTAAGGCAGAGGTGTTCACTAGGGCTTGGCAGGAAAGGGAAAGCTTGCAAATACCCTCGGTACAGAGACTTAAACATTTACCGTTCAAAGTGACGGCCAGCGGTAAGTGTTTGGGTCCCAGGCGCTGCAGAATCGGGGGTTAGGGCTCTTCAGACCTAATACCTGGGGTGCCCTCTCCACTCCAGTCTGTGTTCAAGCAAATAGGAGCTTGCAGGTTTCCAGTAAGTGCCTCTCATTGGGGCCCCTCTTCACTGGTTTCTTGCCACTCCTGTTCCCCCATAAACCTCACACAGATCTGGCCCCAGATGTAATATCCAGTACTGACAGCATGTCCCACCGGCAGCTCCACTCACAGTTCCTCAGGCTTCTTTCCAGCTCCCTGCTGCCACATGGCTTCCGTTGCCAAGTTGAACCCAGCTACATCAGGAGCTTTCCCCTTACCTGGCCAGGGGAATGGGAAGTGCACAGCGGTGGGGGGAAGGCTATACGGTGGGGAGGGGACTGATAGGAGTTGTAGTCCCCTGCTTTCTAGGTCCATCACAAGGGGAAGGGTTGGAATTAGAGTTCCTGGATCCAAACCTGTCTTGGTGGTTTTGGTTCCAAGAGAGTTGAAAATCTAGAAGGGGAAAGTATTCTGCTTCTAATCTCACAAGAGCTCTTAATCTCACAAGATTTTTCCCCAAATGGTGGAAATCTCATGAGAAAAGTTGATTATCTGTTATTTCTTCCATGGGGGCCAAAATCTCAAAAGAACAGATCATGAGCTTTGGGTGCTGTTGACATCAAACCAGAATTGGAACTCCCAAACCCTCACCTCCTAAAAGTAATCTAGAACTAGATCCAAATGCCATCTTCTCCATCCAGCTCTAATTTCCAGAAATGGAGAGGCGGAATGGTGGTACAATATAGATTTCTTTCAATACTTTATGGGTCAGTTACTTTAATTTGCTAAATACACTTTGAGCTTCTAAAGCAACGGGGCCTCTGCAGGCCCATCCCTCTCCTCTCCACTGCCTGGAAGCAGAATGAAGGCAGGATGATGAATCCAGCCCTACATGTTTTATGATCTGTGTTTTCTTCTGTTCATATTCCTGCAATGCACATCACTTCAAAGTGCTTATCTCCCTTTGTTTCAAATAAGTCCTGTGTTGTGACTCACCACTGTAATGCCCAGGAGTATGTAATATATCAGAGTTCTCCTGATCGAACTCCCAAGTTTTATTTTCTGTGACTTATGCCCTCTGATTACGTGGCTTTCTCCTCTGTTGCTTCAAAGTGCCCACTGAAGTTGCTCCAGATTTGTGGGAGAGACTCTGCTGCTTTACTGGTGTAAATCCGGCTTAGCTCAATTGAGCAAAATTTTCCCCAAAAGGGATGAGAGGGATTTTTGGGAAGCCCTTGATTTATAAAAATGTTTTCTCAAGCTTGCACAACTGCCCTCTGGCTTCTCCACCTAGCATTTTGAATAAGCATCCAGAGACTTGCAATCTTATCCAGACCTATCCAAATCTCTTTGAAGGGACGGATTAAGGCAGGAACCTTGGGATCCAGGCCAAGAAGTCTCAGCACAGCAGCAAGTCAATGAGAAATCAAGATTCTATCCAGGGGAGCTGGCAGGGGAAAATGAAGGAGTCCATCAGAGGGAGGGCGACAGGAAGGAAGAGTCTGTCTGGGGAAGGAGGGCTTCACTGGGGATCTGATCTGAAGGAGGAGGATGAAAGAGATTGGGGAAGGAAGGGAGGGATGTGGGAAGGCAAAATGTTGGGAGATCCAGCTCTCAATTTTTCTTAAGCCACAGCTGCCTTAGTGGTCTGGAAATTGAGTTGCAAATCTTGTAACAGGGTTTTTTGCAAGACTTCTGCTTCTGGCTGAATTAGAAACCCTCATAGAATATCCTGTCATTGTAGTACAGATTACATTAAAGAGATGCATAAGAGGAGACAGGATAGAAACATACACAATAATGAAAGGTACAGAAGCAGATGATCACAAATGCCTGTTCACCCTTTCCCATAGTACAAGAACAATGGGACATTCAATGCAATTGAAAGATGGCACATTTTAAAATGATAAAAGGAAATGCTTTTTAACATAATACATTAATAACCTGGGGAACTCATTGCCACAAGATGTCATTGAGCCCAAGAGCTTAGAAGGTTAGAACAAATGAATGTATGTATACAAAACATGAATATATAGAATTATGATACTAGAGATAGACAAAACCAAGTATTTTGTAAGGACTATAAATTCACATGCTTCAGGGTATAAACAAACCTCTTACTAATGGGGACAAAGAATAGAACTCTCCCTATTGGTGTTTCTTACAGCATCTTCTGAAACAGTTGGTGCTGGCCACTGACAGGGTACTGAGCTAGTCAGATACTTGGTCTGATCTGGTAGGGCAATTCCTTTCTTCTTACAGTACTATAATTCCACTTCTGGTTGCAAATACATTGTGAAGAGCTATGTGGAAATTAGCAAACTCATCAGAATTTCACTTAGTTTGGTTTGAGTTTTAGGTCAGGTTGAGACTAATGTCCATATGTACATAAACCATTATCACAATTATTACTGATCTCAGTCGAGAGCCCAAGACTAAATAAGCAGAGAAGCTGAAACACACTGAGCTGTCTGAAGAAGTCTCCATTGAAAATCCCCATGCTGTACCTGCTCTGTGGTAAACAGAGAACTGTGGTTTCGGCACGGTCAGTTTGTTTCCGACTTCCATGGGTACTAAACAATTCATGGAAGGTGGTAAACAGAAGGTGGTTTGAGGGTTTTTTCAGAGCTGGAACATGCTGATCCCATGACATCAACACATTCCTTGAAAACGGAGATGGAAAGCAGGCAGGCTGCTGACAGTAATAGTTCCTTTCTGCTGGAAATTCTTCCGTGTCGATGTTTTGTTCTGATGCAGAATGAAACCAAATGTCAACAACTCAGAATTTCTGGTGAAACTGAAATTCGGTTTTCTGACCAGCTCTAGGATTTTTTGTGAGCGGAGAGGTGGAGGTTGCTTTTTATTTTATCTGAGCTGGTTTAGCCCTCTTTGTTTGATTTTTTGTTTATTACCAAAACCAACCAAAGCAAGAGAGATTAGACCATTTCAGGGAATAATCAGATCCCAAGTTCTGGGCCAGATTCTCTTCTTGCATACACTAGAGGAAATCAGAAGTAACATTGACTTTAAAGGAGTTGCTCATGATTAATGTTGGATTAAATGAGGTTAGAATCATGCCTAATGTAGATAGGCTGGTGTAAAGGAAAGAAAAATCAGGCCCCTAAAAGTACATTAAACTGCTTCAAATAGTCAAACTATTTTGTGGGAGGGAGCAGAGGGAGGAAAGAAGGTTAGTTTTGAAATCCTTATTTTACAAAATTAAAAAACAAAATACCACAAAGTATCCTTGACTGACATTGTTGGCTACATTTCAAAATCTAGAAAATTTGTATGGCTGAGTTATAAACTACAGCCATGGAAACGGATTTGAAGAAAGTAGGAGCCAACCCAAACCTTTGCCCAGAACTCAAACAATTTTCTGAGGTTTGGAAACCTCTGAACAACCTTTTTTCCTATTGTCTTTAACTTTCTTGCATCTCTTCACTTCCTGGATCCAACTGGGGCCAGACGTGGAAATGCAAAGTTCACACGTGAGAGACTGTTCTCTCAGATATATTTCCAATACGATCATAAGCAGAAAGGACGAGAAATCCCTTGTGAAAGCCTAATTGGATAACATTTCAAGGTCAGCCCAAGAACTCTGATTGATTTGTATAAGGTACACGAGCGGGATTCATCACGTGCTGATGCAAGCATACCAGTAGTATCATGAATAGCACAACGGTAACATGGGGGGGGAAGCAACAGATTATTTCCAATTACTTTTTTTTTAATGTTCAAATTGTTTGTTTTAGAACCATTTTTCCTGTTAATGTTTAACCACTTACCTTTCCAAAGCAATGTTCATGTTATCAGCTCCATTACTGAAGGACACAGATAGACTAAAAACTCCTATCTTAAATGTGAATAAATAACAGAAGCAGAAATTAATTGAATGAGACTAACTCACTCCCACACCTTTTAAGGTTTTCTTTACATACCAATGTAAGCAAATGGTGTAACCATGTCCCTTTTTGTCCCATGCACTGAAAAGAAAGGTGAGCCAGAAATGACCTCTTATGTTGCATACGCACTCGGGGTCTATTAGGAAGGCTGCTGTCCTGAAATCCAACTACCGTAGGAAGCAAAGAAGTGTAAAAATTTACAACACAAAAGAACAAACATACCTATATAAAGAATATGCTTGTTAATCAGAGGAACCCTCTTGGCTAAGGATGAGCTGTGGAAGGGCTTTAGACATATCCACACTGTGGTCTAATGAATGACAACTGTGGTTTTGCCTGATGTTGGGAGCCATCTGATAAGAATCCTAGGGAGAAAAACAACTACTTTTGAGGAATGCATGACAAATGCATCAATTATTTAATTAAGCCAAACAAATCCAGAGCAAATCAGTTTATCTCAGCTGTTTGAGGGACATCAAAAACTTTCAGGTAAGGAGGCATTTGGACAATCAGGAGAGTTATTGGGCAAGTTAATCATGTCAAGGGGCATTAACTGAAATCTGATAAGAAAGTTTCAGTTTGACAGTTTGGCCAAATGGGGCTTTACTGTAAAACCAAAAGTGTTATAGTTTCCAGTTTGAAGAGTTTTTATTGTTTCATAAAGGAGACAGAAGGAGAGAAGAGAAAAAAATACCGGGAGATAAGGATATTGTAATGAGGAGATAAACAGGAATAGATATTTGTGTGTTTCATAAATATACATACTTGAGATTTTATGTAAAATACCAAATATTCAATGACTATTCCTTAATTTGTATTAAATTAATGATTCATTGGATTCCAGATGTTAAGAAAAAAGGCTCCACCCTATTATATTTCAAAGCATGACTCCTTTATTTGTATATTACAACAAAACAAGAGAATGTAACCAATGATTGCTCTGTAACTGAGAAGAAAGTGTTATTTTCATATAGGATCTACTAGCTATATCTGCTTTTCATGAAGATTTTAACTGAGTTCTGTTTAATGAATCAGTCCTAAGATACCGTAGTTGCTGAGGGTCTGATTCTGTCACACACTTATTCAACCATGTAGTCCAATGAAGTCCATGGAACTTCTTGGGTGATTACATACCACTCAGCTTGATTCAAAGTGGCAACATCAGGCTCCGAGGTTCTTTCATTTTTAGTGGGAACTGAAAGGATGCTGAAATTCCTAACAGGTCTCTTCACTGTAGAAATTGTGTAGGTCAATGTCTGTATGATTGACCTCTGAATGTCTGTATCAACTTTCGCATGTACATTGGCTCACTGAACAGCCAGGAAAACCAGCTGCAAGATTGTTCCCAGTTCTACAGTTTTGCTAACCTGCAGCAATTTAAATAAGGCAATCCTCAAGTAGCATAGAACCAGCATTCCTGGAGTAGGGGCATGTCAGGGAGGTGGTTGAGCACCTTTCATGCTGATGACCCTGCTGTAACTTATGCAGAGGGTTGAACTGGGCTCTAGCTGTCACTATGATCAGAAGAATACAAAGAGGATTTTAAGCCACCTTTGTTCCTTACACAGGACCTGTGTCATGTGCAGCTCAACTAGATCCATGGATCTGGGCCACTGTCTCCACCAGGGTAAAATTAAAGCCTTGTGAGGTAAGGTTTTAAAGGCCACAGTTTATCTAACTGTAATAGGAGTGTGGCCATTAAATAATACAGGACTTTTAAAGTGAATGGAAATAATGTAGAATGGCACTGAGTTTGAATAAGTTCAATACTTTTTAATAGTGATTATTATTTTCTTATAAGAGACTCATTTTACTCGATCTTTCACTCCATGCATTGCAGATTAAATGAGTTAATCTGAATCCATCTTTAATGCTGAAGCTTCATAGCCTATGAAGGAAAGCAGAAATAATTGTCATACCATTTCAGCAGAGCAAACCTGCCTCTTTTTCAGGAAACAAACACTGGCAGATAGACAGATGAATTGCTCTATATCTTTCAGTCTCAGTCAGAAGTTTAATTTTCAAGTAGCACTCGTGCAGAATGTCAGAAACCTCTTACAAATTCAAGTGACAAGTTCTCAGAAGAAACCAGAACCCTTTCTGCAATGATATACAATATAGCATTGCAACTGACATCTCCTTCATTCATTACCCAGAAAAAAACTTACCAGGAGAATGATTCCACTAGCAGAATTATCTCTCACCAAGGGATTGCACTGTTAAGCCTGAATTAATGGGCACCATGCAGAAATAATCTCTCCTGATGGCCTGCCTATAGCATTTCTCTTTCTGAATAGGAAATTCAGTATTTCATTGTATCCGCTGGATCCCAGACAGCAAGAGATTTTAATCCGTCTCCTTCCAAGAACTGCTATTCCATTTTCTAGTCCAAGAACCAAAAACATAATTTCTCATTACATAACCTCTGAATGAAGAATATGGCACCAGGTTCAGATATGATGCTGTTGTCCAAGTCACTGTCTATCACATTTCCCTGCTCTATTTTCACTTTTCCCATGCAACATCACATCATCTCGTGTATTACATTTGTTTCTGATTACAGGCTGTGCATAATAGCCCAACACAATGCCTTACAATATGCCATGGCTTCATGCCATGGGAAAAGACATTCGTAATTTTTATGACCCCAGTGCAGCAATGATGCATTTTTTTAGATCGAAGAACATGTAAAAGAATTATTTTGTAGCAGTATTAGGCATCATTACTCATAGAAGACATACACATTTGAACTCATTAAGGCTTTGCTTTGCTATTTCAGAACATATGCTGTGAATGCCTTGTTTTTCCAACTCCATCAAGATAAAAAGCCCTAGAAAATAGGAAGGACTAAGCCATATACATATTAATCCCTAGTTTTGGGGCCAGATTCTGTACGTAATGTAAATTGAGAGTGAATCTGAAGTCAGTGGCATTTTTCTGGTTTACATTGCAGAAGAAATGGTGGGGAAATTGGAACAATGGTGATGGAGAAAGGCAGGGTTTGGAGTCAATTGTTTAATTCAAATGGACTGAACAAAGCTTATTTACTCTAAGCAAACAGGTATTTACATTGCTAGCTGCACTGAAGCCTGTCCAGGCCATCTTCACTGCTATTTTTAGCATGCTAATTAGATTAAATTAGCATCTAAATTAGCATAAATCTAATTAGATTAGATCTGCACAGCAAATCAGCCCTCCAATTGCAATGTACACATAGCTTCTGCCCACACTGATATTGCACCCGCAGAGATTAGCACTGTAGATGATCACACAGAAGTTAGCTGCTCTCCAAGCCAGACTACTCCAAATGGCATGTTTGGCAGTATTTTTGTGTGTGGAAGCATGGCATAGGGTTAAGGAGACCCAGCAGCGATTCATACATCCACCTTTCCTAGCGTGGACAAAGGCTCATTGATTAGTTCACCAGAGCCTGTTGAGATTTTGTTACTGTAGACATTTCCTGCCAAAAAATGGGGCTTCACTGAAAACAAGTTTTTATTCCACAGGAAAATAGTGTTTGGTGAAAATTTTCAATTTTTTCCATTTGTTTTGGGGTTCAAAAATAGAACATTTTTCAATTCACTTTTTCCCTGCTTTTTTTCTTTTTTCTTTTGGCCACTAAATGCAATAGAATGAAAGTTTAGATCTCTCCTTTTCCTACTTTGTTTCTTTTATTCCTTTTCCCTTTTGCCACTCTAATTTTCAAAACAGTCTCAACTTTGGAAGAGTCAGAGTAGAAAGAGGGGGAAGGTGAAGGAAAAAAAAAGAAAAGGAACCAGTGAATACTACTAATTTTATTTCACTTAGGGGCAACAAGGGGGAGAAAGGGAGGTGAAAGGTACAAAAGAAGAAAAGAAAAAACTGAAATGTTAATTAAAAATTTATGAAAAAAATCAAAAACTAAACCACGGTTCTATTTTGAATTCTGTGACACAGAAACAACCTCAAAATTTCAGAAAAAAATCATACAATTCTGTTTTTTTTCCTATTTTTGACCCCTCCAATGGTGTATCTTGCAAAATATACCTATTAAAGAAAGGCTGATGTGAATTAGACATGTTGGGTCAAATTCACCCTGGGTGAACTCCATTGATGTCAGTGGAGTTACACTAAGGAAGAATTTGTTTTATTGAGAGGCTGTTTCTTATTTTATGTTTTAAAGAGTATAAGAGAATACAAGAAGAGGAATAAGGTAAATAGTTTTATCCCCGTGATGGTGGAAAGTTTTGGTAGGATGGATGAAGACTTCTCTATCAGTACCTCACTGACTTTCTCCTTTGACTTCTGGCTTGGACTAGAGACATTTTGGTAGATGAGTTATTCCACAGACAACCCATTCTCTGCACAACATTGACATACCAATTGCATTACCCCTCCTTGGCCTTCAACACATCATCATCATGGACTTACATATGCATACACACAATACTCCTAGGATCCTTTCTGTAACTTTGGAAGAAAGAAAACCAGCTCAGACTTTGAGTCAGGATTTTGTAAGGCTAAGTGCTAGAGAAAATTTTCATGAATTGATAAGAACAAGGCTAACAACAGTCTCTGCCTTCTGAGACAAGTTCTGATTTAAGGTTATCTCAGAAAATGTGTTGCTGCTAAAAAGGATTTGGGGATTATAGTGGATCACAAATTGAATATGAGTCAAAAATGTGGCACAGTTGTGAAAAAGGCTGCTATCATTCTGGGGTGAATTAACAGGAGTGTCATATATAACATATGGGAAATAATTATCACCCTCTGCTCATTGTCAGCTGGAGTACTGTGTACAATTCTGTGTGCCACATTTTAGGAATGATGTGGACAAATTGGAGACAGTCCAGAGAAGAGCAACAAATTGCTAAAAGGTTTAAAAAACCTGACCTATGAGGAAAGATTAAAAAAAACTGGGCATGTTTTAGTCTTGAGGAAAGAAGACTGGGAGAAGACCTGACAACAGTCTTCAAATATGTTAAAGACTGTTGTTATAAGGAGGATAAATTGTTCTCCATCTCCACTGAAGGATGGACAAGAAAAATCTTTCTAACTCTAAGGGTAGTTAAACTCTGGAATAGGCTTCCAAGCGAGGTTGTGGAATCCCCTTCACTGAAGGTTTTTAAGAACAGATTGGACAAACTCCTGTCAGGGATGGTCTAGGTTTACTTGGCCCTGCCTCAGTGCAGTGGGCTGGACTCGACCATTTGAGGTCCCTTCCAGACCTACATTTCTGTTTCTGTGAGAACATGAAGAAGTGTTTGTATGTTATTATATCCAGGGCCAGTAAGATCATTTGTGCTTTAAGATGTGGTTAGGAGGGAATACTAACATACCTATTAGATCTCCTTCACATTCCTTAATTCTGTTTCAACTGCCTTTATACATGTTGAGTTAACTATTGTTAGCTCCAGAATCAAATCAGTGAAAGCCAAATTCTTTGTCTATGCTATGCAGGGAAAGTGATTTTACCAGGCTAAATTTTCAATCATCCCTAAATTACCCCTGCAATTTTGAATGCTTCCATTTTGCATGTGTGAGTCAAGTAGCTAAACATCCAGTTATCTGATATACGTGGCTCAAATGTGAGTATTTATGTGTGCAGAAATTTGCAAGTGAAAACTATAGGTGCAAGTCTAGAGAGCATATCTGAAAATTTGGCCCATGGAAATAATGGCCTCGGCCTAAATGGGCTGAGCTGAAAGGATTGAAAGGAGGGCTTCTTCTGCAAGTAGTTTGACAAAGCTGCATTCCCTGAGAATGGAAGTCCTGTGTCAAGGCTCACACAGTGAGTGTGGTTTGCTCAGACAAATAATATTAAGATACAATCATTGCCTCCTGCGAATAAAAAAAATGAAAATACTGGATAAGATCCCACCTCCTGGCTTCATGGTTGTCAAGAATAGGATCTATTAGTCTTTAAAAGAAATAATAATAATTCCAAGTAGCCAAGGCGAATTATGTGAACTGGCATATACTCAGTGTTTTGTGGAAGGTTTTTACTTTGTTTTTCAAAATTCTCAGAACTGTAGTTAACAAGCAAGATTTTTTATTGTTCCAACCTTTTGTGTCCTGCTCTTCTCATGCAATGGGGTTACAAACTCTGGAAGGATTTGCTTGCTTCTTTTGATAAGGATCTGTTTCCTGAAGGAGATGAGCTCCTAGATTAAAAGGTGTGCAAGAAATGGGAAACCTTCTTGCCTATGAAAGAGAGCCGGAAATGTCAGAAACCCTTTAACATATGTATTTCTTAAAGTGATATCTTTTCCAAAATTTTAAGAGTTTGGCCCAAATTCTGCCTTCAGCTACATCAATGGCAACTTATTGGGTGGAGTCTTGGTTGCCCTGCCTCTTGTGTAGTCACTATACACCAGTACAAAGTGGATGTACAGTAGCAGTATGGGTCTAGTGTTTCATACCAGCTGTGCATTCATTCGCATTGGTGTAAATGCCTATCCAAAGGGACAGGGCTACTGAGCATCACGCCCTCCGTGATTTCCTACAAGAATGCAAGAAATGTTAAAATGTTCCTGCATTGTCTAGCTAGAGTCTGAAATCACTCCCACATTCATTCCTTTGACCCAGAAACTTTGGCTTTGAAGTGTTATTGCATGTCATGCCTGGAATAGTACTTAATCCCATCAAGCCATTTGTCTTTTTTTATTTAATTTGTGAAAATCTACAGTATAGTGTGTGGCCCAGATACTCCAATGTGATGCAATACCTCTATGTTGCACGGCTGACTGCCTCCGGTGATAACGCCAGCATAGCTGGCCATGGATATCACTTTGGTGTAGAAAGATCTTCTGGTGCCATAGACTCAACATTGCAGCTCCTCTGCTGCTGCATCTTTCCACTGTGGCAGGTTTGGCTGGGGCAAAAGAAGCAGGGCAGAATCATTCCTAATTCCTAGGGATCCCTGGTTGTCATATCTATCCCATGGCGCTGCTAGCAGCTGATGTAATTTAGAGCAGTCTTGTGACGAGGCACTCACTCAGTACAGTCAGCCCAAATAATCACAAAGGAACCTCTTAGAAGAGTTGGGCAAATAACAGATTTTTTGTTTCACTGGCAATTCCAGAATGGATTTTTGTTTTTAATTATTCCGCAAATTGAACAGTTTAAAAAAATGGGGATGGCTGTGCGAGGGGGTGTCAAACAAAATATTTCATTCAATCCAAAATAAACCCATTTAGCGTTAACTTTCATCATTTTAAATAGGTTTACATTTTAAAAAATAAAATTAAAGAAAAATTTTTGAAGTGAAAAGTCGTTTTGAATAAAAAAAAAATCAGAATGTTTCCTTTCCAAATGTCAAAATGAAACATTTCAATTTTTTTTCAGAATTTTTATTCAACTGAAACAGTTCAGCAAAATCAACATGAACTCAAAATATTTCCATGTCACCAAATCTGCAATTTTTTTTTTTGCAGGTGACAAATTTTGCCCAGCTCTATTCCCAGCACTTCCTACAATTTGAAAAGCAACTTAACTATCCTTGAGTTGTTTTAGCATGGGAACTGACACTATTTCCTTCTATGTGTAACTCTTAAAAGTAATTGAGAAATAATTTGTCCCTTACATCAGAGCCAGTTTTCAATTTGTTTTTTACATGTACCTAAGATCTTTGAAATGTAGGTCCTGCCATTACTGGAAGTCAGTCATTTTTAGTTTTCTCGATTATGCTTCACCTGGACTCCAAGAAGATGTTCCTTCTAAAAGATGAGAATGTCTCTGAGACACTTGCAGACCAGGTGCTCGCTCATGCCAAGGCCCCAGACCTCAATGAAAACTGATAAATTCATAGCTGGAAACCAGTCTGGCTTACCTGTGGTTTAGTAGAGTTAAAATAGATATTAGTGTTCTAAGAATGTGTTCAATGTTTAGACTTTATGGAATGCCTGTAGGATTCTGCAGGTATTAATCCTATTTATAACATTTGTCACACTGTCTGGAGTTGCTCACAACCTCTGCCAAAGTGCCAACCTCTGGGCAGACTGCCAAAGAAGGTCAGACACCCTGAACTGGTGATACATTCTATAATTAGATTGCAGCAACCCAGTGACAAATGTGAACTCCTAGATCACGGTAGCAGTCTTTCCACAGAGTCACAGACAGTCCCCGTGGGCTCTCCAGTCTATCCTGCCACCCAGGCAAGATGGACTTAGTGATAAATGGTCCCTTATACCAAAAATCACAAAATATTCAGGTTGCTGCCAGTCCGAAAAATCCAGTCACTTACCCCCGATGAATTTGTACCTTAAATCTCACACCAAAGACAATGGCTGTAGCCAATTCTGTAACAAACTAAATAAAGGTTTATTAACAAGAAAAAGAAAGGAGAGCTATTTACAGATTAAAGTAAGCATATATACTCAAATGAGTTTCAATCTGTAATTCAAACGGTGACAGAGTTGTAGTAATCTGTCAGCACAAAATTTCTTTTTAGGGCTTAACCCAGGTTGACCTTGGGGATCTCTGCTTTTTGTTTCTTAGCTCCAGCCCTTGTAAGAGTCCAAGCAGCAAGGAGATGAAAAATCTTCATGTTATCTATTCTTTTCTCCTTGTCCAGCATTCAAACTGAGGCCTTCTGCACATAGTTCTTCATGGGAGGATGGGGCAATTAACAAATCTTTTGTCCTACTTAATTTTTATAGTCCTCCTGAATGGGCGGGGGAGCCACTCTTCCCATATGGGTTCACAAGTTCAGAGCAGACATTTTTACAATTATAAAACAAACTTCTATTTTACCTTGTAGCATGGAATAAAGACATTACAAGTAAAATTAATAAATGCAACCACTTAGAAGCATTTTATAAAGTCTAAACACTAAACACATCCTTACAAGTGTAACATCTCTCTTGAACAATGTTAACATAGGTGAACTGGTCTGGTTTCCAGCTATGAATTTGTCAGCGTTCAGCTGATACCTACAGACTTGGCAAGAGCCGGTACCTGGTTTACCAGCATCACATCAATGGTATAAGGTAATACTTAAGTGTTTTCTCTAAAACTGCAAAATGTTTGTTCTGAAACTATGTAACTCACCAAACAGGAAAAAAAAATCTTCACCTAATGGAAAATGCTGGATTCCTACACAAGGCATCTCCTGCCCAACAGGAAGGACTATTGAATCCAAATTGACCATTGTGGAACATAGACTTCATCAGTTGTGCCCCCCACGCATCAGTCAAGAGATTACTTGCAGAAGCACTCATCCATCAGCTTGGACTTTTATTATAGAAGCTTCTTTTACCTTTTGAATTTAAGATTGTACCTGATTTTTGTATGTTACCTGCTTTAACCTTGTAAATGACTCTTTTCCCCCTAGTTTTAAAAATCTGTAGTTAGTTTATTACAGGAGTGACAGTTTCATATTACTATGGCCCAATATGAGAAACAAATTATATGATAGCCACATAGGGCCTATTGTAGCTGTTCAGAAGTGGTTGCTGAAGAAGACATCCTCCTCACAATTACTTATGAATGAACCTTAGATTATTAGAGAGGATAACACAATAGCTCCTGAGACTGTGGTAGGGTAATGAGTTTGCTCAAAAAAAAACCAGCCCCTCTCACAAGTATTTGCATTTAAAGATAAAGGAATCCAAGGATTTAATTATTTTTTTGGGAGCTCAAGTATTTGTCCTCTACTAACCAGGTCATCTTTCAGACTAGAAAAAATGCTGTGACCAAGCCAGGGCTCCTGCTCAATGAGTTGTTGCAAAGCCAGGAAATTATGGCAGTAACTGTAGTCTGAGTTTGACCAGAATATGAACTGCTGAAGATCAGCTTTTTGTGTGCACTGCTGTACACATCTCTAAATAAGTTTTAATTGCTGTAGTCATGGCTGAAGGGGTCCCTGGCAACTCTGGGCCACTGAATTAATTGCATTTTTTTAATGGAAAAACATTACAATTGAAAAAAGAAATATCCAGAACAATGATAAGCTTCAATACCTTGATATTGTTCCAGGTTAAAATGTTTCCATGTGACTTCGGCAGACGGCTTATATCATTATGAAGAGTCATAAAAGAATCAAAATTGTTTTCTACAAAATTATAATTAATCAATAGTTTTGAAATGTTGATTGAAATGACAGCTTTTGAGCGGAGCATCTTTCCCCACATTGTCTGAAGGCTTTGTTGTGTGGCGCACACGGACTGAGACAATCGTGAATTCTTACCTTAGCCTTCAATGGCCAAATCCACCTTTGGCATCACTGGGTGAAACTCCTGGCTAGTAATAAATACATATCTACTGGATGTGCTGACCAGGCCTGTTCTTCAGGGTCATGCGTGGATTAAGACTAAATGGGACCCACATCCACTAGCACCCTTTACCTCTGGATCCCATGATTTTCCTTCACTAACTATTCTCAAAGGACTCAACTCTGGTTCCAATTGGATTCTTCCTTCCAGTCCCCTCCTCCCTGATGGACTTATTGATCTTCCTTTCCTGGTCCCACTTGATACGCTCTTGGGGCATGTCTACACTGCTGCGGCGGCAGGCATCGATTCAGCAGCATTGATTGAGTGGGTCTGTGTAGACCTGTTCAGTTGATCGGAGAGTGCTCTCCCGTCAACTGAATTAGTCCACCTCCCCAAAAGGCAGAAGGTAGCATTAACAAGAGATGCCCTCCCGTCGATGTAATGTCATGAAGACATTGCGCTGCGTAGACATAAGTACATCAATGTGAGATACACGAGTTACATTACGTAACTCGTGTATCTCACATCTACCCAGCGTGGCAGTGTAGACCAAGCCTTGGTTTTCCATTGATTTGTTAATCTGCCGGGCCCCTCAGACTGCCTGGGCCCTAATGATTCTGCTTTAATTTGCTTCTGCTTGTGATGTTCATGCCAGTAACAATGGCTAGGCCTGTTGTTTACCATGTCTTTTGTTCAGTGTGGCTCCAATACGAGTACACTAGAAACAATAAATGACATGTAACTGGTCCAATACTATTTGCTGACTTTCTGACATCAAACATATGCAAGTACAGACTGGCAATGGTGACTGCGAAAGGCAGAAAAGAGAGACATAAATTTGTAAATGTGTATTAAAAATCAGTGGGTCAAACTGAGATCTGCTGTAAACGTATTTTCCATGGAATTCTCTGGGCCAATTTCCGTAATGATAAAAATGTAATGTAAGCTACATGTCAGGTGTGCATTGATCAGACAATTGGCCTGATTCCATGCTTTTACACTGGTTTAAATTAGGAGTACCTTCATTGAAGCCAGTGGAGCTAGAACAAAAAAGGTTCACACTGGTGTGTGAACAGAATCAGGCTAATTGGTTTAAGGGTGTGTAAATGGTACAGTAATGTGACTTAGAGCAATTTGGTCTTCGGGGTTATGCAAAAAATAAATGTAACCTACACTCCAAGGACACAAAAGCAAAGATGTTTCAGGAAAAGCAACTAACAGCAGCGTGTAAGAGAATGTTCTGGGAAGATCAGCTTCATCTCACATCGTTCTTTTGTCTGCTTTATGTGTAAATTACACTTGTTTTGCCATTCCACTGAATGCTATCTTGGTGCATGTTCTGCTACTTGGCTACTTACACCTCAGCATGTAACTTACACCACCACTGATGTTACTGTTTTACTTGGCCCATTATAGAACACTAAAAACCAAAGTGAAAAGAAAGAATGTCTATTTTCCCCCCAGTATGTTCTAGAGAGTCCCTTTAGCAAAGCCAAGGATTAAATTTCATGTTCACAGTTGTCCTAAAGCAACATATTATTCTCTGGATTTTATATTTTTTATTCCTTTTGTACATATCAAAGCATTTTGATTAGGCCAAGTCACTGAGTAGAGGAAAGCCAAAGTAAATAGTGAAGTTTAAATTACTACAGCAAAGGGACCAAAATTTCAGCCAGGACCAGAGTTATAGGGATTTCCAGCTATTCTAAGAGGTACTGGTATATAAATTTAAAGAATTTGGCTCACACATCAATTTTGATTATGCTGCTGATTTATTTCCGATTACCAAGGTCATCCTTGCATTTAAAAAGTAATTTATCTTGTCAAAAATGTTACTGATGATGTTTTCAGAGACCCACGCCAGCCTACAGTTCTCGTTTTGGAACTCCGTCCTATGCTTCAGTCATTTGGCATTAAGCCTGGTAACCTTTGTTGCATCAGGCTAACTGCTGTAGTGCCATGTTTGCCTTTTAAAAAATTGAGATGTAGGCGAGTTCTATTGTCTAAAACTTCAATTTATAGTCAGACCTGACAGGGTACGCTGCTCTCACACAGAAATCAAAGGGCCTGATTCTGATCTCACAGCCATTTGACACTGGTGTAACTCCATTGAATGGAACTGCTCATCTGAGTGAAATTAGAATCAGGGCAGGTATGTTTAGCAAGAGAAGAAAGTCCAGGTAGTTTTTCCCAACATAACTCAACTGGCAGAGGTACAGTCATGTGACACCAAAGAGTTTTGCACTGTTACTCTCCTAGTTGGTCAACAGTCTAGTTTTTGTTTTTAGCAGAGTCACAGTATTTCTGTGACCTAAAACAGACATGATTTAGCACAGGACCAAAAGATGCAGTAGCAGCAGACTTTGTGTTATATACTTCAGTTCCCATATCTTGTATATATTTTTATAGACTTAAAATCCCATTTTCTTTCAGATTTTGGAAAATGAAAAAAAAAATCAGTTTGCTGTTTTTGGTTTGGGACTTTTCAGATTTCCCTCCTTTTCTTTACTCCCCCTTCTTCTTTCCCCCCATTGGAACAAAGTAGGAAAACAATAAAAATGTGATTGAAATGAGGGAGAAAAGCCCATAATTTTCAAAGTTTTCTAAATTTTGGCTAGTTGGAAAACAGTAAAAGTGTATGAAAACTGGGAATTTTTCCCACTCCCCATTTGAAAAAGGGGTGTGGGAGGAAAGAAAAAGGAGGATGGGAGAAAAACCTCCAAATCCCAGACCCCAAAATGGAAAAATGAAATTGTCCATTTTTCAAAGAACGAAACAAAATGACATTCTATGTCAAAGTGAAATTATTTCATTTCACTTCGACATTGCAAAACGATGCAAAATGTTTCATTCTGAAAGGAAAATATCTGTGGAAAACCTAAAATTTTGTGGGTCAAAAAAATTTAGAAATGGATTTCCCCTCACACACACTCAGGTAAAAAAAAAGGGGGGGGGACGTTTCTGACCAGCTCTACTTCTGAGCACATTTACTGCGTATGAATGTGCAACTTGGGGATTCACCTGCAGACAAGACTACATAACTGTAAGCTGGGTCTGAATGAGCTCTCCCCTAACATCTAGTGATGCTGGGGGAAAATACTTCAGGAGAAGACCATATTTCCATAGACACGCTCTGATTGAGAGTGTCACCCTAAACTGAACCTCATTTTCTAGGGCCTGGTCTACACTTACCTTAAAATTCAGCAGCAGTCGAAGTTGCACAGAGTAGCTTGCGTAACTCCCGTCGACCTCTTAATTTCTGTTGTCTGCGACATCTTCACTGCACTGTGCCACTTGAGGGGATGGTTTTAACAAGTCGACTTCTGGATGGACTGAGTGGGTCTTCGCTGACTGCTCAACTGAGCCGAATAGATCAATCTGATGGCAGCAAATTTGCCAGTCAGTGAAGATGTACCCTACGCAGGGGGTAAGGATGCCAAACTCCATCGAACAGAAGAGGTGGCGGAAACAGGTGTTCCTACCTGATGGTGTGGATTCTGCATAAAAGGTCATAGAGAGACAAGGTGGGCAAGTAATATCTTTAAGTGGACCACCTTCTGCTGGTGAGAGGGACAAGCTTTCTTCAGGCACAGTAGAAGAGCTCTGTATAAACTCAAAGCATATCTCTCTCACCAACAGAAGTTGGTCCAGTAAAAGCTATTACCTCACCCACCTTGTCTCTCTAACATCCTGGGACCGACACAGCTACAACACCACCATTTGACCCTCCTTTCTCTCACTTCTTTAAGGACAGAGCTAATTGGAGTCCTCTGAGAGTCCTTGTGTCTGTTCAATGATTACTAGAGCTGATATCACAGATGAGTCGGTTTAGGGGCTAAGCCTTAGACAGTGAGGACAGTGTTGCAGTGAAAGGCAATGAAGAGGCAGCAGCCCAAAGGTTCCCTGCTATCCAGTGAAATTGTAAGAGCTGAAATCATTAAGAACTGGGCAAGTGGGGGAACCTCAGATCATGACAACACAGAAGCGGCAGTCATAGCAGCAGGAGAGATGAGCAGCAGCAGCAAACCATTGCAGAGGCAGAGGAGGCAGTGGAGGCATTGCTTGATGGCCCTCCCCTCTTTTCAGGAGTGGGAGGTGGACCCATGTGAACATAGCTCTGAGCCACAGGGGCAGGAAGTAGAGCTGTGGGGAGGGGGGTGCTACTGCACCCCCTGCTTTGAAGTGGTTTTCACCATATTCATGGCTTACAGTTTGGGTCAATGGCTCTCACTGGCACCCCCACTGTACAAATCGTTCCAGCACCCTTGCTCTGAACTCTGGGGCTTTGCTCACTAAGGACTACCCACAGCGAGTAGGGTGCAGGGAGGGAAAGGGGAGTAGCATGTTAAAGAGACATTTGTTCTTTAGACTGTCTCACGGCAAGGTGTACTCAACGTACTGTGGAGTGGGGGTTTGCTTCTGGTTACATGCTTTCCAGTTGTGGTTGTGGTGGTGTTTTCCCACGTTAATGGGGTTCTCTCTTTTTTAATAAAAGCGTTGCTGTACACAGATTCAGTGCTTGTGAATGAAGAGGCATTGCCTTTTAGACGTGCCTTGGGGTGATGTTTAGTTTTCCCAGGTTACTGGGTGCAGGATAGAGCTGGTTCTGTTTCGTATTGTTAAGAGGAACACCTACATATTGAACCTGGCTGCTGCTGCTGCTGTCGCCACCTAGCAGAAGGGTTACATAAGCATCTAGTCAGCCACGTGGAGCTGCAGAATCCCCAGATTTGCATGTGCACAAGTGATAGGTGTGCATCCAAATGCTGTTGTGTAATTGTGGCTACTGCCTTTTGCAAATCCAACTGGTAGTGATGCATTTGAGGTTCTTTGCATTTGAGAGAAAAGTTGATACCTCAAAAAATTTGAAAGCATTGACTTGAGACAGCAGTGACAACAATATAGCCGTGATTACAACACTCTTGCTTGTTAAACAATGCCTTCTATCTAAATATATCCCACAATTCTTGACACACTGTAGTGACAGTCTAAACTACGTATCTGTACCAGCACGTATAGACTTGTAGGGAGGTAAGAAGGTTGATAGCTATGAATTGCTCTGCCAGCCGCTGAGGTGCAGCTGCCCATGGAGAGTAACAAAAGTACACGGAAGCACAAAACAGCATGAAGCAGTGAGTAATGTGTGCAGTTGTAGTGTTATACGTTGGCATGACTACTGCATTTGCAATAATTACATAAGCATAATTTAATTACACACACTAGAACTGAATCGGGATGGTAGAGGTAACATGCTCACACTGTTGTGAAAAGTGCAGTGGTAGATACAATGCACCTTCCACACTGCCCCTTGCTCAGACTTGTGCCTAAAGGCACAGTCCAGTCTGTAGAATCCAGATACTCCTACCCCAGTCAATTTTGAGAAATACTGACATACGATATAAACAAGTATGTGTATTTAAAAAGTCTTCAGAAATGACTCAGAGACACCAAATTATGCATATAGCTACTCTGTGCCTACATGTTCCTATTCCTCTTACTTTTATTCCTTGTCCTTTTTTTTCCCTCCCTGTTGTTTGTTACCTTCACTTGTTTCATTTTGTCTGTAGAGTGGAAGCTTTTGAGTATAGCAACCGTGTCTTCCTATTTGTGTACGGTTCCTGTCCCCAGGGGACCCCTACCTTAATTGGGGTCTCAGGATGCTACCACAATAGAAAAGAAGAAGAAGAAGAAAGGTTTAATTTGGCCTAAATATTCCATTACAAGCAATATTCAGAGAATGCTCAGAACAGGGAGTCGTTCCATGAGAGAAATTTGGGGCCTTGGTATATCATGTTTGCTGGGGCCGCCCTCTCTCCTATTTCATCCCAATTAATCATTTGGGGAGGTCCAATTACAGTATAATGACTGCACAATTATCCCTCTTTTCTCCCACCTCCCCCCATCAGCTCTGGGTAACTGTACATATGCTACAGAAATAATATCCTCTAAATGACAATGTCTAGGCGCAACATGGTGAGGTAAGGGCAGAGTAAGAGCATACTGTATCCTGAAGCCTCTCTGATAAAGGTTTACATCCCAAACTGCAATGAACTTGCAAAGCTCATTGCACAATTGGGCCTTAGTGTACTTAACTCTGAGTTTCCCTCATTTGGTGAGTGAGTCGGACTCTTAACTTTATTTGAATGTTTTCTGCTGTAGGGTATTTCAAAATAGGGATTCTTTGACGCTTCAAGTGAGCCTTCCCTCCCCATTTTTCATCCATTAAACACTGCTTTCCACAGCCCACCTCCACTGCTCTTTGAGTTAGACAGAGAGAATCACTGAAGGAAATGGTAAGATGTTCCTCCCTACTCCTGTGCTAACTTTGAGCAATTGTCTGCATGGAGAGAGGGAATGACCTTGGAGCCCAGACTCAGCTTTCCCCCCATGATTGTCAACAGTCCGCAAGGCCGTTTTTGTTACTGACTCTCATCATGTCATTAAAGCAGTCCAGATGTAATCCCACTCTCTAGTCCTGAGAATTGCCCTCTTCCCAGGTACTGAATGAATTTGGGCCTTTGAACATACAATGAAGTGTCTCGTTTTCTGAAATACAGATATAGGGAATGCATGAAGATGATGAGAAACAGAAGTGATTAACTTGATTTCTTTTCATTGAGAAATTAGGATTTAATGTCCATACCAATAAGAGGAAATACATTCTTCATGTTTCTATTTACAATGTCAAAGAGAGAGAGGGAGAGCAAGCAAGCAAGCAAGGAGATTAACAAATACAATATACAGGAGCCTAAATCGAAACATCATTTTTCATAGGAAGAAGGTTTTGGCACAGTTCAGCCTGTTTGTGATGTACTGTCTCCAGTCAGCCTCAGTAAAAGTTGGCTGCAGTTTCTCAGAACCTGCCTTTTGAGACTCAGCGACTGCTTTTCTTCCCATAGATCTGATTACACTAATTGCACATTTTTTTAAATTATAAAATGAAGGTCATAAGTCTACAAATGATCTGAAAAATGGATGTTTTTTCTACCCTGGTTTTACTAAGGTGTCTGTCATCTTCTCTCTTTACCATTTTCAGTTATCCTAGATCTTAAGGCTTCCCAGGGGCGAGGCCTTGTGGGGCTGGTTTATAGACAAATTGTTACAGAGCTTATGAAACTGTTTTATGGGATCCAGTTGTAATGATTTATAGTCTGAGGGATACCTGGAATTGAAGAGATCTTTCTCCAGCCAAGGTCTGAATTGCAGCATAATTGAACTGAGATTGCAAAGGTCTCCCTCCTCAGCTACACTCTCCAAACAGCATACTGGTGTGGCAAAATAGGGCCAACAAGAAAATGAAAAATGATGCCACAGGCTTGGGAGGTGAACACACACAGATTATACACTCTCTACAAGCTGCAGGTGCACAGAGGTGAAAGCTGTTTGCACCTGGTGCAGGAACAACCATCCCAACATGCAGAAAGAATAGCAAATGTGGCAGACGACCAGCTTGGCTTAACAAAGAAGTCTTCGGTGAGTTTAAACACAAAAAGGTAGCTTACAAGAAGTGGAAGCTTGGTCAGATGACGAGTATAAAAATACTGCTCGAGCATGCAGAGGTGAAATCAGGAAGGCCATATCACAATTGTAGTTGCAGCTAGCAAGGGACATGAAAGGTAACAAGAAGGGTTTCTACAGGTATTTTAGTAACAAGAAGAAGGTCAGGGAAAGTGTGGGCCCCTCACAAAATGGGGGAGGCCACCTAGTGACAGATGATATGGAAAAGCTGAAGTACTCAATGATTTTTTTGCCTCTGTCTTCACAGATGAGGTTAGCTCCCAGACTACCGAACTAGGCAGCACAGAATGAGGAGGAGGTGAGTAGACCTCAGTGCTGAAAGAACAGGTTCAGGACTATCTAGAAAGGCTGGACATGCACAAGTCCATGGGGCTGGATGCAATGCATCCAAGGGAGTTGGCTGATGTGATTGCAGAGCCATTGGCCATTTTCTTTGAAAACTCGTGGTGATTGGGGGAGGTCCCAATGATTAGAAAAAGGCAAATATAGTGCCCACCTTCAAAAAAGGGAAGGAGGAGGATCCTGGGAACTACAGGCTGATCAGCGTCACCTCAATCTCCGGAAAAATCTTGGAGCAGGTCCTCAAGGAATCCATTCTGAGGCCCTTGAAAGAGAGGAAGGTGATCAGGAACAGTCATCATGGATTCACCAAGGGCAAGTCATGCCTGACCAATCCAATTGCCTTCTATGATAAGATGACTGACTATGTGGATGTGTGGAAAGCGGTGGACGTGATGTACCTTGACTTTAGCAAAGCTTTTGATACAGTCTCCCACAGTATTCTTATCACCAAGTTAAAGAAGTATGGGTTGGATGAATGGATTATAAAGTGAATAGAAAGCTGGCTAGATCATCAGGCTCAATAGGTAGTGATCAATGGCTCAATGTCTGCTTGGCAGCCGGTAACAAGCGGAGTGCCCCTGGGGTCAGTCCTGGGGCCGGTTTTGTTCAACATCTTCATTAATGATCTGGAGGATGGGGTAGATTGCACCCTCAGCAAGTTTGCAGATGACACTAAGCTGAGGGGAGTCGTAGATACGCTGGAGGGCAGGGAAAGGATACAGAGTGACTTAGACCAATGTTTCTCAATCTTTTAAGTAGCAAGTACCCTTAACTTCTGAAAATTTTAATAAGTACCCCAACACTTAATTTTCCACTCTAGGAGCTGGGACCAGGCGGGAAGCGGGTGGCTGCCTCCTGCCTCCCTTCACTGGGTTTTTCACCACGTACCTCCTGCCTGTGTCTTGCATAACCCCAGGGGTACGCATACCACAGGTTAAGAAACTATGACTTAGACACATTAGAGGACTGGGCCAAAAGAAATCTGATGAGGTTCAGCAAGGACAAGTGCAGAGTCCTTCACTTAAGACGGAAGAATTCTATGCACTGCTACAGACTTGGGACCAACTGGCTAGGCAGCAGTTCTGCAGAAAAAGACCTGGGGTTACAGTGGACAAGAAGCTGGATATGAATCAACAGTGTACCCTTATTGCCAAGAAGTCTAATGGCATATTGGGCTGCATTAGTAGGAGCATTGCCAGCAGATCGAGGGAAGTGATTATTCCCCTCCAGTTGGCACTGGTGAAGCCTCATTTGGACTATTGTGTCCAGTTTTGGGGCCCTCACTACAAAAAGGACGTGGACACATTGGAAAGAGTCCAGTGGAGGGCAACAAAAATGATTAGGGGGCTGGAGCACATGACTTATGAGGAGAGGCTGAGGGAACGAGGCTTGTTTAGTCTGCAGAAGAGAAGAATGAGGGGAGATTTGATAGCAGCTGTTAGCTACCTGAAAGGGGGCTCCAGGGAGGATGGAACTAGGCTGTTCTCAGTGGTAGTAGATGGTAGAATTAGGAACAATGGTCCCAAGTGACAGTGGGGGAGGTCTAGGTTGGATATTAGGAAAAAGATTTTCACTAGGAGGGTGGTGAAGCACTGGAATGGGTTCCAAGTCCTGAGAGGTGGTGGCTGGAATGATTCCAAGCCCTGGCTGGAATGATTTAGTTGGGATTGGTCCTGCTTTGATCAGGGGGTTGGACTAGATGACCTCCTGAGGTCCCTTCCAACCCTAATTGTCTATGGTTCTATTATTCTAACTCTAGGAATCTTTCTGCCCAGATAGTACCATTGTGACCATTTGCCATAATACTGTAAAGTAACCTCCATAAAGAAGGTTAAATGGTGGCATCCCTTCTCTCCTGCCAGGGGCTCATTCCAAAGGTGAAGGCTAAAGTGCCTAAAGGCAAATGGGAGGTCCTGTCTGAAATGGGGCCACCTGGAAATCACTGAGCGGTTAGAAACTACCTGGGACACCAAAAAATGAGACATGTTTTAGTGGTTCCTTCTTCTACTGGCTGTGAAAAACATCAGCACTGAAAGGTCCATCAAGAGGTGACCCAACCACATCACTCCCATCTATCCTGCCAACTCAATAAAAAAAAGACAATTGGACATTCGGGTAGAAAGCTCTCCTCATTCACATCTATGAAAAATGAACATAAAAGGCAAGGAATTAATGTGTGGGGGTGAGAGGAGTGGAGAGAAGGGAAATGGTTACAACTGTGGTTTAGGGAATTTCCATGAGATGTCTTCAGTAACTGACTACTCATGTAGAATTTCTGTGTTTCTGGTATGTATTCCTTCTATAGCAAATATGTGGGTGGAGGCAAGCTTTTGTCATCAGTGTCTTGACTGGGGGCTTTCGTGCTTTTTGTGGTTTTCATTCACACAAGCAATGAATTTGGCTCACTGGGATTATAGAGCCACATCTGTGCATCATTTCTAGGCCACCATGGTCCTCCTCAGTTCACGACACTCCACTCACATCTCCCCTTCCCTTCTCTTCTTATTTTCCTCTAACAGAGTAAGGCCCAACACAACCTTGCCATAGTCAATGGATTTTATCACTGCGATTAGACAAACCCCAGCCTGAGAAACACAATCAGATGAACATTCCCTCTTCAAAGGAGAGGTGGAATCAGAAACTTCTGGACGTGAAATTTCTTCTGATGTGACCAAGCAAGCATAGAGATCATGCTGTGTCAGGGTTTCTCTGTGTTCTTCTTATACATTGTATGCCAGGTGAACTAGGTACATCACCTTTGAATGCAGACGTTCCAATGGGAAGTTGGCTCAAGACTTTAAAGGACCATCACCATGTTCCACCACAGTGTGGACCAGCAGCAAAGAGGTTAACAACAAAGCAAGGGAGAGAGACAATTGGGCAAAAGGCGTTAGTGTCTTGTGTCTGGATGTTTTAATGTAGAGCTGTCAAGAAACCTCACAGAGCTTGAAGGGTCCCATACTGTGATTTCTATAGCTTTAAAGTGCCTGGGATGATTTAGTGAAAGGGAGGGATGCGTGATCAGAGAAGAGCCTTTTACTTTTTTTTTTTTAAAACCATGTCGCTGATCAAAGCGGTGCCAGGGAGGCTAGGAAGAGCAGGATTCTAATGGATCAGCTGTGTAAAACATGCCAGCAGACAAGCCCCAGTTCTCCGTGTCTCACAGGGAACTGCTCACAGATTAGGGGGGAAAGAAAAACTTCCCGCTGATCTTGTGTCAAGGAGTTAAGTGTTATTTGGAAGAGACTGCAGTAGGCTTTTTTTCTTATAAAAACCAAAAAATATGTTTCCCAAATATCCAGTGGTAATTTAAGAGGCAGTGGAAAGATTTATACATGTCAGTGACTTATTTTAGGCATACTGAAAACATTTGGTTTAAGAATGCAATAGAATGTATTGTTATCAGAATGAATCATACCTCCTCCTTCCCCCATTTACCAGTGGTCCTTCTCCCCACTACTCCTATAGCCATAAACATGTCTGGATGTTTGCAAAGTTTCTACTGGTCTGTTTTGGACAGCTTTTGGCAAGGTGTACCAAAAACCCATTAAAAATAATAAGCATTCTTACATTTTAGAGAAGGAAAGGAAACAGGGACGTGTTAATGAAAACACTTTTTAAACAGTGGGGCAGAGTAGGTGAAGCAGAAGCAACTAAAAAATATAATTGAATTTCAAAATATTTTTAAACCCCTTATTTGAAAAGCACTCCGGTATTCTATGGGACAGCTCTTGTAAGCTGTATTGTGAGGGACCATTTCAGTAAAATATTGTAAGGGGTTTTTTATGTAAAAATGTAGGGACAGAAAGATTTAATTAGACGTTGGCTACTCAGTTGATCTAAATAGGCAGAGCTCCATGGACGTCAACAGCACTATGCTGATTTATACCAGCTGAGGATTTGGACCTTTTTACCAAATCTTCTCTTAGTTAGACCAGTTCAAACGCCATAGAATTCAGTGAGGTTGTAATTGGTGTGAGGCTGAACTAGTGTAACTAGGAGCAGAACTTGCGCACCAATATTGTCATCAGTTCATTTTCTGCAACGCAGATGCTTTGCATGCACTCACAGCCCGTCATTTATGGTCTAAGTGAAGTTAGTGCAGATAAAAAGTTCTAGCTGTGAAAAATGAAGCTCTGTCTTTATTCACTGCACAGGTAAAACACAGAAAGCCCTGTAGTTAGCTTGTCTCATGTTGCATCCACTGAAGGACCGTCCCTGGAGCTGAGAGGATAGCTTAGTCTACATGCTCTATCCTTGGACTCTCTACTTAGTTTGCCGCTAAGTGCCAGTTATGATAAGGTATTGTTGCTGCCTGCTAGGAAATAGCCGGAGGCCCTGAATTTGTTTCACACAGTTTCACATCTTCACTGCACTTAATTCAGGTTATCTGTAGCTGAGTTCCTCATCTCAAATTAGCCTCCCTGGCACCATACAGGATTGAAATTTGTTGCAATCATTACTGATGTACATTGAATGTGAACCAGTGACCTAGGGATGAAAAGCTCTGGACTCGAAACCATTATCAAGTCATGGCACTATTATAAATGATAAATCAGCTCTTAGTGATAAGTTATGGTCTCGGTTTGCACAGCAGCATGGCCAGGACTGAGTTATACCTTTGTGTGAGGCAATTTTTGTGGGTCTATAGTTCATAAAGCACTTTCGGCTCCTTCTATCTCAAAGGCGCTATATAAATGACCGTCATTATCATTTTCTCCAGGCTCTGTGGTGTGATTTTACCCAACTGTCCAACACCAGAAACTCTACCGCTTCTGGAGACAGAAACTTCCCCAACACACTTTAACCGCTTTAAACCTCTTGCTCCGTCCTCAGCACTTGCTGAGCACGTCCTCCTGATCATAGTGGTACAAAAGCTGTGAAATAAAACTCAGGATTTCCGAGATCCAGTGCAAACTGGGGAGGTAGTTAGTTGATAAAGTAGCTGAAAACTCTGGGTTATGTAAACAAAGAATGAGTACACGTCACATAAACATCTGCATTTCCACTAGAATAAAGCTGTAGCTTTAGCTTTCATCTCAAGCTAAGGAAAAAGACAGTATGTAGAAATATTCACTGGTATGTAATTATTTGCTTCATATTTTGTACACAAAGTATAGAAAGATTTCTTATGAGGTGTATATTGATTTAAGTTTCACTCTATTTTACATCTGTATACTATATGTAGGATTTATTTACCACTTTTCTGTAATTTAATATAATTTGGTTGGTTTTGAACTCAGTTTATCTGGGGAATTTTCTTCAACTTCTGCTGAGAGAAAATATGCCCTTGTCATCATCAGCTGCAGCTCTATTCAGCTGTGGGACCCAGACAAAAAAGAGAGATAATTTATGCAAACATGTAACTTACACCTTGTCTCAAAACTACAGGGTGCCTTGATTCTCATTAACACTTCTGTCCCTTTACACAACTCTGACAATGCCCTTAAAGTGGATGTGCATGTTATTTATTTCCAACTTAAAGCCCCTTTATACAGTCAAAGAAGTGTAAAGTGATCTTAGTGCAAATCTGAATCAGACCCAGGGTTGATTCAGATTCGGGGCGTAATTCCTGATTTATACCAGCATAAGGTCAGGATCAGAAGCTTGGAATGTAAAATGACTATTGAGAAACTGGTTTTGTGGTCATTTTGTACGTGAGGCCAGTGCAACCACCAGATTCAGATGTGGAATCAGTTCTGAATTTAACCTTCCTCTAAGATCAGGGCTGGTATTTTGGTTTGATCCCTTATACAGGTAGATCCATTTTGTAACACTGATCCAAATCCAAATGCTAGCACTCTAGAGAGCTGATCCAGTGTTCTTGTCCAATCCCATACCTAACAGGAGCTTTGAGAAATATTTATTGTAAGGTTAGAATATCATAGATCTGTCTGTGGATTTTCTTGTGCTAGAGAATAGTTAAAACATGCATTATCCTGTGCAGTCTTGAAGATATTGCAGCTCAAGTATTTCTTCCTCTGCTAGTCCCTAAACCACACTGAGTAAAAAGCACATGCTTGTTGACCTCAGAGTTAGAGGAACAATCAGAGGAAGCAGTTCAGAAAGGTCATTCCTCTACCCTTTCCCTGGGGTGTGTTTTCTTAAATAAGTGGCGGCAAAGATCAAGTAGTGTCAAAAGAAAGATTTTCCACCTCAGGGCATTGTGTGCTTGTTGGAAAAAGTACAGTACAGTACACATGACTGGGTTTTAACTTCACCCAAGATCGTCATTGCAGACAGAGGACGCACCACAGGAGGGGAGCCACAGGCAAGGAAGGGTGTAGGTTATAGAGCTGCAGTAACAGAGGGAAAAGTATTTCTGAAAACACATTGAGTTTTGGATTTTCTACAGAGAGCTCTTGAACCTTTTTCATTTTAATTCTTTACTTGGGGGCCAGGAGAAACACTGGGGGTAGTGTCTGGGTGACAGTGGGGTATGTGTCAGAGGGATGAGATGTGTGGCTGAATGTGCGTTTGGTTAACAGGGGCGGGCTGAAATGAGGGGTTTCCTGGGGGAGAGGCCTCTGTCAGAAGGTGAGGGCATGTCTAAGCAGGATATGAGGGAGTGGCTTGTGTCTGAGATGGGGATGACTAAACAGTGTCTGAGCCGGGGTCTAATTATAGGTGTGTGTTTGGGTGATAGGTGTTCTGGCTAGGGTATGTATAATTGAGTGAAAGGAGCATGTATCTGAAGGAAGAGGTTGTATGTTTGAGTGAGTCATACAGAGACAGTTACTAAGAGCATAAATTACATGCCATGAGGTAAAGCCTGGCCCTGCTCTGCGCCTGCAAAGGGCCCTAGATAGCATGGGAGTCGGTGGATTGGCTCTGTGGCACATGAGGTGTGCCAGCCCTATCTCAGTAGGAGGGCTGTGTGCGTGCCCATGTAGATGGGCACAACTGGACAAGGGAGAGATTGGGTGGCACCAATGGATCTGCTCATCTGTAGATCTATCATCTGTTGTCTGATGGAAGAGGGATGGTGACTGCATTAGCATTCATGGAGTGATCTAAGGCAGTAAAATTTCCTTTCCTTCCCAGAATTCACTATTCCAAACCTGGATATTTGGGCTTGGTGCAGGAGACAGGATTTAGTCCCATAACACAGTACTTTTTTCAACTAAAGAGGCTACTTTGTAGCTAATTTGCTTCAAATTGTTGTCAAATGAATGAAACCATATGTTAGAACAATGTATTTACCTATAACAATAACTTAAGAGAATAATTCACCACTCACATATCTCTAATCATTATGTAGCTTCTATCACCACAGAAAAACTATTGAGCAATAAGTGTTTACTATGAACAAATAAAATTAAAAAAATAAGACAAGGACTCTTCTATGTTCCATATCTCTAAGGTCCTGTTTACACTTTATCCAGCTTGCCACTTAATCTTTGACCTCTGAATGACAGTGCTGACCTCGGTGCTTCCTACTTAACTAAAAATAAAGGCTACACTCCTGTCTAGTGCATATGATATTAACAATGTGCTTTATTCATCTGCATAATCTGTTTGCTTGCCTATAGTGTGTTTGCCAAAAGCTCTTACATTTGAAGATCAATTGGCAGGCTGGGTTAATTACTCCAAATGCACGTGACATAATTCTTTCTAACAACTACTAACTCTGGGTGAACTTAAGGTGGTTCATGGGTTCAGTTTGCTTGAGATAATCAGACAAAAGTTTGATACCAATCTGAACCTTCTTTAAACCTCTTGAGACTGGAAAACTGGACTGGAAATTTTGCCAGAACACTGTTGTTTATATAATTCCTTTCACAAGCATCCACATGCTACGCAGAATTACTGTGGGCCGGATTATCCTTTCACCTACTCCAGTGTAACTTCAATGATTTCAGTGGCTTTAGTGAGGATTTACAGCAGTGTATGCAAGAAGAGAATAAGGATATATGAATGTCAATGCAGTGATAAGATTCAGGAAGTCAGGGAATCCAGAATGGGTTTCTATAGCAACATTATTTCTCATGTGACATGTTGCATGTCCTGTGAGACAAATATGGCTGCCCCATGCAGTTGCTTTAAAGTGGCAGAGGATCCTGGGAGGACAATGATCAATTGTTTTCCATGTCTACTGAAGGGAAGATAAGAAGTAATGGACTTAGCCTGCAGTAAGGGAGAGTTAGGTTAGATACTAGGAAAATCTTTCTACATATGAGGTTAGTTAAGCTCTGGAATAGGCTTTCAAGGGAAGTTGTGGAATCACCATCATTGGAAATTTGTAAGAACTGGTTGGACCAACAACTGTCAGAGATGGTCCTACCTCAGCACAGGAAGCTGGACTAAGATGACTTCTTGAGGTCTCTTCCAGCTCTACATTTCTACGATTCCTTCCCTATCTAGTGCATCAGTGCAGGAGGCTGACAGTGTAAATGATCAGTTATTCCACTGAATTCAGAGGAGCTACACCAGTAGAAAACTAGCATGAGATTAATAGGGCAAAATGGTAGCTCTCCTGAGGTAGAGCCATGCTAGGAAGATGGAGAATATGCATCACTACAGAGTCCATGAGAGGAGTCATTATCTCTATCAAAAAAGGTGGGCAATGCTGTGAACAGCAAAGCTTGCCACATCTTTAAAAATACTTAATCAATGTGTTGCTCCCTATTATTCCCCAATTTCCAGGTGGCACCAGCCAGGCTCCCTGCCATTGCAGAGCGGCATCTGCAGCCAAATTATAACTGCCTCCCACATAAGATCACTTGGTGAGGAAGCAACCTCAGGGGTAGGAAGTCGCAGGCATTGTAATGGTGCTTGCAACATGACAAAAAGGAATATTGTGTCCAAGGGATGTGAGAGGGGAATAGGAGATAGAAAGCATTTACTAATTACCCAAGCCACAATATGGCCAGGGTACTAGAGCTAACAATCCTAGTTTCATGAAAAATGCCCTGTGAAAACAGGTCAGGCAGGTCCTAGGTTTTACATCCCCTCTAAATGATGGATGCTGCCCCATTGACAAGGCTAATGTTAAACTGCAACCAAATGTCCTCCTGACTGATTGAAGAGCTCGTGTTAAGGTATAGCCTGCAAGCTTAACTTCATTATCTTCTGGTTCAGTATAGCCTCTTAGAGAAGAAATATTACATCCTACAAGACCTTTACATTAACTTGCTGTTACCAGGCTTGGTTGAAGCCCAGTTTTATGTCTTGGAAGAGAAATAGCTCAGTAGCAACAGACGTGTCAGTTCTCCCATTCAGTGAAGCACTGCATGGGACTATTTTACATTAATTTTCCATTTGTGGGTCTGGGGATCTCAAAAACGAGAATCAGAGATAAATAGAACCTTTAGTGACTTTGATGCCCTTTTGTTTTTTCTTTGCATGATATTTTTGTCCTGGGCTACAACAGTGTATGACAGGGTCTGCGTACAAGGAGCATCCAGTGCTGTTCAGTACATTAACATGAATTGTGGAAGAACATTAATATCACGCTTCAGAGACAGGATATTTTTACACAACACCAGTTCACAACCGGATCAGATCCTCAGCTGGCATGAATCGACCTAGCTCCATTGGCTTTGACACAGCTGTGCCCATTTACACTAGCTGAGGCTCATTTGGCTTGGATTCCAGCTCTGAGTACAAGGTGGCAGTTCAATAAGAAACAGACTTTGCACCAAAATGATTGGAAGCCTTTGCTCTAGAGGGCCCTTGCACAGGAGAACAGCATGTGGGATCTTCACTCTGCCATGTGAAGCCCGTGTGACAGTCAAGCAGGATTGCAGGCTTTTGTGCTGGGGCATGCAGAGACTGTTCCTTCCTAATCCCCAAGATCAGCAACCGCTAAAGAAAGGGGTATAGAAATAGGTGCACAGAGACAGTCTACGCAGGAGCACTGTCATTCATAGCTGACTGGCTCCCATTTCGTTAAATCATTGACATCTTAAGAGCAATTACAGCACAGGATTTTTGGATAGACTGGCCTCCCAGTGTCAGTAATTACTTGGGGTAACACTGGATAAGTGGAAACAACAAATGAAGGCAACACACCAAATAGACGGCCATCATGGGTGAGTTGAAGGAGGGGAGTGGGCATACCTCAAGAAATAAGATGTAAGCCAGAGTGGAGTTGTACAGGGCCTTCATGAGAACTTTAATTTTTATGGTGGGCTAAGCAGAGCCAAGTAATTCATATGTATTTATAATGAAATGCTATAAATATTATGCATATTTAACTTATATCAGTAGGATATGCTTGGGGTTATTTTGCTTATAAACTCCATTTTGTGTCTTGTTCCAATAAAGGTGAGTAACAGAGAAGTCAGCCCTAGCCACGTACATCCACTGAGTCACAAGAAGTATAGCACGTCCTCTCTAAACATGCATTCTGCAGTTACTATAAGAGTGCAAAGTTTTCACGCTGCATTTGTGCTCACTTTCTGAATCACATTCACAAGCAGGCATTGAGCCGTCAGCTCCCAGTAAAGCCCTGGGGCTCAGATACCACAGCAATAGATATAACAGAAGAACGCAAACAGAATACAGGGAACAGCGTGTGCTTTGCACCTTTCCAGATCAGACCCTTAGAGACAGACCTGTACTCCTCCCTCTCCATAGTATCTGTCTGTCTTGTTCAATACTCATTCAGTAAGGCTTAAAGCACTCCCTGTTTGGATGTGATCAGCAGACTATCATTAAGTTTAATAGCTCTCTTTGGTATCACTTCATTCCCCTTATCTCTTCCCTTCTTTGACTCAGCCTTTGAACATTAATCTAGTGCAGTCTGCACCCACCCTTGTGCCTGATCTTTGTTTGCCCTGTACTTGTCTGACTACAAGTTCCTTAAGGGCAGGGTCCTTGTTATTTGGATTCAAACCTTCATAACATTTAAGGGCTGTACAGATCTGAGTGTCTTGGGTAAGTGCAAGAATGAAATCCTGACTCCTTTGCACTCAGAGGTAAAACTCCCATAGACTTCAAGGGGACCAGGATTTCACTTCATCTCAGCTCACCTAGTGATCTGATCTGGATTTAAATTGCCCCCAAATCCCAGGGCACAATAAGAATAACTTCCACTGATGACAATGGGATATATTCATATCTTGAAGGAGGAATCCTTAGAGCTTTGCTTGAACCCATTTCTTCTCTGCATGTGTTTGTAGTAACCTGGTGTACCTGAAAAGTGAATCAGGCCCAGAGATAAATAAATAAACAATGCCACATTTTTCTGTGTATAAATAAACCCCACAAAATAAACACCTATTTGTTCATTCTCTGCAATATACATATACTACAGCAGAATTCAACCGGCCATTCCAACCTGAGGTTAAGGAGGTTCACCGTCTGCATGCTTTCTTCATAGAATCTGTTTTTTTCTTCTTTACCCCACTTCATAGGAAGGAAAGCAAATGTTTTTGGCACTTCACTGCTGAATTGTTAACATATTTGCTTGGGGGGGGAGATCATAAAAGATGTTTGGCATAGTTTTGATTTGAAAAGGCTCTAATACCAAATTCAAACATTGAAAACAAATGTGTGGTTTAACTGTCATTTACTCCAGGATCATGGGAACTACTGCCTGATTTTGCTGATGCCTTGTAACTACTATTATGGGCTCCTCGAACACATAAACATACCAGCATGATTAGCATCATGCAGCTTGAACATCGCTACTAAGCTTCTGGTTGACTGCCTGGACCTTGATGTCATCAGAGCCATATTTGCAACATGTGGCACTGGCAACAGTAGCTCATTCTGTGCAGTCAAACTGTCAAGCACATCTCTCACTGGTGAGGACTTCTCCTTCACATTTTGTTGTATTGTGACTAGACAATGTGTATTTGTACTGATAATGTGAAATGTCCCTGTTATCCACACAGGAAATAGTTCCCTGGCTGATGGCACTGACAGAGTATATAACTCTGGGTCTAGAAGATTAAGGCCAACTGATCATATTTAGAGAATGATAGGAGTGTGCTTTACCATTCCCCTTAAATAAAGGACCATTGCTTGAGCCTGCACTCTTTTACTTCTGGGGTGTGCGTAATCTGTCTGTCTATTTGAGTGTCTGAGTGCCTCCCCCATTTAGACAGTGTAAATCAGAAATAATACTACTGAAGTCATTGGGCCAGACCATGGCCCTTTATAATGTTCTGCAGCGTGAAGAGACGAAAAGAGGTGCCATAAGAGGGAAGCTGAGGATATCCTCTGGCATAGGACACCACCTACAGCTCCCCCTGGTGTTTGGGGTGTGCTAGATAGAAGGGGCTGTGACCCAGGCCAAACTACACTGAGTCCATTCCTGCTGGTATAAGGGCCCTTTGCAGGGTCTTAAAAGGCAACGCAATTTAGAATGGCTCCGAGGCTGCTCTAAATTATTGTGAGAATGGGGACAGTGGAAAAAACAGCATCAGCAAACTGCAAGTTTAAATTCCTCCCCAAAGCTATATCCTGCAATTACTGGGCACAGCTGAGAACTCTGCGCAGCGGTTTTACACAGTCGTAAGCGAGCAAAGAACGAAGCCCTAGTTCTTTAACATTCATTGGCTACGTCGACACTATGAGCTAGGGTATGGGATTCCCAGGTCCAGTCCAATACTTGCACTGGCTCCATGAAAGCCAGTGCAAGTATAAATAGCAGGATAGCTGAGGTAGCAAAGGCAGCAGCAGCACAGTTTAGTGGTGCTGAGTACATACCAGGGGATGCTGGCAGACTTGTGCTTGACATGGCTTAGCCATGCCACACTACCTTGGCTTCATTCCTATTCATATTCATCCTCGTTCTCATCAAGCTTGCGCAAGCGTGGGTATGTGATCTGGGAAACACGCTCCTAGCTGGTAGTGTAGCCATAACCACAGGGAAGCTTAGGTGGGCTGGTCTACACAACAAATTTCACACCCTGTGCAATGTAACTAGCCAACCTAAGCCTCAGCGCAGACACCGCTAAATCGACAGAAGACCTAACAACTGCCTCTCGGAGAGGTGACTTCACTCCAGTGATGGGACAACCTTTTCCATCACTGCAGTGAGCATCTGCGCCGCAGTAGTAATCTTACCTCAGGGTAGTGTAAATGAAGCATTTATATGCCAAAGGGATTGCTTCTTTTTTCACTCATACAGGCTTTATGTTAGCATTGTACTATTGACTTCCTCAGAGTTACTCCTGATTTGTGCTGGTGTGAGGTGAATCTGGTCTAGAAGGGATTTGGACAATTCACATTTGAAAGTTAGGGCCCCAGAGGTATTCACGAGCAGAGTGTAGATTTCATACAAGTTTAGGCTAGGAACCAAATAAGCATTCAAGTGCAGTGAAGCAGGAGCAAGTTTTAAAACAATGGTGATCGGTCAAGTAAAAACCTAGTATAGACAATAAGTAAAAATCTATGGTTCAAAATCCTTGAGATATAATCTATCATCTTGCTATCTACGTGTTGCTCCATCATAACCACTAACCCATTTTGTAAGAACTTCAGAAGAAAAGATTCAGTAAGAAAACCCAAAGTGTAAAATTCAGAGACTCCAGAAATCAACTCTTGTGCTGTCTGTTTTTTTCTGAAAGAAAATCATCTCTTAATTCCCAAAGCATATTGTTCCTACTAAAGAGCAAAACTCGAGGAGGAAATCACATCATCAGTGAAAGGAGCGCCAGCTCCTTTGTACTATTTTTCAGCCCTGCTTTGGGAGCCAATAATCTGTCATTCCTTGAATAAACAACCACCTTATCATATCACAAACATTTATTTAACCCTTTTCTCCTGAGCTTTTACCAGCCAAGCAAAGTGGCTAGTGGGGGTAGCCCAATCCCTAGACTACTCTGGCAGAAAGGACAAATTTCCTGTGTATTTCACCCAATCTGTAAAGTGTCAGGCTGCCCTTCTTCAGCCTCCATGAAAAGCAGCAGCTTGAATCACTGCATCTCACATACCATAATCAAATTTTCCTGTCTTTCCCGTCCCTCCCCAATACATTAACGCCTCTCTCCCTGGAGACATACCCTTGATTCCATCTGGGGGTCTAACCAACTAAAGCCAGATTTAATTTCTTGGGGGGTTGGGGTAGCAAGGGAGATTGTTTACATTTCTCCTTTTAACAGGAGACTGCTGAACAAAGCTTTTGATTCCAAGTTGTTGGGTTTTTTTTTCAAAAAGATATTCTTTGACTCTTACATCATCAGCAAATGAAATTGGTAAAGTATGTACATTTCCTCAGCTCCCACAATATCCACTTTCTCTCAGTGGATGTATCTTATTTTTCTTTTTCAGCATTGCTCCCACACAACAGGGCCAATTTTTGTTTAAGACAAAGAAAACATAAACAGAGCATGGATTTGGATATGAGTGAGTTCTCTGAGCTCAAAGAATTCATCAGCAGTGCGGAAGGGTTGTGTTGTGTTAACAATTTGCCAATGGAATTTGACTGATCAAGATACTGAGACGGTATCTAAGGTGGATTTGCTTGGGTCTCCCAGAGGCTTGTAGATACAGACGTTCATAGTTCACACCCCAGAAAGTAAAAACTAAAAATGCTTGAATTAGTCTCTTTGAAAGTAATAAAGCAACTCTTTGAATTAGACTTTGAAGTCTGTGAGCTTTTGAAGTTAACGTGTGGTAGGTAAGGCCAGCCATTGTAACTGAGCACATGGGAGGCCAAAGTCCTTGTTCCTTGTTAGTATGATAAATACAGCGCTCACTACCCAAAGTCCATACTTGATTTGAGAGGGGCCCCAGACAGAGTGAATCACTGACAGAGTGAACACAGGGGAGTTTAGCATAGAGGGGGAGCAGGCGACTTAATTAAAATAAAGAAGATCTGTTAAATTAAGCAAATAATTTTAAAATCCTCAAATGCTAGTTTAATGATTAAGATAAAAACTTACTTACCTACTCACAGAGTAAAACCAATAGTTTAGCAATGGAAGTCGAAGACCAGCAGCACAATAATCAGAGTGGAACAATGCAAGTCAGAGTGCAGAATGTCTGACTACTTGCTCTGTGGACAAGTGGTATGTATTCACCTAGTGCATGCTTCATGTGGCCACCAGGGCCTATGTACTTCCTGAGACTTGAGTTGCTGAACTGGTGGAGCAAAGACTGAATTTAATGTAAAAAGTCAGCTTCAAGAGATTATGTGAGTGTCACGGAGTTCGGGTGCAATCCAGACCCTGCCTCCCTGGCTGCCTCACAACACTTTGCTACTGTAGACTCTGTGGGATTCTCACAGCCAGCAACAAGCACGCAGGTCACATCTTGAGTGTCTGTGTGCTATAGAGCCAACCCTGGTTCAGCAACTCTGACTTCAGCAGTCTGTCTACAGACCCACTCTGGCTTCCACCAGCCTTGGTTATAACCAATAAGATAACCACAACACAGTGCCAGCCCTGAATTTTCCTCCAAAGTATGTGGTCTGCCCTCTCCTGGACAGCTCAGAGAAATAATAAAGTTCATTGCTCCTTTAAAAAGACAAAAGCACATTACAGCTTATTAACCTAACGTGGGTAAATTCACCCTTCCCTTCAAACATAGCCCTGAGTTGGTTTGTAGTAAAAAATAAAACAAATGTATTAACAATAGAACATAGATAAAGTGATGCCAAGTTAAAAAAAATAGTACAGAGGGTTACATGCAAATAAAAGTGAAAACGTGTCTAAAAGTCTAAAACTTAATCTAGCAAGGTACAGGTTTTGTTCAAGAAGGTTTCTCTCACCTGTCTTCCTTCTTTTCAACCATGGTGGACTATCCCTCAGTCAGGACCTTCCGTAGAAGGCTGGCTTCCCTTGCCTTCCTGGGTGAAAGGGCTTTGCCTAAGCAGGTTTCTCACCTATAAAAAAATCAGTTCTCAGAGACTTCAACTTCCCCTCCCCTTTGTTGAAGGAACCATTTTTCTCAGCTTGCAAGAGCTCTGGCCCCTTGTATCTGTCTATGGTGGATGGCTTCTGTCCTTGTTTATATCAAAAATTTCAGTGACCTTATTTCAAAAGGCAGGATGACCTCATGTTGTTTCCCCCTTTCTGTAGGCTTCCCATCCCCCTAAATGTAAATGAGGCTTCCATTGTTTTGATTCCACCAAATAGCATTGCCAACTCTCCAGAATTGTCCTGGATTCTCCAGGAATTAAAGATTAATCTTTAATTAAAGATTATGTCATGTGATGAAGCCTCCAGGAATATGTCCAACAAAAACTGGCAACCATATCCACCATGCTTAATTTACATAGGGGACAGGTAAATAGCTGTGACATTTCCTCCTGTCTGAAAGAAAGACCTGTTTTTTCCTTTGTTGGACACATACTGTAAAGTCTCTTATCGAGTATCCATAATTCCTTATGTAGTGTTAATACATATATTTTATTATGGTGTTAATCACCAGTTTGTCATAGGCATTCATAAAACATCTCACTCAATACACTTTTATAATACAGTAATATTGTATCTAATCAGTTGATTTAATTGCTTATCACTTGAGGGTCAGCTCCCACCCCCATCTCTATAGACCAGTAAATCCTTCCAATGTATTCTTTGAAAAGTAACACCCAGACCAAGATTCTCTCTCCTACTGGGTGTAGATGGCATGATGTCTACTGCCCCACATGTGCTTTGTTTACCTAATATGTAAATAAACCTTAATTGTCTTTGCCTGAAGACCTGGCTGGTCAGAGAAGCAAACACATTCGTTTGTTTAGGCGGACCTGTTTACCAAATCCCCCGAAGCACCTGGTTTATTCCAGCATATAGCCATAACTCTTAATACACACCGCAAATATACATCATGCAAGACTATTAATGATCAGTGAGCAGCTAGTTTTCAAATGATACCTCACAAAGTATAATTTGTACAAAGATTATTACTGTAATGTGTAGGGTGTGAACACAGGGGTGCTTAGGGTTGCTTCTCCACCCTAAGTATCCTTCAAAAAATAAAAATCCAGCCTTACTGAAGCCAGTGGAAAGGAGCATAAATTATGGCAGATAAAAGGCAAGTTGGCAATTAGGGCAGAGAGAACCCAGAGGAGACCAACAAAAATGATAAAAGGTTTAGAAACCTGACCTATAATTAAAATACTGGGCACATTTAGTCTTGAGAAAAGATAACTAAGGGAGGACCTGATAACAGTCTTCAAATAGGTTAAGGGCTGTTATAAAGAAGACAATAATGAATTTTTATCCATGTCCACTGAAGGTAGGACAAGAAGCCATGGGCTTAATCTGCAGCAAGGGAGATTTAGATTAGATATTAGGACAAACTTCCTAGCTATAGTTAAACTCAGGAATAGGCTTCCAAGAGAAGTTGTGGAGAACAAGTTGGACAAACACCTGTCAAGAATGGTCTAGGTTTACTTGATCATGCCTAAACTCCAGGGGTTGGACTTGATGACTTCTCAAGGTCCCTTCCAGCCCTACATTTCTATGATTCTGGGAGGACTAATGTCAAAGCTATAAAAACCAAACAGATATAACAGAAGCAGGAATCCAGGGGGAGAATTGGTGGATCTGCTGGATTATCTAGGAATGAATGAAGCAAGGGAGGCTAAGCATAACACAGAGAAGCTAAATGATTCCTCTGTATTGGTCTTTCTGACAGAGGATGTTGGGGCCAGATCTACTCTTTTCAGGTAGTAAAGATGAGGTATTGTCAGAGACTGAAGTGTCAAAAGAACAGATGCTGAAACAAAATGATCAAATGAAATCTACAAGACACCAGGACTAGTGGTTTTTCAAGGTTCCCTGTAGGTCTGTAAAACAGGGCTTAAACCTGGGGTGAAATCCTGCCCCTACTCCATTTACTGCAACTCGGCCAGTGTTTCAACCTTGTAGTCAACAGGGAACAGCAGCACGTAATACAAGTCTGCATGAGAGGTCATGTATTATAATGAATTACAAAATACCCAAGTCAGCAAGCAAAGAGTAGGAATAAATGTTCAATTTTCAACATGGCAAAAGGGTAAGAGTGGCATGGCCCAAGGTTTGATATGAGCACCAGTTTGGTTTGATATCAGTAAAATTGCAGATTAGATTAAAGTATTTAGAGTAGTTTAGACCAGATAGCTGTAGGAGGAAATTTAGAGAAATCTAACAAAGTTAGGGAAATGGGCAATATGATGGCAGATGAAATTCAATGTTGAGAAATGCAAGCAATGCAAGTTGGAAGGAAAATTTGAACTATTCATATTACACATCCAGATCTTAGGGCTGTAGGATTCAGGAAGTGGAAGATTCCTGACACTGAGTGGGATTGTAAAAGGAATTAAGGCAACTGTTAAGAACCTAAGAATGCAAATAACATAGGCTGAGTTGTGTCCCTGGCTTCAGGGAATCACGGTAAAAACGGAACCTTTCCTGAGACTGACTGGACTTGTTGGTACTATGTGGCAGCCAGGAGAGTTTATAACCACACAAGTCCAGGAAAATGTCTTGATAAGGAACTTCACAAATACAATTATTTTTACACCCAACTCTTTTTTAATTACTAAAGTTTAAATGCAACGTTCTAGGTGTACATTTGCTTTATTAACAGAGGATATATGTACATTACCAGAAAATTGAAAACCTAGGAGAGAGAGATTGTATTGTTGATATATTCAGGTACAGGCAACCTTCTTTTACAGACATTCTTCAATGGGTAAAAATAAAGACTTTTGTGCATATAAAAATGCTTGTGCAGTTGTGTGCCTACGTTTGTGCACACCCCTACCACAACTGTGCACTCAGAAAACTAGATGGGCATCTGAAAGAATAATGTATGTACAATCAGACCCGTTGCAAGTGGCATTGCATGTGCATTGTTGCAAACAGATCTCAGGTCTCTTTTAACAATATGGCTTAAGTATGCTGCGTATATTGAACAAATCTTGTATATTAGGAATGGTGTCTTTCTCCTTTGCCATTGGCTGGTGATTAGCACTGGATTGAACTGCTTGCTAAATTCTGAAGGACTGTGTTCTGAATACTTTTGTTTAGCAGAAATAAGCTTCCAGTGAATTGCAGCCCAAAGGGAGGGCTGAAAGGTGCCGCAGTGAATAACATGGTTACAAGGGCGTGCACAGGAATAAAAATTTGGGGCACTTTCTGTGTTCCCCTCCTGCCCCGTGACCAGCTCTCCCCCACATAACCCCGCCCCGCAGCCGGCTCTCTTCTTCTCCCAGTGACCCGTCCTGCAGCCAGCTTCCCCCCGCTCTCCCGCAGTTCCGGGGCCAGAGGAGCTGGCTCTCCCTCCATGGCCAATGGAGCTGGCTTGCCCTGCCACCCCCTGCAGCCAGTGGCATTGTCATCTCCTGCGCTGGCCCAGGGCCAGAGCTCACTTTCCCCAGCCCAGCCCCAGAGGAGTTCTGTGGCTCCAATGACTGGTGGGGCTCCATGCCCCTGCTTCTCCCCCTTTGAGCACACCCCTGTATGGCTGAACTTCTGGCTTCTCTTAAGTCAGTGGGAGTATTCACACTGACTTAAATGGAGCCAGGATTTCAATCCATATTTTCAGCCCAGCCTCTCTTTTTGTATCCATTATTCACGGGTGCATTTTTGATTAGTTGGCTGTCTCAATATTTGATTTGCAACTGCAAATATTGAGAGGGAATCTGAAAATTTGCCCCAAAATTTGTCATGAGATGACATCAAAACATAGCCCCAAGGCAAAACAGGAAGAGTATGAAAATGGAACAGGAAAGGGGTGTTCTTTTTGGCTGGCAATAGAAGCAACTAACAGGACATTCTGAAAGGGCAAGAGAATCGATGGTAGTATGTGAGAGTTGGGTTTTGATGAGTAAAACTGAGCTGTTTAATAGTGAAATAATGCTCCTGCCATAGAAAGCAACTTTGCACTCCAAACTATAGAATGGTTGAAGATCAGTGAGCACTGCCACAAGTGCAATCATGGGGCCAAATTAATCCTTGGTGCAACTCAGCTGAGTTTAGTAGAGTACTATCATGGATAAATTTAGCGCATAGTAGAGATTAAAGAGATCTGTTAGGTCTTCGCTTTTGTTCCCCACAGGTGGTGGAAGACAGCCAAGTGAGAAGGTCTTGATGTTCCACAAAAATTTTAAAGTGAGTGCACAAGCAAGCATCTGTTTGGCGGGCTGTGGTTTTCTCTACAATCTCACAGGCATGTCTGTGCATCCCTGGGGTACATAACATAGAGATGGCTGCATGTAACCAGGGGGAGCAAAGATAAATGGATTATATCTGAGTGATATGCATATAGAACCCATGCCACTGGAAAAATGCATGCAGTCTATTTTTAATGAACTGTTTCATTTCACATCTGCTACCATTACATATTTGTTATTGTTTCCATTATGACCACTTGTTTTCAGGAGTTTATAACTGACTGTGCTATAAAACGTAACCCCGGGTTGGAATTTCATTTACAGGATCTTAGCCCAGGAGCAAACAATTTTTATCATTTAAAAAGAAAGACTAGCATGACTACTTTTCAGTGGTATGAAACACATTTTAGAAGGTCTTCAAAATCATAATACCCAAAAATCTAGTTTACCGGGTCATTATTTATTAGTTGTGAAATTGAGAAGCACTGCACAGCATACAGACAACACAAACTTCTACCCTTGAAGAGCTCATGATCCCAGGATTCAGTGAACAGGTACAGTCCAGTAGTTATTCAATTATGATATTTTAATAAAATAATGAAAAAATTTGCAGAGATAATGAAACAAAGTCTTTTCCCATTGCTAAGTACAGAATAGTGTTATCAACTTTATATTTACATGCGTGTGTCAGTGTCTTATATGTTACAACTAGAAATGGGCCCAAAGCAAAGCGCCTGCTGGAAACATACTAGAACATTAAGGGCATGGCTGGGTCTTGCCTTCTTGTCATGGAATGCAGGTGTTTTCTCAGTTATTCCTCTCTGGTAGGATGGTTTAGCTCTCCAGTTAATCTAAAATACTCTAGCCCTTCTGAAGTAACAAGAGTCAAAGTAAACAAAAGTCTAAAAAGAAAGCAAATGTTCCAGTGCTTCTCCCCACTCCAGGGTAAGAAAAGCGCTGGTCCTCCTTCTTCCAAGAGCTTCAGCTCTTAGACCCTCAACAACAAAGTGGGCATCAGGTACAGCCCCAAACTCCATTTTTCTCCTCCTGCAAAGCTATTTCCTTAGGTTCTGCTGCAGCTCCTCAACTTCCTTATTGAGATATCTCCACATCTGGTTCTTTGGTACTTCACCAAACATCTAGCTCTTTTGTTAAGGTTTTTCCTGGACTCCTCCTCTTTTATAGACTATTCCTTCTGAGGCCCTATCAGGCTGTTTTTCTGACCCTCTGACTAGAAACACCCACCACATGACTTCCTTCCTTCAGGTGTTCCCTTGTACTGAATAAGGGCAGTTGCCTATGTAAAGCCTCCATTCCCAGCATTCCTTGCTTCGAGCCCTACAGCTCCAACACCTCAGAGAACTACAACTCCCAGAGTTCTACACTTTCTGGGTTGAAACCAGGAATAGGGCAAATGCTGAACCTGTAACCTACCTTAAAGAGTCAGCACACACTGTGACAGAGGGATTTAAAGATTGAATATGGAATCAGATCCAAATAACCAAATAAAAATAGTCACTGAGTCTAATTTTCCTCTCACACCAGTGCTGGTCATAAGGAACTCTACTTAAATCAATGGAATTACATCAGCGTTAAATATGTAAATAAGAAAAGAATCAGGCACTGTGTCTTTATATAGTACCTAACCAAATCCCTGGATCCACATGCTTCTCAAATTCAGATTGTGTGGCTTGTGCCCTTCTTTGATTACAATGAGAGAGGTGAAAATACTACAATTTTTTCCTGAATATTCATTTAAATTTTTAAAACAAATGTGCTTTTACTGTTTTTGCACACCTTTCTGTTCACTTTCTGACCATTTCTAACCAGCGAGTTTATTGGCAGTCATCTTGCTGACACAAAGGTGCTGGTGTGACCAAGCATAAGCAATCGAAATGCAATAGTTGATGCTGTGAAGTCACAATTCATTATGCTCGTGATTGACGGCAAGTGCAAACATACAGGCACAAAAGTAAAGCCTTGTAAACATTGGGTCCCAAATGTGTTACCCTAATTAGATGCAAAGAATGAGAATCAGTATGCTGTATAGTTGTTCTTGATATATTCTAGTACAGGAATCCTCACACTGTAGCAGTCCCACTGGGAGAAACAGACTAAGGCTACAGCGTCCTTCTTATCAGGGCTGCCTGCCAAACTTTCTCAGGAATAAGTGTCACTTTGTGGTATCCCTATTTTCCTTCCCAATAAAATAATAATTTGGCAGTGCCTGGGATGCTGATAGTAAATCAATACCAGATTGCAGGAGTCGCTGCGAAATTCAACCTATTTATCAAGTAATGTCAGTTAGTTATGTGAGCAGAGGCTGGACAAAGGCTACTGTACCCTTAAGTATTTTGCTTTAGAAAATGAGAAGCTAGTTAATGTTTTTAAGAAAACCACAGAGCTACAAGACTTCACCCACACACATGATTATTTCATACTAGCTTGATTCTGTCACCTCACTCACACTGAGAAGTATCAGTGAGTTTGCCCTTCATACCATGGGGAATTATACTCACTGAGTCTTGTTCCACCTAAACCTATCCTGGCACTGCCTTCACTTTCATGAGTACCATATAGGAAAGAAAATGAAGTGTGATGTGTACAATAGTTTTTCTGCACCCAAACAGATACAGCGATAGTTACTGCTATATCTAATACAGGTTTTATCATCCCCACTTTGCTCAAAATAAGAGCTGTAAACCACACACTATCCCTCTAATACACACACACACACACACACACACACACACACACACACACACACACACACACACACACACACACAAATAAACACACACTGAGTTTGGATTCTTTTAACTTATTGCAAAAATGGGAAGAGAATTTTGCAACCCAGGTTAAGTTTGCAACCCTCCTTCCTTTTTCCAATGTACCCTAATTTTCCTGCCACTATATCATGACCTTGACTCATACTCATTTTGGGACTCTCGTAATGTCCTGTGAACAATACAGTTCTATGAAAATTGGTACAGACAGCAGGACAGATCGGATCTCACTAATGCACATAAACTGCCTGCTGGTTAACACTAAAAACTGATTCTTTTGCTATGTAGTTGCAGCAAGTTGGGGTTAAATGGTGCAAAACTCAAATCCCCGGTTTACACTCTCTGTTCTACACTCAGTCCCTAAGAACTTTGCTTCCCAGCCCCCTGCTAGTCCAGCGATTATGACTGTTGCCTGAACTCTGATTCCCTTATGGCAAATTCTGGCACCATGTCAGTCTTACTCAGCAGTAGAAATTTTCATCTTTTTCATCAGCAGAGATCCCCGGGGGTATACAGTTAACCCTTACCATCTCCATGGACCAAAGTGGTCAAATATAAAGGGCAACATTTTCAGCTAGCCTCAAACTAGCTTCTGATTTAGCATTCCTGCATTGGTACTGATTGCGTTCGGCATGAGCAGTTTAGGTAGAGACGAAGCATGACTTGTTCATACAAAGGTTCACACTCAGTTTTCTGGTGCAGCCAATCACAAAAACTTGGAGGCTTGTTCTGAAAACATATTCCTTCTACCGTGGGTCATCATGAACATGGAGACCACAAAAAGCTAATCTTGCCATGAGGGTGTAATGGGCCAGATCCTCAGTATCAATCTAAAATCTAAATGAATGTAATTTCATTGAAGTCAATTTATTCAGGTACATAGAGCTATGCCACTCCACACCAACTGAAGAACTGATGCCTTGCTTCCACTTACAGGGATATATACAAATCATTCCCGTGGTGAATTTTTTACGGTGCATAATAGTAAGACATTTTCAAATTTCAGGTAGCAATTTTAACACAAGGTATCTCTCTCTCGAGGAGATTGTATAGGATGCTATATCTTTGGTTTGTTTTCTTCCTGATAGTTTCTTATTGAATTACAGGGCTTTTCAGAGAATGGAAACAAACAGGTCATATTAAGAACAAAGCACAAATTTGAAAACTGCCCTGTGTTTTCATAAAAGGCAAAGTTCTGAAGGGTAATCACATTTGGAAATGATGTGATTAAATGTTAGCATGTTGTTATGGTGACTGCAGTCTTTTCTGAAATGTCTATCTATAATCATAGTGCATTTAATTAACAATATATTAACTAACCCAAACAATATTTGTCTTTCGAGCATTAATCACGTGTATTGCTAAATTAAATTCTCTCTCCATAGAAAGTCTACTGTATTTTATAAACACTGAAACTGAAATTAAAGCAATAATCAGGAGCAGACTTAATTTTGCTACTTTCTTTGTACCACAGTTGTCAGCAATGTCACAGTATGAAGCCTGTACCTATTAAACCAGCGTAACTAATCTGCAGCAGTAAATAATGAATTCCACAGTTGCCAGCAAAACTACACAGACATGACAGAAAGGATAGATGCCAGGACCTTCAGGAATGTATCAGCTCTGGAGGTGGGAGTGCTCCCAGATGCCACCACCTTATGGAGATATAAGTCAAGTCTCCTTCTGCCTCCCAACAACTCTTTAGAATTTGGATGGGCCAGTGGCTCTTCTGCAGCAGTTCTTTTTTCTGCCTCTGCCACACCGCAAGAAAACCTGGGTGTATTGGAGGGACAGGAGTGTAGGTACAGGTTGTCTGAAGTGGGACAGTGGGGTTTCTTAGAGAACCCGAGTCCCTACCTGCCTAAACTCATGCTTCAGGATTGATGGGACTTCTCAGACCAGCCCTGAAAAATATTGGGATTTTTGCTGCTGCAACCCTTAAAATAACATTAAATAACATGGAGGAGAAATATAGAGATGGGACCTGTCTAGACAAGCTGCAGAGTAGTCACATCTTGAGACCCACAGGTACCCAGAATCACTTAAATCAGTGGAATATGTTGATTTTCTGATTAAAAATTAAAACCTTTATGCCCTTTTTTTTTGTCACATGGCAAAGGGTCACCATGGGGACAGGAATAGGGGGAACAGCCAAGATGAAAATCTGAGGATTTTCCATTTCTCCTTGTAGGCAAATTGCCCGAAACTCCATTTGAACCCACAGTCCATTGCCCAAATGGACTATTCAAATTCCTGTCTGATGTGGCCAATGCAAATCAAACCTTGAAGGGTTCACCCACCCCTACTTACAATATAAAACATCCATGAGGGGCCAACAGGTGGTGCTTAACTCCATAACTGGCAGAACCAAAATCCAAGTTATGAGCATCCTCAAACTTATGGAAGTATGAATCTCAACCCAGATCTGAACATTGTGGATAAATCTATACTTCAGATTTACATCAGTGTAACTGAAAGCAGAATTTGGCTTCATCTATAATTAACATGAAACTCACGCACTTATTGAGGAAAGAATAGTCTAGTCAGATCCCTAACTCTATTTGCCTAATTCCTTGCTGAATATTTTCAAATGGAGTCAGGTTCTCCAAGAACAAGAATGTCGGTTTCACCAGGAAAATATAATTTTTATAGCATTACATTTCTCCTCATTTAATTGCTTTATTGCTATGGTTTACAAACGAAGGATCTGATAAAGAGCCTACTTATGCCTGTTTTCAACTGGTGCAACTTTTGCTGTCATCTATGGAGTTCCTCTTCATTTACATCAATGTCAATGAGATCAGAATCAAGCCTGATAGTGTTATTGCTTTCTTTAAATTTCAGTTACCATTCTCTTTCATTTGTAACTTAGCTTTTCCAAAAGTGGCATGTCTGGTGTTCAGTTTATGTAGTTGCCTTTTTTGCTTGAGCAGACTGGCTAATTGTTTCTGGATTCTCAAAAATGCTTAAGGTAGAGCAGACAGAACATCAGCGTTAGAGTTAAAAAATGGTCAGTGACTTAGTCTACACCTCCTGTCTTTCATCAGCTAATGTCCTAACTCTGGCATTTAGTAGATAGTGGTGGGCTTACTTCCCACTCACTTAGACCTTGATGGAAACGGAAGGAAAACAAAATAGCATGTTATATACTACTCTATGCCCTCCCCTTAGCAAATGTTTCTTTAATTGGTTCAATTACCACTCTACCCCCTCCCCTTTCATCACTTCAGGAATGACTATTTGAAGCAAGCCATGTATAGAGATTTAGCTGGCATTTAGTGACAAGGGGCTCTACAGTCTCTGAAATATGACTGATGTCACTTGTTACATTTCCTTGGGTCCCCAGGGACAAAGTCACTCCTACTCTGGAGCATGCATTGACAATCTCAAGATAACACTTCTTTGACAGAGTCAAGGGGTACTGTACCAGGGACCAAAGTGATCTGCAGAAAGTTTCCAAGCTGGGCATTGTTTGTTAGTTATAGTTCACATCTAGTTTTTATGTTTGTCCTGCTGCAAAATTAGTGGTAAAATTATTATTAACATAAAAATCTTGTTTTCTTTTCCATGTGGTAGAAGAATATGTTCAGAGGTTTCTTCTGAACTGGAAAAAACTGTTCAGGAAGATACTCTGATCCTCCCAGTCTAGCTATGGATGTAACTGTATCTTGCACACCTTACTCCCAAGAGTAGTCCTTACTCATGCATCTAGTCCCATTGACTTCAGTGACACATTCTAACATTCGAAGTTCAGTTTTCTCTCCCTCAGTGTACATTTCTTTTGTTTACTTAATCAAGATGCGCAGAGGGAGTTGGGTTAATTTACATTGTAATTAACCCTTATTGCATGAGTGATCCCCTGATTCCAATACAACTACTTGTGAGATAAGGCACTATTCAGTGGTCTGGATCCAATCCCACAGAAGATAGCAGGCGCCCTTCCAGTCTCCAGTGGGCATTGGATCAGGCCCAGTATAAGTAAGGGTATGAGAATCTTGCCATTAGTAAATAGTAGTGGGCATACCTAATCAAATGTGGAGAATTGGTTCACAAAATGCTTTCTCAAATCATATCAGAACCTCCTTGAGTCTGATATAAATTGGGCTAGAAATCTCACTAAAGCAAGCTTCCTTGTAAATTTTCTGGCATTTCTCGCTCAGGTTGGAACCAGGAATTGGATAGTCACCTCAGAATTAAAAAAGGGGGGCCCAAGTGTTGTGTCTAATGCCAATTCAGTAAAGCATAGTTTCTCAACCTGTGGTACGGGGAGTATGCGAGACACAGTCAAGGTGTACGCGGCAAAAAACCCATTGAAGGAAGGCAGGCAGCAGCCACCGGCTTCTGAGGGAGGCAGGCGGCAGCTGCTGGCTTCTGGGGGAGGCAGGCAGCAGCCGCCGGCTTCCCGTCCAGTCCCAACTCCTAGCTGGGAGGTAGATGGCAGCCACCACAGTTCTGGGAAGCTGGGTGGCAGCCACTGGCTTCTTGGGACACTAGGCAGCAGCTGCCATCTTGGGCAGTAGCTGCTGGCTTTTTGGGAAGCCGAGTGGCAGCCACCTGCGTCCCACCCTATCCCAGCTCCTAGGTGGGAGCCCAGCAGCAGCCTCCTGCAACTGAGCTCGCAGCTGGGTGGCTGCCACCCATGCCCCAGCCCTGAGTCGAAAGACAGCCTCCCACACCCTGGCTTGAAGATGGGCAGCAGCTGCCTGCCCACATCCCCAGGTCTCAGCCTGCATGGAAGCCTCCTCTACCCCAGCTTGGACTGGGTGGCAGTCACCCACCTCCTGAGCTGGCAGCTAAGTGGAAGCCGCCTGTAACTTGCCTTGGTGGCAGCTTCCCTCCCCGGCTCAAAGCCCGGTGCCCAGAAAGCCAGGTGGAGAGCCCAGCAGCTTGCCTAGGCCTGGAGCCCGGCTACCCACAGGTTTACTTGTCAATTTCACGGCTCTAGCTGAGCCCTGAAATTGACGACTATGACAGCCCCAGATTTTACCAGGATAAAAATCTTAAGAGGGGCCCACACAGTGTGATTTGCCCCAGGCCTGCACCCACCCTAGGGATGGCCATGGGGAATGCTGCTATCCACTCTGGTGGGCTGCTAGTGCCTTATCATACGGCACGAGTTCCCGCCTGTGTGAGGAGAACACCACGTGACCCCCGCTATCAGGCCATAGTGATTGGCTGGCATTGACCTTTTTGCTCCTATATGGAGGAAGGGGAGGGAGAGGGAGGGGAGAAACAGCAGTGGGTTTTGTGATCTGCCACAGCCACACAGCTTTGCAGAACTCAGAGCTCTCTTGCTTTATGAGAAATATGGTTGTCCACGGGTAAAGGGGAAAAAATTGTATTTCTCAGAGTGGAAACCTGAGTGTTGGAGGTACTTATTAACATTTTCAGAAGTTAGGGGGTACTTGCTACTTAAAAGGTTGAGAAATACTACAGTAGAGCACCAGTGAATAAATGCTATACAAGCTAGGGAACACAAGAGGGAGCTCAGACAAGAAGCCACTTAGATTTCAAGAAAATCTGAGTTACGTGCCATAAAGGATACTGAGCCGAGCAAGGGCCAAAAGACTTTGGAACGTATGGCTTTTGTCCTTTCCTTTTATCCAGACTTACTTTTTTTTTATAAAACAATCTTTATTATTATTTTTAAAGAGGAGTGAAATAATAGTTTGTCTTCTGAAGACCAGAGGCTAAATCAACTGATAAAACTCAGCTGCTATCTGGAATAAATGCAGCTGAAACTGCCAAAACAAGCATGACTTCACTTCCTGTAAGTGTGAATGAGAGGTTTTCACGAGGAACTTTGAAATCAGCAAACTAGATCTGGCATTGGCAAAAAAAAGGGAAATCTGCAACTAGAAAACGTATTTCACCAACTATTCCAGCGTTGTTATTTGTTCGTCTTGTATTTTTAACTATTTATTAACTACAGGAGGAAATTTGGGAGAAAAAACTGGAGCAAAGGGTTTTGTTTCTTCTGTTCTGTCTAGCATGAAACCCACAGTTGCAGGCTGCAAAGGATCTACATGCACCCCCATAAATGCTCACTCATGTGAGTAGCCCCGTTGCTCACTCAGAAGAGAAAGGGGTCCATAGTCTGGCCCATAAGGAGCAGGAAGCACATGACAAACCAGCTCCGCACAGAGCACCAGCAAGTGTTCTGTGGAGCATCAGTAGGCCTGGGAACAAACTCTGGGAGTCTGAGTTGATTTTTGCTCGTCCATTCAGAGCTAGGAATCTGAAATCATCATTTGTGATATACCATAGAACAGTATCAGGCAAAATATGCTAGTGAAGGAATTGGCTTTTGAAAAGATAGATGGTTTCCCAGAAAACGCAGACCAGGCGCCTGTTGGAGATGGGACTTAGCAAACTTCGGGCTGTACTACCACTTCTTCTGTCCAAACACATTTGGATAATAATCTACCCCTTATTGAACATTCTGTGCTGAAGCCTGAAGTCTGTCTTGACTGAGTGCCTGGCCTAATCAAAAATAATGCGCAAAGCTCATTAATGGTAAAAGCAGAATTAACAATTACAGTATGCTGCAGTATTCACCAGTGAGGGTCCAAGAATTCCCATAATGCTGTTGTAAAGAACAGTGTTTGGGATTGTTGTGGAGGACGGTCATGGTTTTTGCAAGGATGAACTGGCACTAAAAGGGCCAAGACTGAAATAAAAGCCCAAAACAGCTGCTAACTCTTTATTTAAAAAAACCCCAAAACATTGTGCATCAGTGAATGTGAAAACAAAGATCATTAGTCTTCAGAACAAAGACTTCAATAGTGTTAAAACCCCAGCACATGGACTGCTGATATATATGTTACCTGAGTGTGTGTTCATAATATGAAATCCTTCTTCATCACCCTGCTGGTTTCTTATAAACTATCATTTCCTACTGGTTCACAAGAACAAAATTTGCATGCATTTGCATCGTGGATGTGTCTTTTATTCTCCAAAAGACCCAGATACCTGGCTTTGTTTGAGTCATCAGGTTCATCTGGTATTGCATATGAAGATGGTGAGTCAGGTACATAACTGTGAGCAAATATCCCTGATTTCCTCCTACACATTGGGTATTGGGATGCATAAATCAGGTGCAACCAAAGATGCTGCACATGCCTAATTTTGAAAATCTGGCCAGTAATTTAGAGTTCTTTTAAACCACTAGGATTTTCCACTACAGAAGTGAACATGTTCCACAAGTAAATTTGGGTTTCCATCTCTCGCAAATGAGGATATAAACTATGAAAATCCCTTCACTTGCCTATATCCACATCAAAGGAGCATTGGGAATGAATTCCCAATATTCTCCATGTTCAGGTAAAAAAATATTCTGGTAAGTGGTAAGGTGCTTGTTTGTGTTACTTTCTTTTAAATCAGCATTTTCCCACTGGTCCTGGAAAGACACTTCTCAGCTGTAACCAAACAGATTCCTGGCCTTACTCCGTTACTTTCTACGACAATGATTCTCTGTGCTTGCATTTCTATCAGAAGCACTCATCCTGTTGTATTCTGCTGCTGCTTTCTATGAAATCTATTTCTTATAGCATGTTTTGTAAATACAGCACATCATTCATGTTTCAGGTGTAATTAACCTTTGTAAGTTGCTTGGAAGATGAAATGAGCTGTCACTCTTAGGTGCTGTTACAATGATGATCAGTGAAGTCCAAAGGCCGGATATGTATCATGAAGGAAAATAAAGATTCTGTATCATGATGTGTTACTAGGCCGTGGGTATTGGATGGTTGGTACTGGAGTACGACTGGCAGAACTCCTGACAAATTGGTATAAGACTGGTTTGCTGAATGGGCACCCAGCTGCCTAGCTAGCTCCTGAAGACATGAAGACAGAAAATGTGGAGGGAGGCAGGAAGGGAAAGGGGTTAAATGATTTTGGATGTGCCATTGTAGTTGTGTCAGTCAGTACATAAGGAATTACAACTAGCCCAGTAAGCACTGAGGTGGTAGCCGTGTTGGCCCAGGATATCCGAGAAACAAGGGGGGGGTAATATCTTTTATTGGACCAGGTTCTGTTAGTGAGAGAGAAAGTGCTGTCAAGCTTACGCAGAACTCTTCTCTCTGATAAGCGAGAAGAGTTCTGCATACGCTTATAAGCATTGTCTCTCTCATCAACAGTTGCTGGGGACACTCTGCTATTTTTAGGTGCTAGCTCAAGCACACCTAATGTTGATACGTCAATGTGAGCTGGGAATCACACCTCCTTGCTCAAATGTAGACATACCCTTAGGTAATTTTGCATATGCCCACCAGCAGAAACTTAGGCACCTATGGGACCTACTGAGCAAGGGTTTTGTGAATGCCAGTGGTGTCTACATGTCGGATGTAGGTACGTACGTCCCTTTGTGAATCTAGCCTTTTCCTCCCCCACCAAGTGGCAAGCAGGAGGAAGTATAGCAATATTTGCATAAACTTGCTACCCGGGATTCCACCAGTGACACTTTGGGAGCCATTATAGCTTTACCCAAGCTCAAAATTGGTTGGATAGTGGAAGTGAAGTGGGGGGGGGGATCGGCTCCTATCTTGTGGCAAGGAGTTGGTTCAAAAGTTCTATACGTGTTACTGGTTCCTCTCTCCTGAGGATCCTGTGCTCTTGAGAAGACTTTCTGGGGGAGAGGTGATGGAGACTTCACAAGGGGTGATGATGCAGAGATGACTTCTTGACAGGGTGCAACACAAAGCAGTGGAATACAACAGCAGAGCTGCCTGAACTCCCTAAGGCCCTTCCTACCCAGCCACTAAATACAGCTGAAATCACTATAGCTGGGTTAGGTGGTAGAGCCTCAAGACAGGAGCAGGCATTTCCCCAGAGCCTGGAGACAGGCCTGTCCTAGTGCTCCTTGGGACTCTGGGACTACGCTACTCCCCCACCCTCTGACCCCAAGATATGAGTAGGGTTTAGCAGATGGAGAAGGGGGGTGATGTGGTAAAGGGTCATTTGCCCATTGAACATTCACACCAGTGGGTTCAGGGAATCAAGCTAAAGAACTACTGTCAAAGTTACCCGGTCACTTATTCATTTATCTATATTTATCACTGTGTTATGCCAAGTTGCTGCTGTGTTCCTTGCTTCACACATTGGCTCAGTGCTTATGAGGGAGGAAGTATTGCCTGTCAAGGACATCCAGGGAAAGTATAGTGATCCCAGAAATTCTGGGAGAGGGACTCAAGCCAGTGGGTTAGTTTTAAGAAGGACCCCAAGCTATTTGAACCCAGCCCTTGCTGCTGACAGCATCTAGCAGAAGGGTTACATGTATAAAGATGATTCTTTGTGAAAGCCACAGGCCCCAGAACCAACCTTATAGTACAGCGTCACTACTTACATATGACTCAAATCCTTCCTTAAGCGTCACTTCTACCGTTATGCCTACAAGAACTAGCCGACACTCTCAATGATTTGTAACCTTGTCATCTCATTGATGTGCCCCCTTTCCAACCTCCTCATTCTTGTCACTACTTTGCTTGCATCATGACTGAGGTTAGACTGTGAGTGCTTTGAGGCAGAGACCAGGTCTTCTTATCTGAGGTGGGGTGGCTGCATTCTCCTGTACTGTAAGGGACGTGCCAGCTCTAGCAGGGATGACTGCTTTTTTAAATAACTCTAATCTATGTCATTATGCACATAATTCTATGTATGTAGGTGTACCTAGCACTATTACCCTTGTCCTTTCTCTCCCGTTCCTTCTATTTGTTTGTGACAACCAGTTGTTGAGTCTTGTCTTAAATGAAATTTTGAGTTTGTTGGAGCACTGGCTGTCTCCTACTATTTGTTATCACAGGGACCACACAGCACACTGGGCTTGATCCTGATTGAAGTCTCTAAGCACTATTAATAAATGGATTTAGCGAAGCTTGGGCACCTCAGCAATGTACTGATCTATCTTCTGTAGTTTAGGTCTTTTAATCCACATCTTTTTTATTACTAAAAAATAAAATGGATGACAAAAAACCTTATCTAAATGTCTGAAGTTAGTAAGAGCATAAATACTGGGGTATGGGTACCTCCTGGCCACTCTTGTTTCCCCAGGCCAATCCAGTCTTACATGGCATCAGGTTCAGATTTTGTATGTAAGTTTCTTTTTGGGACTGCATAATCATCTTGAGTTCAGTAACTATCTCTCATAACCCTGGAAAAATCAGTCCTTAGCCTTGCAGAATTGTCATGACAATTTACCAGCCCAGGTACAAAATTTAGTCACCTGCCATTTACACGGATGCATAAGCTTCAGATAGAAAATAGTCTCTTCAGGAACCAACTTTCCCAAGATGACAAGTTTCTGAAGAACTTGATGGAGGACAAATGGAAAATTATCAGAATCTACTTACAGAAAGTAAAACTTGACTCACAGTGAATCATAAAAGATTAGGGTTGGAAGGGACCTCAGAAGTTCATCTAGTCCAACCCCCTGCTAAAAGCAGAACCAAAGCCTGGCAGAGACTGTGATCCAAATTCCAGAGCCATTTAAGGAGACAATGTACAAGGCAGGGAACAAATTTGCCAAGATTTCAGCTGATATTCATCCTTTTGGGGCTCTGATATTCCTTACTACAATGAAGCATCAGACCAAGGAACTGAACCAAGAAAAAGAAGACCGTTTAACCTCAGTAGCTAAGCATTTCTGTAGAGTCACGTCTGGAGAAGGCTATAGTGTCTTCCACTTTGAGTTGTTCCCATTCAGGATGAGATCATAATAAAGAAATGCTAAAGTCACCATAGGTAGATTTGCTGAACAATACCGGAAAAGAATGGCAGTACTAGAGAAGGAAAAGGAAAAAAAACAATCAAAGATAGCATCTTTATGTGATTCAGCCTCTGATAAACAAAGTCTGCTTGGAAATATTGAGTGTGTAGTGCTGCTAGTGGAAAATAATTTAATTGACTTATGGTCTCCTGAGACCAAACTGGCACTGTTTACAGTCCCATGCACAAGAGACTGTGTGGAGAGGTGGAAGTACAATGTTATTAAATATCTGAGCATTGTAAGCGGGTAGCCATGTAAGTAAAATTCTCCACAGCATACAGACCTGGCTATCTGAAACTGGAGAACAGCAGCAGATGCTTTTTTGCTCCCACAAAATGCACATGGCTGAATTTTTCCTGTACTGATGGGCATTTTTTTAATCCAGCAACTTTTAACTGCTCAGCTGTAGTCTCAACAACTGAAAGCAGATTTGTAGTATTGCATTTCCCCAAAACACCACCTCAGACTGAGTCCCTCTCAAGCTCTAAGGACAGTAAATCCCACCTCAGCAGTGCTTGAGGTGGAGCCCAGAGGTTCTAGGTTCTAGCAGGAGCTGCTGCTGTGGAAGGGGCAAGATTCGGGCTATGCTCTTTCTGGTTTTGACTGCCCTGTGAGGCGCAGAGGAGAAGCATCAGGGGCCATTAAATGGGGAAGCTGGGATGGGGCAAAGGTTCCAAATCCCTGCCGTACTGTAGGAAGGTCTTGCTACCACTGGGGCCTATGGAAAGGGGCTGTTTGAAATCTCTTCCCATCATCTTGTCGGTTGGCTGCTCCCCCCAGATCCACAGCAGCCCCTGCAGCAGTACCTATAGGTTTGCACCCTTACATAATAATTAGCAAATGACAGAAGCGCAACACACTGGAGATGCAGGAGGGATACAGAGCCCATGTTGTGTCTTGGCATCCATGCACACCAGTTTCATTCAGGGGAGGGCTCTCTGGTCCTGCAGAAGAGAGAGCAGGATTTGCCTTATAATCCATTTCTGAATTATACTATCACTATATTGACAGCAAAAGATTTTACTTTCTATTATTTATCTATGAGTAATATTTCATTCTGCATGACCGTATGGAGCACATTAATAGGCAGTAGTTGCATGGGATTGGATAAAAATAACAGATAAGTCAACCTGCCATACCGGAGACCAGTTTGCTGGAATTATGGTGGCAGCTGTCAAGGGAAAAGCAGTCAATAGGAGGAAGTGGGGGGTAGGTCTCTGGGAATGAGTGGCAGATGGAAGGAGGAGGGAGCCAGGGCATATTTAAAATGGCCTCTTCAAAATGATAGTGTGGCCATTTTAAATAACTGGAATTCATCCCTAGTTTCAGTATGCATGATGTTTCAGAATACGTTCAATGTACTAGTATGTATACAGTACTATGGCTAATACACAAGCCTTTTGCTGGCAAAGAGCCTTTGAATCCCATGTATTACCTTTCAGTGCACATCTTTGTAAGGTGGAAGGATTTTACTTATTAGAAATACATCTAATGGGTCATAAATAACATGTTAGATACTCAGCGGCAGGCCAAAGGGAAGAGTAGCAGCCATTTGAGAGTTTCAGACCTGGAGGAGACGCACAGTGAGCAAGAGCCATCAAAGACTTTCAAGGCTGGGGTACGGGTAAGCCCGGAAGGGAAGTAGCAGAGTTAATTAGGAACTTCAAGTGAGTTTCAGGCCCAGATGCACAAAATACAACTCATAGGAACCATTAGGAAATTTCAGCACCAGAAAGTTTTAGGCTTAGGAGGGTAATGATGAAGCAAATGAGACTCATCAGATTTTGGACTCAGATTGGGAGGAAACTGTGATGGCTCTCAGGGTGTTAAGGACTGTGAGTCATTTTGCTAATCTCCCTGCCTCCAACATGAGATACTTACTGGTGATTAGCTGTCTGTTAGTTAAGTATCAACCTGAAATTTTAAACCTGGAAGAGAAGCAGCCAAATAATCTAGGAATTTCAAGCTCACAGTGTTACCAACTTTGGTGATTTTTATCACAAGTCTCACGCTATTTGGTGTATTCATTAAAGCACCAACTCCTGGAATACTGTGACTAGGTGAGAACCATGGCTTTACATTTGAAAACGTAAGTTTCTAATCCTCATAACGGTGGCAAAGGACCTGAAACTGTGACCCAAGTGCTTCCTAAAGATTCAATATACAACAAATAAAAAGGACCCCCGTGGATTTTTTTCTAGATCTTTTAGTTTTGAAAACCAGTTCTATGATTTTTGGGGGCCAGTCTCATGATTTTTGAATACTGGGAGCTGGCATCCAATACTGAGTTCAAGAAGGGAATTACAGAGCAAGTGGAAACTATTAAGGCCTTTTAAATTCAGGATGACAATGTCAGGGTGAACTTGAACCATTGGGGAGTTTCAGGCCCAGAAGAGGAGCTGATGAGTTTGAATCTTCAGTGAACATCAAACTCAGGAATGGAATTGCAGCACCAGTTTGTGTTACTGGAGAGGTTCAAACTCAGCAGAGTAAGTGAGAACTTTCAGGAATTTTTGGCTCAATAACAGAGCAAATGTGAATCATCTGGGGTTTCAGGCAGAGGAAGGCACCGGCCAAATATCTGGTACCCACTGAGGAGTTTTGCATTGTACAGGTCTCTCACTGTTAGACACTGTGATGCTTGGTACAAGGCACCTCTTTGTTATTTTTTCTGCTTTAGTTTTAACTTACAACAGCACAAAAACTCAACAATGGATGTTACACAAAAAAGCTATTTTACCCTATTGATGACTTTGGCCACAATCCATACACTTATTCACGTGAAAAAATGTAAGTAAAATTGTGAATAAAGTTAAGCACAGGTATAGTTGTCCACAGGTTTGTGACCTAAATATGCAGTGCAAAGATATCCAGGATCACCCCACAGACCAAACTGATCCTTGGAGCAACTCCAGTGCTTTCATGGCTCTTTAAACCAAGGATAAACATATGTTCAGAGATGCTTGCAATATTTAAGAACAACAGCATTTGTTAAAGGTGGAGTGACCGCCTCAGTGTTGAATTTCCTTCCCTTGGTTTTATTTTAATGTCTATTTGCTTGACCAAGAGTGTTATAATGCTATACCCGTTTATTCTGTAAATATTCTTTTCATCTTTCTGAATAGAGTTCATTATTTATGACTAGTGAGAGAACCTTTGCTTCCAAGGGCAGAAATGGATAGTCTTTAATTACCATGTATAGTTAGTTACATGGTGATTGGGATAAAATAATTCACTCGCTATTCCCAGAAGAGTCTTCCCAAGTGCCTTGAGAGAAGAGGGGGAGGCTGGCAGATGAGTGTAATCTCAAGAAGAGCACAGTAGTGGAATCCAGCAGTTGGAGCCAGATGGCAAGTTTGCACTGAATAACACATTTTTTTTTAATAGCTGTGAAACTCCTCTGTCTGCACATGGCTTTGCTGAATGACAGCACAGAGTACTTTTAATTTATCTGGTGTAATACTTAGGTTATTCCTTCAGAAGGTTTCCCTTGTTTTTCACCTAGGCTAAGGGACCGATTTCAGTACCAAAGCCAATGTTTAAATATCTGTGAAAGTTCAAAAAGGCAAACAAGGCAGAGGTGTGGGAGGAGAAATACTGAAAAAAAAATGTAAAGAGAAAAATGAGTTTAGTGAGCGCTAAGGCCAAGCTGCACCTTGTTTTGCTCAGTGCTGCATTCTGGAAGTTGTTTTGTTTGTGAGGCACTAGGCCAGATTCTGTTCTTTGATATGCAACTTCTATTGAACTCAATGGGATTTGCACGCACATGTCTGAGGACAGAATTATGGGAATCAATGTTAGAGGCAGTTAATCAATTTTCATCTTACTTTAAAGCATGGTTACAGTCATGAAAGTGTTATAAAGTGTGTTATCATAACAGTATACACACATCAGCTTTCTGTTAGCCCAGTTCTGCAAGTTGTTCTATGATGTTAACTTTTACTTTTATACAGAAACTAATTTCCATAGGCTGAGTTATGATTAAGGGAATCAGATTTTGAATCTTCTGACTCAACATATATAAAATATCAGCCATAACATGTATTAGCATGCCTTCCCTCCCCTCATTAATTTTCTTTATTTTAATTATATATAAAAATTGTACAGTCAAATAAATGCAAATGTGTTTTTCTGAGTGTACAATGAGATTCAAATAAAAGCACAAAACGTACACTCATGCATGTAGGATCACATGTTTAAATAACTGTCAGACTGTAGGAGAAAGGATAGGATTTGCCCAGACACATGGAGGTCCCCAAACACAGAATTGATATCCCTGCTGGGCAGGGATGAGGACAAAATCTATGGACACCATAAAGGAAATGCATACAACTCAAATAGCATGGAAGACAGCTCTGTGGAACCCCACTTTGTGCTGTAGAACACTAGAGGAGGGATGGGAATGAGGCTGTTTACTCCTCTGCTATATAGATCCACCTGCCATTACTCTGGCCTAGGTGGGACATGTCTGGAGGTGACATTTCTTACCACCCTCAGCCACCATGAAGCCTCTCAGTACACAGACCAGCTTCCTGAGTTGTGCATTAGTCTAAGAATTATTTCTCTGCTGGCCTGATTACCTGTTGCCCTGCACCTTGTGTAGTCACTTACACCAGTGCAAAGTGAGTTACAAAAATGGTGTAAAATACTACCAAGTTATAATGAGGGTATTTTATTCACACTTTGCCTTGGTATAAGTGACTACACAAGGTATAGGACAATTGAGATTCAAGCCATGTGTGTCTATTTAAATGTTTGGTGCTCTGGTCATAAGCACGTATTTCTAAGACGAATCTTCTATAGCCTGTCAAAGACACGTGTTATTGCTGAGGGCTAAGTCTATAGGGAATTTTGAACCTTTTAAAATAAGCTTTTGAGTTATAGAACTACACTAAAACAACACTAACCATCCAGAAAATTGTGGGGCTTTATAAACTATAGGGTTTCAGATCATTGCGGTAGAATACTGTAAAGTACAAAAGTATACAAACAAATTGTCAAACGTAATTCTACCAGACTTTCCATGTCCAACCTTTGGGAGGAGGAGAAGGGTCATTTTTAAAAAACATTATAAGGAAAGCTCTTTGGGTCAGGGACTGTCTTTTTGTTATGTGTTTGCATCGTGCCCAACACAATGGATTCCAGACCGGTGCCCAAAATGCTACCCCAATACAAATAAATAATAAACACCCAAAAATGGGAACTGAGAATGAAAGTGTCTCCTCAGTCATTATAGTATTGCTCCTAACACGGCACTAGAACTACTGGCTCTATATATGATCCCACTCCTCAGATAGTGCCATCTACTGGTTGAGTATTACTAGTAACGCTCAGTTTAAAGAGTGAAATTCATCCTTTGCTGAGGGCTAGCACAAGGCCCATGCAGTATCTAAGGGATTGTCTTCACTACGTGGCTCTATCGATTTAAGATACCCTAACTGAGGTCAACATACCTGACATCGAGTAGGCGCACTGTCTTCACTACGCTATGTCAACGGGAGACAATCTCCCATCAACTTAGCTTACACTTCTCATTCCAGTAGAGTATCAGAGTCGATGGGAGAGCGCTTAGCAATTGATTCAGCTGTCTTCCCCAGACCCACTCAATCGATGCTGCTGCATCGATGTCTATGACACCAATGAAGTGGAGTGAAGACAAGCCCTAAATCCCACTTAAGTTTTCAAAATAGGGCCTAAGTGATGCAAAGCCTTTGTGCTCATTCTCTGAACAGGGTGAATTTCACAGAGAGTAAATAATTTGAAACTTGTCACTAGAACAGGCTGAAATTTTTTTTAAAAGTATTTTCACAAAAAATGTTGGGGGGAGGAAAGCGAAACATTTTTGTTTCATTCAAAGTTTCAGGATTTTTTAAAATGAAAATATTTTAATCAAAATGAAAATTCATTTATATGTTTTGGTTTTCTTTGTTTTGCTTTCTCAGGTTTCTCTCCCACACACACTTTACTCCATTTTACACACTTGCTTCTTTTCCCCATGGAAAAGTAAAAGAGAAAGATTGTTACTTTTCCTTGTTTTTTTAACTTCCACTTGCTCTTAATTCTTTTCCCCCAGTAGGATAATATATTATTAAAAAGTGAGAAAAAGAGGGGGAAATTTATTTAAAAGAATAAAGTTTGGTAGACTCAAAAAATTTTCAAATAATTTTGATTATGTTGAGAAGTCTTATAAGGAACAGTTTGACAAAAATATTGGACTACCTAAAATTCAGTAAAATGGTCAGAATAGAGACTATGTAAAATTATAAACATTCTTACTCAAACTATTTTCTCCTTATGTGTCTTCAAGTCATATTTTATTGACTGTAAACAAGTTTTTACTACTGATAGCTCTGCAGAGCCATTACTGTGCTGGGAGAATTAGACATGCTATTCTGGAGCACAGAACATTAGCATAACTGTCATAATTTCTTACAGAAGACAGTTACAATTCTGACTATTTCATCTTCACCAGTAATAAAGATACACAGCTTGATTTTCAGATCCTGGGTTCAATTTATAGGACTCACATTTAGACAAGCCAACATTTGACTACTGAACTGACCAAATTAGATAGGGAAGCTACTGAGAGAATAAACAGGAAACTCCACTTAGCCATTTTTAGGCAGTATTGCTGCATGTTTGGATCTCACTCAGCCAGAGAGAGGATTCCTTACTTCTGACAGGTCAGTAGTCTCAGTTATTGAGATGGTAAGGCCAGAAGAAACCATTAGACCATCTAGTCTGACCTCCTATATATCACAGGCCATTATATTTCACCCAGTTACCCCTGAATTGAGCATAATAGTATTTAGTATTTAACTAAAGCATACCTTTCAGTCTTGATCTGAAGACATCCACCACTTCCATTGGTAGTTTCTTCCAATGTTTACTCCCCTTTACTGTCAAAACTTTGGATTACTCCATCTGGGTGCTCCTACAGTATTTCTCTTCTGATATCCTGCCTGCTCTATTCTAGTATAAAAACAAAACCAAGCCAAAAAACAGGGATGAATGAAGCAGTTTGGATAAGGACCAACCAAATCTCCACCTGAAGCTGCATCTTTATGATCCTATTTTGATAAGGCCTCAAACTGGTTTTTCTCTTTGTCTCTGAAGTTTTGGGGTTAAAAATAGCTGTGGGCACAATTTCATGTCTGCAATTATAAGTTAGCAATTGATGTCATTCAGCTATCAAATTGCACCTAGAGATCAGATCTAGTTCATGCCACTTCTGTCCAGAGATGTCAGAATAAATGGGTCTTAGCACACATCTAAATGATATCAATTGCACATGGCAATGATATTGGAACTGACAGACCCGTCCTACTTGTGGAAGAGAGATTGTTAAAGAAACAAGCAGCTATCAACTAATGAACTGTAACCTGGAGTTCTGGGGGAGTGGGTCACCCTTAGTCAAAGAAACCAAAGGAAGGACATGACGCCTATTGAAATCTTGTTTTGAGGACTGGACATTCAGATAAGTTCCAAGACTGCTTTCAAGGTTGTGTTGTGTTTGAGTTAGTATTGTTTTTTTTTAAATTTCCCCCAAGCAACTTTAGAATGGGGACTGTCATACAGCCTGGATATTATCCTAGGGCCTGAAAAAGCATAAACCCCACAGTAAACAAAGAGGCAGCTTCTTTTTGTTGATTCTGGTTGTGAGTTCAGAAGTCTGTCCCTTCTCTTTGCTTTTATTTTTTGTTCCAAATTACAACTTATATCAAACTGGTTAGAGGTTACAAGCTGCAGATTTCTCCATATTGCTCTAGAAAGTCCTGGATTCTAGTCATTACTTGCTATACCAATGTAGACTGGGAGAGTGCACAAAGGAACCTTCATTGCCCTGTTGTCATCTCCTGATCTAGCCTTCCTGCGACAAGGAACATCTGTATGTTCAAGAAAGGAGCCTAACCTGATAGCACTCAGTACTGTCCAGCGGAGAAGAATGCTTTGTTCTGTTATTTTCCTCACCTACCCTCAGTTTTCCCTTACTGTCTTTTCATTTATCTGAGTTTGGCTGAGGAAATTAACTGAATAAAACTAACAACTTTGGCCTGTCTAGGAAAGCACATAAACATGTTTAACTGTAAGCATCTGAGCAGTCCTATTGACTTTAAAGGGGCTGCTTGGAAGTTCAAAGTTGAGCACATACATAAGTACTTTGCTGGACTACAGCATTTGTGAATCAGCTGATGACATTTAGGTTTTCTTCCTGTCAATATTTACCTCATGTAAAAACAGGGTGTGGCAAGGGAGGCCTGTTCTGCCCCTCCACAGGTCCTGCGCTCTTTGCAGCTACACAGGTGGATGGGAGCAGGGTGGTCCCATCTTCTGCCCAATGCCCTAACCCAGGGACCCTGTGAGGAGTAGCCTCAAACCACTTAGTCCATGAGAGCTACTACCTTCCCTGGGTCCACCTATCCTTGGCCCCACTGCTCACAGCCCACTTTCTGGAACCAGAGCAAAGATTTTTTTCCCTCCCACTTCTTCACCATGGGCTTCTGTCTTTGTGATCTTCCCCTGCTTGGGTGAGGTCACCCCACCTCAACTCCTTTTCTCAGTTGTCTGAGCACCCAGGTCCTCCTTCAGGCCTGTGTATCTATGACCCTTGGCCCTGCCCAGACAGGCTTCTCCTTAACTCCTAGACCTTTGGTGTTGGGGTAGCAACAGCCATCACACTGAGCTCTGACACAACACAACTCCCTTTCAGCTACCCCTAGCTGCCTGACAGGAAGGCTTTTAACTGCTGGGGCAAGCTCCTTAATTGGCCTCAGCTGGCCTAATTGGCCTAGAGTAACCCCAGCTGAATAACCCAAGGAACAAGGATTTGTTGATCCTGGGGCTAATATATATACCCTCCAATATCGAAAGAATATGCCTGTGTACTTCTCCCTCTTGCTTCAGGGAAGCACAGATTGGGGATATTGTTACTGGGGGGGAATGCTATCCCCTCAGCAAGACAGTCCAATTCAATATTCTCATGGCCATACAGGCTGCTGGCACCAAAAAGCAGTTCCAGAAGTTTTAAAGGCAACAAATGGATGATCAGGATGAATAAAACTTTTGTTTAAAAAAAAAATCTTCTATAGCCATCAGGTCTGGCCTTGTCGCAAGGGTTAAGAAGGGAAAAGCTGGATTTGTAATTAACTGGGGGTAGGCACCAGTGAGGGATGGGGAAAAAGCGGAGGGATAGGGAAACATCAATGGTTTATAATTCTATTGATTGATTGTAATGGTTTAATTTTATCTTTGCTTATTTTAATTAATTATCCAGAGAGTCTCATCTTTAAAAAAAAAAAAAAACCACTAGTTTGGGCAAAATATTTGAGTGAATGTTTCAAGGGGAACTTTTTTTAAACAATGTAGATACTTCATTAGAATGCAGAGACTGAAATGTTGGTAGGCTTTGCTATGACAAAAAGCCTGTTTTATTTGTGTGAGGCCTAGTGTGATAAAATGGCTCCTTTCTATAAGATTAAGTGAATCAAACAGGGCCCAAAGGTCTAATCTTAGGACAGGAATTTTGCCTTCTCATTCTGTATAACAAACAAGTGACTGCAGAGAGACAGCTACACTGCAAGCTTGCAACAGTTATCATTAAACAGGGAGCCAGTTTGGGGTCTTCTGCACTATTTGGTAATTTAGTTGCTAAACAGTTAAATCATGTACATCAATTCAGGCTGTTAAAAATCTGATTGACCCAAATGCTTAAATCAGTGATCATAAGTAAGATTATGGACAGCCATAATGCCACATATAGATCATGGGCAGGTGTAAACCTTATTAAGTCCACATAATAAGGGCAAATATCGTTACGCATCTGAGAGTAGTTACACAAAGAAGGGGTATAAAAGATATAACCTGGCTCCCTAAATTACAGGTTCATCAGACTCTTGAAAGAGCATCTACTGGTTTGTGACTGCTCTCTGCTGCACTCCATTGACTAATGTTTATCTTTGTTTTCCATAGCTTTAAGGGGGGAGGTAAGTATGCCTAGAGTTCTGAGAGCTAACACTGCTTTTTTATTGGTAGGTTGCTTGGGTATATTAAGAAGTATACTTATTTGGTATGTAATTAAAGTTTTTATCAGTCTCTAGCACATGTTCCATCAATCTCCCAATCAACAAGAACCTGGGCAAAATACTACTTATCTTGGTACAAATACTTACAATAATTGATTGGTCTACACCTGTATTCCACCTTTTGGTCATATGATCACATATTTTTGATCGGTATTGTCACGCACTGGAGAACTGGAAGGTTGAGAGGAATGCCTTTAACATTCAAATCAGCATGACTAGCTATTCCTTCCTCTTCCCCCTCTGACATTTTCTGATTTCAGCTTGGTAGGAAGCAGGGGAAGAGCCAATTCTTGTGCTATTTCCTTCCCCATGTGTTTGTATACTTATTCTGTTGCCAGAGTCCTGCTCGCCTGCCATTTCAAGAAAGCCCAAGATGAGGAGAGGGGTTACCTTTGAGTGCAAGTAGAGTAGGTGGTCCCATATCTGCTTCCATTGAAAGCAGAGTGAATAACATTTAAGCAAGTAAAGGGGCAAAGCAGCACTAGAGAGGACTGAAATATTAATTCTAGAAGAAAGCAAAGTAAAAAAACAAGACTGTTTGTCGCTCTGCATAATAAATAAATATTCAGCCCCGCTGCACAGCAGTGCCAGCTCCTGATTTGTTCAAGCAGGTTGCAGCCAGCAGCTCAGACAATGTCTCAGACAGGAAACTTGATGGGAACAATTACTGTTAGTAGCCCACTGAATCTGGCAGTGAAACAAAATGAGAAATCACACCTCCCCAAACCTCAGTAAAGTGGCTGCTCTTGCTACTATTACTGCTACTGCTAAAAATAATAGTGAGCCCGTTCCTGAGGTCCACGCTCAAGAAAATCTCGTGACGTCAATGGGAGTTTTGCCAGTAGCAAGAATTATAACATCTTCTTTTTTATAATGCTTTTATTCTGCGCCTGCTCTGTTTGAACTTCACTGGGAGAAGGATTAGGCTAACTCTGAGGAGGCAAGACAAAATGTACTGATGACAGTAAATTCTATGCAAAAAAGTAATTTAGCAATTGCTACTAAGAAAAAAAAATGTAGCAGAATTTAATTCCTCAACCTTAAAAGTGTCCTAGAAAATAATCATTTGTCTTAAAATACGTTATTTCAAGATAAATGAAGAAGTTAGGATAGTAGGATATGACATCAAGGCACGGTCTACACTTACCTTTGTGATTCGGCAGCAGTCAACAGGAGATACACAAGTGACGTAAATCACTTGCGTATCTCCTGTTGACTTTGCAGCGTCTCCTCTGCGTGGCGTCCATACTGCGCTGCGTCAAAGGGAACAGAGCTCTCTTCGACGCAGCGCTACTCCACTTACCGAGGTGGTTTTCCTGCATCGCTTCCTGGATCGACTGAGCACGTCTATACAGACCGCTCAGTCAATCCAGAGCAATCGATGTGACGGTGGTGAATTTGCCGCCATCAGTTTAGACCCAGCCCAAGATATGGGACTAGCTACGGCCATAAAGTTTACAGTAGTGGGGACATGATAGGACACAAATAGATGATAAGATGCCAAAGAAATTAATGCAAAGCAATCAAGGTCAATCAGAGACCAGCCACCAACTAGATGCAGGACATCATATACAGGAACATGACCAGGCTGGGTTTAATGGAGAAATGAGCCACGGACAGGAATGACTAGCAACACTGTACTGCCTCCTATGGTTGCAAGCTGAGAAGAAAGAAATAAGCATAACAGCATATTCCAGCTGAAAGTCTGTGAATTGAAGGTGTGCCAGCTGCAGAAAGCATAGCTTTGCATCTTTGTATCAGCGTCTATCAATAAAATAGTTATATAAGAAGTCACCAACTGCAAACAGTTAGCAGTGCACACACTGGTATCTCATACTTTCACTATTGGCCTATAGTTGGGACAGGAAATAACTTCTGTATCTCCAATAGCAACGGTTGGTGTTGCTTGGCACATATTTACTTTAGAGATGTAATTTCTTTTTTTTCCAATTCTTTTCTTATAAAAGAATCATTTCACTTGTGAATGGAGTGTGCCGACTAATGTTTTCTTATGGTCTGCGTTTGATATAAACCGAGTAAACATAACGAACGTAAATTGTTTCAGGAGGATAAAGGGGCATGAGCAAAGGATTTGGCTGTAGCTAAAGAAGTTCTATGGCTTGTGTTATACAGGAAGTCAGACCAGATGATCATAATGGTCTTTTCTGGCCTCAAATTCTATGAATAGTTTGAATTTTTTGTCGTCTCCCTTATTAGTAGCATTAGTCTCTTCTTAGATTCTAGAAGAGAACATATTTCCTAACTAGTTTTGTTCATTTCCATACAGCAGACACTGACCCTTGCCCCTTTTCCTTCTGTTCTTAAATGGAACTTGTACTTAACATGGCATCAGAAGTTACGTCTCTATTTCTGCATTACCATCGTCCATGATGTCAGTCCAGCTGTGAGAATGCAGTTTGAGAGCTAGCCTGTGCTCCCTCTGCTGGCTCTGCAGCTGCAGAATACACAACACTGTGGACTAGGGTTTTAAAAGATGCCATCTAAATGTACAGCACATCTCATTGCAGGCACAAGTACACTGAAACATTTTTGAAGCACAATTTTGGGTAAAAGTGTAACTGGAAACGAAGAATTTTCATACTTACAATTGAATGCCAGCCAAGTGTACTTTACATGTAAAATTCAGATTTTCCAATGATGTTGTAAAGATTTGCAAGATCAAAACCTGTATATGCAGGAGTTTGCACCAATTACTGTACATTAATTAAAGCCCTGTTACTCACATGGGACAGATCCTGAAATCCGTTTTGTGATGGGGACCCTCAACTCCTATTAACTTCATGGAACTCTGTGCATGAGTAAGGATTATTTGTATGGGTACTGGATTACAGAAGCCATCCCTGAACTTAAATTCTATTCAACAAAGCACGAGCTGTTCCATATAGCCTTTTTAAAAAACAAGTTCTGTTTTTAAATGTTCTTGGTTACAGTTTATTTCTGTTTTTTTCCTACAAAGATAAAGAAATCCAAATAAGCCATGAACGCTGTTATACCAGTATAAAGATGACTGTACAGGAATAACTATATCACTATGAAGCACTTTTATAAAAGCATCCACACTATAGGTTTTATACCACTTTTACTGTGCCAGTAGAGTTGAAGAAATACAACTGTCTAGTGCAAATGAGGCCTATTTCCAGTTACAAGTTTTGGCAGAATTGGGCCCTAGCTCAGACAAATACAGTATAAAACACAGGATACAGTACAGCACAAGATAACAGTTCAGGCATGGATGTTACTAAGGCATTGGAGAGGATTTCATTTTAGTGAAGTCAAGGGGAGTACTTGTGGGAATAAAGTTACATATAGGCAAAACTGGTGCTTCCTTTTGCAAAACAACATGAACAATTGAAACAAAACAAGAGAAAAAGCATCAGGAAGAAGCATCCAAATATTAGTTTATAAACTGGTAATCAGGAAACAGATAAATAAATAGAACATTAAAGCGACCAAGTAAAAATATCTGGTAGTGTAGTAGGCTATTGTGTAGTTTGTCATCAGTGAAGCTGATACTATAAGCTACCTAGAGTTATTAGTAATGTGCAGAATCATATCTGATGAGAGTTTCTCTTCTCTTAACATCATATTTAATCATTGTTAAAATTATGTTCAGCCAGGATGATAAGTAGACTTGGGAAAGGGCTTTTCAGTTTCTTACAATTAATTTAATAGTCACCAAAACAAGTCTGTCTCGAAGACTTTTGGCAGCCCAGGTGACACTTGTGACCCTTTCAGAAGAATCAGCTAGCACTTCCTCATTTAGGACCTAACTCTATAGATGCTCTACATGAGGAACCCGCACTGAAGTCATGATTTATAGTATTGGTGTGTTTCCCTCTATCGGAATTTACGCCAGTATAAGAAATGTGTGCAAAAATATCATTTGTCGAAAGCCCAAGTCATTATCAGTGAGTGTTCACTTCCCCTCAAGAAGTGTTGATTAATGAAGATAAGAATTAGAATTAAGCAAAGACTTCATACTAGTGTATCTAATGAACTTGCCTATTTTCTGTTCATGACTTGTCAGAAAACAAGTTATTTTCTCAGGTGGCTTTATTGTTCATAATTATTCACTGAATTTTTTTAACAGATGTTGGCTTATAGCTATTCGCACAATCTACTCTGTGTATTTGATATGGGATATTCAAAATTTGAGCGAGTTATTTCTGACTAAACACATAAGGAACAGAAACAATAGTATGTGGCTTAGATGAGTGTAACCTTTATAACCATATTTCTAATGTGAATGCTGGCCACCAGGAATTCAAAATTTGCTTTCCACTAATATTCTATTCACATTTGCTGTTTCTGGGTTTATTCCCATCAGTAAACTCATTCACTAAAATAGTCAATGAAATGAATGCAAAATGGAAGTGGAGAGGTAAACACAAGCAAAAGTTTATTTATTTGGGTATTTAGTCAACTTCAGTGACAACGACAGGATAAACTGCCTCAGGAAGATGGCACTCACTGCTGGCAGGTTTTGGACATTTGGCATCATATCAAATGCTAAGAATATTCAGTCAGTTGCATCAGTCAACTGTGGGACATCTAATGACACTTATAGTGCAATGATGCTCCTGGCATTATCAAAAGAGAGGACCGACACAGCACCCAAATTCATGAGTGAATATGTTTCTTTAATGTATAATTCATTAGTCCCATCATTTTCAAAAACTGAATTTTTTTCACCTATTAATCCTCTTGCTGGAAGTGTCCCAGACCATGGAGTCACTCAGTTGAGCAAGATAAGAAAAATTCATTTTAGACGGGAGATGGAGGCTTCATCAGTTGTAGCAAATAGAGGACTAGATTTTGAGGTTCACTCAGTGTCCTTCTTCAAGCAAAACTCCTACCAAGTTCAAATGAATAACTTCCACTGACCAAGGGCCTCAAGAGCCAACACTTTGTTTTTACATAATCTATAAGAGTTTTTACTTTAGAAGTGAAAGAACAAATCCCAGATTATCAAATATAACCAAGAAGTATATACTGCACTTCCTTTTTCCTGGGCCCAAGGGCAGCCAGAGCTCAGTGGGACATAGGGACAGCTCAACCGTACTCCCTACACTGGCAGCATGGCCTGAGGTGAATTAGGAGCTGCAATAGTTTTACATCATTGGAGGAATCCCTTACACTGGAGCAAACCCCCCAGGCTCAGCTACACTAATTTTAAAGCCATAATTTCCCAGCAGAGCAGCATAAAGTACCACGGGTGAGATTTTCACTCCTGCTTCAACCCCTGTATACCAGAAAAAAGGGACCTAAAAGCCAGGGGTGCAATGCACTGGTGTCAGAACTAAGGGTGACAACCATGGGCTATACTCCAAAAATTCCTTGCAAGCCCTGGTGAAGGGAGTGCTGGGGTCAGCAACGCAGCACATAACACTGCAGAAATTCTGGGCAGTGCTGCTATCTACCGGGCAGCCCATGGAGACTGCCGTAAAATAAAAGCCCTCGCCCAAGGATGTCTAAATTACAACAGAGGCTGCTCTGACCCATGGAACAGCCCAGAAACAAGGGCGCAAAGGTGGCTCAAAACCACTTCAGACTCACTTCCTGCTGGACTGCAAGTTTTGTGCTGCCCTCTAAGGCCATGTTTATACTGTAGCTGAAAGACAATTCCCAGCTCAGGGATTCGTACACACACTAGTTTTGCTCAAGCTAGTGCGTTAAAAATAGTGTGCGGGCACAGCAACATGGGTGGTGGCTAGCCACCTGAATACAACCCCATTTGAGACTGTAGGTCCATCTCAGCGAGCCACTGCAGCCACACACATATCTTTAGCCTACTAGCTTGAGCAGAGCTCATGCATGTACAACTATCCATGCTGGGAATTACACCTCCAAGCTGCAGTGTAAACACACTGTAAGAAGCACAAGGTAGAATTTCATTCTAAGCATTTTAAAGAATGAGGGCCTTCAGTGGTTGCAAAGTGGTGCAGTTCCATTGTAGCCCTGAATCTCGCATCATCCATTCCATATAGGCAAAAGTCTACACTCAGCTACCAGGGTGTAAATCAATTACCCTGTTGTCATTCCACTAAAATCCATGAAGTAAATCTAGATTTACAAAGAAAAAAGCTGGCCCAATTTTGTCTTTTATATAAACCCCAGTTTTTCTCTAAATCTAATGGCACAGTGCACTATATACATTTTATCTTATTGTTTCTGTTTTGCCTAAGTATCTGTGTCTGCATTTCTTTGTAGGCATAGGTAAGGGCCTATTATCTGCTTGGCATGGATCTGCCACTGTACAGCACCGTGTTGATATAGATAGCACTATATAAGAGCCAGTCTTCATTTCCAACTCAGTCTCCCTACAATCAAACTAGTAATGACTCCAGTTTGCCTGAGTAAGAACAGCATAAAAAGCTGAATCAAGACCCATGACTGCAGCTTAGATGATTAATTACAGCATGTGGGAGGAAACAGTTCAGTGTTCTGACACAATCTGGGGCTACTGAGCTGGTGGACAAATGGACGGGGTTACCTTAAGTAAGGAGGAGCGTACTGCACTGTGCTCTTCTGGAGTTTTTTAAGAAAAGGGAGTTTGAAAAATGGGAAATGTTTCTATGAAGAAAAACTGCCAAAAATGGAAGATTACCCAACAAAATCTGACTAATGTGTTTCAGGGTACTTCATGCAGCACTCATCACTGATAATCAGCAGTTGGGAAAGTTTTCTTGGTAAAGATTTGAAGTGGCTCTTCCATAGTCAGGCTTGCAAGGGTAAGAGGCCTATAGGGTCTGAATTTACTTTGGAGCTGTCACCATTACTATTCAATTTCTGTGGGCAGATGTTCCTGGTCATGCAGATGACACCTTTTGAGCTTTTTCAAAATAAGAAACTTGGCCAGGGTCTCCATCTACTTGGCCTTGAAGCTCATAAAGGCTGAAATAGTTTCTAAGGTTATAATGACCCTGTGCATTGGGTCCATCAAGACAGTAAAATAAAAATTTTAAAAAAGAGCTCCTGAAAATACAGAAGGCCATTGGGAAGTATTTAGCATGGGTGGATTCCTGGGGCAAAAAACAGTCCCCAAGATGGAAGACTTATCCATTATTTAAGTCTTGTGTTAAGGATGTAATCAGAGCACTAGGCCATGTGCTGGGAGCAATTTCTCCCTTGAAGAGAGATGGGAGCAAGCAAGGCACAAACTCGAGAGGGATGAAAAGGCCAAAAGAAAAGCTAGTCTTATTTATAGACGTGTATGCCATGCTAAAACAATACTTTGCTTAAATTAGAAGACTGCCTTCTGAACCTGATGCCACTGCAACCACTGACAAGATTCTAACTGATTTCAACGATGCTGAGTCAAATCCTGTGCACTTAAACAAAAAAGTCAGAGTCAAACATCACAATAAAAAATTAACGGGGGGAAGCAGGTAATAGAGGGCTATCAAAGAAGTCAAACTAAAAACACAATGACTCCTCAATTAACGGTTTTAAGATGTTTATTTAAATTGTTTTGCTGTCAGGACAGAAGGGATGTGAAAATGAATGAGGGATGTTTCCCAGTGGATCTCCCGGAAGATTTACATAACTATTTCTAAGGACGAGAGGCAGGGAGACATCTACTCTGGGCCCATAGGAAATGGAACAAACTGAATGGGCCCAAGTGAGCGTAAAGAGGGGGAAACTCAGGAGTTTGGAAAATTAAGAGATTTTTCCTGCTCATGCATACTACCCTGACTCGCGTAAGAAAAGATTACTTACAGGATAATGCCTGAGGTAAATTCTTGCCAGTCCTACTTTACGCTACCTGATTCACTTCTCCCTGGAATAGTTTATTATAGGATCCTGCCACAAGTCAAGTGACCATATCTCCCAACCTGTATTAACAACACAGCCAACAGTTGAATGCAGCAATGTGACCACCCGCACCCCCCAGCAGCCAATATTGACTTGCTTGCTCTCTTTTGTCTCTTGTGGTATTCCTATGTGGAGTCCACTCCTTGCTCGACTAGAGATCAAAGGAATGAGAATAAACATCTCCATCTTTTCTTCTAACAGTCTGTCTAATAGCCGTGGTATTTTTATTGTGGAGAGGGGCGATTTGTAAGAAGAAATGAAAATCTACAGTGTGTCGGCTCATAGAGGCTAATGATGTTTATACAGACATACCACACTGATGGAACAGCCCCAACATTCCCTTCCCTAGGCAGAAAAAAAGAGAGAGAGGAGTGACCCAATTCTCCCCTCCCCCGCCTCTTTCCTGCTCAGCAACCTGTACTTGACCCTCCAGAGCCTGGCTCTGCTCAGCCTCCGTCCCGCCCAGCCGGAGCCAGAACACTGATACCAGGCAGCTGATGCTCGGCCTCATCCAAAACACACACTTCTTGAGAACACACCCCCACTGCATACTTGGGGGGGAGGGGGAGGGGAAACACCCACCTTTGCTAGTGCAACTTCAGTGAATTTTCACTCGCTCTTGGAAACAATTGGGCCGGCTGGACTGTGCTGCTGCTGTTTGCCAAATGCTGCAAGTGTCGGGAGAAGCCGGTCCACTTCAGTGGGAATGTATTGAATGCTTTGCAGGGGGCGGGGAGAAGCACAAAGAGGAGCAGGAGGGTGTTTGGCCAAAAGCATCAAGCTGAGACGCGTAAGGTTAGGCACTCAAATGCCTATTTAAGCACCTGACTGTATTTTTCAAAGGCCCTGAGCCCTCCCAGCTCACTGAAGAAAATAGGAATTGTAGGTGTTCAGCAACCTCTGAAAGTCAGGCCGTCGGTGTCTTCTGTTTTTAGATATTTGTATTCCTGTAGCACCTGGGAGCCCCAGTCATGGACCAGGACCTCACTGTGTGAGGTGCTGGACACATACAGAACAAAGGTGGTATCTTAGACTTGAGCTACAAAGAGGCCAGCATTTTCAAAGTTGGATGCCTCAAGTTAACTATAGATTTAAGTGCCTGTCATCAGGCACCTAAGTGTGAATATGCTATCTTTTTGTTGAAGGGGTGAATTATAATTAAAACACACTTATACGGTGGTAGTGCTTAGATGTCTAGATGTTGGGGACCTATTGTGCTAGGTGCTGCACAAAGATATAGTAAGTGACAGCCCTGCTCCTAAGAGCTTGCAGATAACACAGCTACAGAGCAAGCTGAGGAACACAAGATACTGCAAAGAGATAAATGTTTTGTTCTTCTGTGAACCAAAGGAGGCCCAGAAATTGTGAATAATTTGTGACCCTGCTTAATTTGAAGTAGAAATGTTTGCACCATGTTGTAATGGACAGCAATGATCAGCAATCAACTGATATTTTTCAGCCTACACATGCTTCCTTTCTCCTTCCCTTTTAATGATGATGACAGTTCTGAAGACTTGATACCGTTGGGTGCCCTCAACTCTTACCAATGTCAAAGGAAGTTAACAGCACTCAGCACTGGTAAGAATTAAGTCTTTAATCATCAACACTACTTTCTGCAGCACTGTAGGTTATTTCCATGAAGATCTCCTATTCAGCTACTCATCAGGCCTACCTCTCCTTAGTACGTAAGGACTAGTTAGATCACATCCAGTGGTGATAGGGTTGCTATATCTCCCAGTCATGCACCAAATTCTTGAGACCTTAAAATAAATTGCAAGGAGAATATAAAGAAAAAATAGGTGTATCTATGAAAGCTTCAAAAAACTTGTACACCAGGCAAGTTTTCATCTTTAAAACCAATAACGTAGCTTATTCAAAGTGCTTACAATGATTTCTAATCCCTGCATGTAACACTACTTTTTGTATCCAAAAACATCAGAATTTAAAGTGACTGATTTTGCTGGCAATGGTACCTACAGTACACTGGTGACAGTTGTATCCTCAGCCCTTATAGTCCGGGATCATTGTCACGTCACCCATAAAACGTGGATTTCATTGTTTCATATTTTTCTGAATGCATCCATGTCATAGGAATATGAGTATCTAGGGATATTTGCTGACTCTGATCTCTGAATATTTTTGTGGATTTAATGGAGAATCACCCTGCAAAATTTCATTTTTCTTTGTCTGGGCCTTTCCTGCTTATAAGCTAGTTTTTAATCAACAAATCCACAGTTTACACAGTTCTTCACTTGGTCCACCTTCCACATTTCTATTCAAAGTCCCCCAACAGCATCAGTACACCAGAAGAAATTTCATTCTGTGCCTGAAATTGAAGGGATGAACAGAGGTGTACGTGCCAATTACTTTCTCCTCTCCCCCCAATACAAATGTGTAAAATTCATTTTTGTGTTAGTTCTAATCTCTGCAGACAGCTCCCAAATGGTATCATCACACAGAAGATAGAAGGGCTTCTTTCTGCCATAAGCAGATATTCTCTATTCTGTAAGCCAGTCAAACCACTGCAAACTTGGAAGTCTCCATTAAGAGGACATCCATGTTTCACCCAGTGAGTGGCACACCAATCCTTTCATTAAAGGTGTTAATTTGAGGGCTTTTTTGTGCAGGGGAGGGGAGCTATATTCAGAATATTGAGGAGATGTCACCCAGAGAGCCATTTTTACTACTGTTCATTAGTTACCATGTGTCAGATTACAGATCAAAATGTATTGTAACATTCCTGACATAAGGGCTTTGATTCAAAGCATATAAGTCTTCTGCTTTTTCCATTCTTTTACATATGAGTGTTAGAAATTGGAATGGTTTCCATTCTCTTGAGTCAGTGTAATGGTTATTTAATGTTTATCTTTCCTCCTGCCTTTGTTTAAAAAAAACAAAGTTTACATTGTTTTTTACTGTAGTTACCATTACCCCAATACATCCCATCATTTGAGATTCTACAGCTAACATAAGAAAGTGCTACCCACTAAATGTGCTGACCTCAGGTTGCTCTGTATATTGTTGTTGTGATGCACGTGGTTTTCCCACATCCCATTTAAGATGTTCTGAAACTGGAGGTTCTCCAGTTTTCAGAGCAACATCACACTGTTTAGGTTCTTTAAAAAATTCAAAGGAAAGAATTACTCCATCTAGGTTTTTATTGTTCTATGTCCAGATATATGGGATGTCTTGAATCATATGGAAGGACCATTAAAATACTGTAGATAAAGACTATGCTCCCACATAGCCACTGCTACCACTCCTAGATTGAAGAATTGTGTCTGGCCATGAGATCTATGTAGCATCATGGATGGTTGTTATATGGGTAGAAGAGCCACTTTGGAATCATTGTCCTGTACCACAGATCTACTGTGATTTCACTTCTGTACCCATAGACTGAGCAGGATTTTGTACTGATTGCTCAATTTGGGACTTGCAACCATTAGTCACATGAGATGTCCCTCTGAACTCAGAGCAGTTCTGTCAGCACTACTTAGCGTGATTTCCTGTTGTGGAGTTGGGTCCTACACTTATATTGATGATAGAAAACCTATAGAGGTTCTGATATTTCAGGGTTCAGTACGTAAAGGTATGGCTATAGTGCCAAATAACCATATTCAGAAAACAGCCCCTCATAAACTAGATGACATTCAGCTAAGTTAGAGTATTCTGTACAATGATTTAAATACATCAGTAAAGGTCCCATTTCGTCAATCCTCACTCACATTGCATAGCATTTAGTTGTGTGATTAGTCCCATTGCAATTCCATTCATACCATAAATGAATAGCCTTGACTTTTCTCACCTCTATCAAACTTGGTAAAATCTCTGTGCCTTTTTCTGCTGTTGCAAGGCAAATTCACCCTGGACAAGAAACTAAACAACCCACAGACACTAGAACCTTGCTAGAAAAAGATGCAAGTATTTAATTTCTCCCCATCTTAATGCCTTGTTGAGAATCTGAACACTGCATGAGTTATGACAATGGCTATATGCACAGGTTGGGGCATATATTATTTTTTGATTTCCTCTTCCCCAATTTTCCCTCATTATTACCCTTGTTTTCTTCTCACTAGACATTCAGAAGCTCAACTTATGTTGTTGACATTATGTGTTTGCCAAGTTTTGGTATTTCAGTGTTCATACAGCTCGTTTCATTCAGTTTCTTCCTGTGTGCTTTATCCCTTTTATCTTAGGTCTTATTAATGTGATTGCCTTGTGACAGCATTTGCTGGAATACGTACAGGAGAGCTGGAACAGTTGCTGAATGCTTATTTCTGAACTATACCATATCTCAGCAGGAGAGTGAAGAATCTCATGTTACCATCCTACTCTTACCACACACTCCCTGATCAGCTATTCTCCCCACCAGTGACATTGATACCTTCACCTGGACCAGCCCCAGGAGTCTCCATAAAGAACTTACAAGGTATCATGGTGAAACCGAACTCCCATCTCATTAAAGGGGTCCAAAATTCTTTTTCTTCTGTTTATTTCTCCTTTATTCCACTGACAAGGAATTGTCAATATATACGTAGTCATTATCTAAATACACATAGATAAATAGCACATCTGTAAAGACTCATTCAAACATAGGCTATAAATACATACATACTGTTCTCAGACACACCATGCTCTACCTATACCCTATTATGTGGCAGTCTCTTTGAAAGAGTTATCATCATCATGTGGAAACGCCTCCTCTGGACTGTTCTCCAACAGACTCCAGCTCTAGTTTTGCACTGAGCCCTCTGCATTCTGGAACAGAACTTCAGGAATGTAATCAGTATTGTTCTGAATACTCCTGTAGTACAGACATTGATCAATAAAGCTCATTCTTTATAGAGCTCTCTATATACGCTACTCTATATACACATACTCTATAGAGCTCTATATATGGTTTCAGTGCTTTGGTTTAACTTGGTAACCTGGGAGTTAAATTACTTATATCTGGCATAAGAGCTCAGATTCTGGGAGCCATTCAAAGTATTTCCCTTTCCATAGATTTGTTTCCTCTCAGAGCAACTTGCTAAAGTAACGCCTTCCTCCACCCCACTACTCTCCACTTAATTTTAAAGGCACTGTTAACCTGGGTTTGCCCCTCTTAATCCTGACATGCGGAAATGGAGCACAACATTAAGAAAGAGTTAAGCAATTAATTTATAATTTTGAAAGTCTTCTCTAATCCAGCTTTCCAGTTTAACATTCATTTCCCCACACGTTGTATACACCACTTTTAGTCCTTTATCTCTTCCATTTCTAAATATTTTACTAGATTTTTGTTTTATACAGCTGAGAGGAATGCTGCTTTGATAAAAACAGCCACTATAATCTCCTTAAGTTGCATATGCCTAGACCTCACTCTTCATTTGCGGCTTTTAAACAAAAATCTTTACTAGATGAAAATAAAGATGGTGAATTTCAGTGGTACATTTTAATAATTCATAAATCAAATGAAGTTCAAATGGGTTCAAAGTTTAAAAGTTTAAAAGTTTTGCTGAAGCTTTAGAGTTTAAACTGTCAGACTTTGACAAAAAACTTTTCCTGTCTGGAATATTTAAGATTGTTAAACTATATTACATACATGGCTATTGCTACATCTTTTTTGAACCAAATAAGTTGTCCGAGAAAGTCTTGCTATTATGGTTTTCCATACACTTTCTATTACAAATGTAACATTTGTAACATATCAATACTGTAGAGATCATAATTATGTAGCATGGATGTACTATAAAGCTTTTTAGAGCCCAACTATATTTTGCAGCAAGAAATAATTCCATTTATTAATGTTGCTATGTACTGGGTTAGGAAGGATCTCTTTTTAATGTCTTGGACACTGTAAAAGAACAGGTTTGAGGAAAATGTAGGAAAGTCTTGGTTGAAGAGAGTAAATTACATTTGCTATGTGTAAGGGAGAGGCCCTCCCTCCTTGTCCATCTGGGAGGGAGGCCACACCTCCTCACTATGGTGCTCCTGAGGGTACTGAAGCTAGAAGGGGAAATTAGCATGCTGGGGGTGAGGGGGAGAGACTCTGGCCCCTCCAGCAGGGAGGAGAGCAAACAACAAGCGCTCTTTGGTCCCGGGCCCTCTGACAGGGAAGAGCAGTGAAGCAGTCTATCGGGGCTCACAGGCAGGGGGTGAGAACCAACAAAGTCTAGGGGCTCACAGTCAGGGAATGAGCACCAGGGCTGCCAACCCAAGGAGGAGGTCAGTGGTGTGAGAGGGGGAAGGGGACCTGGCCCCACCCTATTCCATCAGGTCACAGCCCAGAGCGCTCATAGTGGTGGAGTGTTCCACCACCGGGTCAGTGGGGCTCCAGCCAAAACGCGCTGGCACAGCTTCAGGCCACAACACAACTAGACTAGTGTCTGGTTTCCCTGGGTGCCTTCCTACTACCATTCCCTAGAGTACATGGGCCTCAGGGTCTCCATCTGTTAACCTGGGATAAACCACAAGTGGTACTCCCAACAGCTCCTCATAATTGCAGGCAGCTCCGGAGCTCCTTCAGGTACCAGGCGGCAGGTACCAGCATCTCCTCTGGGTTCCAGGTGGCAGGTAGCACCAATGGCTCCTCAGCACTTCAAGAGTTGGGCGTAGGCACCAGCAACAAAGAAAAGGCATCCTTCTCCTTCCATGGCTCCCTCCAAGCTGAGCTAGAGGGCTCACCTTTTGTACTTCCTGTCCTGTCCCTCTGTTTCTGGTGGGGTGGCATGGGTGTCCTGGCTCCACCCACCAGGGGTTGGGCCCTCCCTCCCTGCCCATCTGGTAGGAAGGTCACACACCCCTCGCTAAATATGTTCTTTTGAAAACATTGACGGCTTCATTTTCTGTAAGACCAAAGTAAAAATCAGGAATAAACACATTTGAAGCTAATGGGTCTAAATCTGATCTCACTTACACTGATGTAATCCTGTTAACTTCATTTCAGCAACTCATAATTTACACTGATGCAAGATCAGTTTCAAAAGATTTAAACTTTATAAATATTTAAACTTTTCTAAAATACATGAGTCTAATTTTTCCCAGAGGCATTAGCTAAACTACATTGTAGTGTAGAGAGATCTAATGCTTACAAATAAATAACATTTTATGCAGACTCATATCCAAATACAGAGCCAGATCTCCAGAGGGCATGAATTGAGTTCAATGGAGCTATGCCAGCGTACACTAGTGAGGATCTGGCCCCAAACTTTGCATACATAAACCACAACAACAACCATTAACACAGACTTAGACATCTTGTCTTTGGTTAAAATGATAGTAATAGACAGATAAGGTGGGTGAGGTGATATTTGATTGGGCCAAATTCTATTGGAAAGAGAAAACTGCTTTCTAGCTCATAAGAGTTTTCTTCACCCAAACCTGAAGAAGAGCTCTGTGTAAGCTCAAAAACTTGTCTCGCTCACCAACAGAAGTTAGTCTAATAAAAGATATACCTCACCCACCTTGTCTCTCCAATATCCTGGGACCAACTCGGTTACAACACTGGGTTCAGTAATAGACATTACATTTGTCACTTCTAATCTTTCAAGTGACTTCAGTTCCTCTAAAAGATACTGTAGTAATAGTTCTGGAAAGTTAAGTAAGCTATCAGTCAAGGTACAAGAATAAGCATTAATGAGTTTAACTGATGACTATCTGTAGTATAGGTTAAGTGGAAATAGGTATTATATGTGTGCTAATTCTTTGGTAAGCAAGGGGTGGGAAAAAGTGAAGCAGAAGAAAATGAGAGAGAACCTTTAATTATAACATAAGATAGAAATAAGAAGTGTAGCCATCAGTCCATTTCTGTAGGAGAACATTTTTGGTTCTTAAATGAAACCTAGTTTGTGGTAGTTAGAAGGCATCCTTTCACATACAAAGAGTTCTCTGCCCCTTTGATATTGAGTTTTTCTAATAGGTAATGGGGAGCTTTGTGCAGCTAAGTCACTTTTCTGCAATCTGTCGGACTGTCTTACCCTAGATGAAGACTGCAGTACATGACAGCCAAGAACAGTTTCCTTCCATTCTACACTAGCAGAAGCCCATTAGAATAGCATGTGAATAATCTGCAATATATGCTCAAATTTTGTTGTTTTGGTGAACATTCCTGCCAGTGGTCTCATTTGGAGAGAGTGAGCACAGAAGGAATACATGGATAGTCAAATAAAGCCATTTTTAAAAGGCAAATAGATATTTGTGGCAAAGCACATTTTTTTAGTACTTTTCACCCACCTCTAATAATAAAATTCATTACAATTACATCAGTTAGTAGTGATTTGCCTGTATTATAATCCTACCACATTTCCATATAATTTAGCACACATTTCCTTTTTCTGAGTAAATCCTAAAATCTGACACTTAATATTACAAGTTTTAGAGAGACAAAGAAACCAACACAGTAAGACTATGGGCCCTTTCTACCACTGGGTGCAGCCACTGTCAAGTCTTCCCCTTGCTGGTTGAGTAGTTAAACCATCTGTCTAAATAAAAAACAAAACCCAACCCCTTCTGAGATAAACAGAAATCCAATGGACTTCTAGAAATAAACGTAGCTTCCATCAAGCTATTCATTGTCCAGTTTTCTGTCTCTATCTAGGCCACAGCTCTCCCTGGATGGCTCTGAACCCTTCTGTTCACCTTCTTCTTCATTGTCCTCCCAGGTTTTTTGTCTGGAGAGACTGAGAGCTTGCTGCTACACAGGAGGAACTGCAAACAGGACCACTTAAGAAGCAGGTATGAGTGTCTCCACAACAGGTCTTTCCTTTTCCCAGGTCTTTCTAGCTGGGGAAAAAGGAACTCACTTGTTTCCCAGCATACCATGCTGCCCAGCCTACAGCCCCAGTGTTCCCTCTGGATAACGAATCACAGAAAGCTTTGGTTCTAGACTGAACTAGAAAAAGCTCCAGAGCTGGACTTTGAATCCCTCTTAAAGGGCCAGCTTGCCCAGTGATAGCCCAGTCCTACAGGTGCTTAAAGCAAGTTGATAGCTTTACTTAAGTGGGGAGTCCCAATGGAGTTACCCATGTGAGGAGACTCACTTGCTTAATTGTTTGCAGGGTTGGGCCTGGCCCCATAACCAGCATGAGTATGACAGTTGTACCAATAAGGTTAACAATGTAAACATGGGACTGAATGACTTCAAGAAGTATCACACAATCTGCTCCACCCCAACATGCCAGATGAAAAAAAAAACCACTACTATGGTAAGAGTCAGAAAAACAAATTCTTTCAAAAAGCCTATTATGTGCTAGCCAACAACCTGGTACCAGACTAGAGAAAATAGAAAGCGAACACCTGCCTTCTAGCCCTAGGAAGCATTTTGTTTCTTTGGGAGGTTTTTTTCAAGAGGCCTGAAGGCTACGTAATCACATACTTTTTACTTTTAATGAAAGTCAGTTGTGTCTATTGGAATATGATTTTGCACTCCGTGGAAGGACATGACCTCGCAATAATCCAGGCTATTGTTTCAGACATGTGACCTTCAAACCTGGCAATATGAGCAGACCATTTGTTTATACAACACAATTAGACACTTCACTCAGAGCTGTCATATTCTACCTGAACTGTAGGAGAGCTAGGAACTGAAGTGGCTCTTGAGGATAGTTTTCAGGAATTCTTCTCAGTGATACTTTATTCAGCGTTGTTCCTCATGGAATGAGTCTAAGAATGTTCTAGATACAAGGCAGGCAAAGTTTAGTTTTACTTTAGTGTCAACAAATTACACAGAGTGCTTTGAACAGATTTCTAGAATTTAAGAGCTTAGGGTTGAGATTTCTTCAAAGCTGCCTAGTTAGTTCAGGTATCCAATTCTCATTCAAATCAATGCTTTCTCTTACGCTAGTCTGGGACCAGACCTGCTGGTTAGCACATAACTTTTTATATATGGTCTTCCAAGCCTCCCCTCATTGAAGTTTATTCATACTGAACATCTGGGTAGAGTCGTTCATGTGATTAATTCTACAGGGAATTGGTGTCTGAAGCTCTTATGTGGCTCTGCAAAAATCTCAGCCTAACTTTTAAAATACGCCAGTTGGATTCGTTGGCTTTTGAAGGCAACTTATCAGTAATAGGCCTATAAATCTGTAATCATTGCTATCTACCCAAGACATACGAAAGAAGAAGATGAAGAAGTAATAGGCTGTCAGACCTGAAGAAGAACTAAGATGAGCTCAAAAGCAGAAGCTGGTCCAATAAAAGATATTATCCCCACCCACCTTGTTTCTCAAATATCTCTTCCCACATTTCTGTAATGCTCATCACCACAGTGTCTATGTACCAAATAAAAAATGTACACAGAGCATCATTTCTGAGGGAGAACAGATCACCATCAAATGTACAAGACAGAGAAGAAAAACTTGATAAAATTTGTCTTATTCTCTTTAATGCCGTACTGGAACAGTATCTTATTGCAGCTAAATCTTTGGGGCCGAAATCTCACATGGGAGACATGCTCAATGGGACTGTGCAGCACATTATGGAGACTATCAAGCTGTTGAATGAAAGGGGGAAAAATAGAGGAGAAGGAGAGAGTTTCGTCTCTGATGGTACAGATATTAGATGATAGTCAGAGAGCAGGAGGAGCTGGGGTGCAGTTTCCATTGGGTTCAAGCAGATTTCCAAGCATAATCCCCCTTGGAGTCATTGCTGGTTTAACTGGAATGCAGTTCTGCCACAAAGTAAAGTAATGCTCACCCTTAGTAAGGATGGCAAAATCAAGCCCTATAGGCAACTGCAGAACTCCTCCTGGGCATGCTAATGGCATGGGTCACATGGCTGTTCTGTTTTTGAACATAAATTTGATTAGTGAAAAGCCCAGATGCTCAGAGATCACTATCCATTGATTTCAATGGTCATTAGGAGGCTTAATTCCGTTGAGAATCTAGGACTAAGTTCCAATTGCAGGGCTTTTGTGCCTTCAGTAATGTGATGCAATGGGGTTGTGTAGGTGTTACAGAGGGAAGACAATTGACATGCAAAATCTTAATGACTTTCGTTGCTATAGGAGCCAGAAAGAACCCAGCTTGACACTCAGATTCCAGGCAGAGTGTGCCGGGCTAGCAGCTAGTGGGGAGGAAAACGAAACAACAACAGACGTCAGATGGTTAGATGACAAATGTTGTGGAAATATTCCCAGTCTACATCCACAGGGCCATCCTATAGGCCTCCCCTAGCCCACTGCCCCACACTCCAGTGTCCTCTTGATTGCTGGATACAGAAGTCTTACACAACCAAGCTTCACAGCACATCGGTAGTGTACACCTCCTGAGATTGTCCCTAAATTCTGCACCCCTTTTTCTGAGGTGGAATTTTGCCAGTTCTACGGGGCAAGGGCCCTTTTGTGGCTTTGAGAGAAGAATCAGTATTTGTCCTATAGTACAGACATAAAATTTAATAAACCAAGAGAGCAGTAGCTCATGGCATGAAAACATTACATGATAATTTACTGTCTGGCATCCTTATAATTAATAAACTCTATTTTAGAACCATTAGAACTAGTTGTCCAAGTATTTGAGAAAGATATATTGTGTAATGTGAGTAATGTATAATTTTTCTAAGAATTTCTCTAGGATGACAGAAGATTTTCCAAGTATGCAAAGTACTCTTTGATTATCACTGGACAACAAATTTTTTCAAAAGTGTTGCTTCCTCAGAATTTTTTTTTTTTTGATTATGCTAACTGCTTGAAGCTGAACAGAAATATAATTTCAGACTACTTATATCATGTAGGAATTTGGAGAAACAAGAAATTGACTTTTATTGAATGTAATGCGTTTATTCACATAACAGTGCTGATGCTTTACAATAGTTCAATTGAGCTAAAAATGTTTTGTTGATGATTTTCATTTGTACTCAGTGTCTGAGGCTTCTCATTTAAGTGTCCAACAATAATCAGCCAGCATTGATGGATTCCAGTTGCCCTGATACCATTTTTCCATGATCACAATGTTCTGGTGAAACCTTTCACCAGGCTCATCACTGACTGCACCAAGATTTGCAGGGAAGAAGTCTAAATGCAAATGCAGAAAATGAATCTTTAGTGACATGTTGCACTTCATGGTTTTGTATGCTTGAAGCATGCTGTCAACCAGCTGCACGTAGCTTGGTGCTCTGTAGTGGCCAAGAAAATTTTCAACAACATCCTTGAATGCCTTCCATGTGATTTTCTCCGGCCCTACTAGAAGTTCTTCAAACTGCCTTTCATTGATGACCTGTTTGATTTGTGGACCAACAAAAATGCCTTCCTTAATCTTGGCATCAGTTGTTCTGGGAAACATCTGTCTCAAATATCGAAATCCTTCACCTTCCTTGTTCATCGCTTTCACAAAATTTTTCATCAGTCTGAGTTTTATGTGAAGAGGAGGCAAAAGTATCTTTGTCGGGTCTACAAGTGGTTTGTGTGCCACACTTTTCTGTCCTGGAACCAACTGCTTATGGAGTGGCCAGTCCTTTTTAATGTAATGAGACTCTTTAGCATGGCTGTCCCATTCGCAAATGAAACAACAGTACTTGGTGTATCTGAGCTGCATTCCTAGTAGCAGCACAACTACTTTCAGATCACCACAGATGTCCTAGTTGTAGTTGCTGTACTGTATGTGTTTCAACAAAACTTCCATATTTCCGTAGGTTTCTTTCATGTGTACTGCATAGCCGATTGGTATTGAAGAGTGAACATTGCTATTGTGTAACAACACAGCTTTCAGGCTTAACATTAACGAATCAGTAAAAAGACACCATTGTTGTGGGTCTTGTTGGCAATCCCAAAGCAGTGAACAGCTCATCAATGTCAGTGCAGAAACATAAATTATCAGCCTGACCAAAGAATTGTGTCAAATCTTCTTGGCAGCTGTGAAAGACAGAAATGTTCATGCCTGGTGACAGCAGACCCCATCCTTGCAGTCTTTAACCCAATAATTCTGCTTTTGCCTTTGACAAACCCAAGTCCCTGACGAGGTCATTTACCTCAGATTGAGTTATCAGCTGAGGCTCACTCGACGTAAATGGTTCAAAATCTGGATCAGTGTCGTTTTCTATTCCTGGCTCGTGCATCAAGGCATCTTTGTCTGCCTCCTCTAGGCTCCATGTCTCTGGTGGCTTCGGTACTGGAAGACTGTTGGCATGCGGCACAGGTCTCATGGCTGAAGGGAGATTGCTAAAAACAAGAAATCCATTGAATACCCCAGAGAACCCAGACACATTGGTCAGACAGAAGTAACAGTCTGTCACATGATCCTTCTGCTCTCACCATATCATCGGGACAGCAAATGGCTTATGTGCAGTCATGCTCCATCTTTGAGGTTTAAGCATATATTTGCCACAAATGTAACAGAAGGTACCGCGGCTATTGCGACATTGGTGAGACATTTTGCTATCACGAATCCTCCTGAAAATACAATTGCTTTATTATTGTGAGTACACACAATATGCTATGTGCATAGAGCATGCGCATCGACATGAATACAAACTGATATAAATGCCATGCATAGAACGGTGTGTGCAAAATGCTTTTATAGCCTTTCTAAAACCTGTCCCGCCAGCATCCGCCCTGCCTAAGCCTTAGCATTCCCACTGCATGTTGTGCGGCCTGTACTAGGTTCAGTGTCACTGCATGCCCAGGCATGCTTGGATACAAGATAGAAAACTTTTCAGCTTACATTGTGGGCAACTTTTTAATAGACAAATTATGAATTGAAATAACAAATATAGGCGATTTAAAAAAAAAACGGTATGTGATAGGGAAATTTCATGGTGATTTTCGTAATCAGCAGCCCAAAATCCATAAGATACACCCAAAAGTATTCAGGAAGCAAAAATATTTGTTGTCCTGTGTAATATGTTGTAAAGTGATCTATAATATATATGGCTGGATTGGCTAATCGAGCCCAAACTCTTCCCAGATTCAGTTGCTATAGTTCAAATCCAGTTTATAAATCACATGAATCATTGATTGAATACATTCCAAGTGTAACTCCATTAAATTAAATGGAATTACATCCAGGATGAATTTTGGTAATTGTCTGGTCAGAGCTAGAGGGTGAAATGAAACAGGATTGCCAGTGATTTAAAAAAATTGAGTAAATTTGATACCACTTTTAATATGAGAATGTACCAAAATGGCAAAGACAATTACCAAAATATCTGTTATTGCCTTAACTATAGGGAACAGCAGTGTAATAGTGGCATTAATTCTGCAATGAGCTCTTGATGGCCAGAACCCTGCATCTCATTGACTTGAATTTAATCATACATTATTTTAGTTAAACACTTTCTGTTTCAGACTTTTTAGAAACGTCTCTCCATCCTTACAAATCACATGTTTTTAAAATGGCTGAAATGTTTTCCCAGCCCCCCATCTTTGAATCCATTTACTATAGGCCCAAATCTGCAGCTCTATGTTGAGTAGTACTGAATGAAAACATATCATTATCTTTAGTAGTGCTAACATGCATGCTGCTCATTGTAAGTGGTACCTAACTGAGCCCTGAGGGTATAGCTACACTGCGTCTGGGAGGGAGCCTCCCATCCCAGGCCCACGGACTTGTTATGGGGGGCTCATGCTGGTGCTCTGGATAGAAGTATCTAGGTACATATTGCTTTGAGGTTGCACATTCGGCTGAGGTTTGGGCTCTCAGACTAGTTCACTACTGTAGTTTAGTGCTCAATTAAATAGCTTTGTTAATGCAAAAAATAAACAAAAACACACACACACATACACAGAGCCTCTGTTAGTGCATGAATCTGTTAGATTGGGTTTCTTTTGTACCACATTGACAACCTCTGAGCCAGCAGATGGAGCTCCTGTTAACTAATAAACGCTATTCCCAGAACCATGCTTAGCCTGACACCAGAGATGAGCCTTACAGCAACAGAGAAGTCAAAGGAAAAGCCATGTTGGCTTATTTCCCCAAAGAAAAGCCAAGGTGAGGAAGTTATTCAGGGTTTGCCAGATGGAGAGGAACAAAACCAGGAGGGAAATAAGTGCTATTTTCAAATCTGAGGGGACAGTATCACAATGGAAAGTATATGGAAAAACCCTAAAGATCAGGCAGTTGAAATCCTGGGCTGGGTCCCAAGAGAAAGTGAATATGTTGGTCTAACTCTATTTTATTCCTCTTAGGTTCTCTTATATCTCTCCCACCACCATGACATCTAAGCAGCTTCCACTGATGCATGAAGTGACATGACTAACCTCTAGTCTCTATTGCACCAATTCAAAATGCTACACATCAGTTGGCAGTAAGTTGCCATTAAAATTGGAGAAGCACCTGAGTGGTTTAATGGGTTTAATTAGGTAATTGGGCCCACAGACAGAATGTGAGTGAACAATGTGATACAGCTGCAAAAAAGGCTACTATCATTCTGGGGTGAATTAACAGGAGTAGCATAAGTAAGATATGGGACGTAATTGCTTCCACTCCACTCAGTCCCAGTGAAGCCTCAGCTGGAGTAGTGTGTCCAAATCTGGCTGCCAAATGTTAAGAAAGATGGGGACAAACTGTAGAGAGTCCAGAGGAGAGCAACAAAAATGGGTAAAAGATTTAGAAAACTTGCCCAATTGAGGAAAGCTTAAAAGAACTGGGCATGTTTAGTCTTGAAAAAAGATAACTGCAGGGGGACCTGACAGTCTTTAAATCTGTTAAGGGCAGTTATAAAGAGGTTGGTGATCAATTGTTCTCCATGTCCACTGAAGGTAGGACAAGAAGCAATTATCTTAATCTGCAGCAAGGGAGATTTAGGTTAGATATGAGGACAAACTTTCTGACTGTAAGGACAGTTAAGTACTGGAATAAGTTATCAAGAAAGGTTGTATAATCCCAGTCATTGGAGGTTTTGAAGAACAAATTAGACAGACATCTGTCACGAATGGTCTAAGTTTATTTGCATCGGTGCAGAGGGAACGAGGGTGGGAAAGATGGACTAGATGACCTCTCCAAGTCTCTACATTCTATGAATATTCAGGTGTCTGCCTTTCAGTGCTAGTTTGCTGGATGTGCAAGTAAAATTAAATAAATAGATTAAATAAAACCCCTAAATTATTGTGGCTAGGGAGGGAAACGTTATAAAATCTTGATTCTTTTCCCTGGGTTGGCTTCATGCATCACCACCTAATAATACTGTTTTCTTGTGTGGCAACATTGCCCACACTTATTTGCCATGCAAAGCAATTTATAGAAGGTGGCAACTTGTTGAGGTCATTAGCTATGTTTGCTTAAGAGACGCCCAGTACTTGAATTGCTCAGGGAGCATATTGCAAGTCACAACGATAGACTGTTGGCAGAGCTAAGGGAGGATGCTTGCACAGTGACATTGACCCAGTGCCATTAGCCCTACATATTTATAAGCGCCAAACTACCTCACACTAATTTAGAAAAAGGAGAGAGGTGGAAAGAAAGCCTATGCAGGTTATATTCAAATGGCAACTGGGGAGGAGGGTTGGTGAAAGTTCACTCCTCTGATCATGGGGCGTAAATTATGCCAGCAGCAGTGCTCTCCTAGAAAAGCCACTAGCTGAAGATCAGCCAGAGCACTGTGTCCACTAGCCCAGCCTGCAGGATGCCCACCAAAGAGGGGATGCTGAGGAACATAAAGCCAACAAGGCTAGCTTTATGCTCCCCACTGCCCAAGAGGGTTCCCTTGCACCAGGGCATTCTCCACAATAGCTTTCTGGCTGAGCAGTACAAAGCAGGATGTGAGTTCTGGCCCACTTTGCCCAGGTATAAATGACTACAGCTGGAAGTCAACAGAGAATCAGGCCCATGAATCTTAAGGTCAAGATATTAAACAACAGGCAATTGTTATTGTAAAATAATGCAATAATGTGGCTATGCTCTGGGACAAGGCCTACAGAACAGAAAGTGAATAATGGACTCTGCAATGGGATTTTTCAGAATACTTAAGTAGCTTGGCAACACATTTCCTGTTTTGTTTTTTAAAAAAAGGTGCTATAAAGCCACGAATGCCGAGGAGATGAATCATATGAAAACCACCGTGTTTTGCTTTGAAATTGTACACAGAATGTAGAGAGAATTCAAGATTTACCTCTATAATGTTCATTGAGATCTTGTATCTTAATGTCTTACTCGATCCTACTCCCTACCCCCATTGCTAGAAAATTCTCCTCTCCCCCACCTCCCCAAAAAAGGCCTTCATGTTACTTTTCTGTCTCTTTTCTGGTGGTCAGATAGTAATTTGATACCATAGTGTACCTGCCAAGAAACTGATATGGCCTGCTAAAAAATATTAAGTTTAAAGATGATCGTGCACCAAAATCCCAAGGATACAAGTGAGATTGGATTTGAAACACCACCTCTCCTGCACTGTTCCCAGTGAGCACTATATCATATGCAACTACATAATTAGCTTTCAAGGAGGTGGGGGGGAAGTACAATGACTCAAAGAGTATATTTCAATGAAAATAGAAAAGAATGATGGAAGCTGTGCCTTACTGATAATCTGCTGCTGATTTTAAGCTGCCCTTTTTCCTGCTTGCATGACTGTTCATTTAGAAAGTGAGCATTCTGTATCCAAAAACTTCTTAAAATCTGAGTTGGTATGGCTTTAAAGTTTCCATTTTGATGCGAATTAGCATTTAATTGCAGACAGAAGACTTTAATTGTCTTGAGCTAGGTGTACTATACAGCTCTGTCCATAACCATGCAAATATTGTTCCACCTCTTTCAAAAGATATTTATTGACACTTGAGCAATTTAAGCAAGGTCACAGACCTTTATAATGAGTCCCTTGCTTGAAAATGTTACTGTCAATAGTATACTGTTGGACTAAAAATAATTAGCTTCCTATAACATTACTTAAACGACAGTTCCAATTTAGCAATAAGAAGATGAAGTTTTCTCTAAAAGAAAGAGAATGCTTCAAACTGATGAGCCTAAACAAAACTTAGCAGAGAGTGACGCTAGATATTTATATGGCACTCTTCATCACCGTAGTATCTGAGGGCCTCACAATCCTTAATGTATGAGATAGCATTGCCCTATTATTTTCATTTTACAGCTGGGGAACTGAGGCACAGAGAATAAGTGGCATCCACAATCACACAGGAAGTCTATGACAGAGCCACTGAATTATCCTTCCTCCCATGGCATAGAGCTATTCTAGACTACCCAATAAAGTATCCTGTGTTTCATCTATATTTTCTTTTCCTACGACATTAACTGAAAACAAAAATGTGTTTTGACATACAAGTTATCCAGTGTGACGTAATGGTTGAGACAGTGGTGTCACAAGCACTTGTTTGTGACATCACCAAATGGATCAACTGCTGCAGGCTAATAGGAATAGTCTACAGCAAGAATTCAGTCAGAAGTTTTGGCGATCATCAATGGAGAATTAATATGGTACCTACACTTATACAAGGCTGAGGAAACATATTTAAAATATGCCATCTTAACTGTCAGCAGTCTTGAAGCTGGTCTGAAAATATTGTTCTCCCATTCCCAGGTTCAGACACCTTCCTCAGTAAACCTATACCTAATATTAAAAATATTAAATATAAATTATATATAAATTATATAAATTAAATTTATATTAAATATAAATTAAATATAAATTATATATAAATTATATAAATTAAATTTTAAATATAAAATAGCAATCTAGTTTTTCGTTACCATAACCAACTCAGCTGCATAATCCTGACCCAATGAAGTAAGAGAACTCACTTTCTTGGATGGTTCACCCACCTGATTACACTCAGCTCCCACCGACTTCAGTGGCATGGAAGCTGGAGTCAATGGGAGTTACAAATAGCTCATTCCCCACTCACAGGACTCTGCTCAGCTGATTGTCATCCTCTCCCAAAACTTCCATCAAGTTCAGTTGTAGGTTTTGTCCATCTTGCCATAAATTTCTGCCATTGCCAACTGACACCTTCAGTGATGATAAATGTCTTTCTATTGCACCCAGCTGACTCAGATAAAATCAGTCATTTCAAATAAGCAAGATGAACCTGCTTGGAGTCTAGTGTCCATGAAATGTAAATATCTAAAATACACAGATTAAAATTTGAACACAATGGCCCAATTTCTGCAATGCATTACAGAGGATTCCTATTTGATTTCTGTGGGGTTGTATATGTGTAACCGATAAAAGTTTACTCCAATTATTATTTTAGAAAGTAGGCTTTGCTTGCTCTTGAAGCACGTGTGAATTTTGTCACCTTGTCCATACACATCCCCCATGCTGTTGCAAGTACTTTGTCTATGATATGTTCCCAGCTCCAACCACTTTTAGTTTTGTCCGTGTTCATAACCCTGAGAACTTTTACAAAGTGAAAGTTGTTGCCTTTGATTGGACTAAAGTTGAGAGGATTAAATTCCAAATCAGCAGTAGACAATAGCTCTATCTTTAAAGTATGCTTATGAATGGGACAAAAATGGGGCAGTTCAGTAGATGTAAAAATGACTCTGGGCTATCCTTAGGAGGCTTCTTGCATCCTTTTTCTTCCTTCCTCACAGTGTATCTGGCCATTATGAGGGGAACATAATCTGACCCATATCAGCTGCATTCTACAGCAGTTCCAAAGACTGTATGTTTCCGTATTCTACATCCAAATCCCATTGATAGGTTCCTTAGCCTAATGAAGCCTGCAGAACATGCAGGAGCGTGTTTTGAACATCTGCACAATATTTTGAGATCAGAAGAATCATTTTGGTACCTCAAATAGTTGGGGCTTATTTTGTAGCAATGTCTGGAATAGTACCACTGCCAATTTTGTTTCTCCCTAATATAAACTCAGGGATCAAAATAAAAGGATAATGGTTCCCTTGTATCATTAAGATCCTGGAGCAAATAATTTACCATTGCTTGTATTTGTGTGGGAGAAAAAGTCAGTTTCTCAAGGGCCTGTGCTAGATTTATGCAATTTTTTTTCCAATTCAAGAAAAGAATTTTGAAGGATAAGGTTATAAGGGGAAGGAATAAGATTATCGAACAATTTTTTCTTCTGCCTCCAGCATGTTTTGTTAACACCAAGGGTATTAATACAAGCAGTGACAGGGATGGCCAAACGGAAACTATAAGATAATGTTTAATGTCCTGTGGGTTTGAAGCTGAAGTGCTTATGCAGGCAAAAAACCAATTGTCATCAATGGGAATTTTATTTTTGTGAGGACTGCATGATCAGATCCTGAATATGGCCTGAAACAAATGACACTAATTTATCTGAGCAGCATGTGCTAAAAGAGTGTCTGGCTCTCTTGACAATCAGTAGATGATATTTCTGCATCATACAGCCTTACTCCTCCATATTCCTCCAGACAGTATGGAATAGTCCTTCAAGGTGCTAAACATCCTCAACTCACATTTAAATAGGCCCTAAAAGTGTCATCAATTCATAGAATCAGACCCTACAAAAACATTGAACATGCTAAAGGAATCTAAAGGCTTAAATGCCTCACTTTTAATGAAGTTTGGGTGCCTAGCTCAGAGTATCTCATCTTAATAAGACTGAACAGAGGAAAAGCTGTTGGCTGACACATTTTTATTTCTGGCATTCAACCGTATCGTTATGTTCCCCAATGAAAGATAGAAATTTGGCTTGTGTCAGACTACTCCTTCCTCAGGATTCTCAGGCTATATGAGACATACCAGACACTGAGCCAAAGAAATTACCTGGTGTAATTTCACTGAACTTACACCACAAATCATTTTGGCCCCATTCATTTAATTGACCATAGAATAAGAAAACATGTAAAGCATTATTAGATTCTAATTGAGTTATTGAGGATTTCTATGTAAATTAGTAAAGTTGTGACTCATGCAAGTCTAGATATTCAGCCAGAAGAACAGAGAGCAACAGTCATAAACAGTTCACTAATCAGATGCACCCTTGTTTTTTATACTCTATATCACCCATATTCCCAAAAGAAAATAATTTCTTCTTCAGTTTTAGGTCTGAATTAAGTCAAAATGAGGTTGAAAGCCAATTAGCTCAGTTAGTAACTTCCTTCCTTTATCAGGCCAAACTCACTACTGTGTACAGTGGGGTGGTGAGAGAATCTATCAGGCGATGCCATAGTGGGGAGTGATGAAGGAAGGAAAGGGGTAGCAAACTGTCTTTCCATGTGCATCCATGGGAGGGCAGGAAGAGTTAATAGCTTTGAACCATTAACATCCTGTTGAAGAATAAATGCCACATGAGAATTAATTAGCATGGAGAAGCCAAACAGAGCAAGCTAGGAGGTGTTGATTCTGCTGGAGTCTCACTGAAGGATTGTAAGACTCAGTCAGCTTGGCCCAAGCAAGCAGTGTCATTTATTTTCTGTGCATCAAGAAAATTAGTTCCAATTGTGCCAACAGTCCACGTGTGATGAGTGTACTCCATGCTAACAATACGGTGTCATATGTTAGCACAGGAGAGTAGAGCTCTTCAGATATGGTGCTGTAATGGGGGGGGGAAATGAGCAAGGGATAGAGGAGAAATCCCAAAAGGATTTCTGTTGATTGGCAAGATTTTTCCAGGGCAACAGTCGCTCCTGCCTACCGAGATGACCAGATGTCCTATTATTATTGGGACCGTCCCGATAGTAGGGGCTTTGTCTTATATATGCAACTACACCCGTCCACCCCATTTTTCACACTTGCTATCTGGTCACCCTATGTTTACCAGCTAATGCCACTTTTCTATCTACCCATGATTTAACATGTAGTCGCATATGTACAGTAAAATGAGAACCAACAGTGTTATTGGTACAAAGTATCATGTGCTGTGCTACATGCATAAGCAGTTTCTTTTTCTTTAAGCCATAGTATCAATGTCCTACAAAAGCTTGAAAATACATACCTTGGTTTTGGTGGAAAGTTAGTAGACTTCTAATGCTAGAATGTTTAAAAATATTATTTGTCATTCTTTTTTAAACTTTATTTTTTATATTTGAAATAATTAAGACAATGGGCCAAATCTGACAGTGTATAATTTACACCACAGTTTGTCATTATCCAATATCAGTTTCATCAGTGCAAATACTAAGAAACGCCACTGAAATTAAAAGAAAGTGGTTCAAGTCCTGGTCTCATTGAACTCGCTGAGGGTCAGATTCTCATTTACCCTCGAGATTTGTGTGTTTTAAAAGCTGTATTGTTTTAACTCTGTTTGTTTTCAAGGTAAAAAGATGAGGGAGAATCAAAGTAGTGGGTAGAAGTGGCTAGAACTGCTTTTGGATGCCTTCCCCAGTCAGTAACTTGGTTTGAGGGAGATGGAAGGGAGTGAATACCTTTTCTTCATTTATCTGGTTCTCAGCTGGGATCTGAAACAATGGGAACTTTTACTTTAGGACAAAGTCAGCCTTGTTGCAAGTGGGTGTAACTCCATTCAAGTCAACAGAGCTGCACCTGCTTATATGAGACTAAATTTGACCTGTTAGCCATGCATTTGGCCATAAAAATGGTGAACTTGGGCACACAGAATCATAGAAATGTCGGGCTGGAAGAGCCCTCAGGAGATCTGTCCATCCCCCCACTCCCCGCTGAGATTGGTTAACATTCCAGTATTTCACCTGGAATCTGACGACACCCAAGATTAGTTTACCAAATAGATTAGCAACATTACAGTATTTGACTCAGCTATCAACTTTTCAAACATCTCTCTCCTCATTCTTCATCTCCTCACCAATCAGAACAACAGTCCTGCATTAGCCTGTAACTTTGGATCTGTTGCAGTCTGCAGGGAACAATGCTAACAGTCCATCCACTTCACTCTCCAAAGTGCTCCACAATGGCCAAATAAATTGTTCCTGGTGGTGATGCTGTGCCCTGCCACATTTATCTTCCTGTTCATCCTCAGAGAAGGATGTGACTATATAAGGATGAGAGATACTTCCAGTAACAGCACTGCAGAAGACTGAGCTGATGATGTGAGAGCCTCTGTCTGGCATAGCCTGGGAAGGAGGAAGTCTGGTTTCCTCTCAATTACTAAAGAACTGGTGCAGTGGGTTGTGTAGAAAACAAAAATTTACTGATGTATTTTTTTCACCATATAAGTGTACCTATCACATTTCTCTGTAGTCCATGAACCATATATATTTAAACATTAAAACCAATAATATAACTATACATACTTTTTTAAAAAGGACAGCAAAAGGACATTTTTAAGAACTGTATTGAACCCACCTATTCAGAGAGCCTAGATAAATAGATAGAGCCCAAGTTTTTTGACTTTCCCGGCATGTTGCAAGGCCTGTTAGATCACAAGTGGGGTGGGAGGGAAAGTGAATGTCAGAGTCAAGGGCCCTCCACTGAGAATGTGTTGCCCACAGATGTACAGAACCATTGACTGTCAGTTTAAACATCCAGCCAAACTGACTTGCACTTGGAAATTAGCTGTAAGACAACTTAGTGTCTGGAGCATGGGATCTGTATTAGCTGTATGACACACTGCTATTTAAATGCACCAGATGACATTTTAATGGTCTAAGGATAGCATCAAGAAGAGCACATTGACACAATCAAAGATGGGGGTGACCATAAATAAGTGATGGATGTAAGCTCTGCACCTGATAGAGAAAGTAGCTCAGAGAAGATGAAAAAAATGCTGCTATCTGAATATCCAGAAGAAGTTAAGTATCAGAGAGGACTCCTAGATTGCAAATACAACCAACCAAAGGCAGTCATGCACCCTCAGTTGAAGAGAGAGGTAACAAATTCACTATTTCCTTGGTAGCTTCTCACACCCAGTCATAAGTGCTTCAGTCTTATTAGAAATTAGTTTTAAGCAGCAGGCTGTAATCTCAACTCTAACAATTGCAGGACCTGAGTTGGAGAAAAAGATGTGATCAGTGTGATCATGGCACTGCAACAAACACTGTTTTGTTTCCCTTTATTACTTCATATACAATACAGCTTAGACAGTGCAGGTGGCAGAATAGATCCTTCCAAAACACCACACAGGTCTCATGACAGAAGATCAGTCATCCAGTGCTATTTTCCAAGAAAAAGATGTTCAAGTAAAATTCTACATTTGGTTAATATTAACACAGGTCAACAATGCCTTGTGGTAGACAAAAATAAAGAGGATTGACAGATCTAAGGATTAATGTGGACATATTTACTTTATCCATCACTAAAAACGAGACTGAAAGCCATTACAATCAGCCATACCATACCCATACTCCTTGGCCTACCAGGGCCTAAAATCAGAATGAAAATGGTCAGAGAAACTAAGACTCTATTGCCAGAACTGCCTTGCTGCACCTTTTCCAATAATTTTACCATAAAAAATAGAGAGAAGATAATTGGTGAGATTGCCCATGTCAGAATACGGTTTGCTTAGCACAATCCTAACTGTAATTCATTTAAGTGAGTATGGAAACTGTTTTTCTGAAGGAAGGCATCAACAATCTCCTTGGTTGTCTCAGTGTTCTATCTACAGAGAGACCTACATTTTACCAGCCAAGGGAATATGGTTCCAAGTCACAGATCACAACCTGAAGCTCAAATCACTGCTTTGCTATTAATTAGTATACTGGATTATTTTCATACATTGTACAATTAACAGAAGTTGAATCAACAACTCATATTGAGACCTAGGAGGAAGAAGTGGGTTATACAAATGCAGAAAAAATTAAGAACCCTTTCACCAAAACACAGGGTGGAAATCAGTCTCCTTTGAATTATGCCACTGACTTCAAGTAGCCAGGATTTCACCCATAGCCTCTAGAACTGTGTTATAAAATGGATGTCTTGGTCATTTGGGAGAGCACCAGTTAGCACCAGTTTTTCAGGAATTCCTCCTGCAGCCTTTTGGAGATGGATACATTTTGGTGTAAGGAAATTGGGATTTATGACTCAGTCCAATGCCCACTGAAGTCAATAGTCTGTTTTTTTTTTACCCTTATTTAAAGGTATGTTTGGAGACAATTGGGTTCAGATCCAACCTTCAAAGCCGGCCACTCTTTCTTGCAGCTTCGGTCCATCTCTACTCTTATTAAAATGATGACTGAACTCTTGGGTTATACAGTTCGTGAAGATTTGCGCAATTGTACCAAGATACTAAGAACCCTCATACGCTATTTTCTGTCTCTGTCACTCCCATTTTTATAAGTAAATCTCACATACTCATATTTTTCCCTGGGCATGACATAGAAGATTTTCCTTTTATTGCCTGATTTCTCCCCCTCCCCAATGTTCAAATCTTTACATACATCTGAAAATATGTCTGCATTAAAAAAGGGAGAGCACATGTCTGTTGTAGTATGCCTTATGGACAAGGGTTAGGGCGATTTGTAAGCCTGCATGCTTGGCTGCTCAGCAAAGAATTTTAAATTAATAACATGGAGTCATATCCTCTCATTGATAAATTAACAGGGAGCCAAATATTGTAATCAATAATTTAATAATATGGAGCAACATCTTACCACGTACTTTTATTCATTTTTCCATTGACACTGATCTTCCCATCATACGGATTGTCAAGATGTAACCCATATAACTCATGACGACAACATTTATGATGGGAGGGATGCTTATTATATAAACTAATTCATGTCTTCATAATCTGATTTATTATGATACAAGAGAACAATAACCTTCAGCTCATTTCCTGATGGCTCTCCTGCTAGTCAGTTATTGATCATTTTCATAACATGTATTTTGAGTTTAAATTGCTTTTCAGAATCATTTCATTAATATGTCAAATAGACCCTCAAAATCTTCTAGTGACATGGGAGGGATGAGAGTAGCATTTGTCTTTTCTGAGCCTTATCAAGACATCAGAGAGAAGCCTGTCAACGTAGAATATTGTACATATGTGATTCTAGGTGCTTATTAAAAAAAGCCCAACAATTCGGTAACAGTTCTTCCAAGGCATACTCACTTGTGCTCCTTTTGATTGTTTCACAGGTGTAAACTGTGTGAGCTGGTGCACTTTCTTTCTTTGCACCATGTTTTCCATATCATTCAGAGAGACAAAAGGAGATTAGAAACAATGCTGCTCTGTGAAATAAAGTGCTACAAATGGGAAATAAAAGCATAAAGGAGGGAAGTTTCATTTTACAACACTTCCAACCTGAAGCTATAATAAAGGTGAAGGTTATGTGACTGTGTCTGATTTTTTTTATCTATACATCATATTTTCTATTGGCTTGTGATGGAAATACATATCAAAATTGATGGACTGATGATGTGGCAGTAATTATGAGCAGAATTACCACAAAGGTTTCAAGAGGTGGTTTCATAATAAATGATGAAATAAAGGTTAAAAAATTATGCTTTTGTATAGCACCCTTACTTCTCTCCTGCCAAAATGCTAGGGCTAGATGCTGTGCAGCAGGAAAAAAACAGATAACACAATAAAGTAACATATTAGGGTTATAAATAACTCGTCCTCATAAAAAAGGAATGTCAATTTTAGACTGGGCGTCTTTTTTACAATTTTGTTCAATCTTGGGCAAAGTACAGTTTTATTGGAACAACCTTGTGCAGCAAACACACCTTTGCTCTGCTGGTTTACTGAAGCATTTATGATTCGTTTGCATTTGGGGGCAGGGGAAAAGGTAAGAGCTGTTCTAGTCTTTAGATCACACTGCTCAAAAGATAATCTTGAAGTAACACTAATAGAATAATTCCATGAATTATTCTCAGAAGACCTGCTAAATCAAAAAAGCCAACTGAAGGTGATGGAGGAAGAAAGAGTGTCCTCACATCTCCCATTGCAAGGACCAGTCACTTGGATTTTGAAAGCCACAAAGTACAGTGGCTGTAAACAATACATGTTTTTAATTAGAGAATAAAATAATCTGAATGCTGCTATTTCCTACCCCAACCCAAAATTAATCCTGATCCTGAGGATTAAAAACAAATACAATATTTTGTTCCTCTTTTTTTAACCTGTACATGTCAGTCCGCCCCCTGTGTATGTCCACAGATGATGTGCCCACCTGTGTGGTGACCCCACTTCCCCTCTAATGCCCCTCCCTAAATAAACACTTCACACTTCAGAGACCTGAAGAAGAGCTCTGTGTAGCTCAAAAGCTTATCTCTTTTACCAACAGAAGTTGGTCAAATAAAAGATATTACCTCACCCACCTTGTGTCTAATATCCTGGGACCAAACATGGCTACGACACTGCAAGCTTCACACTTTTGAAATACAGGCATGTAATTTTCTTCCTGCCTTGATCTTTCAGCTTTTCTCAGAGGCAGGGCTAGGTGCCTGGCTGATCAACACAAGGGCCTATGCAGACAAACACCTAGTCCCTCTTTATTCAGACTCAGTGTGTCCACTTCCTTAAGTACCTTGGAATAGCAAAACAAGAAATGGACTTTAGTAGCAGATTGGCTGGATCACAGGCCAAGACCCGGTGCTACAAACATAGGACACTGACACAATGGAGATTATTCATCTCCTGTGTAGATTTCCCTCATCATCTTCTCAGTGCAGCCTCTTCCCTCCTCCAAAATCACCAAAGGCCAATCTGTCCCTACTTGTTGTTTTAGCTTCACTGAGATTGCTTGTGTGATCAAGGAAAGCTCCATGTGAACACAGCCTTGCAGGATCAGGTCCATACATTGGAACCCCACAATAAAATGAGGATGCTAAATATACACATTGGTCCAAGTTACATAAGCAGGTCTTAACAACTTGAGGCGCAGTACCTTTTCAGACTGAACCTTTCGTCTTCACTGTGTGAATGCCACATCAGTAGAATGACAGTGTCAAATCACACTGCCCAACAGATGCCATGTTGGTCTGAGATACCAAATGGGAAAATATCCGTACAACACATATGCCGATATGATGTAGAATGATCTGAAGCATATTTGTAGGGTGCATAGTTTATAAGGGCATTAGGATCAAAGAAGCTAATGATGGAATAGACCAACCAGATCGCAGAGTCCATTCTCCCACCTGGATGGGATATAGTCATTATCCTCTGACAATGAAATAAAAGGGATGAAATCTGAGCCTTTTACTCCCTTCCTATTTGTGTGACACATTCAATTTCCAGCAATAAATCCCGCAAGGTCAGCGTTGTTATTTCATAACTCCTCATTACGGAGCTTGGAACTAGCCAAAGGTGAAGGTAAGGAACTCAACAGCTCTCATCAGCACTATGAGGCAAGGAAGTCAAGAGTGCTGGACTCTAGCATGATCACAGAAAATGATTTTCATTAATAAAAATCAAAATGTATAGTTTTCCAGTGGGCCAGGCTAACCACGGGGATGGCAGAGCCGTTGCCTAGAACCCGCAGAATATGCTGAGACTGTCCTCCACATAATATCTCCATAGAAATGGCCCATTAAAGGTCAGATATTATGCCATGACAAATAAAGGCTCCTAAACCTCTGGGAAACCAGGGCCTCCTACTTCTTCAGTCTGGCCCTTGTCATGCAACTTCAAAGTACATTTGTTCCTATTCAATTATTGTGCTGACTTCAACTGCCTTGGCAGAGGATGGAGCATCACTTTTAGTTAAAGCTCCTCAGCCGATCTCAACTCATGTGTTGGCATTTAAGTCACGTTATCCCAGTAGAGAATTTTGCTGCCTCCACCCCAAAAAAACCAGTCGTTTCATGTTAGGCTGCATCAGCGTTGGCTTCAAGGACTGAGTAAGGGACTCATATTTTATCCCATTATCACTGTGAGCACTTTGAAAGGAGGTAAATGCAGAAGTATTTAGTGTTGAGAAAGAGCCACTAGATCACACAGACCAATTATCCTGCAAGCAGAGGATATGGTCCCTCGACAAATCAGATATGAAATTGATGCTACATTTAGGGCTATATCCTATAGTTCTTTCAGAGGCAAAACTCTTGCTGAAGTTTTGCCTAAGTAAAGAGTGCAGGATTTAGCCCTTGATTTTAGCCAGAAGGTTAATCTGGAGAAAAGCTGTCAGACTCTAATTTAAAAGCAGAGGTAGAATCCTGTGTACTGGAAACAGTGGGCTGCTTTTCAAAGGAAAATCAAGTATATTTATTTTACTGAAATACATGGGTTTGTGCCAATCAAAATCAGAGGCTTGTTAAAAGATAATGCAGTGGTTAGGATTCTCAAGGGCAGAGGACACGAGGAGGGAAAATATTCAGACGGCTGCACCTGAATCCATCTAATCCCCTTTAATCTGCTCTAAACAATCCCTTTCCATTTGTTTTCTTTAGCTACTACTCACCAAAGACGCAGCTCCCTCCTGTTCACAGAGCAAGGACATTAACATGTTTTCAGCATATTCATATTTCAAGATCTTTTTCCTTGTTCTGCTATTAACTTGACATGGGCCCAGGCTATGAAGTTTAGATCCAGAATCCACCTTACATTTTATAGCCTGCAGATGTGCAGATCCAGGAGGCTGACATGGCTTTTTGGAGGGCTACCTGTGAACTTTGGCTCTGGATTTGAACTTCACCAAAAGTTGTGGATGCTCAGATGGCAGGCATTGCCATAGGGCTGTCTCTGTATGGATAACCAATCTCATTTTTCTTTTACACCAGTGGCCAAACCTCCACAATGAGAAGCAGCACTGAGGTGATGCTGTTTCAGATAGCATTGCCTTATACTAATGTGGCAACTGTCAGCTGAATTAGTACAAGGTCAGTATCTGATTATTCCTTTCAGGAAATGACTCCTCCTACACACACATATGCAAAACAAACACTCTTAAATACATATAGGGCAGTATATACTTCCATTTGCTGGAGTCATGAAGACTGGCAAAAATTGCCCTGGCAGCAAGTATTAGTGTAAGGTGTGAGATCAAGCCAAACTCCACTTTTTCCTAGTACAAAGACAAATTCAAGACTACCTCTCCGCCTGCTAGGTCTCCCCTCCCATGCAGAGTAGTAAAGTATCAGTGTAGGAACAGTTTTGGAAAAATTTCTGACAGTGCAAGAGGGCGGCAGACCTGACTGGATTAATCATCACCACAGAATTATTTTTGTGATTTATATTAGTTTTCTTATCTATCTATTTTTCTACAAATGAGACTTGTTTCAGAAACCAAAAGTGGTCTGCATTGTAGAATCCTCATTGTAAAGCTTTATTTTTAAAAGTGTTATTCTGAATCATAGAAATGCAAAACAAGGATCCTTTAAATTAACTTTCGGTTTTTGTAGTTATTTCCATCTCAAATTTTAACATGCATTATGTTTGGCAGGAAAGATAATAAACTTCATTAAAAAAAAGCATTGGCCATATCCAGCAATAATCACCCATTAAAGATATCAGGACAAATCCTGCTTCTTCTGTGTGCATGCAAGACTCAAAGCAGCAGGAAATCCTGCGTCTCTGCTGCACTGAGTGGGAGAATAAAGGTAGCTGAGGACAGACAATACAGAAGGATTTCACAAACTCTGATGTGCCAGCAAGAACTGCTCCATGATGAATTGCTATTCTGGATTGCAGAGAAGCACTGCGGGCAGGGCAGGGAAAGGTGGATATATGACCAGTATATCCACATCCAGCACAGATCCACTATGTAGGGCTGTGGTTAATACTTCTACACTTAAGGGTTGAGTTGCCACCATGGCCTGGGGACTTGAGTTGTATATTCAGGTTAAGAGAGAGCATTCTGTCACCCAAACACCTTCTTGATTCCCCAGGCAAAGTCCCTGCTATTCAGGCCACACATGGGGGACCAGGAATAGTGAATCTAAAACAAATATTTAGCAGCACAAACCCAAGTTTTCTGCTCTCACTGTGCCAGGAAAAGCAATACAAGGCATTTTTGTATTCCCCAGGCTCAACATTCGGAGCAAGCTTGCTGCTGTAATCTTTAGCAAATACGCTTTTGCTTGCACAATAAGTCTGTTCAGAAATCACACATTTCCCTTCAAACATGTACTAAGGAGGCACAGGTCAGGCATATCTCTCATTTGTGCTGACACTAGCAAAGGCAGAGTATAATGGGCATTCATGCAAAACTCTCCAATTTTAACATCAGACCCAGTCTTATCAAGCCACATTTTATATAAGTTTCCCTTTCATTTCTTTACTGACCCCCTGGGAAACATGCCATAGTCTCACCCACACACAGGTGGTTTATGGAACAAGATACACTCGCAAAGGACTCGGGTTCAGCTGGAGCAACATCAGCTGTTAGTCCCAGAGCACAACAAGTAGCAGGTGAGGAGGCAGGCAGCAATTGCATTGAGCAGACCCTAACTGGCACTCTCTGAGTTCTTACATAGCTAGTATGGATGCTCTCTGGTGAGCAATAACCAATAGGAGATATGCTATACCAATTCCGTTATAAGCCCTGCACAGGCTGCATGGCTTTCTTACTGTCTGGGGACTAGGGCACTAGCCTAGGACTTGGGAAACCAGCATTCAGTTCTCTTCTCTGCCACAGACTTTCTATAGGGTCTTGGGCAAGTCACTTAGCCTCGCTGTGTTGCAGTCCCCAATCTATAAAACAAGACAATTGCACACATTAAAGATAGTGAGGTGCTTAGTTACTACAGTGATGAAGTTCATACAAGTACTATAGACAGACACAAACACACTGCCTTTAATCCACTTAACTTGGTTATTTTAGTACAAATCAAGTGAGAATTTGATTTCATTGGTCTACTTGCATAAATAAGGTGAACTAAATTTGAATCCAGGATAGAATAATAGACACTGTACAGTGCTTTAAATTATAAAGACAAAAGCAAGTATTGAAAATGGCCTCATTTTAAAAATACAGGAAAATTCTATTTAAATTTTGCCAGATCCTGTGCTGAAATAATTTGCAAGATCAGGCACTTTAGTACAATTGACACAAATCTTTCTCTCTTCCCTTGTAGTTTTTATTAATGAAGTGATGACCAGCCATTCTATTTTTATCTTCTATTTATTAGTCTTATCTTAAATGATTCCATTACCTGGACTCCAATAAAAAGAAGCTGCCATTTCCTTGTATTGAGGAACCTGACAGATGGAAGGGCAGAATGTCAGGAAATGGTTTTCCTCAGTGCTGTGGATTTACAGATTTACATGACCCTTCAACCCTCAAGAAATTCATGATAGAAAGTATCCCACACTTGGGGAAAAAACAAAACAAAAGAAAACACATTAGGATCTGAAAGAAAGAAAATTTGAATTCCACGACAAATGCTCTTCCACTTTCTCAGAAGCGTATCTGGGTCAGTACAGCATTTTCACGGCTGAGTCTTCTCTCATGCTCAGCACCCTCAATTCCCTCTGACTTTTGCAGTTGAGGGACCTCAACACTTTGCAGGATTAATATTTATATTTGCCCTCAATCCATTATTAAAAAAAAAAAGTTAAGCCACCAGTCACATACACTTATTCTGGGATTCTCTGAATATACTTCATAGAATCCTCTGATTTCAAAACAAAATGCTATCTACCGTTTAACTAGGGATTATAGATAGCACTAAAGGATCTACTGGGAGGTGAGAGGGAAGCAGGTTGGTGCCAGGCATTCACAGCAAGATTTTTTAAAATGCTCAGAACCCCAGTCAGGCTATTTTGGGACAGGTTTTCCATAGAATGTCCTCGTGTAAGAAGAAATCTGATGAAAGGCCCACATTTAGTAACTTTGCTTTCAGTAAATGTGATCTTAGTCTTCTACTTTACTTTATAACCACATGAATGACACTCACTGCATGGGACCCACAAACATGGAATACAATAAATATTATGGACTTGATCTTCAGCTGGTATAGATCGACAAAGCTACATTGAAGTCAGTGGATCTACAAACCAAAATATCTAGCTTTCCACGTGGAAGAGTTAACAGGAAAGACTGTTAAAAATAATATTCCATGACGTCAGCTATGTTTATGACATGCCCTTTAGTTACCCCTATCAGTATCAGTGTGCCCTTTAGTACCACAAAATAGTGCATACATCAAAACAAATAATGACTTAATTAATTAGCCGATAAATATGCTACAAGAGAACTTAAGCAGCCTTTTCTCTTAAAGTTCACCTTACATAAAAAAATACAGCATGCTCAAAATGTCTCAGTTCTTCTGATGAATTTTTCAAACAATACATAGTCTTCCACACGCAGTCTTTTAATCATCTGTTAACTATTTCTTGATAGAAACGTATTGTCCTTTCCCTCAGTAATTGTCTGAAGAGAAGCTGAATACACATGTACAGAAATTTAAATCCAAACGTATCGCCGCTCAGCAAATGAATCCCTCCCCACTTTTGCTTCAGACCTAGAATTCTCCCAGACTGTCAGGAAGCAGGTTAGATGTTTCGCCAATAGCTGCTCTTCAGGAGAAGGCGGATGACACTGAGGAAGAAAAGAGACCTTGAGAGATGCCAGTCTAGATTCTTCCCTGTGGTGTAGCTACACGGCGCCAGCTGCCTGCTGATACTAGGCTTACATTTGCTATAGTTGGCCATGGGAGGATCAGCCCAGTGTAATAAATAAATAACCATTAGTGGTGACTAGCTCTTTTCCTCAGCATGTAGGAGGCTCCTCTGGTGCTGAATACGATACTAACCTACTCACTTATGGAGCATGTGACTAGAGGAAAGGTGGCATGGCCAGGAATTTCTTGCACTTCGGCAATCCTTGGCTCCATGTTAGCCTCTTGGGGCTGTTGAAAGGCAGCAAGGGTTAAAGCAGATCTCAGGCTGCCCAAGCTTATGCTGCGGACTTGATGGTGCACAGAGTCAGCTCAGGATTAGGGAGGCATAAAGGGTGTCTTTAAAGTGCTTTACTTTATTCTCAGCTACAACTGAGAATCTGGGGCATGGTGACTGCAATTATTACCTACGTACCTAGTGATTCTGCTATCCGTTCTACCGGATATATCCGTAATAAGATCTGACATAGGCCCATTACATCTTTCTAGGATTTTAAAAAAAGGACAAGGCTGTTCTGTCTGAATTCTGGCAAGCTCTGTAGCTCACTGTTCTGCCTGAGCTAGACTGTGCCTGTTAGGCACAGCCCTGCACTCGGGACAGCGCTCTCAGCGAATGCTATTGCCAACCCCAAGCATTCAAAAATCATGAGTCGACCCCGCCCCCCATCATGAGATTAATTTAAAATAATCTTTTTCATACAAAATGTTGGGTTCTCTTTATTTGCCTTCAGGTTGCTGTGGTTCTGGGTCGTGCTCAGGTCAGATTTCCAAGTTTTCCTCCTTAAACATGAGGGCTTGAAACATTTTGGTTTTGTTCTAATGAAAGCCTCCATCCCTGCCATGGCCCAAAGGGCCTCTTCCCATCCCCACCGTAGGATGTAGCTGTGCCGCAGTATAAGAACTGCTCAGAAGTTGTGGGTCACATGCCCGTCTGAGCGGGCCAAGCTACCCCAGGCAACACACACCCTCTTGGGATAGAGTAGGCTGGAGGGAGAACAAGCAGGCTAGAGAGACGAGGCATGAGGAAGAATTTCTTTATAACAAACCCTTTCAACCATAGATAATGTGGGAGGAAACATGATGAAGAAGGCCCTCTTACCAGCTAGCTCTATCTAGAAAGGAGGGAGAGAAGAAAAGATCAAGGGGGCTGTAAAGACAGCATAACTGGTTACCTAGGGAGTCCCCACACACAGGAAAATCCCAGAGTACTGTAGAGCTGGCATAGCCAGACCTCCACATCTTCTTCTCCCCCAGTCAGAACCTCTGTGTAGGGATCACAGCCCGGGCAAAGGGTGTATAGCCAGAATGCTTCTGCACTCCAGGGCATGGCTATCAGAAAAAGCACCATTGGTCAGTGGGCAGCAGGGCACAACTTTAAGCAGTGTCAGGGGAGGAGGCATAAAATATTGTTCAGCTAGACTCTCAGATCTGGCACCAAACAGCTTTTTACTTTTCCCTTCCCTCCTTTTTCCCTTACTTTTGTAAGTCCTTTGTTCTCCTGCAGGGTGTTCAGCTTAGATCGATAGATGCTTATGCATGTCTTTAAAGTTAGACACATGCTTACGTACTTCGCTGAACTGGAGTCTAATAGAGGTACATAGTACAAAGGGTTTAATCTATATGCACAGGGACTTCAGTTTTATCTCTGATCCAAAAGGCAACATATCTACCACTTCCCAGTGGCTCGGTGCTAACTGAGATAAAAGAGTGCCACCTGCTGAATCACCGTAACGACTTCCTGAAATACATAGGGGTTTTTTCCCATCCACCCACTGACAAGGCTAAAAGATGCTTAACTCATGAGATCTGATGAACTCATTGGCCAAAGTGGCATTCCTGCATTCCACATATACTTTTTCCTTATCGTCTTCCCACAGAATGAAAATCCCACAGCTGTATACAGTTAATTTGCTTGAGAGCTACATTTGAGATAAAGAAATAACTAATATGAATAATAATTCTTTGCATTTCTATATCAGCTTTCATCTGTGGCTCTCAAAGCATTTCACAATTAAGGGCTCAATTTTGTCTTTTAGGTACAATCTGTGTCGAGGCAACACAGAGTCAGGTTTGAATGATCCCTTAAAATGTACTGGGATGTATATAGAATGCTCTATAAATGCTGCAACAATAAAGTGACCAGGAAACTTTCTTTTCCATGGTGGCAAAAATTTATCTTTTCTTTACAGCTGGTCAAATTTTTTCAGTGAAATACGTATTTGATGAAAAATGGCTGTTCTATAAGTGAAAATTTATCTTTCCAAAATGGCTGGTTTTTCAGCAAAAAACCCAAAACTGAAAACTAGAAAATGTCCGCAATTTATTTATTTTTGTCATTTTTGCACGGCAAGTACTTTCCTGATGATATTATGTTTTCTGACCAGCTCTTCTTTACTTTCCCACTGCTTCACTGAGCCACTTTAGCTCTTCACTATACAGATATACCCATTTTTTCCACTCTGTCAGTTCAATAATGTATACTATTGTTTGAACTCCATTGTGCCCAGTTTTCCCTTCACACTAGGAAAAAGTGGGATTAGCATCCTCCAGGAGGTGCTGAGTGTATAGGGTTTGCTTCCTTTTCCCATAGAATCTGCACTGGTTCTTCTTTAAGTTGGCCATTTTTGCTGAAGATTGTCCAAATTTCCTCTGTGCATTTCATGCAGCTTATCCAAATGAGTGTAGTTTGGTCTAGGCAGCTACTTCAGGTGATCTCATTAATTACAAACACGTCAGACAGATGCTCCTTGCTTTTGTAACTAATTCAATCTCTAAATTGACCCAGACATCTTCTTTCTTCTGGTGAGCCATTGAGCACTACCCTAGCCTACCGTAATTTAGGGCTTGGATTCATCTCCTGAAAGGCTCTATATTCAGAGTTCCCATCAATGTGAGTTTTGCTCTTGGCTACAGCGGGAGCAGCAGTCAGTTGGATAATGAAAAGCCCTGTTGTAAAATTCCATAAATGTACAAGGCAAAGTAAAAAGTTCTCTGAATTTCCTGAGCATTGTGTGATTAATATCACAGACTTAACATTGCCTCAACATAGCTTTAGCTGCCAATAATATATAACAAATTATTAGTGCACTATGCTCTATCCATTGTTTTTAGTTGCTTTGAATAGGAAAAGCTCTTTGTAAATAAATGTTCTACTGCACTGCCTTGCACACAACAGGGGCAAAATACGAATGTCTTCCAGCTTCATTTTTAAATTGTTTACATTGGTTTGTTCCAGAAATGCTAAGCCTATAATGTGTGCTTTCTTAACATGACGTTTTTGACCCTGTCATGCAACCTTATGCTAGCAGTCTTACTCGTGTGTGTTTCCATGGATGTCAATGGAACTACCTACTTGAGTAACAATTAGTCACATGAGTAGGGACTGCAGGATCAGGACTGGTTTATATTACCACAGTGGTGATATCAGCTACAGTAGAGCAGATGTGAACATCCATGGACTTCTTCAATGCCTGATTCAGCTATACAGGAAAAAAAGCGAGCAGTGTCTCGTTTACAGTGTGAGTTGGATGAGTGCTATGCCCTAAGTTCCATTCCTTTTGGTGAAAACTGATCACTATGGGCTTAGAAAGTCAAGCTGTGTTTCCTGAATTTCCTGCTAATACAAAGCTTTCATTTAGTCCTGTGAATGGATGATGATGATGATGAATTTGAAACCATTAGTGCTTATCAACATTCTGAGGAGAGAACGGGGTTGAGTAATAGGGCTGAAACTATGATTTTAAAGACACCATTGGCCTGATTCTATCTACCACTCGGTTATTCTTAATATTCCTTTGAAAGAAGCCACATTTTAAAGTTTTGATCAGGTTACAACAAATTGTCCAAACCATTCTCTCTGTAGGTGGAGTGTGATCTGAAAGTTTGAAGGAATCATTGAATAATCAACCTGTAGTAAGACATACTACAAAGTTTAACGGAGCTAAAGAGTAAACTTTATTTTCAGTACTCACGGCTGAGATGCTCAACTTGACCTGAAAAAAACCAACTTTAGCAAATCAAATCATATGGAAATTATAGGATATAATTTCATTTCAAATATGTAAAAATAGCTCTTTTGGGGGCCACATACCAGGCTACATGAAATGTTTTCATACTCTGTTAAAAATGAATTGTAAAACATTTCACTTATTCTGTAGGAAAAAACAGAGCATAACTGTTTTCATCCACTGTCTACAGAAGACACCAAGGCCAGCTCTAGTCACCTTCTGTCTTGGTATCTATTCCTACAGTACTTCTTGACATGAATAATTTTTATTCAAGTGAATAGGCTCATTGATTTTAATGGCATTACTCACATGTGTCAGGGTTACAGAAAGAGACCCTTGCTTTGTAATTCTACTGTTTACATAAATCCTTGGCAAGGTGGCTGAGGCATTTACCAGCTTAACCAAGATTTGGTCATTGAAAGTCTACAATTACAATTTAAAGACCAAACTATGAATCTTCCATGCATGTTCTCTCCATATCAATGTGAAAACAGGAAATCTACCAACAGTACGGACATATGTTTAAATGGCTTTGAAAGCAAATGCTTCAGAACAACACTATGTATTAAATGCATAACAAATGCTGAGATTCGCCAGAGAGTTCAATAACTGCTTATCTCCAAACTTCTACAGAAAAGAAGCTGGAACTATCTAGGATGTGTGTTAAGAATGAAGCCAGAGCATCTGCTGTGGCAGGCATGGCATTGGGCAGCTGCAGGAACACACAAGAGAGGCTGACCAAAAAATCCCTTCATCGAACACTACTCAAAAGACGGAAATCTTGTGGGACTTAACGTGGAGAACATACAACAGGTGGCCAGGGGCAGACAGGGATGGTAGAGCCTTGTTTGTGCCCTAACCGATGTCTGGTGATGCAGAAAAGATCCAGATTCAGAAACCCTTATTTGGGATTAATCATGCTCCCCGTTAAGTAAAATGGAACAAACACAGACCCTCTGAAAAAGGAGCAGAGAAGAGGGAAAAAGAGGAAAAGTCTAATGAAAAAAATACATGTGCATACGCTGAAAGACAGCTTCTCCATCCTGAGCCCTGGGAAGGAGGGACACAGGGAACCACTTTCAGCTCCCTGAGCCTCAGCCACACGGACCCAGTTCCAGAGGAAGCTGCAGCTTTAATTTATACCACTGCTATATGGTCAGGGGAGGAGCAGGTGCAGCCCAGCTCTGTGCTGCAAAGCCCCCTCCCCTCCCTGCCCACACTTTGTCTCCGGAACATTCCCAACACACCCCTTCCTTCTCCTAATGCCAGGGCAGAGCCTCTTCTGTCAGGTTTGTGCCAACGGAGAGGTCCCCTACCCAGCGGAGATTCTCTGCTGGAAATCTCTGGCTGGTGTAAGGCCGTTTTGTGCGGCAGAAGCAATGGCCAAATTTTGCTTGGTTTTATGAGTGTGACAAGATTACTCCTGTGAATGAACCAAGCGGGTTGTGGCCCTACCTCTGGCTTTTGGCAGCCTAGTGCAGCCTAACCATTCTGAAGTTTTCTGTTTTCAGAATCACAATAGCTCCCAGTTGCTCCATATCCCTCTGGACATTCTTCACAGCCCGAACTTATATGGCACCTTTCATCCAATAACATCCAAATGCCTAACGGGCATTAATTAAGTCTCACTGCACTGCTCTGAAGCAGGTGAGAGATGCAGATGTATTTGTTCACCCACCACAATCTGCAATGCAGAAGCTATTTAACAGTACACAGCAACAATTCACAACAGTTTTGGCGAGGAAGCAGGAAATTTTAGGTAGGCAAAAATTGAAATTGAGCTGAAGTTTGGCCAGGACACTTGGTCAAACAGTATTTTTACTAATCACAGGAATCCAGGACAGGTCCCATCTGAGAGATTCATAGAGTTTAAGGATGCAAGGGATCATTAGATTCTCTAATGTGACTTCCTGTATATCAGAACCATTAAATTTCACCCCATTATCCATGTATTGAACCTAATCACTGGTGCTCAAACAAAGCACACTCTGTATTTGGCTAAAGCATATCTTCCAGAAAGGCATCCAGCTTTGATTTGAAGACAACAAGAGGGAGAAACCATGACTCCCATTGGTAGTTTGTTCCAGTGATGAATCGCCCTCATTAATTTGTGCCTTACTTCTAATTTGAATTGTCTGGCTTCAGCTTCCAGCCATTTGTTTGTATTAAGCCTTTTCCCACTAGATTAAGCAGCCCTTTAGTACCCATTATTTTCTCCCTGTGAAGGTACTTATACACTGTAATGAACTCACTGCCCCATTTTCTTTTTTGATAAGCGAAAAAGATTGACCCTCTTGCTTGCTATGTGTTTTCCAACCCTCAGAAAAGTTTTGTAGCTCTATACCCTCTCCAATTTTTCAGCCACCTTTTTAAAATGTGAACACCAGAACTGTATTCCGTATTCCAGAGTCTGTTTCACCAATGCAGTATAGAAGTAAGCCCACCTCCTCACTCTGACTCACTGCCCCCTTGTTTATACATCCAAGCTTTTTGTGCCACAGCATCACATTTACAGCTCATGCTCAGTTATTTGCCCACTGAGACCCTATGCCCTTTTCAGAGTTACTGCTTTCCAGGATATAGTCCCATATTCTGCATATTACCACACACCTAGAGCTTTTCCATTGTCACCATATGTCTTTAAGGTAGGTCAACCAGCCATGCTATAATAATTTACATTTATATTGAACCTTTAACCTTCACTGATTCCAAAGCACATTATAAATATATAGCAAGTCCCCATATCCTATATAACACATTAGATGCAAATTATGCCACAGGGACCACGTAAATTATGTGACACGCACCTCACAACAATGTGACACTGCCTTCAGTTTTCCCTCTTCCCAAGTTCAGTACAATAACCTTTGTAAATTCACTTCATATCTCTCTACTCCAGAATTTTCAGTGTAGTGCAGATTTTGGAACTGAAGAATCTGTCAGGGAAGGAGCTGGGATTCTTGACAGCTGAATAGGGAGAGTTGAAACTTTTGACACCCAAGAAGACTTGGGAATCAGTTTTGGTTTTTGGCATTCTGCAGTCAACTGGGGCTCTTCGTACAAAGGAGAGGATGCATCTCCTGTTTGCCTTCCTTTGTGGGCAGAGGTGACTTTAATTTGGAGGGTGGAGGTTGAATTGCTCATTCACCACCTCAGCAAACCTGAATAGGAATTACATATCACGCTGAATCCTGCCTTCATTTTGTGCCAAGGGAAATTTTGCCCAAGGAAACAAAAACAAACCTTTATTTTTACAACTGAGACACTTCGTAAAGTGACTTTGTAAAATTGGTATCACAGAAAGTTCTAGTCTATTGTGTCTCAGTTAATTCCAGAGCAAATGTTTTAAGCTTCCAAGTAACAATGATCTTTTAACTGCCATCCCTGCAAACTCAACCCAGGATACAAGAATCAAGTTGGGGTCTTTCTGGCTCATGCATCTTCATCAGTATCAAAGATTCTGCTGGCAGCTATTTCCTTCAGTTACCCCAGTGCCACCCCATAGCCTTCAATGGAGAGGTGCAGGTACAACTGAGGGAAGAAGTTGGCTTGCAGTTTGTTATCCTTTCTGTTGATGATGTGCAAGCCAGAAGAGAACACATCTCCCATTCCCATAGTTGTGCTGACTCTGCAGTCCTAACAGGTGTAAAAAGAAGTAAACATCTATTTTGTCACATGACAGCAGGTCTGACAATGAATACACACAGGAAGCAGATCTGGAGTGTAAGAAGGTGCCACTTTAAACAGTCACTTTTCTGAATAAAATCATACTATAGCATTAACACAAAACCTGATTTGTAGTTTCTCACCCTAAGGACACACACACAGAGTAAACAACATGGTACTCTATTCTAGCTATCTACCTGAGCAGGATAAAGGGATGAATCAATGCAACTATGGCTCCAGGGTTTCAAAGTGTTTAATAAATTGTTTTTTTCCTCTAAAGAGTAAAGGGAGACATTCTCCTCTGTGCTATAGCCCATTTACAATACTGCAGCAGCATTTCAGCTAATGAACACTTTGAAGGAGAAAGAGTTCATGTTAAAAATCCTCTTCTCCATATGCAATTCCTGTTGCTTTCTCAACCCTGAATCTTACTAGACAGCTCTTTCTGCTTACTTAGATCTTGAACAGTGCTGTCATTATCAAATCATTGTACAAATATTAACTAATTCATCAATCCTCAGAGCATCTCTGTGAGATAGGAAGATAAATTTTATTATTTCCATTTTACGTGGCACAGAAAAACAGAGGCACACATTCTAAGCTGGTGCAAACTGACATAGCGTCATTGAAGTCAGTGGAGTTATGCCAATTCACACCAATTGAAAGTCTGGGCCAGAGGTTGAGACTTATCCAAGATCATACAGCATATGGATAGCAGAGCTTTGATTAGCTTTCAGGAGCTCCTGCTTCGCAGTCCCACAATACTGCTAATATTACTGGAAATCATATGTAATATTAGGTCCTTCTTTTAACAGCCATTTTTGGGCCCAAAGCCCTACTCCTCATCCCCTGAAACTCCAGGCAATGTCAATAGGATTTTTAGGTGTGCAAAGGAGAATCAGGCTATTTAGGGCAAGAATGTCATCGCTATGTTGAGATGTGATATAAGCAAGAGAGTAACATTAAAAACCTGAGGAAGCAGTGGCAAGGGTTCAATCTTACACGTTTTTCATCAGGCATATCACCCATTGGAGCCAATGGGTGCTTTGTCTGAGTAAGGATTGGGCCCTATTTTTATATGCTACTTGGTAATACAGTGATCGGAGCTATAGGAATTCCATAGAGTACATACACAACATACATAGACAGAATGATTAGACAGATAGATTAGATAGCTAAGTATGAAGACATCTTTCTGTTCTTCAGACACTACAGCTGCATCATACACATTTGTATGGCTTTTAATATAGCTAAATATTTTGCAATATATCAAAGAGAAACAAAGAAGTCTCATTGTACAGAAAAAAAATACCCTTTTATTTGTAAAGCACTGATGAAAGAACACCTTTCCAAGCGACATCCCATTTTAAAAACAACGTAAACCAACCTAACTATGGGTCAGTCACACTATACAGATTGCATCCTAAATCTTAAAGATGCCTAAATATCTTATGGAGTATTTACATATGTATCAGTTAGGTAGTAACGTTTCATTGCAATTTGTATTTTTCCAGCACATACTTATTCAATGGCAAAACACTGGGGATGCGTTTACTTTTCTGCACAAAACTTATGAGCAAATGGATAAGGGTGTTCCTGAGAGAAGGTTTGTTCTTGAAAATTGTGTTTTAACAATTGGGAATACAGAAAGTGGGATGTTTTTGTTGCAATAAAAAAGCATAAGGATGCCTAGTTAACTTTTTTCTTTTAAATTATTTACGTACCATTAAGTTAAAATGTTTACATTCATTCATTCATATAAAAACTGTCGTTAAATCTTATGCAAATGATTTAACACTGATTGCTGCAACGCAAATTGCACTTCTTTTTTTTTTTAAACAATTATTTTATAAATGGAAGAAAAATATCTGATTGCTACCCTGTTTACAAATTCTGACTGACTATACAGAGTTCAGTCACAAAATACGAACTTTCATAAACCTCAGTCACAGTGTACATTAAAAGTTATAATGCAGTCTTGCAAAGTGAGTAAATATTTTAAACAAAGGATCTCATTAACCGACTCGACCTTGAGAGACTTGTACCAAACATTGTGATTTCCTCCATGGGTGTACTTGAACTCTGATGCAAGAGAATGACAGAGCAATGAAGGCATACTGGATACAGACAGTGCTAACAAGAGAACTGACCTGTGAGAGGGCATCAAAGGTTTCGTTCAAGATGTGTGCATTGGCACAAGCAATACGCACATTAACGCTTTCTTAAATTTATCTCACTATCCCTTATCAGCAAATGCTTCCCCTATCTCTCTCCCAAAAAATGACTACACCAATCAGATTCTTTGCGGAGGTGAGAGTGTGAAAACAAACATACAATCAAAAAGGCAGCATTGCTGGATATCTTGAAGATGTACTTCTGGAACCTAACAATAGCTCTAGGATGCTCTTTTTGGCTGTACTAGTTTTACCCTGGTAGAGATTCACTTTCCCTTGTTTTTCTTGCATAGATGAGGAGCTGGATGCTAAGGCAGAACCTCTTTGGAAAAAACACCTCTATCATTAAGGCACAAAAATAACGTCAGAGGAATGTTCTAGCCAGCACTCTCACTGCTGCTCAGACTGTCTGAAAAAATAAAACCAAACCAAACCAAGTGTGGATGTCTAAAGGCTGCAGCCCCGTGCAGGTATCCAGCTTCATCTTCTCTGAATCATGCTAAAGCTAGGGCACACCAGGAATCCTGTCTCACCGATGCTGTAACTTCAGCTGTGGAGGTCAGGCTGACTCCTGTATACAGCCCTTCTTGACCTGAATACTTGAGTGTGCTGCCTTCAGGGCTGGTGCCTTCTCCTTGGCCAGACATCACTGAAGAACCCGCCTGGAGAACAGGGGGGAAAAAACATGAATGTGCTTTAAACTCAGTCCTATCAATTAAACAAACCAGGAGTCTGGCGAGCTGAAAAGAATTTGCCTTTGTGAAAAATGAAGCCAAAGCTCCATGAAAGCTACGAAAAGTAAGTGTTCTATGGGTACCACTTCTCTGTGGTTTCACAGAACCAAGGATTCTGCAGACATGTAATTGTCCACTGAGTGCATCAGACTCCAAGCAGAGCCTATTTGCTTTGGCTTTGTATGAAAGATCAAGATTTCATCCCCTTCTAACACTCTTGTACCTCCAAACCTAAATCCCAACAGGACAGCCAGCTCATTCAGAATATAATCATAGAAGATTATATCAGCATAGAATCATAGAAAATTAGGGTTGGAAGGGATCTCAGGAGGTCATCTAATCCAACCCTTCTCTGAAAGTAGGACCAACCCCAACTAAATCATCCCAGCCAGGGCTTTGGACCCTTATGTTGGCATCATCCCACTTTGAAAGCTATTAGCATTTGGAAAATATTACATGATTGTCTTTCACAAAAAAAAAAAGGAAATCATCTACCAGAAAAAGGGAGTCCTGGACAAGCTGAAAGAAATGGAAATTAGTATGGTTAGATTGTAATGTGCTAAAGAGTGTGTGGTGAATGCGTGCATGCACCAGTGACCCCTATGATCCCTAAAATCATGGGTCAAGATTTTCAAAAGTGACTAGTGATTCAAGGTGCCTACATCTTTGGGTGTCCAATTTGAGAGAACTAAGTGGCCTGACTTTCAGAAAGTGGGTTTTCAGAACTTCCTGAAAATCAGACTCATTCCAGATGCCTCAAAAATAGAGGTACTCAAAATAATTAGTCGCTTCTCAAAGTCTTGGCCAGAACCACTCAAATGTGTGACGTCAACCCCAGACTGCTGATAGCTAACAAAGATGCATTTTTATTTCAAGTGGCAGAGGCCTATGCTTTCAAATCAAGAGGGTCTTAGTTCATCTTTGCTGTCACCATAAAGTATGGATTGGTTATGATGAGCTTGAACCATGAAGTTCTTAGCGGGCATGGATTTGTTGCAACCCTCCCATCTACTGCAGCCTATAAAGATCTAAATCAATGAGACAAACAACAGGATAGGTTTGGTGAACATGTCTCCCTAATCTAATAATAGTCTGTCCATTTATTTTAACAGAAAAATGGAGAGTTGCAAAGACAAAAACAATCCACTTTTTCCATTCAGCCTACAGATCTGCTGAAAAGGAAAACTTCAGTGCCAGACAGAGGAAGAGGCAACATTTCACCTAATAAAGGAAATGTTTAAGAGCTGACTTCATGAGACATTAACTCTTGGATAAATTGTCTTTAAAATCTTAATTTACGTGTAAATGGATATTCTTTGGATCAAATTCCTATAAAAGGGAATATCTGACACTGTAACTGCAGAAATGGCCTGCCCGTTATTTAAGTGAAAAGTACACATATTTAATCCAATCATTTCACACAAAAGGAAAACCTCCCTCAGGCCCATCTCTCAGATCTTCACCCTGAATTGTGCCAAATTTAGCAATTCTCATATATAAAAAGCAGAGATTTGCTTAAGTGTTTATGAGAATTTGCACATTTTTCAAGGGCTGCTTCCCACAATGTGAGTCTTTATGGTGAAAGGTAGCAAAATCAATCACTAAGACACAAATGTGTCCTAGGTAAAACTTCATCTTTTTCCACTGAAAGAGGAATTTGCGATCAGCTGATATTTTCTGCCTGTCATAAACTGGGGCCCAGTTTCTCCCTCAGCTGAGCTCATGAAAGTTAGTGAGGTTCCATGGGTATAACCTGAAGAAGAATTGCCTATGGAATTACACTAACAAATGAATGAAAATGTTTTTAAAATACTTCAAATAGTACCCATGTTCATTAAAAATAATTCAGAAGATCTGACTTTGACTACCAATCAGCTATATAGATAACATAAAAATGTACTTTCTTTTCTCCTGCCATCTTTATGTTGTATCTATTTATCAGACATTATACTGCACTTCAGTAAAACAAAGTTAGATTATTGTTACAAATATTTATAAGGTAATATAAATATTATCTGATCATAAACAATGCACTTTATGACACAGATTTATTGCTACTCCTGAACCCGAGTCCATTCTTAAAAGGTCCATATACCCTGGCATCATTCAAATATTTCATAATGTTTCATTTACATAAGAATCCCATACCCCTCTAAAAAGACATTTGCAGAGCCGAGCAGAAACAAGAATTTCAGTTCAGTAGAAAAATCCTAAATTTAAAAAACCAGAACAAAAAACCTCACATTTTGAAATGTCCTGTGAACCAGAATTTTTTTTAAAAGGTCATTTCAGTTCAATCAAAACATTTCATTTAGATTAAATCACAATGTTTCATTAAAAATATATATATAAAATAAGATAAATTTTGAAGCAAAATGTCATTTCAGACCAATAGAACCAAACATTCAAATTCAGATGTCAAAATAAAATGGTTGGACGTTATCGAAATGCTTCATTTCAAATTTTTTTCTAACCAAAATGTCATTGAAATTTGCACATTCCTGTGAAAAATAACGGCATTTTTTGATGAAAAATATTTTCTGTCAGAAAATTTTCCATCATCTCTAACAATTTGTTTGCATGCTGCACTGCTTTTCATATGATAACAATACCACATTTCAAATCCCACTGATTGCAATAGGAGTTTTGGGTGTGCAAGGAAAGAATAATGGCACTCTTGGCTGCTATTCTTACTTTCATTACTGTTTGTAGGGTTGTTGTAGCCGTGTTGTCCCCAGGATATTAGAGATACAAGATAACGAGGCGTTATCTTTTATTGGATCAACTTCTGTTGGTGAAAGAGACAAGTTTTTGAGCTTACATAGCACTTACCTGAAGCAGAGGTAAGTTGGTCCAATAAAATATACTACCTCAACCACCTTGTCATTCTTACTTCAAGTCTCTTGTGGTAGCATATAGTTTATGTCATTGGTTATGGGATATAGAGAAAAATCATGCACTCAGTCAAAATGACTATTGTAATCTTTGGAAAGTTTTGCTTAAGTAAAAAACTGAGTAAATCTAGTTGATTTGAACTAGGGAGCCTTTCACCTGTAGGTTGGTGTTTCAAATCTAGGGCGGGATCTACGCCAATTTGCCACCATCAGTTCGATGTCTCTGGATCGACTGAGAGGTCTGTGTAGACCCACTCAGTCAATCCAGAAATCAATGCAGGAAAACCACCCCAGTAAGTGGCGTAGCGCTGTGTCAACAGGAATGCTGTTCCCGTCAGCGCAGTGTGGACGGTGCGCAGAAGAGACGCAGCAAAGTCGACGAAAGATACACAAGTGATTTATGTCACTTGTGTATCTCCCGTCGACTGCTGCCGAATCCGGAAGGTAAGTGTAGACCAGGCCTTACTCTGTCATTAGTGAACAAATTTACTATCTGATGCCTGTTCAGTGGCCCATGTGAAATGAGTTTGGTGCTCTTATTCCAATCTGAAGTGAATAACTGTCCACATCACAAAAAGATACCAGTCTAATTGGCATCTTTATTGGTAATCTCAGCAGAGTGTTAAATGGCATAGAGACTTAGTTAGCACAGAGTGGAAGCCCACTGCCATGATAAATAAAAGACAAATAAGTTCAATAAATAAAATTTAAAAGAAAGATAATGTTTTCCTTTGGTGGCACACTGTCAGATCCATGGGAGTCTCCTCTCCTTCCCCAGGACTATCCTGTAATTTGTTCTGCTCTAATGCTCTTGGAACAGCCTAGATTTTGGGAAGGGGCTTTTATATCCCTAATATATAACACAGGTTCCACTTCATCCAGAAAGACATTTTTTAAAATACACTGAATACCCTTTAGAGGAAAGAGATTAAACTACAGGAAAACAATATTTTCAAATTTGAACATGTTTTGCAAACCCGCTGGGACACTAGAAATTAATGTGAAAGGTTCCCGTTCACCCATCCCTGCTGCTATTATTCCTTCACTAGTACTTGGTTTTTCCTTGTCTGGAAAGAGTAATTCACTCTTTCCCTGATTCAATTCTACAAGGGTAGAGCACAGAGATCTGTTTTGTGTTCTCATTTGCGGCTTATCTGCTAACTCTCCCTCAGATACCCGAGAATGCGGAGGCACTTCCTGTTTGAAGTCTGCATATCAGTGACTGATCCAGATTGGCTCCGGCTCCTAAAATGAGCCAGTATGAAGTGGGAGAGAAGAAAAGGTGTGGGGGGAAGGTGGAAGGGGATGAGCAGGGCACCTCAGTTTGGAAACCACTCCCAGTTAATGGAATGACAAAGTCAATTTGGGCAGTTCCCAAAGTGAGACATGGAAAATAATCTTTAGCCTGTGAAATGGGCATGGCTCAATCATTAGGTCACCCAGGTCTCCTCATGAGTAAACATCTCTGCTATTAGTCCCCTAACTTCTGTAGACAAAGGAAATGTATTATGGTTGGTTATTTGAACCCAGGTCTCTGTTGGTGTAAATGGGCATAGCAGGGCAATTGAAGTCAATGGCGCTATTCCAATTCACACCAGCAGAGGAGCTGGCACCTATTAATAAAACGTGAGCAGCTTGAATTTGTGTTGCTGAAGTTTGATGACAATACTGATAATCAACTGAACTGCAACTTTTTGAAGAAAATCGAATGAGGCTTGTTAGAAAGAACTGGGCAGTTTTCAGTAGCATGATTCCCTGCCTTGCAAATAGAAAATGACAACCAGACTGGCATCTCCAGGGATGTCGTAAGGGCCCAATCCCATTCCCATTCCCATTGATGGGAGTTTGCCATTGACTTCACAGCCCCGGGTTCAGGCCCCAAAACAGGTTCTCTGGATCCAGGCCTGAGTCTCTGAGGAGGCCATATTCAGAGAGAAACCATAGGTAGGATTCACAAGGGGCACTTTGGCACCTTACTAAATCCATGATTTAGGTTCTCAAAATCTGGGCACAACGAGTGTATCAGGGGGATGAGAGCGCCCTTGGGTAGGCTGGGCAGGAGACGGCTGGCCCCCGGATTCTTGTCCGCCAGGCCTTTGTTAACCAAAACCCACACCAGGGCAAGCGCTGGTCTGCCATCCTGCAGGTGCTAGACCCCTCCCACAGATGCCATGCACTGCTTGCACTGGGTGCTCTCATCAGCTGGCATCTACATGGCTGAGAAACGACAGCATCTTGCTGTGGGTTGGGCTGCAGGCAGCGCCCCCATCCTCCAGGGCATCTTGTGTACAGCACAGCTGTGAGGACGGGGGAGGGGGACTGGCAAGCGGTGGGCTCTGCTGGGGAAGCAGGGGTCAGGGCATGGGGGATATGGGGTCCCTGCTGGGGCAGGGGGAGGCGGGTGACACACCAGCCAGTGGGAGCTGCCCTGGAGGACAGGGCTTGAGTAGAGAGGTGATATTTCTGCTGGGTGGTGATGGGAAGCAGGGGAGTTCTGCTGCTGTCAATGGGGCCCAGCCTGGGGGCTCTGCCACAGAAAGGGGAGCTAGGCAGGGGGTGTTCCCTGGGGTTGGATCTGCTGCCCAACGAAGGGCCAGGCACTAGAGTCCCCTCATACCAGTGGCCCTACACTTCCCTGCAGCCTGTGGCGCTGAGACGCTATTCCCACACAAGGTAGCCCTTGCTCAGAACCAAACCCATGGGATCCATGCTTTCCCCACTGGCCTCTCCTCTTGACCCTAGTGCCCTGGAGTTCACTGGTCATATGGGGATTTCCCTTTCTTCCCTGCCTCTTGGGGGGTCTCTGGTGCTTTCCCCTTTACCGAGGGGGTGTACATGGGGCATGAATCACCGAAGGGGGGCGCAGCAAAAAAAAGTGTGGAAACCTTTACTACAGGCCAAGGAGGTGGAAAACCTGGGGTCAAATACTTGCATCACATGAGGCAGGGATTTGAAACTGGATCTTCTACATCCTAACCATGGGTACTAACCACTGAACTTTTGGAGACTGGAGAGTGGCTGACCTGATTTTGGTGTTTGACTCCAGGAGAGGATTCATAGCTGTGACTCTTAAGCAAAGGGAGGCATCTCACCCCCTCAGGGGGTAGTGCTTAGGTCACCTCCTCTCCTGGGTATTTCCTACTGGCTCACTTAGGCAGCACCCTGCTCAGTGAGCTGGCTTCTATGAATCCCCTTTTTAGGCACCTAATACTCTCCCCGTCTAATTCAGTGTAGAGAATCCACTTGGCAGGAGGGCACATAGATGCTGGGCACAGCAACACTCAGCCTAAGCTACCCTTGTGAATTCCACCCCCCGTGTCTGACTTTAGGGAAAAGATCAGGGCAGCCAAAGCACAGAGGAAGAGTGTGTCTCAGAGGCAGAAACTAAAGAGAGTCACACTGGAGGAGGAAGATCAAGGAATTGGATGTGGCAGGGTGAGAGCCCAAAGTTTTAGTGAATCTTCTGCCAAACTGGCACTGCACTTAAAATCTGCTGCAAATGTTATTGAGTGAGAGGCAGCCTGGCCTACTAAGGGCAGATCTACACTGCTGGTGAAATTCGGCGGCAGTCCACAGGAGTTATATAACCTACTCTGCATCACTTGTGTAACTCCTGTTGACTTCATAATTTCCTTTTAGCACGCCGGGTCCACTGTGCAATGCCAACTGGAAATGCGTTCCCAGCAATGCAGCGCTACACTTCTGGGGGAGGTGGGTTTATTAGATCGACTTCTGAGCGTGTCTTCTCTACTGCTCCATTGATCCAGAAAAATCGACCTGACAGCAGCGAATTTGCCACTGTCAGTGTGTACATAGCCTAGGAGAGGCACAATTCCTTTCCTGCTTCCAGAGGGAAGTAATCTACTGTGAATACTGGCCCTGAAACCAGTAGTAGATTACTAACCCCATGCACTGACTCAGCTGTGAGGGCCAGAATATCAGGGGACAGACTCAACATTCTAACCATTCCCTGCCTCTTTCAATCCACTTCCTACCAATCTGCATTGTGGTGAGGGGGGAATAATAGACATACAGCCTATTATCTCTTCTCATGATGGCAGTGGAGATGCCAAAGAGGCCATGCAGGAGATTTGGGGAGAGGGTGCTAGGGATTAACTAAGAGCCCTTAGTTAATATTTGTACAGTGCTTTAAACATTTAAAGTGCTATATAAAATTCTAGGTGTTGCTGTTTTATGGCTAGATCTATAGTAAGTGGTTTCACCTGGCTTCAGCAATAACCTTTCTTATTCAAAGCATACTTACAAACGTTCTTTGTCACATAAAACTTGTTTTGGTAAAGATGATTGGGTTCCCTTAATTTTCCATTTACAGTGTCCCTCCATTTTCCCAACCCCTAGCCACAGCACTTTCTCTGAATATTAGTCTTCTGAATATTGTCTTCTTTCCTGGTGTTATCTTGTCTTAATAATGGTTGATTCACAAATAATTATGAAGATAGCAAAAACTCAACCCTGTTGATTTAGTAATCTTACCACTGTGTAAAATTATATTGTAATGCTGGTGTAATTAATCCTTTTGCTTATACTACAAATGTGGAAGTTTACATTACCCTGATATGTCCTTCATATTATACCAACATAAAACTATGGCTAATATGTCTTTAATTTCCAAAAGAGAGCCAACATTCCAGCATAGCAAGACTGTTGTCCATAGTATTGTAACTCTAAGGAACCAAGCACGAAGTCCTTTATAGAAGCAAAACTCCAAGTGAAATCAATGGGAGTTTTGCCTCCACAGGGAATGCAAGACAAGACCCTACATTAGACAATCACTGTATTTATTTTTATGGTCCTTCTGAGAAAACTTTGTATTTGTTTCCACTCAATAAAAAACAAAAACAAACAAACAAAAATGTCCCTAAGATTTTAAATTACACAGTGTTGACTCCAGTTGTTTGCTGCACAGGCTCATAAAATTGCACTGATATGGATTAATGGACACATATTGCTACATACACATACATAAAAATACACATACTCAATTACCAGATAAACTGAAATGATTTTTTCTGTTCCAATATATTGCTTGGGTTGTATGAGGGTCAGTGAGGCAATGGTCTGACCTGGTATGCTTAAAATTTATCATAAGCAGGATAATAGACAAAGGACTCTATCATTCTCTGTCCACCCATAATGCAGGCTGAAGTTCAAAAGACGTGCTGTCCAGGAGCATAAGGTGCAACAAAACATAGAGCACGGTCATGGTCCCTGTGAAAGCAAGCCTGGGTGCTTCTCATGGACACTGGACACATAAAGTACAGGCATGCTGCAGAAAGGGTGATCATGTCTACTCCACAAGGGAGCATAATTAGGCAGAAGAGGCTTCTTTGTGTGTTCTCTCCTGGCCACAAATAAAAAGACAGATTTAAAAGACAGCCCATCTAGACATGATCCAGGCTGCTTTTACAGGGCACCTTTTTGTGGTGCACATTGGCTCCCACTGGGACATCAAGCTTACTGTTCATTGCACAGGTGACAAGGGGGAGAAGTGGGGCCATGGCTGCTGTGCTCTGGTGTGGGTTTACATCATCCAGACAACTTGCTATATGAGTGTGCCACATCTTATGACCCAGACGCAAGGGCCAGAGTAACCCCAACACCAGATACAGATAAGTGGTTGGGCAGCAGGGCTCTAGTGGCTCCTCTTTCAGCAGAGTTGAGGGCCTCTTTCAGTTCTTACATGAGCCCAATGCTTTTCTGAAAGGAGAATTCCCTCACTGTCCTTGCGTCCCCACTGACATCAGCTCTGGCTCAAGGAGTCTCCATCTACTGCCATCAAGAGCAGACATTATAACAGCCCTCATGCTGTGTTGTGTCCTAATGGGGTAGTGGAGTACTGCTGGCAACCATGCAGCCTCGGCACATCTACGCAAGGGTGTGGACTGGGAATATGCACTTTGTATTAGTTTATTTCAGCATATTGTTCTGTTCAGTTTTCTCCTCTGTGCATTCAAGGACGGCAAATCTCAAGATACAGAGGCAGTATGCTTTGAAAGATTCAAATATTCTTTTATGAGGATATAAAGCAAGTTCATATAGCATGTAAATGGTTCTTTTCCATATTAATAATGGAGAAAACTCAGTATTTATACTCCTCAGAAAGACAGAAATGGGACCAAATTCAAATCCTAGCTCCAGATGTGAATTTTGCAAATAACCCCGTCCTTATAATGGGGCATCCCAAAAATCTCAGATGCAAACACTTCCAAACTTTTGGGATGTTCTAAGTCTGGATCTGGATCCATATATTATAACTTGTGCCCATTTCTATCAATCATATCTTTTACATTTTTAAACTTCTTCAACCCTAAGGCATAAAATCAACTTTTAAGCCACTATCTTTTCTCAAGGCGGGCATCCAGTAAAATTCCCTGAATGAAATGGAGAGTTTCAAAGATACCCAATTGAGTAACTGCCTTTTAAATGATAAGTACCTTCTTTTTCCCCCCTTCTCTTATTATTTTACTTTAAAAGGAAATGGAAAAGGCAAGGCTGAGAATGAATGTTGCCGACATTAATTCTGCTGAATTTCATTTCCATTAGATTTCCACATTGCTAGGGACTCTTTTGGCAGCCTCCCACAAAAGCATAATAAATTACTTCTGTACCAGCAAAGGAATTCATATTCTCTAAATAATTCATTTAGCAATAACATTTCTGTGAATTTCAGGCAATAGTTTCTAAAACTTCATATATTTTTCCCTAATGTATTTTGGGTCTTCTTTTTTTGTCAATTTGGCATTTTCCTGCTCCTCAAAGAATAAGAATTTGAGCAATCAAAAAAAGTGTCAGGACAGTGAACTGCACATAATGTGGTTGTTAGAATAGATAGTTCATTATAGTTCCTAGCAAACAAGTGTCCACATTACGAAAACACCAAAAACACAGTTGGCCGTAACTGATAACCGTTTTTGGTAGAGAAGCCGAGGACTAAATAGGCCTGGAGTCATCCCTATGAGTAGTTCTTCCAGCTGACGCACATAGAGCAACACAGGGAAGCTTGCATGGCTAACGTCTGAGCTATACCTCTTCTAATAATAAATACAGCATGGCTGTCAATCCATCAGCTCTAAACTCTCATGAAAAAAATATCAAAATGGGTGGGGAGGGAGAAGGAGGACTGGCATTAACATACTATTTTTTACATGTGATAGGATTTAGGTTCCATTGCTCTGAGATGCCGTTTGCTCTTAATTCCCATTGACTTCAGCAGGTCTTGAGCATGCACAGCACCTCCTCTGATTCAGACCCAGAGACTGAGCTTAGTTCCACTAAAGTCAATGGTGAAGCTCCCAATGACTTAATGACAGCAGGATCAAGCCTTAAAGACCATGACCTTCTGCTTCAATCTTCTAGCCTCTCCTGTTCCTTTCACAGGTTAATTATTGACTGCCTAAAGCAAACAAAGGTATCAGATCAACTGAGTGGACGTGGGTATATATAGAACATGCCATTACCCCAACTATTTCACAAATTCAATACTTATTATGAGCAGTCATGGCTCAAAATGCACAAGTGGGTATTACTTGCCATTATTGCTGGGTTAGGGTCTCATCCGTTACCCACTGAAGTCAGTGGTGAATTTAGAACAAAGCAGTTTTTCTTATCAAATGTTTGGGAGAGGAGAGGGGAGGGTAGAGAGGGAGCCTGAAACCCAATCATTTTCCACTTTTAGACCAATGTTTCACTTTCCAATTTCCCTTCCTTTCGTGTGTATTATTTAGTTTTCAACTTTCTGTATTCTTTCATGTCAAATACAGCCCTCTAATAATCTTGCTTGATGGCATCCGAATCAAAAGTCCAGCATCTCTGATTATGAGCAGTATTATCCTAAACAGGTCCACACACCACAAAACTTGAGGAAATGTTTTTGTTTTGTGGTGTTTTGTTTACAGTGAAACTGCACATTTCAGGAAAGAAACCAGCTAAAGGAATTTGGATCAGGAAACAGACATATTAAAAAATAATCATTATAAACAAGTTTCTTTGTACGAATAAAAGAATGGTGAACTGGTGTTACCAAGTCAAGGGTATCTTTTAAAGTAAATGATATGGTAGATGAAGGGTACAGAAGAATGAAGGGGTAGTGTGGGGGAATGTAGATAAACAAAAAGAAATTACAAATGAGATTCTTTTCAAACTTTAACTACAGGATTTATTATCCCAAATGATGATCTGTGGGTGGAGAGAAGGTGTTGTGTGTGTGATGACTTTTAGAGCATAGATGAACATAAGAGTTTGAAGTAAACAAGGTATGGTTCTGTGCACCTCATGGGCTCAGCCCTGTGAAGTGCTGAACAGCCTCCACTCCCAGTGGGAGTCTTTCCATTGATTTCTATGCAGTGGCGGCAGTAATGCACAGGGACCATGGGGCCAATTTGGGGGCCCCCACAGGAATGCAGGAACCTTTGTAGAAGTGGAACTGTGGCCCTGCCCCCTGAGCCTCCTCTTCTCCCATAGCTCCGCCTCCTGGCCAGCTAGAAGCCAGCGCCAGGCAGTGGTAAGAGATGCCTAGGGAGCCCATGCCACTGTGGGGAACCCCAAGTTCCTCCACCAGCCCCGGGCAGTGAGCTGGGCTGTCCGAGAGCAGCCCCCAGCCTGTTTCCCCACCCTCCAAGGCTCGCCATTCAAGGCATGTGGAGGGTTTGGGGCTCCCCACAGCAACCTTGGCTCCCTAGGCAACTCTTACTGCAGCCCAGCTCCAGCTTCTAGCCTGGCCTGACCAGGGGGAGGGGCCTCAGGGGGCAAGAGGAGGAGCAGGGGATGGGGCCCCATGGCGTGGGAGGTGTAGGGAGTCCAAATGCTCTTTTTGCCCAGGGCCCCAATAAATCTTAATCCATCTCCGCTTCCATGGGCTTTGGATCAGGCCCCAAGTGCACATTTCAATTAATCTTGCCTGCATACAGACAGCACGACTGAGTTGTGCTGCTTTTACTGGGAGTTTAAAATTATGCGTGGGGGGGTGTTATGCGTGTATATGCATGTGCACATTTTTAAATAACTTTTGGAAGAGATGAGATGGGTGGTGCTTTGAACATCCATGCACGCTGGCCAGCATTCAAGGAATTTGTGTTATGTGCACTAATGCTATTGATATTGTCACAATGCCGTACATTGCTGTTAGGTCTAAATGTTTTGCAGATAAAACAATCTAAACTCTTCGAAACAAAATGTCTTCGTTTAAGCTTTGGTTGATATAATCATAAAAATTATATAGATCTTAATTAAGAGGTTTATAAAGTACTTCAGCTTGTCGTTGTGTTTACATTTATATGTAATTTCCTCAGAAAATCTTGCTCCGGTATCAGCTAGCAAACCCGAAAAGTTTGTTTAGATTATTGTACTGCCAGATAAGATAAAAGCTGAGATAACATATTGTACAGTGATCAGTCTGCTTACAAATAAAGAGACTATTTTATCACTTACCCCTGAGGCTGTAGTTTGTGTGCTAGGGGAAGCATTTTTGCTACAATCATCTGAGTTAGTAGAAGACGTGGATGTTGGAGTCATAGGAACTGTGTTATTGTTGCCTGCAACAAAAGTAACTGTGATTAGAAACAAGCATTTTCCAGTAGGACAAAATCCTTACACCCAAATATCCTATCTTACTATATTTACCAGAACACGCCTTTGATTTATTTATGTTCTTTGGTTTTCGCTTTCTAGTTTGAATTCCTTCTTTTTTCATGGCAAGAGGCCGAGGAACCTGGGGGGAAAAGAATCCACACAGATCAAAAAGTTTTGCATGGACTGCCCTCAGCAGAAGACAAATTTTAACATAAGATCAAATTGTGCTACCAACAAAATCAATTGAAATCAAATATTGTAAGGCATTTTTATGGATTACATAGACTCTACTCATCAACAAACTACTAATTTTTCCTGTGTTCTAACAGTGATTCCAAAAAGCCTTAAGTTTTTACTTAGGCAAAACTCTCATTTATGTCAAAAGGAGATTTTCCTAAGTAAGGACAACAGGATTGTATCCTAATGATTTAGAGGCTGATCCTGGAAAACATATTGAAGAGCCCAGTCCTGTTCCTACTGACTCCAGTTGTGAATGAACAGGCCTTGGCATAAGTGCTTGTAGGATGGGTCTGTAAAACATGATATGTATTATTTTAAATAGTTATCCATGTGAACTAATGCATCATATTCAAGCTTATCTTTATGCAGAAAAAATGCCCGAATATCTGTTTTGGAGTCTGGATCATTGAAGACCCAATTACTGTACCTTTTCAGCAGAAAATTTGTATTCAAAATGTATGCAATTTACCTAGTAACAAAAAGCTTTTGAAAATATAATCAATGCATGCACGTGGTATGATTGTAATGTTCATAACAATCATTTAATGTCTTTCTTTTTTAATGCTGGATAAAGTAATGATAAATTCTAAAACCCCAATCCTTCAAACACTTGTATCTGTACATAACTTTACTTAAGATTTCCAGAGCCTAGCGCTAAATGTATTCCATTATATTCACAGTACGTTTATTTTCTTGCAACATTGTTTGTCTACATTTACTGAAAAAATACAACCAACCATATATGAACAAATGACATTTTGAATAGCTTTTTCCTTATTCTTCAATTTAGCATGCATTTACAGAATTTTTAAGATAGCCTTATTTAGGGTCTGATCCTGCCCCATTAAAGTCAAAGACAGCTTTGCTGGTGACTTCAATGAGAATAGCCTCAAGCCCGTGGAACATGATCCTATCAGTGTTCAGTGCACTGAATATTCAGGAGTGCTTGCCGGATTGGGCCCTTACAAAACAGGCATTAAACTTGGACTGAAATAGCTGCCTACCCCATGAAGTTTCATGTAAAGGCCACAGGCATTGCATACTGGCTCGCCTTCTGCATTCCTACGCCATAGAGTTGTGGTTGTGGTGTGACAGTTGGCACAAGACAAACCAAGCCGTCTTGATGAAGGCTAGGGGCAAGCACAAGTAAACAAAAAAATAAACAAACAAATATAAACAAATGTACTTTGCCACTTAGCAGCTGGAGAGAGGAATACATTGCTAACTAGTTTACTGAAACTAGTGTTTAAACAAAGTCAGCATAACAACATTTCGCTTCTGAATGCTGCTTCACAACCTGATTTAACTAAGCCTCACAACCTCCCTCCCCCGCAGAAATGTCAGGATTAGCCTCATTTTACAGACAAGAAAACATATGCAAAGAGGTAATGTGATTTTCCCAATTCTAGAGAGCCAGTAACAGAGGCAAGATTAGAACTCAATAGTTTCTGATCACTAGTTGTGTGTTAAGACGATTTGATCTCATCACTTCCTCTGATAAGTTGGATATGAAAGGCAGCTGCAAAGTTTTTCCACTAGATTTCCATCAAAATGAAAACTGGGCAGGGCATATAAATCCCTGCCATGGAACTTTCAGAGCACTCTTCCTTTTCATAATGTGCTACTGGAAAGTAACAGTTTTGACACAGTACTTGTCTATATTGCCTTAAATCGCCTACTTTTTAAGCACTGCCTTAAACTGACTTGAGAAAAATCAGCTTCTTTTCATGACCTTCCTACATCAGCACAACAGTTGTGAAAAATGAAAATTCCAGTGTGGCAGGGATTTTGTTTAAAGCAAAAAGAGAGCTCCATTCTTACAAGCCGAACCTCACCTGAAGGGCTGACAGCTGCGAACTTGTGTTGTGACATGGAAAAGGAATATGGAACAGATATCAAAGAGGCTTAATATGCACAACAAACAGTGTCATTTTTGTAAAAACATATTTATCACCAAGTGAAAAACAACATACTTCAGAAACATGCTTTTACAGGATAGTGCTCTGTGTGTGTGTGTGAATGTTCTAGGAAGTCAGTAAATTGGTGTGTGACAGCAAGGTCCATATTATAAACAAGCCATTTATGACACTCTTCAGTGGAGTTTGGAGCCAAGATGAAGCAACCTTATATCAGAAATAACCATATAACAAAGCACTTTATGACGGCAGACTATATATCATAAGTGAAGCCAGTCCTCATAAATATATGAAATGAAGGTGAATGGGTTATAAAAGTTCCCGGAACAAGCGCTCTCTTTCACATTCATCACAAGCGAGGAATTCAAGCTATATCATAAATCTGTTATTTTACAAAGTACTGCAACGTCAAAAAATCAGGGCCTAGCTGCATTTGCAGACTGAAAAGATTTACATAAGAGCAGTCAGTTTCAGTACACAGCATTCAGCCCATCATGACCATAAATTAAGAGTCCACAGAAAGAACTAATTTCTTGGGCATACGCCCTTCCATTTGTATCATTTACTGCTAGTTTGCTCAACATATCTGGTGACCTTTGATACCACACCTGCCAGACAGAAAACAAAAAATAATGTTTTCAGAATGGCCAGTATTTTTTTCAGAGCTATAATCAAGTATCTTGACTTCTATCCATTCGTCTCATTTATTAGTAAGCTGTAACTTTACACCTCAGTTGCAAAAAGAATTATAGATTAAATATAATTGCCTTGATTGGGAACTATGAATCTAAAAGTCATTACTGGTTGCTTATTGAAGATAATCACCAAGTGAATCACCAAGTACCCATGTTTCAGTCTGTACCACAGCTGTGATTTCAGTCCATACCAATTTAAGGCAATACTGAAAGTATTGTATCAAATAACTATTAATGAAATAGAATTTGTCAGATTAATTAATAAAAGAAAATGAAAGATACACTTTCCAAATTCTGCTTACCTTCCTAAGGCAAAATTTCTGTTGAGATCAATAGAATTTTGTAGGTATAAGGTGAATAGGATTTGCTCCAATGTATATGTTGCATTTTCTTTCTTGGTGAGTGACATGCTGCTACAAAATTTACATAGCTGGATCTTATTACAATTTTTTTGTTGTTTTTCTTTGATTTCTGTTTCCATGAAAATTGGTATAAGTCTCAATATGTTTTATATTCTCTGGTTTCTATAATTTTCTGCATCATTGTTGCAGTAAAATCTAATTTATCTAAAAGACTATTTAACTTTCAAAATGTTTTGGAACTAAAATGAAAAAAAATCTTGGCTTTCCTGCTGCAGCAGTTTTACCACTGACTTCAGTAACAGCAGGACAAGGGCCAAAACATGCTTATCATTTTCAAAACATTTGTCATTATATATTTCCAAATGTATGAATATACAATCACACTTAACATATAATTTGGGTGTATTTATTTGGACTAGATTACGACTACATTTTTCATAGAACGCTGTAAAATATTTGTTTCATTGAGGTGTCAGATTGAAATCGCTGCAATTTACTGCATTCTATGCACACACATAAAAAAAAAAAGGTGAAGACCAGAAATACCGTGGACTCTCAGGTAGGGTATGTCCCTTCCATGGCAGTAAAGTTAGGAGAGCTATGATAAATTTATCCAGCTGAGAACCTGACCCCATGTGCTGCACTTGTTCCTGCTAATTAGATTACACCCCTTACTTAATGAAATTTGCTAAATAACCAGTTAAGAAATTGAGCATCCAACAGTAATTAACTTTCAGTTTTAATGAATTCTTTGATTTAAGGGCACTTCACTAAATGAATGTTGACATGATGAAGAAAATGGGGCTCTTAAAAGCTTGCCTAGTGTGTTTTCTTTCCAGTTACATAAAAAGTTAAAGATGTTGATGACAGAATTGTTGTTTAATAAAGACTGGCATTTCTTTTTATACAGTAGAAATGTGAAAGAACTGCAGCAGCTGGGGCGATTGGAAGGCTCTTGAAGCTTGAATAGTTTGTCACACTGTTGTCATACACTGGGGTCCAAACACCAGTTTGGATTATGTCAACATCATTTATTATAACTAGCCCACTAATGACAATTATCTAAAGGAGAATTCCTTTCTTTTCTGTCCTCAACCCAGATTTATTTAAGGATAGTCTGCAGTTCCCTCTTGTTCAATTTTCTCCTTCCCTTTTCAGTGCCAGTGTTGAATTATAAACTGGTGTTCTGGTTTGTAGTGTTTGTTTCCCCCTGGTTTTCAATGTGCATATTTTGGCAAATGATGGCACATTTTTAGGAGTAAATCAAAACAAAGGCTTTTATCGTTGTTTAAACAATTGGTTTTCCTTGAATTATATAAACAAAAATCCCAGAGATCCAGAGAAAGAAACTCTTCACAAACAAGGTAGGTCTTTAGGAATTTCTAGCCCTCTGGATAAACAAATTACAAAAAACTGAGACTTCCTGTATTTTTAGTGTGTGTTTTATTAAAATCTATGTTGCTTCTTTGTGGGAGTTTATCAATTTAAAAAAAACACCCCAAAGGGTGAACTCTTTATTTCCCCAGTTTATGCTCCAGTCCAATTATGGCCTAACCAGGAGCCAGGCACCAAAACTAGCCTGAAGCTCTAGGAGGACAACAAGAAGGCTGCTTCTAGTTCCTTAAACTAATTTTCTGCCCCTTAAGACAGGGTCCCTGTGAGTCTGAGCCCACAAGGTGCTGAGCGTGGTGGGCCCGACCAACTCCAAAGAAAACTGGGCCCTGAGGTTAGGTCAATGGGAGTTCTGCTAGTGAGTTCAGTCCATTCCTGGCAGGATCAGGGACTGTGTGAGAGGGCAGAGGGAGCTGTGTGAGTGAGGGCTGCAGTCTCAAATTCGGAAAAGGAGGGGGCAGTATTCCATGACATCAGCTGGGCTGCATTCACACTGAAAAGGTGTGACTCCGGTTCCTGAGGTCCAGAGGGCTGGAATGGGGACGGGGCGGGGGCTCCCAGCCCTCTCTCACTCACCACTCTCTTCTGGGGTTTGATGAGGGGCCTGCTTAGGCCGTTCATTTTGGTGTACAGCCCGCAGGCGTTACACAGATAGTTGCCGGTGCCGTCCCTTCTCCACAGGGGGGTCTGAATGGAGCCACAGTTCACACATTCCCGGCTCTCGGACAGATCTTCCAGCAGGTCTAAGAGGGGACACAGTCAAAGGAAGGCGAGTTAACAGCGAGGCCACCCCGGGCTCTCAGGAGGCGCCGCAGAAACGAGCGGGCAGAGATTCGCCCCGGGGGCGCGTGGCCTTGCGCAACCAGACAGCAGGCAACTTGCCCAGCCCCGGCGGCCTGGCTTCCCTCCCCGTCCTCCCTCGTCCCCTCGGATCCATTTGAAAACCGGCCTCCCGGCCAAGTCCTGCGAGCACCCAGACCCCCCGCCGCGCCCGCGCCCCAACCCGCCGCAGGCTCTCGGGGCACGCTTGGGGCAGCGCCAGGCGCGGCTCGGAGCACGGCAGCAAAACGCGCCTTCGAGGGACGAAACGAAGCCACGCATTTGCCCTCCGGCCCGAGGGGCTTCCTCGCGATCGTAAAGCCAGAGGCCAGGCCGCGAAATTCCCAGCGCCCGGCCCGGGGCTTTCCCTTAGCGCCTGCCGCCGCGCAGCGCAGAGACGGGGCTCGGGACCGCTCCCCGCGCAGATCAGCGCTGTGCGCCGCGGCGGCTTCAAACAGCGCCTGCCCCTGGTGTGCGTCCAGACCTGCCCCGGCGAGGGAGCGGGACAAAACTTCCACAGAGAGACAGAGCGAGAGAGACGCATTTTAACTTTTAGCCAAAAACCCCATTGTTAACGCACGACGGGGGGATTTTCTTTTTCCCCTGCGGCCCGATCCTTCCCCCGTTGCTCCCAACGCGAAGTTCGCCTCGGTGAACAGGGCAGGATCGGTGCTCTGCTCGGCCAGTTAAAAATGAACGCGTGTAACATTTAAACTGAAAATCGCCCAGCGATATTTACCATTTTGGTTTTGTTTCAGCCTGGTGGAATTCGTCGGATTGCAGAATTTTACTAACGAACCTTCCGCGCGCTCAAATGGAATGGAATCTATTGCGCTATCTTATTGTGTGCTTTTTGTGTATTGTCTAGAAAGAAGCAATGAATGTAAAGGGCATTTACACATGGCCGAGATGGCTTTACTTTGCACAGAATAAATATGGAGGGGTGATCAAAATGATTAAGTTAGTTACCAAAACATCCACCTTTGGAAGGTCCGCTTGGGAATCTAACTGTAATCACGGTAAATTAGAAGTGAGGTTATTATTGTCAAATAATTCTCTGTCATGACTGAGCAAAAGCGTCTGGTCTTTTTAGATTCTTACTGAAAAAAAGCTTTACAACTTATTAAAACTACAGGGCAAAGAAAGTGTTTGCTAACTGGATTTTACTAACTCTGTAGTTGAAACAACCATTTGACTTAGTGTATGTCGGAGAAACGAACCCTAACTATTAAGAAATGCACTAAGTGGAAAAATACCTAACATTTTATCACAGGGCTCTAACACCTACTAAACAGATAATAAGGATAAATAAATCCCAATTATAACAAACAACCACTTTCATCGTCTGGAACCCTTTATATTCTTTTATCTGAGTTATCTGTCCATATTTTAAAGTTCAATTAAATATTTATATATGCACAGATTGTACAGAGATCATTTAAAATGTTTTACTTCTATATCACTTTCTAGTTTAAGAGAGGAGGAAGCCATTGTTACAGAAGTGTAGCTTCATAATTGATTCCCACCCCTTTGAATGCCCTGTTCTACCTGCCTTTGTTCGTCATGTTACTCTTTTATGTTTCTCTTATTAGCTTTGTGCTCTGTAAAGTAAAAGAGATCTTGTAAATGTCAAATAAGCGTTTGATAGAACTGTTTGATGATACTAAATGTACTTCGCCTAGAAATAAATTGTATCTTTACCCTCCCCCCCCGAAAATTTTTCTCCTCTCTTCATTTACAAAAAGTACAAGTTTCAATGAAATCAGAACACGGCAGAGTCCAGAGACCACAGTTCAAATTACACTGTCAACTTGTAACTCTTAACACATCACTAAGATTTATTAATCTTTGCACTAAAAGCCGCCTGTAATCAGTAAAATGCTTAAGGCTTCAAGGACACTGGAGTTAAACAGTTATTTGTCCCAACTGTTTACTTTAAAATGTTACCTTCATACTTACGGAAAGAAAGTCTATGGAGGTAATATTTCTCCAACCTTTAGAATATTTTTCTTAATTTATGCTAGATATATTTTATAACTATAATAAAAGAGCACGTAGCTTTAATTATTCAGGAAAAGCTTAGAAACGTTTATAAGTAAAGTTCTGAGAATTCTGCCATTCCATTAAATTATGAGAATTCCATGATATTCTTGCCTTACGTTTGAAAAGAGCTAGATTGCGGACACTATTTGTGCTCTGAATGCTGAGCTTTTTATTTGAAAGAAATGTAAATAGTTGGATCCGTTTTAAACGCAGAAGTCAGAAACAGAAAACTATTTTTATCATTACTCAGAAGCAATGTGATGGAAACAGCAGAGGGTTTCAAGTTTTATTTTTAAACTTCGTACAAATGTCCCTACAGCCATTATTTTCCTTTCCAACGGACTAATAATTTCTCTCCTTTGAGTTCCCCACCCGGGAATAAAGGAGCATCGTGAAAATACTACGGAGACACAAAGCTATAGTCGATATTGTAAATTGTATTAGTGATATCCGTTTATAGTGACTGTATTATAGAACACTAGAACACTAAATATCATAATTATTATAGTATATTACAGATCCAAGTCATTGGGGATGTGTCCTGATTTAAAGCTGCGGGTTGGAACCCTAAACATGCTTTACAGAGAACTCATAAATAAACGAACATTTGTACCAAAGGGATAGCATAGGAGAACCTCAAGCTGTGACAAACTCAAATCGGTTTATTTGCTTCTATTTTAATATGTTATATCAATCATATACTAGACCTTGACACCCTCTGAAATAAACCAATTGAAGGGGAAACCAGACAGAAGGCATTTGTTCTGAGATAATATTTTTCACTCAAATATATGCAATGTCCTAATAGCCCTGTGGGTCCCAAGATATTAGAGAGACAAGGTGGATGAGGTAATATCTTTTATTGGATCAACTTCTGTTGGGCAGTGAGACACCTTATACAGAGTTCTTTCCGGCCCAAACCTGAAGAAGAGCTCTGTGTAAGCTGGAAAGCTTGTCTCTCTCACCAACAGAAATTGGTCCAATGAAAGTTATTACCTCACCCACAAATACCATAGGCAGATTGCATTCACACTCATTTAGTCTACACCTGATTTAGGGTAGGAGGAGAAAAGGATTTTGACTCATAGGATACCTGCACTTTGTAGTTCGAATACACACACATACTTCGGCTGTTCCTTGTCTGGATCTTTCCTAGAAGTCTCTTATTTCCTTTACAGTAAGACCTTAACTCTGCTTTGAAGCCTGTGTATCTCCAGCAGCCAATACCTTGCCCCATCACCATCACCTTGCTCACACCTTTTCGGCCACAAGGTCACAAACTCACCTTCAGGAAAGTTTATAGGGGAATCGAGTTAGAAATATTAAATTACACACCCCTGAAATTAGCTGAACTACTTTCCCGGCCATTTTAAGACAGGAATTAAACATGTTACACTTAATAATGTTATTTCCGCTCTTCCAGAGACCGGGTTGTAGGGATCAGGTTGGCATATACCACGGACATAAATCGTTTTAACAGTTCATTTTTTTAAAAAATCAAATCAGTTTCTTGCGAAATAAATGAAGGAAGTATATCGGATATTTGCGAGGGATAGTCAGTGATCCAGAAAGAGAGCCAGAGTCAGAAAAGTGTCCTCGCGCCTTTCCGTGTAGATCTAACACGCCTTCCTTAACCTCTTTTTGTTTAGGGTTACCCATTCCTTCCTTCCTTTCAAGACCTATCCATAAGCCTTTCTCTCTCCGCTCTCATCCATCTTTAAGAATTTTCATTCCCACAGCCCTGTATCTAGACAGATAATATAGTTTTTTCCTGGTGGTTTTGATCCAGGACAGTTATCTCATTATTTTACACTTCAACTTTGAAAGTCCAGACACGCAACGTTCGTGTTGCTTGAGAGGGCGGTTTTCTGCTTTGCTTTGCTCTTTCGCTACTGTCTCTAAAAAATGAACCATCTTCCTTCTCTGTGTCCTGTTAGTGAGAGTGGGACTTAAAATGCCTAAATCAAATGCGTTGCATTGGGGTCCTGGAAAAGCACTGTTTATGGAACGATTAAAAGATTTTTAGGTGGTACCTTCTGTTTAGAAGAAGGAAAATGATACTGAATCCGGGTACATAAAATATTTGTTATTAGTATGATAGGCAAACGCAAACGCAAAATTATATTCTGTTTGAAAGAAGCTGAAGAGATTGCAATAACCAAAAATCATCGCCAAGTAACTCAATCTTCAACCTTACATTAACAATTCAACAATCCACATTAACAATTAACACAAAATTTCTTTTGCTAAAAAGACATTAGTAAATTCCGCTACTGGGGGCTAGATTGTGCCAGAAGTTTTTTAACAGAAATTCCCACTGATTTCAATTTAAAAATTGCTAACACCCACTGGCGTTGGATTTGCTTTTGGAAATCACAAAAATCCATTGAACAAGTCTTTGTAATTTGCCTGCATGGGCTATTTCGAGTAGAAGCTTTAATTCACCCTGCATTTTTCACTTCATTGAATTGTGTTAATATGGGCGAAGCACGAGTATACAATAAGGGACATCTGGAAGTGTCCAATTCATTTTTCCCCTAAAGAGGACCGGGCTTATAATACCTATTAAAAGACTTCGAAATGATGCCACCTTTTAAATAAAAATACAACAATCAAGGCAGTAACGTTTATTCCAAACGATACTTTAGTGTTACCTGCCCACTGCCATTCTCACCAAAGCCACACCGTTCAAAAACACCAACCAAAAGAATAGGCTTGTCAAAGTACTTCCAGGGATACCCTCAAAACCACTGTCCCTGCGCGCCGCTCAGGAGAGAAAAACTTATTCCAAAAGATACTTGACGGGCATAGGCCTTTTAGGATTCACACGTACCAAACGATACCAACTCATTAAAGGATACGTTTGTGCTCTTTTTTTAAAAAAAAGGTTTCAATGGGCACCTTTATACTCCCCGCCCCCTTACAATAATAACACACCTCAGGATCTTAAAATTGACTCCAAAGACCTCGATTCCTCACCCGCAAACGATGCACAAATAAGCACTGACACACACAGCGCCATCTGCTTCCCTCTCGCTTCCTCCCCCTCTACCCACCTCGGCAACCGGCGCTCCAGCCTTGCAAGAGAAAACACGGCCTGGCCACACACAAAAGGCCCCCCCCGGCAGAGAAATCCCCTCTCCCCCTCTCCTGCTTCCTCAGCGCCGGGCTGGCCGGTCCCGCAGACGCAAGCTCCCGAGGAGCCTGGCACAAGCTCTTACCTGCGCTGGGAGCCCGCACCGGGAGCGGGGTGGCTCGGCTCTGCAGACAGTGCAGCATGGAGTTCTCAAAAGGTCCCGTGGGCCAGGCCGGCGTGAGCTGGGGCCCCACGTAGGAGGGGTAGTGGCCGGGGTAAGATCCGTTCAGAGGCCGGGCCAGCGGGCTGTACTGGTCCCTCGCATTGAGGCTGTTGCTGTAGCCCCCCGGCTCCCGGGAGGCCCCGTTGGCCATGGGCGGGCTGGGCGAGTACGGGAAGCGGCCCGAGGGGTGCGAGCCGCTGCCGTTGCTGTACGAGGGGCTCTCCGAGGCCGGCTGGGGCCACACCGAGTGGCTGCTGCCCGGGTGGCTGGGCTGCGCGGCCCCGCTGCCCTGGAGGTAGGGGAGGCTGGGCAGCATGGAGCCCACGCGGGTGGTGGGCACGTAGACCGGGGAGCTGGCCGTGGAGTGCATGAAGCTGCCCGCGGATCCATCGTACGGGGCCGGCCCTTGGCTGGCCGAGATCGCCAGGGTCTGGTACATCTCCTCGGGCTGCTCGGCGCCGAAGGGGCTCAGCTTGGAGCCGCGGCTGGACCAGATCAGCTTGTTGGCCTGGTCCAGGTCCGTGAAGAGCAGGATGTCCTCCCAGCTGGGCAGGCTGGCGGCGTGCGGGGCTCCGAAGTGCACGTAGGGGGCGAGCAGGGAGCGGCCCTCGGCTGCGGGGGGCAGGGGCGGCGGCGGAGGCCGGCTCCCTTCGGGCTGGCGCTGCGGGGTCTCGGAGGAGCGGCGCTCGCCCGGGGAGCAGCCGGAGGAGGAGGACGGCGATGGAGAAGGGCCCGGCGCCCTGGCTGGGAAGGGGCAGGGGTCGCCGCCAGCGTCCGCACCGCAGCGCTTCACCACGCACCAGCCGCCTTCAGTCAGGGCCATCCAGGTCCCGTCTAGCCTCTGGGGGGGGCACAAAAGAGAAGGGGGCAGAGTTAGCCAACAGGGCCGAGCGTCTCCCTCTGTGACGAGACTCCTCAGGGGGTCCGGGGAGCCGAGGGGACCCTCTAATCCCGCCTGTCGCGCCGCGGGGCTGTCTGGCGGGATAGGGCCATTATCCCTCCCCATCCTCGCTGCCCGAGGCCATCCGCTCCCCGGGCACGGTGCGCTGGCCCCCCGTGGTAGGCAGCCCCGGGCCAGGCTGTATCCCCCCCCCTTATCTTGCGTCGCAGCGCGGCCGTGAGAGGGGAACGGGGCGAGACTCCGCTGCGCTGCGCGATCTGCCCACCGCGCCCCTTCCCGATTTTCCGCTGCGGGCGCCATCCGCACCCCTGAAACAATGAGCCGCGGCACGCGCTCAGGTACGTCGCCGCTCTTGGGAAACGCACGCACGGCATTGCATCACGGCGCGTCTCGCCCTCCTTTCTGTTTGTTTCAGGCGAAAGGTCGCCCAAAAAAGGGGAAGGGAGGGAAAAAACCCCGGGCAGGAGATGCGATCCGCTCGGGGCGAGAGGCAGGTACCTGTTGGAGGAAGCCGGTACCAGCCGGCACCACTTTACTCGGGGCCTCCCGAGTTGCGAGTCCAAAGCACTAGCGCACGCCTTGGAAACGGCACAAATCCGCAATCAACAAACGCAAACGGCCGCATGGCAGACACCCCGCGGCCCCTGCGGGGATCGCAGGGCGAGCGGGAGCCGCCAGTGGTAACCGGGCCACGCACGCACGGCCAGGGACGCACACGCCAGCCCGGTGCCAAGTCCTCGCCGGGGAAGAAAGCGAAAGAGAGAGTTTGGAGCAGGGGAAGTGTCAGCCGCCCCAGCAACAAAAGCGGAGGCGAAAGCTTCCTTCCCGGAGCTTCCCAACCCACCTCCGGGGCTCTTCAGATAACCACATGGATATCAATCCCGGCGCACAACCCCCGTGCAGATAGGCACCAAATACGTCTCTCGCGGTGCAAGATAACCGGGAGATAAGGCTCGGGGAGATAAGGCTTCTAGGCAAAGAGAGCAGACCTTTGTCCGCAGCAGCTCCTCGCGCCCTCGGCAGAGCCCCCAGCGAGCCCCGAGGGGGCAGGGGGGCCTTAAAGCCAGAGGGACAAGAAGAAACCAACTCAATAAGCAAACCTCTCGTGCTCGCTGCGCATTGGGGTCCTTGCTGCGGCTCTCGGCGGGCTTTAATCCGGGGAGCAAGGCTGGAGGAGAGCGGCAAACTCGAGTCCAGCGGCGACTGCGAGCGGCTCATGTATAAAAAGGAGAGAGGAGGCGCCTCTCCCAGCCCGGCCGGAAAACTGCAGGCAGCAAGTCCTGATTGGATTCAGTGAGCCCTAAATAAACACCGCGCGCGGAGGGGTGCCAGTCCCAGCCGCGCTCGTCACGGGACGGACGCACCGCTGCGCCCAGCAAGGGCGTGAAAGGGAGACAAGGCGCGATGCGGTGTGTGCCGAGCGCGGGCGGGATCGGCGCTAGCCCGCAGTCAGTAAAAAGGCTTGGGACGGGGGATCAGCGACTCCTCCAAAAGTTGCACGTCCTTTGAACGCAGGCTGCGGCAGCCGCCAGCAGACAAACCCCTTTGCCCCCCCATTACATTTCCCCCAAAGATTATTCGATAAATCGCCGCCCCAGGTATAGGTCCATTCTTTCCGAGCAGCCCTAGCGAATCCTCCGGGTTTTGTTCGAACCAAAAGCCGATGTCTTCGGTGATTTTCTCTTCCCCCGTTTTTTTTTTTTGCTCAGGAAGCCCCAGCTTGCGGGAAACCACTTTTAAAGTGTCAAGGGCAAGGGTGTTATTTCTTTTGTATCGACTGAACTTTACATAGGGCAGACCCGATCGGCCCGCGTGTCTTTTGGACGAGCCAACAAGTTGTCTGCCTTACATTCACGTTAGGAGATCCGGGGGAGAGCCACCCAAAAGTCCCCCGGGTTTGTCTGGTCAAGTCAAAGCCTTGATTTGTTGTGGGCTACAGGTAAAGTCAAAGGCAGGCTATGAGAACGCACCGCCACCAAGCCAGCCATTCAGGCTAGCCTTTTTAGTCTCTTTCTGTCTTATTTTTCCTCTTATCTCAGCTGTGTACAAGCTGATATGGTACTTAGCAGGAAAGTGACTGGAAATTAAAATAACTTCGTTCCCCAGAGGTTATCAGCTGGATATCTGTCATCATCAGTTCGTGCAGAAAGTCCTCTATAGCAAGGGGGCTAGATGAAGCGAGACTCCCCCTCTGTAGCCATCCGAATCCATTCCTCCCGACAGACACAATGCAAAAACCTGCTGATAGAAAGTATTTATCTGGGGTAGGATTTTTTCTCCCCCGGGCAAGGTGAGTGGGAAGCGAACAGTTTTGCATGATCGGGGATAACATATGGGGTGTAAGGATCTGGTCTGTGTGCGCTCGCGTTCTGTGCTTGGCGTTGCTTTATTGTGCGGTGCGTATGGAAAGAAGATTTCTGGCGGAGGAAAATAGCCTGTTTCCGGAGAAACCGTTTCTCGGCTGAATTGCGGGGTATTCCTTTCATCTCACATTTGCCTGACGAGCGCTGCTCATCACGTCAAAAGTGTCAGGTTTAAATGACTGGGGGGTTCCCCCCCAATTTAAAATGCATGTTAAACAATAGGATCGTGCCTACAATAAAACTGATTAGGAGGCTGAGCGGTCTGGACACAGGTCCATTTTCTTGAACACACCGCATTTCTTCCAAGTGACTTTACTTCTGTCAAGCAGTACTTCAGAAGACGTCGCAGCGAATTTAGATTAGTTTATATTCGCTGAAGCGAGAGGGACAAAGAGGCTACCACGAGGGCGAAGGATAAGTCACAAACGTAATTTCGTTCCTAGCCAGAGATGTTTCTGCTAAAGTGGCTGAAACAGTCGCCTTTCCACCTGACTTTTCGTTCATACTCTCCAGCTGGTACTTGATGAAGTAAACCAGAAAGTATATTGGAGAAGTCCTGCCAGGTTGATATCATGGGACGGGACTGAATTTTCCCTGAACTGAAATTTCGATGCATGTGTCACTGATCTATCCCCTCACCAACTTTAATCACCGGTTCCTGCTTAAACAGACCTGGTGTCCGCTACATTGTTACTCTGTCGGCACCAAACTCATCTAGGGCTCCGTTCAAAATTCGAAGGCAAGCACATGAACATCAACATGCGATGTCCACTACGGAATTTCAGATCTCGCTACGATTTCTCTCCTGCTCCGGCTGGGGAGAAGCGGTGAGGGGTGGGGAAGGGTGAGACACAGTAGCCTGGCAGAGATTCGGCTCTAATGGTTCAAAGGTGACCTGCATTTTACCCGCCAGACTCCAAAACGTTTTCATCACAGATTAGCCGTCTGTGTACTTTATAACCAGGCTACGAATTTCATTTCATTTTCTCCAGTAGGCTCCGATAAGAAAATCCCGTGTACTGCATTAGACAGCGTGGAAATTCCCCCCCCCCCTTCTTTTCGTTTCAGTTTTGTTCCAAAACCACTAACCACGTGTTCGTTTAAATTGCTCATTTTTAATTGCCACTCCCCTCGTTTTTCTCCCCCCCAGTCTGACGTATTTTCACCCGGGAGCGAAAATTGCAAGTTTTCCTGGCTTTAAACAGTTCCTAGCGGCGGGCACGTTTTACCTCCCGCTGACGGAGTGGATAACTGGGATTGAAATGGGGTGAGGGGAGTGGGCAGTGCTAATGCTGGGGGGACAGGGGAAAAGGTCGCTGAAATATACAGTTAGCATAGCTGCTTTCTAGCCATCCAAATGCCAATATGCCGGCCATGATATAGTCCCTGTTCGTTTCGATCAATCACATTACAACCTTCCAGGCAAGGCTCCTAGTCCGATTAAGCATGGGTGAAGGAAGAGTTCCTCGGTGGGTGGGTTTCTTTAGTACAGTATTGGGGAGGGAAACTAGCTTCTCTTTTCTGCAGCGCTCTCTGTGGAATCGCGTCGTTGGTTTTGGCTGGGTTGCCCCCATCTCCACGTTAATTCAGTCATTAACTGAATTCGGGGAGAGAGAGAAAGATTGTTTTCTTCGCTTAAAAATGCCAGAGGGAACTTTTTGTCTCTCCTTCGGTTATGCAATTCGCTCCAGTTTGCACGCTGGGAAAGCCCCGGCGAAGAAGAGGATTAGTGAGCGGCAATCCACCTTTAACTGTACGCGTTCAACCCCACCGTAGTCTCATTTGACACAGCTGTTGGTTACACAAGTGGCTTTAAACAGAGAGGAAGCGCGAGCGCACTAAAATACAGGTTTGCAAGAATATAACAAACGTGTTGGACATTTGTAACCTCTCCCTACAGATCTCTTTGACATAAACATCCATCCTTTCCAGAGGGGCACAAGCTTATTTTCGTAGCCAGTGGTGAATATTTATTGAGGAATTTCGACTTGCTTCTCAGCTGCCATTGGACTGAACGGAATACATGTCTGAACGTCTGTCTAGCAAAGATCATCTGTAACCCTCCCTAAATTTTCCTTGATTCGAACTATCCCCAAGCACCTGGAATTTGTTCTGAACGTCGCCCCATGTCACCTTTGCGGTTAAGCAGAGGCCGTGGACTGGCGCGTGTTTGATGAAATAAGCAGACGGAGGCTCTTTACTGCACGGCCCGTTAGCGCAAAACCCGGGTTTAAAGCGAGTAGCAGGGTCTGGGAGAGCTGGTGAGTGTCAGAATGTGCATTCATGAAACCGGGCTCTAGGTGAGATACAGGGAAGGTCACTTTGCTCGCTGTGGGAGCGTTCTCTGCCATGCCATGTGGATGTAACTTAATGTACTTTAGAACTTGCGGGTAAATTTAGGCCAGGCTGATAAGCAGAGGCGTTATTAAAGACTACGTGCTGCAACCCCCTACCTCTCCGAGCCACGCTCCTTTGCACTGTGGTGTTTTCAAGGCCACCCAATGACGCGAAGCATTTCCACTCTCAAACCGCCGCGCCACGACCCCAGACCGCTGGATTGGCGCGACCCTACCAGGAAGCGGATTTTCACCTCGTTTTATCGCGTGCTCGTTCCCTTCCCAAAGCCAGGCATTTAATATGAAACCTCATCTCACCGGATCGCTAAAGGCTCGCTGCGCACACGCACAGCGCACTGCACGAAGGCGCACAATCCCTTTAAAACCCACCAAAACCCAAACCACTATGGATGCGCTGCCTACTGTCCGCAACGGGTAACGGGGCTACAGGCGCTGAAAGCTGCTAGGAACCACGTGCAAGTGCTAGACAGGATTTGACCCTGGTCGGTTTCCCTTCTACCTGGGAAAGCAAACGTTTTGTACGCCCAGGTGGATTCCACTGGGTTACAGCAGGGGAGCGGGAGGGTCCCCCCATTTGTTTTTTGGGGGGGTTGTTGCGTTTTTTTTGTTTGCAACATGCCCACCGAGTTGCTGCTGAAGTGTGGAGGCCGAAATACCCCGGCAGGTCAGGCCTGGAGATGAGGGCTTTCTGATCTTTACTGCCCACGATGCGAACCTCCTGGGTGTGTCACCCCCGCCCACCTGCGCAAGGCGAACAGGTGATTTTCTAACCCTCACACGGGAAAGGGGAAACACTCCTTTTTAAAGGCTTCCAACTGGATCTAGCCCCATCTTAAAGGAGGCGGAGAGAGGTTTGAAAGGGGAGAGAGGATTTGGTGGAAAGCTGGGCTCTGGTCTTTCCGGGGGGTTGTTTCTGGACGTTTTGGCTCCAGTCATGAAATCCAGATCAAACGCTGACTTTGGGAGAGCAGCTCAAACACTTGTGCTTGTCTGCGAGTTACAACGGGCGGGCGGTGGTTCCCCGCAGCAGCACCTGTGGCGTTGCTCTAACTGGGGACTTGCTGCGGTTGTGTTTTTGGGTGATTTCCACAGCGACTTTTCAGCCCGAAATACATAAACAATCCATCGGCTTGCAGGAAAAAAAAGGGGGGGGCTGTTTTAATCAAGATATTTTTTTCTCTTCATGGAAACGCCTCTTATTTTCGTTCAGCCTCTGGAGATTTTTCCCTGGGAAAGGGAATTTTGGATTAAAAAAAAGCAACATTTTTTAAAATAATAAATGTTGGGGTCTTTTTCTTTGCCTTCTGGTTTCTGAGCCTTTCCCAAGCTTTTCTCTATAACCATGAAGACAAGAAACTTTTTTGTTTTTTAAAAAGTTGAGATTCTCATGTTATCACCTGGCTCCAGGAGCTCTGATCTGAAGTCAAAGCATCTATTAAAATGGTGAGAGTTGCATCTGGAGGCCTCATCTAGCAGCTCCTGCACACCCACCAATCACACTGAGATCAGGGGACTTTTGCTAAATCAGGAGTGCCTTAAAAGTGCTGAATTAAGCTAAGGAATGCAAGGCCAGCCCTTTGATTGATCTAAAAATGATTGCAGCTAGCCACATAGCTTTGCAAAATAATTGTCTTAGTTTGCTCGTTTCCCTCCCCAGTTTCTCTCTTCTGGGCACAACTTTTTAAAATGATTATGTTACCATTGCAACTTAAGTGTTGCCCTTTTCAAAATCTCCTGTTAAAATGACCAAAGATGTCAGTTTTCAAAGGAGTTTTTTTTTTGTTTGTTGATGCAGAGTTTATTTTTGACACAATCCAGATAGAAATTATTATCCCCTTGTTTTCTCAGTTCTGTTACATGAAACCTTGGTTACAGCTTTGCCTTTGTGGACAATAAAATTGCAACCAAACCATAAGCTCTTCAACATTTTAGAAAACATAAGGGACTAATCCTTCCCCCATTGAAGTCAATGCATATACATATTTTGTGTTCAGTTTGCCTGCAGCTTTCATTCCTTCTGCAGTTAGAGACCATAGTCAGAGGAGCCTTATGAAAGGTAAGGTCTGATGCTGGTATCCTTGTACTTCACTCCACAGGCTGTCATATTGATTACAGCAAGACTCTAACAGAGTCTCCCCAAATCTGGCATAAGCCCCTGCCTCTGCCTCAGCTTCCCCTTAATATCAGTTATTCACTGGCTTCCAGTACTGTCAGGTCACTGCAGTGACTCAGCCCTCCAGCTGAGTCTCAAAGTCCACCACTTCTGGAGTTCAGTCAAAGTCTGTTGTGAACCTAAAACACAGCCCCAACTCTTCAACTAGGTACAGCCCTCCCCCTGAAGATTTGTCCTTTTCCCCTTGTCTCCAGCCCTTCCCCTACTCTACTCCACCCCATCTTCTCCCTGTGCACTTCCGAGTAGGGTGGCAGGATAGGCGGAACACACCCATCCTCCATTATAGGCTCCCAACCTCGGGAGCCCTAATTTTCCATGTCTTCCCTACCCACAGCCTTTTCCTATACACTTCTAGCCTGGTCTCTTCACTGGCTCTTTCTTGGCTGGGCTTCCTGCTCATGATAGAGCACTCACTCCCAGATCTGCTTTCCCTGGAGTCACCCTCCCTGTGTCCTCCCTTTGACCATATATTTCTCTCATATTCCAGCATGCTTATTTTGCAGTCACATGTTCCCAACCATGTGAGCCTTGCATACTTTTCCTCCACTTGGGAAGCCCATACTACACACACACCACACAACAAAAAAAATCTGTGCTCATTATAGAGCAACAGGATGGGGAGGAGCGTAGGCCCTGATTCAACATAGCACTGATGCATGTGCCTAACTTTAAGCAGAGGATACACCCACTGAAGTGACTAGACTCCTGTTTAAAGTTTAAGATGTGCCTAAAGTGCTTTCCTGAATCAGGGCCATATTGCACAGGAAATTCTCCATGATGCCCCAACATACAAATCTAATTTCCATGGAAGTCTGGGTAGATCTTCCCAAAGAACCTCGTGGGCTCCTTAGCCTCATGGCCACAGGAGCCTTGTGCTCTGCAGAGTGACATACAGCAAATTTTGATCCTTTGTCCCCCTTGGAGCCAGCTGGGATTAGCCATGTTCAAGTCAAGGCCCCTCTCCCAGTTGCCAATATGGAGGTCAAATAGGAATAATCATCTCCCTCAACACAACATGTTCAGCCATGGCTTCTCTATCCCTCATCCCAAAACCTTCTGAGTACAATTTTTCACCCTTTATTGGGCTGAAGATAAAATGGGAATCTTTTGATCACTGTTATATTTTGGGAAAACAAAAGCCTTTTCCCAATGGCAATTTCCATTAAAAAGGGGGGTAATGCAAACTAGCTCAGGCTGGTGCTAATGCAAAATGCTAAAGCCTGATCCTGCTTTAGAATTTTGCCATTGACTTAAAATATATTCAAGAGCAGGCTCTAACAGAGGGATTAATGTCCTGATCTTTATGTTTCTGCAGAGATGTGGCTTATTGTCAACTCAGAGAGAAATATCTCCCAAACTTGGGGAGGGAGGGCACGATACTAAGGCTACACAATCACTGCAGACCGGAACAGACACCTCTCACTCCTTCCCTGCCTTGTATGGTTTTCATCCCACTCCAATATAGTAAAGTTCACTTACTTCTGTAAAAATATGAATACTGACGGCACGATATACCCCTTGGTTATCTGCAGTACTAGAAACAGAAGCCACTCCAGTGCTGTAAGTTGTCTGAAATGAGGAGCTGAACCCTATATCTGGTAAGAGTGCAATGAACATTACAGAACAGATCTAAATGTTTGAAAAGACCCTTACATTAGCTTTTCATTCTCCTGGGGATTTAATTGAACCTAATTTCGTTTTTGCATGATATTTTCTTGTTCAAGTAAAAAAGTAAAACATTTTATCTTGTTGTATTATTTTGTACTGAGTCTAATGCTGGCATACAAACTATATGCCTTGAAACCAGAAAATCTATTGTCCTGTGATCTCTATTAAGAATTTATGGTGGATTTTAATTACTTCTGATTTTGTCTGTATGTGAATAGTTCATACAGACTATTTTCTTTGTATTTCAGGTGGGGGGAGATCTGTTGTTGTTTTTCTTTAAATATCATATTTACCTCTTCATGTTTATGAACTTTCTACTTGCATCTATCTGCTGCTCTCCACAAATTTTATATATAGACTCAGCTCTTAGTGGGAGAAAAAATATGGGTAGGTCCTTTGAGGCCCAATCCTGAATTTCTTCTATCTAAGGTATCCATTTGGTAATTAGTATCTGAGCATAATCATGATCTTTAATGTATTTATTCTCACAACACCTCATATAAGACAGCGCCACCCCTATTATCACCATTTTTAAAATGGGGAACTGAGGCACAGAGACCAAGTGATTTGCCCAAGTTTACACAGGAAGTCTGTAACAGAGCAGGAAACTGAATGGTGATCTCCCCAGCCTGAGGCTATCACCCTAACCACTGGACAATCCTTTTTTTCATCCTTCCTTGAGCATCCAAAATTCCCATTGATTCCGGGCCATTTGAACCCTGGCTGCAGTAGTTAACTTTGGTGATGTTTAGTGACGTGTTTCTCTTTCTAAAACAGAGAGGAACCATGTTAGAGGGCTCAATCCTCCATCCAGAGAAGTCAACGTCAAAACTTCCATTGACTCCCATGCTGCAGACTCAGACCTATGGTGACCTTAAATATAATGAAACTCCATTAATAATGAAGTAGAATGAGCATCCAAAAGTGGCTCACTGCACTGCAATGTACAAACTACTAGTCTAAATTACAATGAACTTTAAATTAGAGAAAAATTCTTCTATGAAATAAATGACTTCACAGTTAGACAGTTCCAGGGTAGTAGTATTTTCAGTTAAAATAGAAAATGATGACTTGCTCTCACTAATGAATTTATCTCACACAGATTTCATTCCTGCTAGTTCCCCATACAACTAATTTATTAATTATTCGTGAAGATATTAATTGTCTTGATCACTTAACTAGATAAAAATCCCAGTAATTACATCAAAGACACATGAAATACTAAAACTATTAAAGCCAGATGCAAACCTTATGAAAATGATCAGTTTATAGGTGTTACAGCCAGTACAGTGAGATAATATTTTTCCCCAACTCACAAAACATTCTCTAGATCAGGTTCTTTGCACCTCTTATTATTATTTGTGTAATAAACACACAGTAAATGAGCCTGTCAAACTTAAAATATCCTTATTGCCAAACTAATACTTTCTCCAAGCAAAAAGTTCATGCAGACTTAATCCTCTCTTTCTCTCTCTCTCTCTCAAATACCTCTAATGAAGAGTATCTTCAGAACAAGTGGAAACACTTTATTGTAACTATTGCACCTCACTAAGAAAAAATAGTTTCTGTGTGGAAACCTCAAAAGAATTGTTACAGGAGCTTCCACCCACGCCTGTTTCTCTGCTAGGAAAAAATAATACATTAGTATAGTAGGATGAAAATTTTCTAATGTAATGTTTTTTCCATTGGAAAATGCCAATTTGTCAAAATCTAAAGGTTTAGAAAAGACATAACCATTTCCACAAAATTATGTTGGGGGGCAGTGCGGCGAAGCCCAAAATAAAGCATTTTGAAGTTGACTTGTTGTTTCCACATTTTCAGAATAAGACACTTCAATTTTTCATTTCAAAACAGCTGATCAATTAGAAATGTATTTTATATTATAAAATATATTATGAAATTAAAAAAGTCAAAATAAAAATAAAATGTTTTGATTTTATTAAAACAAAATATTTTGATTGACCTGAAACAAAAAACATTTGCAAATTTTGTATTGCAGGAAATTGGGAAATTTCAACTTTTTGTTCTCGATCTAGGATGACAGAAATTTTAAAATGTGTGAATTTCCTACACAATGGAAATTCTGAGTTTTGACCATGTCTACACATGAAAGACATTTTTAGGCTGGAATAGGAAATCAAAACACTCAAAGCACATATTAGAGACTCCAGATTTAACAGTTCAGAATAAATTATATGAACCTCCTAATAACTCTTATCTCTCTTTACCAGGAAAAGAGTAACTATAGCTCTTATGTATCAAAAAATCCAAATTTTATGCATAGGCAATCATGGCTAGGAACTTGATAGTAAGGCTAATTAATATCTCACAACAAAGCTCTAATTACATTCCTATAATTTCCCTGAAAAATATACTCAATGTATATGCTTCAACTACTGTTATATATTAAAGATATTAAGGAGATTAATGAATATGGGCTGAGAAAAAATTATGGTATCCCTACAAAAGCTGAAATTTCCATTATGCATAGGCAGGTTTGACTTCCCAGACATTAGATTATATAAAATGTGGCTCATCTCAGCTGATTGGCTTCAATTTTAAACAAATTCAGCTGTATTGAATTGAATTGAATTGAATTGAATTGGCTGGTGAAACTTTACTCTCTTTCCTGCCCTACAATACAAGTTCATCTTTGCCCTCATTAATAAAATCCTCCTATGTTCCTGTAAAGGCCTGGAAATTAGCCCAGGAAACACTGAATGTGCCAACATGACCCTCTCTTATGAGACCAACCCAGGGAAACACAGATTTAATTCCAGGTATCATTGATATAAACTGTAATACTGGAAAGACATTGGGACATTTGGGTTTAACTGATGCACTAGGTCCATCACTTGTTAGCACTTGTTAGCAACAAATTTCCAAAATCTCCTCATCTGTAGCAACAGTCAAAAGCAATGACACAGAAATGTTTGTGAATACAAGTGCTGAGTTCAGCTCACAGTAATTCTGACAGTGCAAGGTCTTTATGGCACAGCCTGTGTCTTCCTATATGTTTGTACAGCAGCTAGAGCAGGGCCTCCATTTTGACTGGGGTCTGCGCATTTCCGTAATACACACAAGCAAAGAAAAATAAGACGAAGAGGGCAATATTATTAGTTATTCATAGGTATTTGTACAACTGCTGGGTATTCATGAAAATGTTGCAAATCTTGAAACCAATGAACTTAATCACAAATTTATGCCAGAAGTGTATTTGTTGTACACTAACCTCCTGTTTAGAATCGTTCAGTCATCCATTCAGAAAGCAAAAACAATACCGTGTGACTTAGGTGAGCCACCAAGCCACAAGAGTTCATAGAAGTCTTCTGTCTAGTATGCACTGAAAACAATTCACCCACACTATTCAATAAGTAATGATGAGAAATGAATATGTTTGAGGAAAATCAGGATTGATTCACAAACAAAACAGGGAACCCAATTTGTAATGAATAATTATTCATAGCAAATACTCTACAGCTCTACTCATCTGCATGCATACACAGTTAAAACATTTTTATTAAAGATGTTACAAAAACTCTAACACAGTTTGGTTCATTCCCCTTTTATTAGATATGTTTCTAGTGGGACCTCCCTATCTGATCTTTATAAAATTCTTATATTTCCACTATCCCTGAATGGAAAAGGGTTAAGATCAGCTGGGAGCAGGACACTAATAAAGAAATGCACATAGAAAACTGTCATCAGTGAAGTCCCATAATGGGTTTCCATTAGCTGAGGGTCTGGGCCCCAAAGTGATTAAAATCTTGGGGCCTAACTCACTGCTCTGTTGAACCAGTTTATTGTGCTGGCATGATGCCACTAAATTGGCATACAACTGATGCAGTGGAGTGGCAGATCAAACCTATATTCTTTTATTCCCTTCTCCCCCAGTTCCAGAAATACAGGCCTTTTAACGAGTTGCAGTGATCTGAGTAGCAGCAAAAAGGGTGCAGAGAGGCTGCTTTCTAGGAGTCACAGGGATCCCGAGAGAGATTAAAAATAAGTCCCACTCCTTTGCTTTGTAAACTGTGCTTTTGCCTGAGTCTGTTTTTCTCCTGCTTTTGACAGCCCTGATTTTCTTTTGGTTTGATTTACTGAGTGCTGTCGTTTTTCTGCTCTTTACTTTCACAATAACACATTCAAAGCTGATAAAGTTCAAGACCCCAAATGCTTCTGCTCTCCTGGATTTACAGGGTCTCAGCCTCACTGCCTCCCGAGCAGCAACAAGTCTGATTGAATCCTCATGGACTCTGCAAGGAGGAGTTAGCAGAGATAAACTCAAAGCCCTGAGAGAGACTGAAAAGGTAGTTTCCATCCAAGCAATTAAAATCCACATCAAGACAGTTATTCGCAGATAAGATCTCACTGCTGAATCACCTCTCAGAAAGCAACTGTTAACTTCCTCTCAGTGTTAGAGGTTTCATTTATATAGCTTTGTATTGTAGTTCTATAGTATCTATATTTGTGTGCATGGAAACGTATGTATTGCAGGCAGATTCATACATGAGTACAGTCATTTTCTTTTAATTCATTCAATCACTGGCAATTTTTATCCCTTTAATTTAATCAAGCTGCATGAACCAAACAGTTTGTAATACAAATAATTTCCATCCTTTATATTGATCTTTTTTGGCAGGTGTAATTATATAACCCTGTCGCTAGTAATAATGAATTACCTTTTTATCAATAAGAAACACCAGCATTTTGAATAACAAGAAAAAAGGAACTTATGAAAGAGCCCTGAAGAGGAAAGAGGGTTACAATTAACAGCATATTATTCCAGTGTTACTAACATGTTAAGAGTTGTCATGTGCAATTGAATATTTGGGATGATAATTATACCGATTAAAGTGGTATAGACTAGAGTGAAATAATCAGAAGAGACAGTACTATATTCTGATTGATCAGAATATGTTGAATTTTATCTTCAATCACTTCTTATTCTGGGAAAACTACCATTAACCTTAATGGACATTATGCCTGCCTAAAAATATCAGGATCTAACCCGGAAATGGCACAGGAGATGGAAATAACCTCAACATATATTATTTTCAATAGTCTTAGTATAAATAGATTTATGCAACACTTTTCTCTGCACTAGGCTTTTAAACAAACACAAGGGTAAGCCAACTTGACTTCAGGCAGACACATTCAAGGACAACTATTTCCAGAAAGAATGACACTGACAAATCACCCAACTGTGCATATGCTGTGAATACAAGAAACCAGCAGTTCTGCAGGTAGTTTTAAATAATGACCACGCAACTGTATGCTAGGTTAATTTCAGAAGCTGGCACCAACAGCCCATAAATATCCAAGGATGCTGTCTTGTACACATTTTTCTCACTGGCTGAATACATTAAGTATGAATTTAAACTCAGTTTAAAACTGCATTTAGTTATACTTTTCACGAAGAGACATCCATACTGGTTTAACACTGTCTATATCAGTTTAGCTTGCACTGGTATATTTAGTTAAATTGGTACATAAACTGGGTGTAGATCAGCCCCTGAGGTCTTCAATGGAATCTGCCCTGATTTACACCTATATAAGTGAGAAGAATCAGACCCACAGACTATAATGGAAAATACCTATAAGAATGATATGTGTTGATGGTGAAACCATTGTGACGTTAGTAGTGAAAAGAAATCATCCTCTCTCAGGCCTAACTCCACAAAGGCACTTTCGCTCCTAAAGGCCAGACTTAGGTGCATAAATCTGAGACTTAGGCGTCTAAGTCCAAGTTTTAGATTCCATTGAGATCCATAAAACTCCAGCCTAACCCTGTAGCACCTAAACTCTCTCAGAGAGTAAGTTTCCAGGGTAGAAGTTCCCTAACTTTCTGCCTCTGGGCATGTGCACTGCTGCCTCACTCTAGCCATCGGTAGACCTATCTTTTGCCTAAGGCCCAGGTGATCCTGAACTGGGGGAAGACAGATGGGTAATGCTTTTCTTGGAGGGGTGGATGGGGCTGTTTTGGTAGTTGTGCTCAGAGGCTACTGACCAGATTAGGTCCCATTCAAAATCCATCTGACAAAGGTGCAGTGGTGCTCACTTTGTAACTTTTGGCCCAGACCCAGGTTTGATTCCCCCTCTGCCCGAGGGGAGGAAAACGATTTGCACAGATGTAACATACACCTTTCAGGAGCATGCTCTAGCCACTGAGTTCTGGGATAGCCTGTTGAGGGGCTCCTTCAGTCTCTCTGTTGAAGCTGTTCCCCTTTGGATAAGAACTCAAAGAATCATTGGAGTGCAGGGAGAGAGAGCAAAAGGGAATGACTGTAGCCGGGTGGGGAGGGCACCCACCTCAGAGACCCACGGTCCAGTCTCCCTGCTCCAGTGATGCTTTAATTATTTATACACAGTTAAACAGCTTCCACAAGTGAGAGTGAGGAAACTACCCATCAGAAATATCTCATAGCTCAGCAGTCAGAGCACTCTCCTGCGCAATGGGAGACCTCCCTCCATCCATCATCCTGTCTCCTCATCAGGCAGAGAGGGGAATTGAACCTCCGTCACCCACATCCTAGGTGAGCACTCTAACCATTAGGCTGAAAGGTACAACTTGGGCTCTAGTACTTACTCTGCTTGCTGGTTTGTGTGGAGTGAGGCGGGTGGCCATCTCATTCTCACAAGAGACAATTCAGGGGCTCCTGTTATGGATCACAAGAGCGATAGGCACCGCCCTGCAACCTGGACTAAGGTGCCTGTCTCTTAGAGAGGGGTGGGACTTAGGACCACATCAACATCTCACTTTGGCTATCTTAGGAAACCCCTGCCTAGCATGCTGGCTTTTATGGACTGCAGTCTAAGCCCCCCGCCCTCTTTCCAATCATTGTCCAGAGAACCTAAGTGTGCAATTAAGGCTTTGTGGAGTGCACCATTGTTCCTGTGATTTTCTAGGCACCTAAAAGTTAGGTGCTGCTCAGACCATCACACTTTGTGGGTCTCAGCCTCAGTGCATTAGGAACTGAAAATTCCGCTGTACTTGGCTTAGAGATGCTGTTCTCTAGCAGAGAACCTGAAGTACCAGCAATTATCCGGTAAATGTATCCATGGCGCATCCTCAGGCTAACTATCACAGTCAGAACACTGAGTCCCTAACCTTCTTAAAACCGAATCCAGCCAAATTCCCTCATGAGGCATTTTCCTTTCTGCCATACAGTGCTGCACCAAGGGTAAGACTGAACAGGGAGGAAAAGAAAATCAGCCAACAGTTATATTCTCTCTCTCCTACGTCTGCGCGTCTAAAGAGAGCATACATGGCCATGCACTGTGCTATGGAGGTTTTATTGGCAGACATTTCCAAAGGCTGTATTCTCACAAGGGCTGACGCTACAGTTAGTTATGCTGGTTATCTCAACAACTGGCAATAAAGCCTTTATGCACCATCCCCCCTTCCCTGCACACATACACTAAGCATCAGGTGTTCTGTTCCTCATTGCCTTATCTTATCAATTGGTGTCAGCAGCCCTTGTTCTTCATTTTCAAGAGTTCTTGTCAAGTGCATCTTCCAAGCTGAAGCCAATCTTCTTCATAGCCTTCTTCAACATCTCAGTCCTCAGCCTTTACTCCTTGGCCAATCTACTCTACATCTCATCATCTCACACCATCCAGCCATCACAGTCAACACTCCCTCAGCTTTTCCATGACGGAAGCTATCTGCATCATGGCCCATACCATTTCATTGAATTGCCTCTCAGCTCTAGGCTCACCCACCTGAGCATTCGCATTTTGGCAGTGTCAAGTAGTCGTTCACTCTTCCTCCAAGGCGAGCATTCTAACCTGTATCTCATAACTGGCCTAAGCATGGTCTTATACATTTTTCTATTTAGTCTCCTTGGCATATTCTTATAGCAGAGAATTCCCATCAGCTCTCTTCATTTGCACCAAGTGCTCTTCATGCAGCTTCTAACATTCACATCCACATTCCTATCATAGCTCAGAGTTGAACTGAGGTATTTGAATTGTTGCACAGCCTTTAACTCTACACTGTCTAGTTTTACTGGCATCTCATTATCCCTCTCAACAAAGCGTTATATGTATTTCGTCTTTTGTAGGCAGATTTGTAAACCATTTTCTTCTAACATTGCCTTCCAAAGTTCTAGACCCCTTTTTAGTTTGTATTTATCTATGCATCACAACATATCATCAGAGAAAAGTGTGCTTCCATGGAGCTTCTCCCTTAATCCCTTGAGTCAAGGTATCTATTACAATCACAAATAGGAGGGGGTTTATGGCTGATCCTTGGTGCAGACCTACCCTCACGATGAATGACTCACTGCTGCTGCAGCAGTTTCCCGCTACTGTTGTGCTACCCTCGTACATGTCCATGATAGACAGAACATATGTCTCTGGCAGATTGCACAGCGATAGGCACCACCATATAATTTCTCTAGGTCCTCTGTCCTAGACCTTCTCTAAGTCTACAAACAATAATGCAGTTTCTTGTGTTTCTCCCTATCCGTCTGCAATATTCAGGCTGCAAACACTGCATCCTTTGTTGACTTTCCAGGCAGGAACCCGAACTGGTTGTCACTTAATTTATGCTCCAGTTCCCGATGGAGTCTTCTCCTGATAATTCTTTCAGGTATTATCACCTTGAAATAATAACTTCAGATATCCTATTTTTACCCCATATTAAATGGAAAAAGGAATACAGAAAGGTTGTCCTCATGGGTAGAAAAAAAGATATTTTAAAAACCCCTAAATAGTATATAAATCTATTTTCCCTTCATAATGATGTCATTTTAAAGTCTAATGTCCTGAGAGCTTCCAGGTCTACTAATCGGTGGTTGCGTGTAATCTATGAGTTTTCTTTGCTAATGATAAAAAGTTCCTAGCTCTGAGAAGGTAGGAGATATCAAATTTGTAGTTAGTTTAAGAGTGAATATTGGGCCTCAGAACAAGGTAGTTTTAGATGAGTGAAATTCCACCTTTGGGTGAGAAAGGAGAAAACATTTGCCTGGCAGGTACATTTTTTTTAAGTGATGGATGTTTGAAGCTCACAGCTTTGGAATGCTGGTAGCCAGCACAGAGGTGGATCAGTGGGCAACATTACGACAGATGCACCACATGTGCTCTCCTTCTCTCTTTCAGATCTAGGAGCGCAGGTAGTGATGCCTGTATTTAAAATTGCATGACACTTTCCATTATAAGACCCTATTTTCAGGTGGTTATACAATTTTGGCAGACTTTAACCTTCCAGACTGAAATTTTTTGTGCTGTGGCAGACAATCTTTTGGAAAATTTCAGCTAAAACAGTTCGACAGCCACTTTGCAGAACAAGGTTAGAGGAAATTCATAGTTTCGTCCATGTTAAAAAAATTGTACAATTGTGCCTCCATTCTTTAGAGCATGATAGGGAGGGGCCAATGTGGCATCAGAGATGTGCCTCATGAAAATCTTCCCAAATTTGGCCAAGTCATAACCCTCTGAACATCTCAGTTTGCACATGCTCATTAGAGCCTTGTTAAGTGTTTCACAGCTAAATTCTCCACACATGCTGGCTGTAATGAGCATGTTCCTTTCTGGGGATGCTGGGGTTGATCAGAACTTTCCCTGTAATAGCTACTCCCAGCAGCCACCTGCCACTGTGCTCCTGCACACAGGACCTGAGAGCAGGGAAACTGTTGCTCCTGTGCTTTCGATGCTCCTCCCGCCAGTGCCCAGGCAGCAAGGAGAAAAACGAGAAAACAACCTGACATGAATATAGGGGGATGAGCAGCTAGTTCAATGTGTGTGGGCCTGTGATGGGGACCTATCTACTGGGTCTGGGATGAGAATAGGCTGGAGGGGCCAAGGGCAAAAGAAGTCAGGATTGGAGAGAGGGGTGGAGACAGGGGCAGGAGGTTCTGTAACCACTGAAGTACAACTCCCCTCAGAACCTGAGATGGAGCTCAGGATTTTTGAGTCTCAACATTCCTCTGCTGTCAGCAAACAGTTGTGAAACCCACTGTCAAAGCGTGAGCCTCAGCGCCTTCGACAGGCTCACTAAAACAGAGGATGACAACCTACTACTGCTATCAGTTACTTGGTTAGCTCAAGTGACAGAGGTTTGTCTTGTGGATTTAAAGTTTCTAACCCTGTTGATGAACTATCAGTATGAATCCACATGATGGAATTTTTTTTCCCACTTTGCTTTTTTCAAAAAACTAGGGAACTGAAAAATGAAGCAGGGGTCCTGTGCAAACAATAGTATGTGAGCATGTAATTAAAAACTGTACCGTAAAGCAAACACACAAAGGGGCTGAATTAAGGTTTCATGGACAACTTTAATTCTGGCATCTCCTAACTTTTGAATGGTTAATTTTGCAACTTTAATGTTCTTTTAAAGAAATGTTTTATATGTAACATATATACAAAATATCGTGTGTGTGTGTGCTTGTGTAAGGCAATTCCAGTCCCCAAATACTTGATGTGGGTCAGGCGGGAATAAGCATTGATTTTTAAATGTTATTCCGGGTAAGTCTACATTGCAATTAGACTTCCACGGCTGGCCTATCCCATCTGACTTGGGCTCTTTTTAATTGTGGTGTAGATGTTCAGGTCCAGGCTGCAGCCCAAGCTCTGGGATCCTCCCACCTTTCAGGGACTTAGATCCCAGGTTCCAGCTGAGCCCGAACGTTGACACTGCAATGAAACAGACTGAGCCCCGCAAGCCTGAGCCAGCTAGTAAGGGCGGTGGCAGGTTTTTAGACATACCCTCTGAGTCTAAAAAGGGAATTTCAGCTCTCTTCTTATGTTCACTCTTACTGCCCTTATATATATTACTGTCTTTCTCATAACTCGTGTCTATGGCCTATGCTGAGTTTTTAAACTGGGAATAAGCATTTGAAATCTTTACTTTTGCTACCTTTCACAGAATTACTTTGCGACTCTTCCTTTAGGGCATGTCTACACCACAGTTAAACGCCTGCAGCAGGCCTGCCTCAGCTGACTGGAGCTCACAGGGCTCGGGTTACTGACTGTAAATGTGCAGCATTGGCATTTGGGCTCAGGGACACCCCTTCTCACAGGGTCGCAGAGCTTAGGCTCCAACCTGAGCCTGAACATCCACACGGCCATTTTGCAGCCCTGCAGCCTGAGCCTCGTGACCCCGAATCATCTGACACAGACTAGCCGCATGTGTTAATTGCAATGTAGACATACCCTAAGAAGGATTTTTCAAAGCGAATTCATTTTCACCCCTGCAGTGGTAATTGCTTTCAAAGCGTGGGAAACATATTTGGTTTGCTCCTGCTTGGAACCGTGAACCTCCTGGGTTTCCAAAAACTGACATAGCAGATGTAATTGTTTCCTGTAACAAAAAGCTCATAGTGATTGCTGCACTAAAAGTTTTCTAAAAAAGCCAGAAATAATGATTCAATAACAGCAAATCTTAAACACTATGGAAGATAAAAAACATTAGGGTAAATCTATAGAAGACAAATAAATAGACAGTATAGAACTAAATAACAATGGGCCAAAAATCCTGTTCACCTTACTTGCACAAATGGATCCACTGACTTCCATGGGATGACTCATGTAAATGAGCAGGTTTGGCCCTATAAAAGCTTAGCTCAACCTTAAATAAAAGTAATTATGCTTCACCAGCTGTCTGAACATTTTAAGTGTTAATACATACAACTAGCTAAAGCACAAGTAAAGTATAATGTGTTCTTCGTACATTAGTATTTAAGGTAGAATTTGCTCATGTAACATTAATTATGGTTCTCATTATTAATGGTATTTTGGTACTCTTATGGTATTTTAAAATCTGAATGCTAAAATCTTACTGTACAATGGATTACGTTATGTTGTAAGTTCTGTGCTATTTGGAAAACAAAATACTAGAGTGTGTGGCAAAGGAAATAAATAAGTTCCAATGACTGGCTAGCAAATTCCTTTGGGAGTTTTGCTGGAGAAAGGGCTGCAGGATTTGACCTAATTAATTGCAATGCTGCGATAAAGTACCTTATCCTTTACTTTATAACACATCAGGGTCCGACTCGAAGTCACAAACACATTATAAGCCAAGCAAATTGGTAGTTATATAGTTACATTTTAGTAAAAATGTGAAAGATGTTTTTAAGGAAACATGTTAATAATTAAAAATACACTTACCATCTAAATGCACAATATCTACAGTACTTAGAAACGGCCATGGTTTAATTACTTCGGTTGAAGTCAGTTATTCATTTGTGGTTCATCAAGCTGTAAAATAGTATAACTTATTGACTGCAATATAAACTGGATATGTGCCCTTATTATTCAATAAAAACAATACACTGCAAAAACAATACAGCGACGAGGTCAATTGCCTCGAGTCCAGGAGACAGTTTTATCATCTATGATCCTGAATCAATACTACCCTAGATGCTGTTTGTTAAAATAGAGTGCCATTACTTGCTTGGAACTCATGGTGGATTCACAAAGGTACTGAGGCACTTAAAACCAAGCGCTAGGCCCCGCTGCGATTCACAACACTCCCACTAAACCCTGTAGACACATAAACATGGTGCCTACATATTCAGGGAAAAAGTTTCCTTGGGACCTAAGTTCCTGCCTCCAGGCACGCACACTGCTGCTTCATTTAAGTGTCCAAATGCCTATTTCCCCAGAAGCAATTCACAACCTGAGGCAATGTTCCAATTTGGTAGGTGTGCTCAGCTCGTGTGCCACCCTTAAAACTGTCACCTCAGTGGTGAGAGCATTCAGCTGGGGTGTGGGAGACCAAGTTTCAATTCCCCCTCTGCTGAAGGAGGTGGTGGATTTGAACAGGAGTCTCTTACCTGTCAGGACCATGCTCTAACCACTGAGCTAGGGGATATTCTGATTTAGGACCCCCTCACTGTCTCTGTTGTTGAAGCTTTTCCACTGTGGCTAAATAACTAGAGTCATTAGAGCAGGGAAACTGGACTCTGGGTCACCCACATGGATGCCCTAACCACCAGGCTGCACAGTCATTCTCATACTTGCGCTCTTGCTGGACCAATGATTATTTAATTTGTTATTATTAATTATTAATAATGAAATAGTCATTGGGCCAGAGATTTTTTCTAGGCACCTAAGTTCCTTTGTGAATCTAACCCCCAAGTCTTAGTTTGAATTCTGTGTCTAAATATTCAGGAATCAGTGTGATCCAACCGACAAAATAAGATACTGACAGTTGGACTCCTTGATTCTAACCTCAGCTCTTTCATTTACAGGCTGTGACATGTTGGGCAAGTTACTTAACCATTCTGTGCCTTAGTTTACCCATCTATAAAATGGAAACAATTCTACTTCCTTATTTCAGAAGGGCATGTAGCAGTTTAATTAATCTATTAAAAAGTGTTTTGAGAATCTTGGGGGAAAATATGCAACAGAAAAATGTATTAATGACCTATTCCATTATTATTAATTTTAACAAAATTCTGAAAGATGCCAGCACTTCAATTGCTACATTGATAATCCTTATGGTGCTATGTCTCCCTATAATTATCAAACAAAGTAATGTTAATATATGTGTGCATGCGTTTTATGTTTGAACATAAATGTTGAAACGTGAGATGTTTCATCTATACCACTAATTTTTAGTCAGAGCTTTGAATGTACTCTACAAATTCTCATTGTGGAGTACATAGATTCAGAGAGGTGGCCAAGACCAAAATGAAAACAAGTTGAATTATTTTCATACTGCCAAATCATATCTGTACCACTGCCAGCAACCTTTTGAACTGTTTTCAAACGTTCTTTGAACATTAGCTGTTGTCTAAAGAATGTAAAAATATTTTCTTTGTCTGGAATCTAATAAAACTTAATATAATAAAATCCTGTGGTGCATCTGTTACGGTTTCCTTTTTATTTTAGGTATTTATTTTTGACTTCTTATCATTTGGTATCATTTACGTTTTGTATTTAAATATATTTTGACTGGTGGCATCTAACTTATCATGTAGTAAAACTAGTAGTAACAGATGACCCACAGTCTATGTTCAGAGAGTGATTATGGCAAATATTCACTTTTGACTCTGTAAAAATAAACGCCTGCTACACCTTTATTGTGAATGATACTTGTGCCTTTATACAGTGCCTTTAAAAAAGAGAGAGAGACAGCAAGGCTTAGTAGACTGCACAAGACTGGGAGCCAGGAACTCTTGAGTTCTAACCTTGGCCCAACCACTGATTTGTTACATAAATGTAGACCAGTGTTTCCCGGCCGGTGTGCTGCGGCACACTGGTGTGCCATCAGGCCTGAGCAAGTGTGCCACAGAATTTTTTGAAAAACTACTTGAAGAGTTCTGAATTGGCTCATGAATATTCATGAGTTCATTTGGAGACCATATGGTTGTGTGCCTCAAAATAATTAAAGGTATTGAGGTGTGCCATGGCAGAGAAAAATTAGGGAACCACTGATGTAGACCTTGTCTACACTGAATATTTTTACATCACTGCAAATTCCTAATGCAGATGTTCTGCACTGATGTAAAAATGATGCAAACCAAAGTGTCACCCACGTGCAAGTCACTTTTTCCTTGGTCATCACTATGACCTTGTCTATACTAGGATTTAAAAGGTGCACTGTTAGCATATATTAACCAGAATATTCTAAATGTGTGATGTAGACAAGCAAACACACACTTTAACAAATGCTAAAATACTTGAGTTAAAGTCTACCCTCCTTCCTAGGCTTCGACTTGACTAGCTTAGCACATGTTAAAGGCAGTGTTGTTTGCATGTGATAGACTGTGTTAGCATCAGGCCTTTACATTCTAGTCTAGGCCCAAACTAAAATCCATTGAAGTCAATGGAAAAATGGCCATTGATGTCAATGAGCTTTGGATCACTCAGATAGCTTACATCATACATAACCTTTGGTTTCTGAGACTCCATTACTTCCATCAGCCATTGCTTTTCCAAGCCACCTTACTGTAGAATAATGTCCCAGAACATATGAATCTCTGATGTGTATTGCCTGCAGCGTTGTCAGGTATAAGACTTTGGTGACAAACCCTCACTTGCAACCTTTGTTTTAGCCATTCTATTATATTTCTTTTCTGCTTTGGAGAGTTGGGTTCCCATCTCAGCTGAGATGTCTAGGCTCTACTATAATGCAAATAAATAATAAATCCAATAATAAAATAGTTTCAGTAACTTTATTTTCCTCTGTTCTAGCTAAGCTCCTCTATGGTATTCAAACATCTCTTAATGGCATAACCAATATCTAACAGCCTGGGCAGGGATTTACCTTCATGGGAAACTCATGGGACCTGTACCTTTCACTACCCTGGGCACTTTAATCCCTTTCAAATTCTCTAAATTTCTTTCCATACTCCATTGAGGACAGACAGAAAATCTCTTATTGTTTTCAATAACTTGAGCTTCATTTTTACCTACCTGTCCTTCAGAGAACTTTGGTCAGCAGTCTAACTCATAGCTCTCCTGGCCATATTCACTAGACAAGAAGCAGAAATCAATGCTGTGGATGGAACATAGGGAGTCTACTGTTCTTCCAGTTAGGGTCCCTGATGGAAACAAGAGGGCACACATTCTGAAATCTACAATATTGAGGTTGAAATCCATTGTTTTAAAGTAATGTAATTTTTCCTCTCTGTTTACCTAATTCCCTTTAGGCATATGTCCATTAGGTTGGTGGTTACCAAACAGATGACTCACATTATTTGTAACAAGTAACTGCAATACTCAGCCAAAATCATAGGAAAAATATCTGAGCAGCCATGTGATTTACCCTTTTTCAGGCTTCTCAGCCTCTGACCTGAATCTTTTATATATTTGTGAGGCAATAATCTGATTCCCATCCCAACCAAAGGACTATATAAGAGCCTAAACAAAGAGGACAAAATTCCATTCTGGAATGAATATAAAGCTCCCATTCAGTTGTTTGTGCACATGGAGTTTGGTGAAGAAGGGGGTAACTGTGGGCCAGATCCTCGGATATGGCTGAAGTGCACAGGGTGTAAATTGTGAGAAAAACAAAACTGGCTTCAGGCTCTCATTTATGCTCTCCTGTTCCTAGTGCTAGTTGGCCAAGGGCAGTAGCGCAGGTAGGATGGCAGACTTGATGCAAGTTCAGAGTAGGGTTGGATGGCGCAGTGGTAAATAGACTCAAGCCATGTCTAGACTACATCTTTCATCATCACCTCCCTCACTGGGCAGAACTGGTGGATACTGGTGGTGAACAACAGGTCCTATTTTCACCAGCATAGATGGAGAGATTTAGGCCCAGTTCTGCAAAGTCCTTCAGCACATGGTTAATTTAACATATGAGCTAAGTCCCATTGAAAGAAACTTAACTTAAGCCATTCCCAGCTCTGAAACTTTACAGTGTCCCTTTAAACCATACAAAAGTGTGGGCATAAAGGGGTACTGAAAGCACCATATTGGGGAAGGGGAGGATTCCCCCAGTATAGGTATAACAGCAGACAGGAATAAAACTGCCCCCTTAGGACCCCATCAGGGGTCCTGGCATGGGGGGCACACTGGGGGAATATCTCAGGTGCAAGCACATACAGCACACGGTCCTGCAGAAATCCTGGAACGCACTGGGCCCATGGAACAACTCCTGGAAGCTACTGTAACTTAAATACCCATGGCTGTTCATAATATGAAAGAAGCTGGTGCATCCCAGGATTAAGAGAGTGCAAATGTGGCTTAAAGCCCCCATAGCCTCCCCTCATCCCGGGCTGCAGTACTTCTTAGAAATACAGCACAGAATCTCTCCCTTCATATCTGAGGTATCCCAAGAGACTTTCCAAAGTAGTGAGTTAGACACTGGTGGTGCAGTAATTGCATAAGTACACATCACAGCATTTCAGAACCCAGAAGTAACAGGTCTCTCTCTCTCACACACATCGAGCCATGAATATGCGTTCCCATTTTAGAGAGAAAGCAAGAGAGAATATGCCCAAACCACTAGTGTTATCAGTCTCTCTTCTCACAAAGAGCCATGGAATTGTTTGTTTCCACCTGGACAGCCAGCAGAGCTTTATTCTTCTGCCATTAACATGGGGGCACACAATGTGACCCCTGTGAAAACAGTTTATGTACCCGAGCATTGTGTGACCCTCATAAATACAGCTGCCCTTTTCAGAAGGTGTGTAGCAATGTCTGCTCTTGTAGCTGAAGACAGGAACAAACCCTCGATCAGCAGAAAGTGAGTGTGTATCATCTAGAGTCAGGAGAAACCTCCGCATGGTAATGAGTCATGAGATTCCAGCACTGACAAGGAGAACTAGAACAGCATGCTGCTTCTCTAGCGTGTGTCCAATTTTCTACACTGGTTTCACTGATACGGGTTTCGCATGAGTTATGTACTACAATGGCAGCTGCCTGTGTAAGAGAGTCAGATCAGTTCTGTGACACACAGTACGGACAGGAACAAATGTGCTAATGTCTTTCAGTAGTGTTTCTAGAAACTGGTAGTAAACAATGTTTCCAGGAGCACAACACTCACCTACGCACTGAAGAAAACATTTAGTTAAAGCATTAATGGTTATGTAATTTTGGTACGTTTTATAAATGCCTCATTGTATTCCTCTCAAAATGCTAATATTTGTGTATAGGCAGGTATATGCCATCTATGCCACTGTATTAAGTGTTGTCTGGGGAATATTCCTTACGGTGGCTACAAGAATGGAAAGAATCTGTGCCAGGCCTTCCATAAATACACCGCTAGGTGTCTTTTCCCACCTGCCCCCACACTCTGAGCATTGTTACTGTATGCGATTTTGGGGGGGGGGTACCGTGGGCAGGGGACGCAACGGTACAACCAATGGGTGTATGCAAATTCCAAATTGCTAGCTACACCCCTTGCTAACAAGAGCTAAATATACTGAAAAGGGGCGCAGTGCACTTTGCTTCTGCTGCACCCGGACAGCCGCCACTATTTCATGATGAAGTATCTCAGTGGGAATAGCTAAACTGTCCTGTGAGCTGGTATCTACTCCCCTATCATTCCAGTGGACAAGTCCTTGCCCTTGGTTTAAGGTGTTACCAACTTTAAAGGGAAAATCTGTGGATTTCTGGGTTAATAACAGCTCTAGCTGATACATTCACAATGAAGTGAACTCAGCTCCTCCATCATACACTGTCCTACTAATAAGCTGACAAAATAGGAAATGTTGGCGCTGAGTGCTATTCACTCTGGGATCTATGAATAGGAGAGCCTTTTATCATTGTTTTCCCATTATCCATGTGGAAAATAAAGACAGGTTATAATAATATTATTTAAAGGCTTGAGTTGATACCTAATTAATGTTCCTGAATGTTATGCCCTGTTCCTTAGATCTCTGGCACCATAACTGAGTAGAGCAATAGATGAAAGGATACAGGACACAATCCTGTTCTCATTTAAGTCAATGGGAGTTGTGCCAGTATTTGATTTTTAAATCTGGTACATCTGAATGATTCCTCAATTCAGTTAAATTAATAGTGTAAAATTAGCAGCATCGAAAAGGAAGCTATAACTCTGAGCAGGCATCTTTCCCAAACTACCCTAAAACAATGTCTACACACTGTCTAGAGTCAAAAAATTTTTTACTTTCCATGGGGTTTGGGCTTTATTGACAATTAGGCAACAAAGTTCAGTCCCTAGGCTTGGCTGCTGGTTGGGTTCCTGTTTCAGGACTACACTCTAGATCCTCTCACTACAGCCTCTCTTGCTTCCCCTTTATCTGGGCAAAGTCATTAAGCCAGCAGAGCCACTGAACCCTTTCCCAGTACTACAAATACCAACTAACAGGAGAAGTGTTTCAAGCAAACACTGCCAGCTTGTTACAACAACATAATAAAAGCGTTGTAAAAATCAAGAGAAAGCCATTCCATTCTGGGTGCTTTGTGTGTAGACAGGTCCTGTATAGACCTATCACATGAGCATGCTACAGAGTAACAAAACCAGCCTAATAGTCACAATTAGAACTAGGCAAATTCTGAAACCAATCTATTCACAAATGTATGTTTAAATAAATATTGCATATTAGCCTCGAGGATGTTCACATCGTCCCCTTTTTACTAGATTATGATGAATGTCCATCCATGACAGAGCAATTTTGTTTACTAGAAAGTCAACAGAAAGTGAAAGTGTTATAAAGGCTCATCTGATTATGTATGCACACCTAAACACATATGCAAGACCTACTTGCAGAAGTATTTGCACCAGAAGGGATAGTGTGGCCATCTTTAAACCTGCAGGTCTGGGAGTATCCAATTAAGAAGCAGAAACAATACCATGTGATTTAGGTAACTATTTGCACAATACAGAAAGCAAGAAATCCATAGGCTGACATATGTTCACATAAACCATTCACTGAGTAATTAAAAACAGCAAACAAATGAGTAAATATTGCAGTCTGCTCACAGATAATTTGCAAACAAATATAAGCATTAAATTAATAAAACTAACTGAAAATAGTAGACTAGCTCTACTAGCAATTCTTTATACCTATTTTGCCTCAGATAGCGGTAAAATTAAAATGAGATTAAAATGAACAACTAGAGATTAACAATTCAAATTTAAGAGTGATTATTGGTCAGTTCTAGCTAGAGACTTTATTCTAGAAATAATGTCAAGTTTGGAAAATAGCAACTGTGTCTTGTAGACCCAGCCAAAGCTAATCAGAACACTCCTGGTAGCACAGAGGAAATATCTCCACACTGTGATAAGGAAAGTAAGTGTAGCTCTTTAATTTCTCAAATAGTTAACAGTGATCCAATATACAATACTCAGCACAGGGATTAATAGTCAAGAGGAATTTAGGAGGAGAAAGTACACTTTCAGTTTTCTTTCCTACAATTAATTAGAAAATCCCATATCTGAGAGGAAACATTGTGGAAATGGTAGCTATTTGGATGTGTATTAGGCCATATGCTATCATTCTGCTCTCTGAAGAATGCTTTATTAATGCTAATCTCAGCCCTATGCTTTGACAGACGTTACAGTTTCCTTCCTCTGCAATTCCTAAAGCTAATTTCTATTATGGGGGGGCACATTATTATTTTACTAAATTACCTCATCTTCTGGAAACAAATTTACTCTTAAACTAGGAAACTAAATGGCTTTTTTAACGATGCAAATCAATTTGGAAATTGTGCATTGATGACTTATTTTTTCTGCTTCATTCTGCATTTTTTTTAAATAAACACAAGCTGCATGTATTAGGAGGTGGCTCATTTCTGAAATCTTTGAAAACCAATCTATTCTGACAGCTAGCACTGATGCAAGTGGAAACGGGTATTTTGAATTTATACTAAGGCATTACTCAGAAGCCTTTTATTAAATTAAACACCCTATCTTCAGTGGCCAGGGAAACCGTAAAACATCTGCAAAGCATGCTGCAATAAAATATCATTCATATTAGAATAGTTCTGACATGGAACCTCTTCTGCTCCCATTGCAATAACTGGGAAACGTCTGTTGACATAAATGGGATTGTGGTTGGACCCATGGTTTTCCTGGCCATTGTAGATGGGGCTCTGTTAGCATGGTTTTTATTGACAGATTTATAGCATGGGTAAGCCTTGTAAACACTGCCTAGAGAAAATAGCCTCTTTGTGTATGTCTACACAGCAGTAACGGGGACTATAAAGATGCAATGTAGACCCTCCCCTTCACAGGAACACCACTCCAATCCTGAATGTCTTACCTGGAGGAGCAGATCTTCTGATATAATCTGTGCAAGGCTCATTCAAGTAAACTTTTCATCCTTTCTCTGAACTTTCCCTAGAAAAGTATGTCTCATTCACTTGCTGAGACCCTTCAGACAGAGATGGCTTTGAATTGCGTGTTTACCGCTACAAAAATCTTTATAGAGTTAGTTGTTAGTTTAGTTTACTGGAAGTGACTATATGAAGCTCCCAACCCCTTCTTATTCCTTGTAGTGCTCCCATTTCCACAATAAATATGGACCCCACTTCCTTGTTCTTATGACTTTTGTGTGTGAATTCTAATAATCTAATCTATTTTTACCATCTCTAATCCAATGAGAATGCACCTGGTAGGAAGTCACTGGAAGCAAAATTGTTATTTGAACAACATTCCTTGGAATTGCAAAGAATGGATGAGTTACCACCCTGGTTACCAGCCTTATAATTTCTTGTTTCTCATTGCACTTAGATTTGACAGAAAACATTTTCATCAAAATATTTTTTCATGGAAAATATCTTTTTGAACAAAACAATGTTTGCAGTAATTTTTGGGGGGTCAAAATGTTATAGTTTAAAAAAACGGACATTAAACATTTTTTGTTTTATTAAACATTTTGGATTTTGGAAAAATGTTTTGATTTTTGTTTGTAAAACCTGAATTTTACAAAAAACTAAAATTTTACTCTAGACATTTTTCACGTTTTCTCCCTCTTCCGTACCTCCCCCCACGATTTTTGTTTTTTGCCTTTTAATCAAGAATTTGAGAATTTTTTCAGGGAAAGTTTTGTAAAATGTCCCATGAAAAATAATTAGCAGTTTTCAACCAGTCCTAAGAGAAATGATCTGAAATAGATAGGATGAAATTTAATAAGGACAAATGCAAAGTACTCCACGTAGGAAGGAACAATCAGTTGCACACATACAAATGGGAAATGAAGGCCTAGGAAGGAGAACTGCAGAAAGGAATCTGAGGGTCTTAGTAGATCACAAGCTAAATATGCGTCAACAGTGTCACACTGTTGCAAAAAAGGCAAACATCATTCTGGGATGTATTAGCAGGAGCGTTATAAGCAAGACACACGATGTAATTCCTCTGCTCTACTCCGTGCTGGTTAAGCCTCAACTGGACTATTGTGTCCAGTTCTGGGCACCACATTTCAAGAAAGATATGGACAAATTGGAAAAGATCCAGAGCAAAGTAACAAAAATGATTAAAGATCTAGAAAACATGACCTATGAGCGAAGATTGAAAAAATTGGGTTTGTTTTGTGTTGAGAAGAGAAGACTTTGGGGGGGACATGATTACAGTTGTCAAATACATAAAAGGTTATTACAATGAAGAGGGAGAAAAATTGTTCTCATTAACCTCTGAGGATAGGACAAGAAGCAATGGGCTTATATTGCAACAAGGAAGGTTTCAGTCCCTAACCGTCAGGGTGGTTAAGCACTTGAATAAATTGCCTAGGGAGGTTGTGGAATCTCCATCATTAGAGATTTTTTAAGAGCAGGTTAGACAAACATCTCTCAGGGATGGTCTCGATAATACTTAGTCCTGCTTTGAGTGCAGGGGACTGGTCTAGACAACCTCTTGAGGTCCCTTCCAGTCCTACATTTCTATGATTCTCATTGTAATGGCCAGTAGAGCAACATGGAGCTCCCAGTGTTGGAAAGTGGACCAGTGAATGGGATCCTAGGTGGTGGAATATCTGACTAACCTGAAGAAAAGGGAAAAAAATGTGGGATGATCTTTTTCTGCACATAGGGAAAGAGATGAAAAGTGGCCTGGACCATATGTTCCAGAAGAAGGAAGAGGAAATCACTACAGGTGGACAAGTCACTGATTCAGGACTACTGCAGGAACAAGAAGGAAATGTGAGTATGGAGACAGTTCCAAAGAAAATATTTTAATGAGTGGCTAAGGGCTCAAGAAAAGATAACAGCACAGCTGTCTCAGGAAGCAGCCCCCGCACCTGTAGTCTACCACCTGCCCAAAATAATTTTACTCCTCTCTCTTCTGCCTCCTTTTCTTCCCTGCTCTTCTGAAAGCCAAGTTGGCTGAGCTTCACATCCTCTTTTCTCCTTATCCCTCCCACATCCTGATGGGAATGTTTGGCCCAATCACCTCTTCCCCATCACCTCTATCTAGCTGTTCAGGCACACTATAGGCAGTCTGAATGAAGAGGATTTACTTGACATATTATATACTGAGTCCAATTTGCATGAATTATAGCTTACATTTTGGTTACATTCCTATTAATTTATTTTTCATGTTTTCTCATTAATGCTGCAACTGTTCTTTTCTCCCTACCATTTTTCGCAAGATAGTTATTTGATTCCCTTAGACACCAAATGGTTTTCTGGCTTATTTTTTTAATTAAAGTACAATGTTGTAGAGATATAAAGGTCTAATATAATTTTAAGTGACTGGACTGAGACTCAAAATTTCTGATTTTAATTCCCAGCTCTGTCCCAGACACCCTGTTAAACTTAAGTGAGTCACATCACTCTCTTTGCCTCAGTTTCTCTTCTGTGAAATAGGTATAATACTTCCTTTCATCTCCTCTTTGTCTGTCTTGTCTATTTAAATTGCAAGCCTTCTGGAGTACGGTCCAGGACTATTTCTGTACAGGGCCTACCACAAATGGGTCCCAATCTCAATGCTACTGTAATATAAATAATAAGAAATAATAAACATCTATAGATTCTTGATCTTGAGTCTTTTTATAATCAAAATATTAAATTATTTGAGAAACACAATTCCACTTTTTCATAAACTCCCATGCCATGGGAGACTCAACATGTTTCCTCCAAAATTTACATTTGAATAATCCCCTCCACAAAAAGAAATTTAAGATGTAAGATTATGGATTCTCAAATTTGCCATCCTCTCATGCCCTTTTCCCAACCCTTTGATAGCACTCTGTGTAATCCTGTCAAATCATGGGACAATACTATGCCAGGATGGGTCAAATAATTACCCAGCTCTGCAGAAGTCAACAAAACAGTGTACAAAGTCCAGGTTGGAAATGTCATTTTGGTCTCATCGTAGGATGATAAAGCAAACAATTTAGAACATCAGCACTGAATTAAACAAATTCCCCTTTCCACAGGTTGGTAACCAAAAAGAACTCTCTCTCTCTTCCTGTTCATGGTGTTAATCAGGGATCAGCTTTTGATGTTAATGGTCAGAGCCAATGTGGTAAATACACTCCAACATCCACCGTGCCTCAGAGGAAACATTCTCCCTCTCCCATTTCTCACTTGAGTCCAGGAGATTCCCAAATTTGCTACCTCAAGCTCATCTACTCGCTCATATAGCGCCAAGACAACATTCTGATGTGTGTGTGTGGAGAGAGAATATGTCTTGAGTTAAAAATGTGGTAGATCTATTTAGATCCCTTAGCTACTTCTCCCTTCACCCTGACTAAGGAGAGCTAGGCACATACACTGAGTGGTGAAAAGACCCCCTCCCCCAAAGCATTTTATGCTATTTGATGTTAGTTACACAATACTAAACTGTGAGATGTTGAACTGGCATCATTATTAACAAACAGGAAGCCAGAATGTCACTTTTAAGCAATGGTGTGAGCCAATGAGAGCTGTAAGTACTCTGAAAATTAGGCCACTTTTATTTAGGTGCACTGAATATGAATGCAGGAGCCTAACATTAGGCACACAGGTTTGAAAAATTTGTTCTTGGTGCCCATAAGCCTCTGAGCATCTTAAATGGCAAAGATTTTTAAAAGGGACTAGTGGTTCCTTGTGCCTTAGTTTTTAGGTACCCAACTTACGACAACTGTAAAGGGCCTAATTTTTAGAGGGGAGGTGTTCAACACTTTCTGAAAATGAGGTTTCTCAAAGTTGTCTGAAGCTGAGCACTGTGAAACTTGGGGCACCCAAGATTTTGAAAATCCTGGCCAATGATTGAAGTGAATGCAAGTTTTGCTGTTAATTTCAGTGGTAGCGGGCTTGGGATATCATCTCAACTTTACGATTTTGTAGCAGCTCACAGAGATGCTGTGTAAACAGTTTCTTGACAGTGCAGCCTTCTCTAAGTAACCATAGGTATGACGTGGTCTTCATTTATGTCAGCTCCATCAAGTTGTCTTGACATGATTGAAAAGCCCTGTTAAGATGCAGGTTAATACATCTGAAGCCATGTTAGCTAGCCATGTTTTTGCTTTGCCTACACTGCAACACAGCAAGCTAATGTGCAACAAGAAAGGGTCCAACCTACACTGAGTTAACTGGACTGATAAACCAAACACTAGTGCTATTGACTAGTTAACCACCTAAACAAATGCTGCCACAAATCTTGTCTGTGTTTCTCTTCTGGAAGCAGTCTCTCTAATCTCACGCTGCATGCACACACAAAGAATACTCTGGACTGATGACAGATGTGAGGTAATGTAAATAATCTATTCCAGCAGGGCAGCCGTCTTCTATGTTTTCCATGACTGGCAGTATACAGAGGATATTTATAGGCTCTCAGGAATCTGTTCTCACGACAACAGAGCCTGGCTATATCAGCTGTCATCTTTTTATTGTTTAATTTTTGTAGCAGTTTTCTTTCAGTTTACATGCATAGATTAGGTAAGATGATATGTCCCAGGTAATATGAAATAAGACAAGCATGAGAGTGGAATGTGGCAAATATGAACACACTAAATCATAAAGGGGAAGACATTGCTGCGCTTATAAATTAAGCAAGGCCGACCACATCTAGTCAAAACCACCCAATTTATCAGGAAAAGTCATTCACAAACCGATTCTTCAGTCGCAAAAGAGAGGATTTCCACTTGGTCAGAATGATACATTTTTATGAGGAAGGTTTAAAACATGGGGGCAGGTTTCTTACTATACAAAAACGTGATCAGTTTTGGTTTTGCGATAGTCATGGTATTAATTCCCAACAACATCTTCCTGAAGAAAATCTAGTGAGATTGTAAGGCCTTTGGGTCAAGGATTGTCATTTATAATGATACATGTGTACAGTGCTTAGCACAACAGGGACCCAATCCCTCATTGTACAATAGAACCTCAGAGTTACGAGCACCAGACTCACAAACTGACCAGTCAACCACACACCTCATTTGGAACTGGAAGTACTGAATCAGACAACAGCAGAGGCACACACACACACAAAATACAGTACAGTACTGCGTTAAACGTAAACCAATTAAAAAAGGAAAGCAGCGTTTTTCTTCTGCATAGTAAGGTTTCAAAGCTATATTAAATCAATGTTCATCTGTAAACTTTTGAAAGACCAACCATACCATTTTGTTCAGAGTTACAAATAACCTCCATTCCTGAAGCGTTCATAACTCTGAGATTCTACTGTTCCGTCCGATTAATAATTATAACAGGCAGTCCAGCACAATCGCACTATATCTGCTGAGTTCAGAATTACAGCTCTACCACCAATCTGAAATGTAGTGTCTCACCAAGAATACGTCATTACTATATTATAGATACATTATGAGACAGGTCTGAAAACTGAGTGAAGACTTCCTGATGTTTTCTAAGATGGCTGAACTATGGAAGTTGAGTGTTCATGACTCTGCTCTCTGTTTTTTGAAACCTACCAGAAGTGATAACAAAATAGTAGTCATCAAATAGTGTAGATCGTGTCAGCTGAGTTGCTTGAAGAGCTAATCTGACCTAGGAAATTTAGGAGATTGGGGGATTTATCTACAGAAAGACCCCCAGTTTAACCCATTAGGTACTTCATCTGGTGACAGCTCCTAAATGAGGAATGCTCCAGATAAGACTTATTTTTCAAGAACCCGTATCAAATTTTTAAGCTCTTTTTTCTCCAATAGCCAATCATAATGCATAATGACAGAATTCATGATCTCCATAAAGGAAAAAAAAACAGCACTTTGTTTTAAAACCTGAACCTGAAATTTCCCCATTGGCATGATCAGAGACACCCAGAAGGCTATCAAAGGGAACGGCATAGGAACATCTAGATTGCTGTCTTTGCCATACCCAGCACAATAGTTATTTCATAAGTATCCTGCTCAAGTCCTAGTACATGATAATTGGCTGGTATGACTAAGGTCACCAGCACACATAACTCTGTAACAAGGATTGATTTCAGAAGGGATGTAAGGAATGCGTCCTTAGAGACTTGGTCACACAAGCATTTTTGAGGAAAAAGCGATGTGAATTTAATTACCATTGGTATTAGACCAATAAGGTTAATATCATTATTATTATTATTATTACAGTAGCCCCTAGAAGATGCAACCTAAATGATGATCCCATTGTGCTAGGTGCTGTACAAATGCATGGGAAGTAAGCGTCAATAGCTTACAATCTACATAACATGCATTATGCATACATAGAGCACGCATGCAGCAATTATAAAAACATAGATGATTAATTCCTTCCCATTCCCTAGTTTGTCGGCTGCTTGGGGGAACGGGCAATGTCTCCTCAGTGTTCTGCACCAGAATGAGCAGAGTCTCACCACTCAGCAAATATTCACTTCACTTAGAGATGGACCTGAACTGGAATTCTTGAACTTGGGGTTTGTTAGGATCCATCTTATCAGGTTTGGATCCAATCAGATTCCACATTTAGAAATGGACCATTTCTGCTTCTAGGATTTGGAAGTGGAAGTTGGGTTTCACGCCCAGCCCTCCTCCCGCTGCAGCCTCAGCCCACTCGTTCCCTCCGGCTTCCTCATTCCAGTCTCCACCTCTCTACTCCTCTGAAAAATGAAGCATTCCCCAGCCGCTCCCTCCTCACAAATAACCATTGGCTCTTGGGCAGCCAGGCTCCCTCCTTCAGGGACCTCTGCCTGCTCCTTTTAGGGGTATAGGGAAGGAGAGAGGAGCAGAGGGCTCAGCTGTGCGAGGCAGAGCAGCAGCTACAGGGCCATGGACCAGCTGTATACCAGTTGGGCGGTGTGGGTGGCGGCAGCAGCCACGAAGCCTTGCAGAAAAGTAGAGCCCATCCTAAATGAATTAAATGGGCAGGATCTCCAATTCCCTCATCTGCTCCCCTTCCTCAACCACAAACCACGTCCAAATTTCAACGCAATCTGCTAACCATGGTGGCTGTGTCTCTAACTGAAGGGATAAAATCACTCTCAAATATAGAAGACACTAAAAACTACCTATCCTCATACGCCAGATGTTAAGCATACTCTACAGAATAATCTTTTACTGATTACATATCTTTCCAGTGAACGATACTAGACAGATAAATTAATCAGGAACATCAAACCATTTAAGAAGCCATTTGGCCAAGAAGCTTTAACCACTTAGACAAACTAATTTTGCATTATTTCCTTTGATCTCCATCAGCAAAAATGCCTGAGTCTAGATTAGCCCATGAGAAACCTGCACCATAGGATGTTAGGGGGACTGCGTTATCCAAATAAACTACAGGGCTGGCAGAATGGGCATACGCAGCAGGGAGGAAACACAGCACCTTTGCACACCAGAGCTTCTCACAATGACTTTTGTTGATGATTGCGCATGTTTGGTTCTACTTGTTAAATCTTGTTAAACAGGAAACAGGTTTTGAGGCAAGAGGGTCCCTTGGAGTTCAAACTCCTGCTTTCAAATGTTCTTACAAGATGCACAATTGGCACAGACTTACAGGAAATATTTAATTAGAATCGGAAGGCACTGGCTCCACCAACCTTATTCTCTGTGTGCTCCTGTTTCAGTGATTTTTGCCGGTAGTTTAAATTGGTGATTTATTTTTTATCAACCAGTGGAGAGTTCAACAAAATCAAGGGTTTGAGTGGAGCGTGCTGATGCAGTGGGTGGAGGGGAGGGGTGAGCATTAAGGAATATGCTTATGAAGTAGAAGGACTGCAACTAAACTGAGAGTGACATATTTATGAGTCCAGTATCAGTTGCCTGCACTGATAAGCCATGGTCATTAAAGGAAGGAAAAGGCACCTTTGTGTATATAAAATATACAAGATTCATAGCCTGAAAAGACTGGACAGGAAAGCATTAGGTAAATAAAGGATATCCCATAAAGCATAATGTGAAAATTAAGTTACCTCATAAGGGAGGAAGGTTGTCTATGTCTGCAGTAAGACTGAAAAAAAATTAAATTCCTTTATTTCATCCCAAGGTTAATTGGCTTTTTGTGGTTCAGGGTGAGGGCTGGATTTGCTGTTGTTTTTTGAAAAATATATTCAATGTCCGTTCCACTTGAATGGAATCTCCCTGTGTCCCCATAACTGTTCACCATAGACCCACATGGGAGGCTGCGAATGAGCATCCTGTCCATTGTTGTCAGAGTGGAAAGAAAAATGGAAACACAATTTCACAGAAATCTGACATTTCAGGGTTGTTTCTGTTTTGCAGGGTTCACATGGGGAACAATTTTTTAAAAAAATTCTTGCAAAACATCTTGAAATTTCATTTTCTCCCATCTTCCCCTTTCACCACAGTGCAATAAAATGAATGACATCCAAGGTCTGTCTGTCTGTTTCATTTTTCCTTTTGCCACTCTGTAACTTTCCAAAGTGATAGAAGTTTTGAAAATGTATAAAGTGGTGAAAGAAATAAAGAAGCCTAGATAGTATTCATTTTATTACATTTGGTAGCAAAAAGGAATGAAGGAAAAAGGAAAAGAGGGGGAGAAAGAAAAAAAAAGCTAACATTTTGAAAAATGTTGACAAACTCAGCAGTGACCAGACTAGACCACAGATGTTCAAAGTTTTTCAAATGAAACTTTTCTTGCTGCAAAATGCAGATTCGAGTCGACAAACATTTTGTGCATTTGTGTTGATTTGGGTGAATTGTTTCAAACAAAATGAAAAAAAGAAAAATGTTTGTTTTGACATTATCAAAATGAAACATTGGGTTGTTTGGTTTTTTTAGCTAGACTCACAAGAGGACTTAGGCACCATTCATACACTGAGGTGGTGCCCTCCCTTACCCACTACACCCAGTAATTCAGTGGTTCCAAGTCTTCCCATTGCTAGTGAGTGCACCCACTGCAAGGCCATAGAGTATTCTTTGGGATGAGGTGGGGTCCTCTCAATCCCTCCTGTTCCACATTGTAAAATAATTAAATATTATTTGCGCAGAGCCTGAAACCCAGCAACTCCCCTCCCACATGGTGTCCTATCTACAGGACTAGTAAGTATGAGGCTCGGTCTACACTTACCTCCGTGATTTGGCAGCAGTCGACAGGAGTTATGCAAAGTACGCAAAGAACTTGCGTAATTCCCGTCGACTGCTGTGCTTCTCTTCTGTGCGCCGTCTTCACTGCCCTGCACCGATGGGAACCGCATTCCCATCGATCCAGCACTACACCACTTGAGGGGGTGTATTGATAACGTCGACTTCTGGATCGACTGAGCGGGTCTTCACTGACCACTCAGTTGATCCAGATAAGTTGATCTGATGGCAGCGACTTTGCCACCCTTAGTGTAGACATAGCCTGAGAGGGCCACCAACGAACACCGCCTCTGTTTTGTGAATCTAGACACTTCATTTCCTTTGCTTTGACTAAAAAGGTTAAAGATGCCCAAAATACTTAGTTGGACCCAAAACAAAATTTTCCCAACTTTTTCGATTCACCAAACCTTTTTTTTAAAAGATCAGTTTTGGTTCAGGATCAATGGAATATTTTTTTTTAAAAATGTCTGGAACTGCCAGCACACTGAAAAAAATCTGATTTGCACAGCTCTATTCCAGACTGATAAAACAGCACAGAAATAGTATGAGGGATGGTTTTTAGTAAGAAACAAGGAGCAAGGCATATTAGACCTTGCTCAGGCAAATTTTAACTGAATGACATGAATGTTACTTGGCTGGCTAGCTATTGACATTGCTTTTGCATGTTAACATACCACAGTTAACAGATATCAAAAGAGGGGAAGCTAGTAATATCCCCCACCACCACCTCCTCGCAACAATCACTTTGTAGACTCACTGCATTAAACAGTATTTTCTACTTTGAAGTAAATGTATCAAAATAAATACCCAGGACTCGTTCCTCAGCTGGTTCCTTTGACTTCAGTGGAGTGAGGCCAGTTTACACCAATTGAGGATCTGGTTCACAGGAACCTCCTTGAAATTTATGGAAGGATGTTGTTTATTTGTATCAAACCAATTAAACTTGAAAGATATCCTTTAGTTCTGCAGTCAGTATCAGAGTCCCTGTTTATAACTAGGAAGCTGTGTGGTTTAAGAAACAATCAAACAGTGATAAGTCTCCTCTGGAAGTGCAGTTGAGTCCAACATTGGACTATCTTTCCCCTTTAACCAGAGCCCTCTAGGATTTCTTTATTTTTCGTTGTTTGCTTTCACATGGGTCACTTTTAAATACTTTAAAATACGACGATGTATGATTCAGAAAAAGAGGGACACAGGACGTCATTTACACAACGCACCTTCAAGGCAATGCGGCTTCACTTCATTAGGTTTGGGATTTTTGACTCCCGCTTTCTCCCTTTGATAGCGTCTCAGCTCTGTCTCTAATAAATAACTAGTCCACGTCACTAAACTACGGCACATAACTCAGAGCAATTTGTTACTGTTGGCAATGTCTGTACAGCAGAGGCCCAGGAATAGTCCAGCATGGAAGCAGCATTACCTCCCACTCTTAAAGAGCATGATTTCTGCCTGATTACAAAAGGGGTCATTGGTAGGACAACATAGGGAAGGTCACATGCATTGACTTGCACAGTAACTGCATGGGTTGAATTCTCCTCTCAGTCAGATTTACTCCAGATTTACCTTACAGTATCTGAGAGCAGAATTTGGTTCCATCTTTTCAGCACTGCAAGTCTAGTGGGACATTCTAAAGCTCGCTTGCTTGCTCTCTTTCTCTCTATATATCTATAATCGCTGAAATTTTTAAAAAAAATCTTAAGCAAATAAGTTCTCACACCCAAAGGTTGATTTAAAATATATAAATCCTTCTAAAGGCAATGATATAACAACAACATTACTAAGTCTATGGCCTTTACACAGCACTACTCTCGGTGTGTGGTTATAAAACCAATTAGTCTGTATAATTTAAAAAGAAACTGAAACAGATAACAAATGTTTTGCATTGATTTCTGCTTGGCTTCCGTGATCTTTGACACAGGGACATGTCCAGTACATGGCATGAAACAGGGCAGTCACTCCCCTGTGGAAGAGCCCTGTGGCAGGGTAAATATTTTCTTTGTGTTTGTCATATGAAATAGTTAAGTGGGAATCAGGGATGGGAGGAAACTGGAATTCTCAAGGTCCAGCATGGAAATTTGGTGGCCATTAGCCCTGGTAATAATAAAAAATAAAGGTTGAATTGTTTCATGTCTAAAAAGGGAGAAAGGGGAGTTCAGGGCTCCCAAAGAGGGGAGGGTGATGGGAAGATGGGAGCTTCCCTCCCAGGAAGTTTAGAAATGCTTAGGGAGAAGGAATAGCAACTGCTGCCTCCTATTCACAGAGAAGGGGCGTTTTTGTGTGAGATACTCAGAGGTGAACAGTCTCAGTGTTTCTTCTCTGTTTCTTTGTAAACACTTGCCAAAGTGTCCATCTCATCTGCTCTTTTTCGTATAGCCATCTTCCTTCAGACCACTTGAGTACACAACACTGGTAAGATACAGAGCTCTCCGGATATAAGGAAAGAGCATCTTATCTACAAGCCTCATTTTTAGGAGTTGGTAAGTAACTGGTCTCATCCAGTGCCAGGATACTTTGAGTGAGCTTGCAAAATACTGGGACATGCCTGAAGACAGTCAGATGGCCAGTGAATACTGATACTGTAACAAGGCAGGAGGTCTGGAGGAGTGACAATGTGATGGACAGCCACAGCCACAAAACCTTGTTATGGCTATGACAGCCAGAGCTCGGCTGTCATTTGTGCTCTAGAGCAGTGGTTCTCAGCCATGTGTCTAAGGGGTCCACAAAAGCCTTAGACTGAAAACTGACTGAACAGAACTCAACTATATACATACAGACAATAGATTCCCAAAGGGGTCCACACCTCTATTAGAAATTTCCAGAGAGGTCCTCACCGACAGTCAAATATTGTAGAGATCTGCAAATGAAAAAAGGTTGAGAACCACTTCTTTAGAAACTGCCAACAAAAAATTATTTTAAAACTTTTTTGTTGACAAAAAATTTGCTTTTTAAAATGGGAAACTTTCACATAAAGCTTTCTTTTAATTTTCCATTTTTCATCAAAACCAAACCTCTCAAAACTTTGCTATTTCAAAGTTTCAGAATGTTGGTTGTCAGTTTGTTTCCTTCTCGCCATGGAGTGCAATAGAATGAACACTGTGCAGGGTTTGGATGGTTGGGTGCTGTGTGTGGGGTTGTGAGATTTTTAGTTTTTGCCACGCTAACTTCTGAAAACGTCCTCAAATGTGTAAAACTTATAGAATGGCAAAAATAAAAATTAAAAAAGAAAAATGAAAGAGTGAAAAAAGCCAAACAAAACTAACCCTAGATATCATCCAATCTACTACATACATTCGCACAAAGGAAAATGAATTGGGATGGGAAAAGAGGAAAGATGGGGAGGGAAATTTTGGAATTTTCAAAAAAATAAGTTGTGAAAAATTTCAAGGAAACAAAACATTGTTTCATTTTGGGACAAAGATGACTTTGAATGTTTTTATCGTTTGTTTTGGGCTTTGTTTTTTGTTTTCCCCTTTTATCAAGCCCTTCTTTTGTGTCCCAAACAGCATGTGATAAGGAAGAACCAGTTAGGCACCCACCATCTTTAAGCACAAACCAAGATTATTCTGCTCGCTCTGGAGCTGGGAAGCAGTACAGCGTAATATTCATTTAACAGAGAGAATTCCAAGAGCTGTGTATAAAAGCCCCCAGAATTGTCCAAGACATTCACTTTGGCCCAGAGAGGTCTCTGTGAGAAGTGCTGTCATTCCCAGGTAGACAAGGGAGATCTGAAGAGTAGAGTAACATTATCCAAGCAGTAGGTAAATTATTCTGGCTGCTAATCTCTGGATATACTGTAAGGGACCAAGATGGGGAAAGGCAGCCATTTTGGAGCAGGCTGCAGTAGGAAAGGGGAGGTAAACAAAGTAGTAAGGAGAAAGCCAGAGGGCGGATGCTCTGAAGTCTTCTGCAGCCTGGCTGCCCAGACAGGATTGCAAACTTTACCACTCAAAAAGCCACAGCTTAATTGGCATTCCACAATAACATAAAAGGTGACCATGCTGATGACTAAAAATGTCTACATCAGTAATCTAAGGAGGAGAACAATGGAAAGTGAGCCTATTATCTGCAACACTAAGCAGGAAGATAAACTTAATAGCATAAAGGACAAGCAAAAGATAGCCTCTTTCCCCATCTCCCTTTAGACTTATCTTGGTAGGTTGATGATTAATATCAATGTGTGGGTGCTCCAAAATACTGTATAAGCCCTACACAACTCCGCCAGTTACTAATTGATTGTCTTAAGCCAACAAAATACTATTCCTAAAGAGAAACATTAAAATATATTTATCCATTCTAACCGCATCATCCACAATAGCTACATCTTACGAGAAAAGAGAAGACACCAATCTCTGACAGCTACAATCTGGGGCTTCATTTCAGTTTGGATGTTTCAGATTTGTATATGTCACAGAAGTAAGGGACTGAAATGTGTTTAAGACGGGTAGTTCCACTGAAGTTAATGGAGCTACTCACGTGCTCAGAATTAGACACTGGCTTATGTACTTTGCTGAATCTGGCATCTCCAGAACTGAGCAAGAAATCTCTCAAGAATTTTCCCATGACTTCCAGTACTTACAGTTTCTGGCTGGACTGCAAATCTTGCAAGGACGTTTCTCACTGCTCCAACTTCATTTTGGGCACTGCGATTCCGGCCAGAACCAAGGAATACAAAGTTGCATGAAAAATTAAAAATAACTTAAGCTATCCCAATGCATTCAAACGGCAGAAAGACTCGATGTGCTTCAAGTCTGGGCGTAGGGGTCAGCTCTGCTCATTTACTTGTATATTTGTTTTTAGTCTGAATTAAAGCTGCCTGTTGTTAACATCTTTTCCGTCATTTCTTTCCCTGACTCAGTCTTTTCCAACACTGCCAGGACTGCTAAATCTACCCCCCTACACCACTTATTTATCCCTTGTCACGAACATCCGTCACTGTATCAGCACCTGTCTGAACAGCACTAGAGGAGGGGCAAGGTACTATTTATTTCCTACTCTTTATAGGTGTTATTACAGCACTAAACTTATAAAAGTTTCCATTTAAAGAAATTTTAAATGTTCTTCTTCTGCTATTCCATCTTCCCGTGTGCTCCACTGGTGCTACGGGAGAACACCTTTCACTCTCACACAAAGGCAAAGTGAGGGGCAGGCTTTCCCTTTACTGTACAGCCACACAGATTAATAAGAAACAGCAAATCTGTGCACTCTGTTGCTCAACTGCATGAGCCATACACCACACTAAAAACAGGAACTGCCACTCCTAACATCAGTCTCTGCCTAACACGCTGTGCTGGGAAGTCTGCTGCTTAGAATGGTCCGATTCAGACTGAAACGGCAGCACCAGCTAACCAAAATATCTCCTCATACACAAACACATAAATATATGTAGGAAACCAAACAGAGAATAATGCTTAATTTTATAGAGTTATATATACATGTCTGCACATGTTATATAAACTTTTTTATTATTTCTATTATAGTAGGGCATAACAATCCCAATCAAGAATCAGGACCCGATTGTGATAGATACAGTAAAGACAAGTTCCTTACCCCAGAGAATTTAAAATTTAGCTGTCAGGAAGGATGCAGCAGTTGGACAAAACAGACAAATAGGGGCAAGGAAAAATGAGATAACAATAAGATAAACAGCATTTAGAAGAGAAGTAGAAGTGTGTATATCACACATATAACACTGGTATATTATTAGATTCCTGTTTCCCTCTGTATTTCTCAATTTTCATTTTTGCCCACTGTATATAGTAGGCATAGGCACATGTATACACACCTGCATGCGCTCACAGACACAGACATTTCATTATCTTGCTGCATGCTCTCTTTACCATGTTGTTGTTTGGTTCTGCATTTTGTTTTGCAGATTGTGATTTGCCAGTTTGTTGAGAAGAGTCAAATAGGGTTTTTTGAAAAGGATAGGATGAACCTTTATGGCAAGGCTGGAGTAACATCCAGTGTGTGAAAAGTTTAAAAACAAAACTCACTGCCAGTGCCAAGCAGTGTGAGAGAAGTGATAATATACAGTAGATTGGAAGACAACCGTATTCTCACACTGTTAACAGACGTTGTCTATCTTCACCTCACGCGTCTCTCATTCATTAGATGTTCATACAGATGATGCCACCAGTGTCTCATCCCAGGAAAAAGTCAAGGCCATGGAGAGTTTGGCTTTTGGGACTCACAACTCTGATTGTTCTAAAAACATCCTCTCCCCGCTGGTCCTAAGCTCTTTAACAGAGAGTTTTTCCATCTCTGTGCAAGTCAGCAAAGTGCCCAGAAAACAACAGTCTCCTGAACGCTAATGTTATACTTGTATTCTTCCCTGTGGCACTCCAAGAAATGTGAAGGGATTTGTATATCTGGATAATCATGTGGGATTGAGGGTTATTGTTATGGTTGTTAGTACGTATTTAGAGCATCCCCGAGGGAACAACCACCATTCTGCAATTTCACTCCAGCAAGTGATCTTCTGGAGGAATACCCGTGACATGCGACTTTCAGTTGCTGGTGATCATTGTTGAGAAGTCACAAATTTACTGCCTCAGAAGCATTTGAATAGGAGAAGGCTTACTGGACCCTTTCAAAGGTGGGTTTAAGAAACCTTTACATCACTCCCCGTCCTGGGGCTGGCTGGCCACCAGCACAGACTGTAGCATTAAGCAGAGTAGGCTCAAGGTTATTTCTACTTTACAGTGACTGCTCACGGTCCCCAAAGTTGTGGGGAGGTATAGGCAATCAGAAGAATCCTTACAGGGCTAGCTTACCAGCTAATTAATGATTTCATGAATCTAATTAGATGACAAATAATAACCGAAGCTAAAGGATTCATCCACCAAACACACACAGCTTCTGGACTGATATAATTGACCACAAGCTCCTAAATCATTTGCAAAAGCATATTCAAAACGCAGTGCTCTGAAGTAGAGAAAAAGAAACTGCAAAAACAAACAAGGGTAATAAAATAATACACTATGTAAGGGATAAAGAAAAGGTTAAAGTCAGCATTTTATCTGATAGTCCTTCTTCAGGAAATGCCTGTGAAAACATCTTTGGAAAGTAATAATTCGTTTTACGGATTCCTTTGCAGCTATTTCTTGAAGCAACTAAAGCACAAAGTCCTAGTGCTTTTTTTTTTCAATTGAAAATAAAATAGGTTTCAGTGAAAGCAGAAAGGCATCTGCCACTGCATGTAAAAGGCACGTTGGCTTATTAAAAGTCAAATATTAGAAGATACCAAATTTCTAGGAGAATGATTCCAATTTCTGAGATAAGAGCAAAAGAAAACATAACCATGCTAAAAAGAAATGAACGGTAAGTGATGGCGAAACACAAGGAGAGACTTGAGGGGTAATTTCAAATAGTTACCTAGCCAACTTCTCTCTGAATCAGTGGATGCTATCATCTTGTCTTTCCTCTTTCTTGGAATTTTTAATGTTATTTTACTGACAGATAGTTATGCAAATGAAAGCCATGACATTTTTCTAATTCACGGCACATATTTCTTTTAGACACAAGAGACATAGTCTTTCAGGATAGGGGCCATGTTACTATCAAAACTTATTAAATGCAATAAGGAAGACACTTTCATTATTATAACAGCATCTTAGTCAAAAAAGCATTGCGACTATCAGATCTAAAAACCAGTGTAACTCTACTTCATTGGAGTTAGACTTGGTTTACACTAGTGTAAATGAAGCAGAGTCTGGCTCGTTATCTCACTTGCTTCCAAAATCTTTCATAGTGGCAGAACTATATCACTATATCATCTATATCACTAGACAACAGTAACTGGATGACTGATGATAATCTCTAGATTATCTCTGGAAGTATAGACTTTGGGAGGTGATACTTCTGGGAGCACATCAAAATATGCTGGCCACCCCTAGAGTGAGGCAGAAGTCGACGTATATCTATATCTGATACTCTCTGTTTCAAAAAGACTACCTCCTTCTTTGGGAGTACTGAACTACATATAACTGGAGGCTTTTGGGGACTGGAACATGAACAGCTATGCAACTGCCCAGAACTTCAGCAGTGTTGATGGGACAAACCTTAGTCTTTTCATGCTGCCATGTGTGCTGGTATAGTTGACTAAGGTGAGGGACTGGACCCAAATGTGTCTTCCTTGGTTTTGGTGTGTAGTTTGTGGAGAGGGACAGGGTTGACCTTATAGTACAGGGAAAGGTCAAATGCCTATTCTATTTACATACTACAGAACTGACAGTCACAGCTCCATCTGTTACCTGAATGAAAATGGAAAAGCAACTGCACTGAACAATGGCAGCGATATGGATTTCTGTTTAGAAATTGCTTAAGCAAAACTACAGCACGACTCAGGACTGCAACTAATCCATTTTTAAAAACTTGATGCCCCAGGAACAGCAGCATATAGAAGGCAATAACTATCCTTTTATGCTATCCATAGTTTGCAGAACTGGCGAAAAAAGCAAGTGGAGGGTCAAATGGATTACAAGTCAAGTAAAGCACTGTGCAGACTGAAGATGTTTGAAGTCAGACCACTGGACACATTTGTCAAACCCTTAGAAAAAATAGAAATGTGGAATCAAAGCAGAAACACTTGACAAATATCAACATTTGTCACCTACTTTTATTTTTGATGTACTTCATTTTGAAGACTTTTAAAAAAAAACCAAACTGGACAGTCTAATCTTTCAGCACACATTGTTGGCTCGTTCAGAAAGCAAGGCAATGACAATATTGCTGAAACATGAAGTTTTGAATGAGGACTGATTAAAAGAATCAGTGCATGAAAAGTATGTAATCCATAAAACCATGTTAAGCAACAGTGAAGAGATAGATCATTTCTTGGTGATGTCATCAAGATGTATAAGTGTTTGGGAAGTTCCCCCCCAAAAGACAAACATGAAACAATAACACATTGTCATATTTCAAATTTAAATAAAGGGTCATGGAGCACTTGAGTCAAGAAAAATAGAGAGCTATATTATACCTGGACCAAGGAAAGAGCCATCCTTGATGTAAGTCCATTCATTTCAGGGGAACGGCAGCAGTGACGAATCCGGCTCGACACATTTAGTCTCTGAACCAATATGTGGACAGAAAAGAAAAAAGAATTAGAAACCCTTGTCCTGACCGCTTTCGCTTGTGTGTTTTTCTCAAGCTTTGTGAAGTGTGCAATCCCTGTTCTTCAGACAGAGAGAAGGAGAGACAGAAAGTAAGTCAAGTCCTAGGGTCAGTCATGCTGATGTTTCTACGGGCCAGGGTGCCAGCTCTCTTTTCCTCACCCCTTCCATCAGATGTTTTTCCTGTCTGTGCTGACATCTAGAGCAGCAAAATTCCAATTAGAATCCAAGGCCCTTTAACGTGGTTTATGAGTGACCGTCTCCATGCGGTTTACAGATTTACTGTTCTACAGCCAAGGTATTTCTCTGCATAATGTGAGATACATAACAACAACAATAGCTCAGGCTTCATTTAGGAAATTCAGTAATTGTCAAGTGTGGTAAATCATCTTTAAAGCAAACACTCTTAAAGTCTTAGCGATAAAGTTCCTTCCCCCATGAGGAGGTGATAGCATGAAATGCCATGAGGTTCTGGGCAGGGTTTCAAAGCAGTTAAGTCACATTAGGTGACATATAGTTGCATATTGCTGTGGGATTTCTGGGAATGTTGGCACCTGGGTGACATGCCGGATAATTGTTAACAGGGGAAGTCTGTCTGGTGCCTGTCTTTTGTTCCGACTTCACTTTCATATTTGAGAGCCCTTGCAATTCACAGCAGTGTCTTAGCTTGTCACAAGTGTGGCCTGGTGATTATAGTTGGGCAAATACAGAGAGAACCCATGCATGTTTAAGTCCTTCAAAGTGTCTTTTTTGTTCAGTTTCTATTTGTTAATATTTGACCGGGTCTGTAGTTTGAACAAGTACTTCCTAAATATATTTCAGCCTTTTTGAAAAAAAAAATATATGGTGCTAAGAGCATTTATGGATAGAACTAGTTTTGCAGGTTTAGCCGTCTGTCCTTTCCTTGCACAATGCTACTCTTGTAAAGCGCTGTCTGTCATATAACTCATGAACTCACCATGCCCTCATGGCATCACATTCATTTCCTGGATTCCTAATCAAGATAATTTCTTGGAGATTGTAAAAGCAGGCGATCTAGGAAGATTTGGCTCAAAATATTTACCACTGTGATGGGGGAAAGCTGGCATTAAAATGTTGAAGGAAATATTTGAAATTTTGCTCCACTTTTAACCTGATGTTGTAATCAAAAGTCTTTAGAAAGATGCTCATGAGCCTGGTTACACTAAAATGAACTGTGTTACTGTAATGAAAATTATGGATGGAAGAACATAGCATCACTCAGGTTATTATGCCTGAATTCAGCTTGTTTTGTGCATACAAGGAATTTCAAATACATGTTCCATGCATGTGGGCCAAAGTCTGTCCTGTCACTAAGTATGCACGTAGAAATGTCCCATGGTTGAGAAGATTTCTGCTCCCTCTCTTTTTTAAAGAATACTCAGTTTTTGTTTTCCTGTTATTAATATATTTGAATATTTATATATTACGGTAGTGCCCAGATGCCCTATCATTACAATCTAACATTAGAGCACTGACTGTACGTGATGCTTTACAAACATTCAAATAGATGAGATCCTATCCTAAAGGCCTGCAAGGTGCTATTCCAAATATTTATTAATGGCAAGGATATTTGTGAAGATGCTACATAATCAAAACACAGGCAGCCTGATATCTCATTTACATTAAGGCCCTTTCATGCCACCTCTGGCACTGTCTAAAGTCTCAAAGTGAGTGTAAATTATATCAGTTACCTAGTATTTATGTAAATTATATTTTTACACTCACCTTAAGTCCCCTTTACACTCTCTGGGTAGTACAAAGGAGTGTGACTGTAAATGAGAATCAGGTCCAGAATTTGTTCCTACAGAGCACGTATGTGAATTCTGATGTGTATTGTTGCAAGCATCAAACTTTGTTTACACACTATGTAAAGTAGAGAAAGGAGGAGGCTGTAATATTTATCAGTGGAGGAAACCAGTATATTTGAAAAAGAAATATTAAAGTTCCAGTTCAGGGCATCATGTTGGAACTCAACACAGGGAGAATAGTCTTCTTAAAAAATGGTGGAATTTTCTTAATAACATTTTTTTCAGATTGTATTGCATGATCATAATAAACATTAATAATGGATATGTTTCAAAGGTTGGCTTTGGACAGCATCTAACACAATTGTTAGCCTTTAGGCACTCCCATAATAAACATGATTATTCATAATAATAATAATTGTTCCCCATGAAGCTCACCTCCTATTTCTCCACTGGAAGATAATGGAGAAACCAAATTTCATCTAATTACTCACAATCTCCTAATAGCCCTAGTGGGAAAACAGACAACCTGCATGTTCTTGTTTGCAGAAGTTCAGAGCACTGTTGAACAACTCCCCTTTAGCTTTGTAAACCAAGCCACTGAATAGTTCATGTTTTCAAAGCATAAATCAGGCTCATATCTTGGATGCAACTGGTACAGTTACAACAGGGTCTGTTTAAATCAGCTCAGAAAGTGAAAACCAAATAATGAATGAGCACAGAATATTAGGTTGGCAAAAATCCATCACAATGATTTGTTTTAGAAGTTGCAGCTGATTTACAGGTTTGGGGCCTTCGTTGGTGCTCTGTAGATTTAAGGCAAAATAGTTCAATAAATATTATAGCTAACAACAATTCTGCTGATCCAGGAAATGTTCTAAGGATGACAGTATATGAGAGAGGTACGTGAAACAGCATTATATTCTAGCCAGTCCTGTTATTCTTTTGAACAATATATTCCACTGGAATCCCTAAAGTTTATTAACATTCTGGGACATATTCTCAGTCCTGCCACAAGGCCTTTGCACTGTGGTAGTGGCAGAAAGAGGTCCTAATGCAAGTTTAGCAACATTTCTATGGATTTCCTGGTGGAGGGGCAATCTCTGGGTGGTGTAGAGTTGAAGTAGTGGCTCTACGTCCCCCCAGTCCCTGAAAGAAAGGAAACTTGGCCAGGTCCTTCTCTACTTCCCAGCTATCCCCAGTCACTGGAGACCAGTGGTGATCAGACTTTATGCTGCTTTAAATTGTGCAAGGTGCAGAAATGGCCCCCACCCAGCTTCAGGAACAAGGGGACCATGTGGTATAAAATTACCTTTGTCCTACTCACCCAGGTCTTGCACCAACACAATTCAGAAAGACCAGAAAATCTGTGCCTCAGATTTTAAACTGATCTCTCTTACGCGTGATTTTCTTGGCACTTCACCCCTTCCACATCAAGGAGAACAAACTAAAAAGCCTTGAAAAGATTCATAGATAATAATGCAGGGAGTATAGCCTTTGAAAAGTTGCTTTCTTGGGCCTATGGTAATTTTTCTTATATTGGGAATGAGAATATAAATTGGGAATCACCACTTTCCCCTGCAATGTGCTTGTAATATGTTTTATTTTTATTGCATCATTTTTTAACATCAAACACTTATCCTTCAGAAATAACCCCCATACTCACTCCTGACTTGAAGAACAGGAAATTTTCATACGATTATAGGGATATCCCCAAGTATTTTTCATCATTATCAAAACATTCCACCCTCACTACTGATTATAATCAATTGGAATCTGTTTCTTTCATTTTTGTTAAAGACACTGATGGCTTGGATAGACGTGATTCATACACCTGAATTCATCAGTTTCTTCTGTAAGGACGTTGTCTATGTTCATTAACAGATTGTATTATACAGAGCAAATTTTTCTATTGTACCTTGCTCTGAAACAATAAAAATAGAAATGTAAGCTACATTAAGGCAAGCCAATAGGCCAAATTCAGAGCTGCTGTAAGCAGGTGCAATTCCACTAAGGTCAGTGCCAGGAATCAGGGCTATTTATAGCCCTTCCAATTTTCTATTTTTTTAATTAAAATTAAAAACTCAAGGGGCTAAATTCTACCTTCAGTTAATCCCATGCCACAAAACTCAAGTGAACTGGGCTTTGTAGGTGTGACTAAGGGCATAACTTGGCCTACAAAGAACAAAACGTAATGGCCAGGAAGCCAATACAGAGGATTGACTAAGGCTGTTCAAGAGATTCTCCTGTGAAATCAAACATCAAAAAAAGAGGTCTCTTTAGGCCCATGAAATTAAGAAGAGAAAAATGGTAATGTTGCCCTTCTCTCTGCTGTATGAACTATTTTTAATAAATACTGCTAGTATATAATAAAGGACAATTCAGTTTTATAATATGACATTCATGTAGAGTGGAAATGATGTTGGCAGCTGCAGGATTTTTTTCTGCAAGTGTTTCACATTTTTCCAAGAGATATGGGACAAAGTTTTGTGTAATTTTCGAAGTGACTTGATTATGCAATTCAGCATAACTGCGATTCCAGACTACCTCAAAGACTCCACTAATTTTATCAGGTACCAAGGAGCAACTGAGAAGAAACATTCAGCAGGTATATGGCTATCTTTGATGTACCTTGCTTCCTTTATTAAATGGTCATATAAGACTGAGAGAATGCAGAGGAAGAAAAGATCTAAAACTTCCATAGTTTGGGCTCCTTTGAGCGGTATACCTGAACAAGCATCATGTAGACAATGAATCCTAGCCTAAATCTATTTTCGTTGTAAAAATAAATATAGATAGGTCCCAATTCAACAAAGCACTTTAGTACACGCTTAATTTTAAGCGGATGCTTAATTCCTATTAACATCAAAGGGTAAAATCCTGGCCTCATTGGAGTAAATGGCAAATCAGTGTTTTAATATAAAACTAAACTGCAAAAACATTTTCTTCTTAGAGAGTTTTTCGTGCGGTGCAGTCATTTACAGATTGTAATGCTTTCAAGTTAGAACCAAATACAGGTTGGGGCCAGGTCCTGCCATGCTTACTCACATGAATAGTCATAGAAATTTATGGGAAACCTTGCATGGGTAAGGGCTTGTCAAGTCAAGACCCTGATCCTCTCATCACCTTGGTCAATCATCATAACATTTAAGGTCACTGAGCTGTGTTGAGGAGATCAGCAAAGGAAACTAGAAATAACTTTTCACAACGTGCCATCAGAGTAACTGATGTAGCTTAATAAAACTGCTCTCCTATCCTGTTACCACTGTATGTGAGCAACTCCCACTGAAGTCAGTGGTCCATGTACGTTCAACAGAACCGGATTAGGAAACTGGAAATTTTGGCACTGAAAATATCTAACAAGTTATCAAAAATGACAGCTGGATTACCTTAGTATTAGATCATAATTTAAATATAAAAAGCTGTAACTCATCTGTATGCATCACAAATTCTCAACAGAAAGACCAAAAAGAAAAGGAACCTAAATGAGGCTTCTCTGTCAGGCATTGCTAACACATTCCACTCGTTTCCTTGACACCCTTCTCTTCTCTCTGTCTGAAAACCTACTGGTAGGTTTCACCACACAGGGGATATGCCTCCCAACTCTTCTTGACGTGGTGAGGCAAAAAGGGCTAGAAGAAAGATTTTCTATGAATCATTGTTTTTCTAAAGACTGGTAGCGCCATGTTTCTGACTATGTTGGACAAGAATTTCCCAGTCCTTTCCTAAAGCATCTCCGAAAAGATAAGTTCTGGTCAATCAAGCCCCAGTTCTCTTGTCTCTAGTTTGTGATACGTTTTATGATCTGAGACGCAACAGATTGCTAGCCTGCAATGTTTGGAAATAGTAGATGATTAAACACTCTGGCCAGGTGTAAATGCAACCTTTGTCTTCTGAATGCTGTGTGAGAATTACCTTCCTCCTCAAAGTCCTCAGCTGGCACTGCTTGCATTCAGTATTATAAATGTTCCCTATTGCAGTTACAGCCACGATGACCTCCCACTTTCTAATCCATGAATGAAGCAATGCAATATGTATCACTAGATTTTCCTGAGTTACAACAAAAATGCTGAGCAAGCCACAAAAAATTTGAAAGAATGGGGCCTGGGAGTTGTGTGGGGATTTTTCCCCTCCCTTCCCCTGGGGGATTTTGTACGAGGTAAATAATAAAAAATGTGTAATGATTTACTAGGCTTTTAAACCTGAACTGAAGGTAAGTTTGCATTGCCGTTCCAGATAAATATTCTCACTGGCTCCCTTTTTTCCTTTTCCATGATTGTCGCACCACAGAGTCCCCCAGTCCTAATTTATTCTTTATTCTTCAGAGGTTTGGGCAACATTCAGATCTGACCTTTAGAGTCATAAACAAATTAAACTGTTTCGCAACCAAATAACAAGAAACAATATTGAATAGCCAGGTTTCCACTGAGTTTGTGCTGAAAGGAAAAGACTCCAGAATACAGCACGAGAGAGAGAGAAAGCATGCAAATAATATGGATGTTCCACTCTGCAATTAAAATGCTAACCTGAGGGGCAGGCAGCTCTGTGTCCATACTAGCTAGCATCAGCAGAGTAAGCCCTTACAGAGTGACTCTCAGAAGCCCTTTTATTTACTTTTTAAGGTAGAGTTCGCACCAAGAGGCATATGGTGTAGCAAGATTATTACTGAACAAATACCGGGCGGTGAGAGCACTCTGTGTATTTTCTCAGTACACTGGGCCTGGCTACTGTTCAAGGTGAAATTGAAGGTAGCTAAATCAGTCTCCAACTGTCTTTATTCAACTAAAACCATTTTCTCCCCAATGCTTTTTGCTTATTTGAACTTTGCCTGCCTACAGTTCACAAACCCACCTCTATCTTTGGTCCTGTGGACATGGCCGTGAGGAGCAGTACTGTGTCACCTTCGATTGCCTCTCCTGAACTGATCATTGGAAGTGGAGTAGCTATACCAGAACTAGACCAGAAGTCATTTTTATTCTAGAATAGCGTCCACACAGGGTGAAACGCCACCACGGTTATAGCGATGCAATTATACCACTATAGTGCTGCCAGCCAATCCCTGTGTAGACAAGCCATCGTGAAACAGCCAGATGGGGATTCCCCTGGAACAGTTGGCATTTATTAGCAGCCACAACAGGTCCTTGGGGCCATTACAGTCGGCTAAAAGTTAGATTCCCTAAAGTAAAGTCAACTTTGCCTTCAAGTTCTTCTCAAGTTCTGCTTGGACAGGTCAGAGGATTGGTGCCATTGTCCAGCCACCACCACCTTATTCTATCAAGGCTATGTAAAAACAGAACCCATGGTTCAGCTCATAAATATCAACTTGCTCTCATTACAAGGGAATCTCCTGATTTTACATCCAATTTCCCCATTGAGACTTTTAAATAAAAGACCCACATACAGAAAAGAAACAAAACTGTGAAAAGCTCCAGGGTACTAACACAGAGTACAATTAGCTACATATGGAATGTAGGGCTGGCAAAAATACATGTGCAGATAAAAAAATGTGCAACTGCATGTATATCTGCCCAGGTGCACAGGCAACAGTGCATTTCATGTGTACTAATACCCACCAGCACACACAAATATGCTAAATTTGCATATCTGTCGGTATTCATCTTTGGGAAATTTGGTCCAATACAATCATTATTCTTGTAAAAAATGCTAGTGCCATGTAATAGTTTGAGAAATATTTGAAGATCAAACTCAGTGGATTTGTATTTGGTGAGGAGGACACTATTAATATAAATGTATACAATTGATGCAGGGCCTGATTTTCACAGAGTTTAGACATGCAATTATGAGCACACTTAACACATCTCTAATTCATGCAGTTATTGTGACTGGGCACACAAAGCAGGTAACTGCAAGCACAGTGCATTTAATTACCCCTTTGCTCATGCAATTCAGAATTACACGACGTCTAGGAGTACAAATTACAAACATTTGCCTGCTTGAATTAATTTAATTTTTTAAAAGGAAAATCAGGCCTTAATCTAAACCTGTTTTATTTCTGTAAATCCTTTGACATCAGAACTATGAAGCTTTCTAAATGTTTATGCTACATTCATGACCAGGGTATATGAGCACCTTAAAATCTATACATATGTACATACTGTTTAATCTATTACTTACCTATACACTGTACTGTTTAAAAATGGAAACCCACATCATTAAATCTTTCTCCCTGACTAATTTTTGTTGTGCACTTTGAAATATCACCCCACATTATAAACATCAGTCAAATGGACCCCCCTTTTAACCCACTTATCTGGAACATCCTGACCTTCCCACCATCAGTGTAAATTCTACCAGTTGACCTGTGAACTTTCCAAGACATCACTGGGTTTAGCAGGACACAAAATAGGATCGGACATTTACATAGTTAATGTGACCATGCAGAGTTGCTGTAGCAATGATTAAAACACTCAAACTTACTAATGGGAGGTAGGAAGCAAACTTTCCTTTCTGGCAGATTATTCCAAAATTTCCCTATACAGAGGTTTCATAGCATCACGGAACCATGGGGGTAGAAAGGACAGCAAGGATCATCTAGTCTAACCCTCTGTCAAGATGCAGGATTTGTTGCGTCTAAACCATTGAAATCAGATCGTTATACAGCCTCCTTTTGTAAACCTCCAGCAAAGGATTTTCCTAGGCTGTCCATTCCACTGTCCTACTATTCTTACAGTTAGGAAGTTTATGCAAATTCCTATAAAACATTTGGTATTACTTGCAGTTTGAGATAGGATCCTAGACTACGTGGCCCCTCTGATCCATTGTGGCAGCTTCAAAATTCTGATAGCTCTGCTGAACTAGAACAATTCCTATTCCTATCTGCACAGTCATCTGAACAATAAAGCTTAAGCCACAGGATTTTAGTATAGGAGAGATGATAGTACCAGAGAATGACAGTAGTGGAACACAATGGCCCAAAACTGTATTTTTTCACTATTTGTGGAAAATAATAATTTAGTGAGTGGGCAGGCACTTATATGTAGACATAGCAATTTTCACAAGTAAAAACGGTCTTCTGCTGAAGATCTTCTTCCTTACTCTTTGGAAAAAAAGACTGTTGGGGCTGCAGGCAGAACTGGTGAATGGTGGGAGATCTAGTGTCTTTGGATTAAAGATATAAGCAAATGGACAGCATTTTTCCCCCCATCAGAGACCTGTTTCCCTTGATGTAGATTGCCTACATCCAGCCTACACCCCCCTGAGACCTACATTATGGCCACTGTCCTCATGGCCAGACACAGCTAAACAGGATTCCCTTCAGCAGCCAGCCACATTGCACTTCACTTCCCTGGCAATCTCTTCCTTCCCACAGAGCCAGAGAGACCTACCAAGACTTTAATCATGGCCTCACACAAGATAGTGCAGACTAGATTACTGCTACTAGGCCCATGAGCTTGCCTGGACATTGTTTCTTTCTTGTATCTGCTCCTTAGCGAATAAAATGTATGGTAGGTTTTATCCTCCTGTGGGTTTTGGGGGGTTTTTGTTTGTTTGTTTGGGTTGGTTTGGTTTGGTTTTTTGTTTTGAAAGAGGAAGATAAACACCTTCTTTCTGTCTATAGAGATGGCAACTGAATTCTGTTTCAGCTAGATCATAAATGCAACACTGTACCCAAGTCAATTTTTTCAGAGCCCCGGGAAAACATTCTCCTGCCACTATGCTAGACTTGGGTTTGCCATACCTGCTGTTAAGATGTCTTCCACAGTGAAGCCTACTTATATGAACTGACACTAACACATCTTTCTATGTAGCTTGCTCATCATGGCCGCATCTCAACCCCTACCATGAACAAGAACAATTACAAGGATATTTCTCTCTTCCTACCAGCAAGAATCATGCTTGAGTTTTGATTTGGTTTATTAATATTTATGCTTTTGTTTGTTTTCTGAGCACTCCAGAAGGCTTTGCTGCTGTTTGTTATATCAGGAAGAGTGGTCAAAAACTTTTGGGGGGCACTGATGCTGCTGCAGGTGGGGAGTTATAAATGGCACAGGAGTTCCGAGGCCAGAGACATCGGAGATGATTCAAACTAGCAGAAGGTTGAGGATCACAAGCAGGCAACATAAGGAGGGGGATTTGTTGCGTCTGGATGTGAAGGTAAGATGATCCTATGGGATGAAGGAGGAGCAATTAGGGATAGATGACTTGTTTCAGGTGCATTCTCACGCTTACATAGTAATCACCACTGGGAACTTTTCTCCTGATTATTCTCCTATGTATAATGGTAATTCTGATTACTATGGGTCAGCCTCATAAACTGTTTCATCCACCTGCTGTTATCTCCTGAAGCCTTCTCCAGTTCTTTAGTAATTACTGCCAGATTATGCCTTCTTGCATCATTAATTTCTTTTCCAGGGTGAAGATTCTTCCCAGATCATCCTCCACACACATACACACGAGCACACTTTTTAGAAAGTGTTGGCTTATATGGGGGCAATAGTTCAAAAGGTAAATGGAAAAGAGGATGTAACCTGGAGTGGTTTAGGAACACAAACAGTGCAGAGGGAAAAGAACCTGTGCTTGTTCTTTTCCCAGCCCAGAATTGTTCTAAAAAGACATCCATCATAAGTAATAGTACAGCCATGATTAGTCACTATTGACAGACCTAGAGCCAATTGACTTTTTTATCTGGCTGAGGAGAAAATATGAAGTGTCTTCAGCCATGCATACAATATGCATTTGCATGATTATACCAGATAGCTGAGCAATTAGAATCAATTGTACCAGCTCCTATGTTAGGGACAGGAGTAGCAGGGTTACTATCTAACTTCAGCCTTTAATATAAAAATGAAGAAGGTAGCAACAAATTCAATAAACCATAAAAGCCAAACAAAGCCAACTGGAAGTCCATTTGTTAATAAAGTGAAGGGATCCGAGGAAAAATATAGTTGATGAAGGTGATCATGGTTCTCTAGTGGCTGATGAGGATCAAATACTCAAGAGGAAATCAGGCACCATACCAAGGGTGAGGGGAAAACAAAAACAAATTGCAGAAAAATGTGTCTAGTTCATTTTTCGGGAGACCAAAGTTTAAATGGATTTGCTTATAACATCTTTTATATTCCAGGCATCCATCAGTGCTTTGCAAAGCAAATGAGTGACTGGTTGTGTGGCGAGTGAACAGTCTGGTTTCCACATAGAGAGAACAGAACAGGGACTTTCAGTATTTCCTTTTCAGGTTTTATTTAGATTAAGGAAAACAATAGAGAGAGAGAACTAATACAAAATCTCCATGCCAGAGAAAGCAGAGTGGCCCTCTGTCTCTGCAAGGTTCTCCACCTTGAACCCCTAAACAGCCTGGCCCCTCAGCAGACAAGCGGACATCTGAGGTCTCATCTGTGCAAGAAAATTGCACAAATTTAACTAAATCCTTTTGGAACCCAGTGTAGTTAAATTGGTGCGACCCACTTGTGTGGATGCTTTCATTTCAGTTTAAGAGTGCCTTATAGCCTCTTAGCCAATATCTACAGACAGAAGTTGCACCAGTTTCATTTCAATTGGTTTAAAAACAATTTAGTTAAAACTTGTTAAAACCCCTTATTTAAATCAGGCTTATCTCAGCTTAATTTACAGTTGTAATTTATAAAGCCAGGTTTAATATACAAATGTGCATATAATGGCTTGCACCAATTTCAATAAATCAGTTTTTAAAAAAATCACACCTTTAGCTAAACTAGGGCAAACTGTGTGTAGGTCAAGTCTTAGGAACTGATCTAAGATAAAACAATGTAAGGCACTCTTACACCAAAATAAGTGTCTCAACACAAGAGGATTGCACTAGTTTATCTTAATCAGATTTAGAAGATGACTAAATTACATTAGCATAATTTAATAATAAATTAGTATAATTTTCTCATGTAGTTAAGGCCTTACCTTAATAGGAGCAGTATGTAGAAAAAAAAGAATCATAGCTTCATATACATATGAGGACTCCAGTTCTCCCTTCCACTCAAAAGGTGCAATATGTACCTCCTCATCTGAAAGCAGAACTGAGGCCTTCATGTCAAGCAGTTGCTCAAACACAGCCTTGGATATACGGATCTGTTTTAATGAAGAAAGGACCTTTTGCCAGGGCCTCCGAAGAAACTAAGTGAGCCTCCTCCCAAAACTCAAACCAAAACTTGGTTTTATATTCTAAAGCCATATTAATTTCAATTATTATATTTTGCGGTATTCAAAAGCATGCTAGCTGTGGTGATAAATGCACTGTCTAATGCTAGATTTCAAGGAAAGAGATTTATTTGGGGTTGGCCCTGCCTTGAGCAGGGGGCTGGACTAGGTGACCACCTGAGGTCCCTTCCAACTCTAATACTCTATGATTCTATGAAACACATGCCAACTGCTGTTTTACAAATCCGTTCAACAGAACAATTTTCAAAACACAAAGGTTCAGAAATTTTCAGCCAGTTTCTTATTTCCTCTGACCCACTACTAGACTATGTAGTTAATACCTAAGTTGTACTTATATCTCCAGAGAGAACTTCTAAAGTCCAGTAAGGAACTCAGTCCAATCAGCTCTTGCTTTTGGATGGTTTGCCTCAGCTTTAGAGAATATCACCTCTTCGCTTTTCATGAATAGTCTGCACGTTTGGCAGCTAATCAGCTTCCTAGTACCCCAAAGCACTTAACGCTGGCTGGCTGCCTCATTGATAGCATCTCATCCATTGTTGAATTCTATTCAGACTGTTTGAAAAGAGAAGTACGGGGGAATCCGTGGGGTAATTTTTGTGACTGATTGCTGCTCTCTCACTAACACTATCTCCTGTATAATTTCAAAACCCTTGTCATAGATCACCTAGCAATCTTCCTTCTCTATTTCTTCAGAAAAATGTAACTTAACACTCAAATGTTAACCTTCTGGCTTGAAATTATTTCCCTGGCCTATTACTTAGCCATAGCTAAACTTCTTTTCCTCCTCCCTCACCCTTTTTCAGAGGCCTTGCTGTCTGACTCAAACAGCTGCTTCTCTTTTACACGACCTGTCTTCCCACAGCTGCACTGACAAGCCTTTCCAGGATTCTGCCCAGCCTCCAAGGTTTTCTTTTGGCTCTCCATCTGGCCTGTGTCGGTAGGTTAGTCCCAGCACACAAAGCAAGCAGGATCTCACAAAATTTCTTGATAGCCGCCCTAACTGTATTTCATTCAGTCCTGGACTCATGTATTGCTAGAGGAAGTTCAAGTATCTCTTAGGAGGGATCCAGTTTCTTCAGTGTCCTGCTGACCTTCCCACAGGAGGGACTCACTGATGAACCACTGTGCTCAGAAGATTTCTGATGCTCTCCACTACCAATGAGGCTGTCGTTCTTCTCCCCTCATTCACCTCTTTTCTGTCAGAAAATGAACACCATACTTTAGGGCTACAGTCCCAATTCCCAGCACTTTGGTTGCTGAGGGGGCAACAGATGCACGGGAAAGCTATGTGATCCTGGTCTAGGGGACCAGCTTGTGAATCAGGAGACCTAGGTTCTAGTTCTAGCTCTGAGGTTGCCTTACCTTGAGCTCCTGTTTCCCCATCCCTAGAATAGAACTAATGATGTTTACCCACCTTTGAGATGCGCAGGACAGAAGAAAAGGGCTATATCAAGTGTTAAGTATTCCAGAACAGATGCCAAGTACAGCCATGCTGTTTGCCCATCCCCTGGATTGACTCCCATTTCACTGGAATAAAGAATTAAGGATATTTTACCGACAGGCACAAAAACGTGACTAAGAGTCATAGCAGACAAATAATTAGAGATGGAGAGACCTAGTAATCATCCTGTCCACTCCCCTACAGGGTTCACCTATCCCTACCCCCAACTACATTAAAGAAAATGAGGAGGAGGAATTCATAATTTCTTGGAGAGTGCACTTGACAATTTTATACCCGTCGAGGATTGCTCCACAGCTCGGTCCAGTGCTCTCACAGTATGGACCAAGCCCTGTTCTCAGTGCCCTGCTGAACTAATTAGATTATGCACTAAGAAGCAGGGCCCCCACATGGGGAAGGGGGGGGGGAGAAGGTACAATTTACCAAGGCCTGGGGCCATGGCCCAGGCTGAAGCCCCATGACCATGAGGAAAAAATTGAGGCTAAATTGTAGATCATGCCTGAGGATATTTATAGAAACTTATTTCCCTGTATCTATGTATCTATTTGTCTAGATCTTGTGAGATTTGCTGGAGCCAATCACAAGCAATGTTAGAGCAGTCTCAAGCAACATCTGAACGGAGAGTTGCTGGGCCTGCCAGCCCAGCCCAAGCCCTTCTCTAGAATAGAGAGAGTGTGCTTGTGCAGTGACACTAGGACTTGTAGCTTGAGACTGAGAGACAGAGAGATTTGTGCTCTTCTCTGTGACATGGTCTATCAAGATCAAGGACTGCCAGTCCCAGAGTTCCTTGTGCATAGGCAGGAGGGAGGGATAGCTGGTGGGAGGGGCAAAGCAAAGCACCACAAGACAGTGGGAGCCAGTGCTGCTGCTGCTTCTGGTAGGATTTGCAGCCCCAAAATATATATGAGTAAGTGTCTAATTCACTCACTGTCACACACACCCCATACCGCCATGTCTGGTGGTGGCTATAAATACAAATCAGGCAGCCAGAAACATAAGAAGATAAAAGAAAGGGAACTAAAAGAAGCCAAAGGACACCAATCTATCCTCCAGTTTTTCAAAGCTGACAAGGTCTTTCTGCGGTCAGGCAATATATGAACTAGGGAAGCGGATGAACGAAATCAAGACATCGACAGGATATACCATCTTTATAATGACCAAACAGTCAGCAGACTTGTAGGACTCTCAGGCTGGATGTTATGTTAAACAAAAATAGTGAAGGGGGGACATGGGTCAGAAATGTAGAATATGTAACAGTAATTTCAGAATTCAAACATTTGTCATGGCTCATGAGATTGTATGTATGGGATGAGGGATGGTGGTATGTGTGTAAGAGAAGGCCCGTGTTACAAGTTTGTACTGGGCCCAGAAAATTATGCTTGGGCCTTGATAAGAAGTTTCATATGGGGTGGTGGGGACAGAATCTTCCCCCTCTATCTGGGAAGCAACAGTTTCTGTAATCTCAGAGCTGGACTAAACTCAACAGCCACTTCAACCCTTACCAAAGGGGAATAGCCAACGAACTACATAGTCAGCAATATTTTTTTAAGCATGCAAAAACTTTTAGGAGTGTACACATTAAATAATAATATGCAGATTATATGATAGGTCTTGTCCAGCTATAATATCCATTAGGCCAAATTTCTAGCTGTTTTGCTTTGCTTCATGGGAGGTATGTGGATCATGGGGTTCAAATAGAGGTTGTGAGGTTAGTGGAGTGAGAAAGGTAGGAGAGACTGTAAGATATGGGAGGTGGGATAATGGAGAGAAAATGAGATGGAAAAGGACTGTGACTGGAGGAAGGGGAGGTCCAACTGTAGATGTCTAGGATGATGTTGGGAGCTGAGGGTCTGAAAGCTGCTGCTGCTGCTGGAGAAGAAAGCTACCAAGGTCAGGTCTAAAGTTTCTCCCATTGTTCTAGGCCATGTGGGTGGGGTGTGGAGGTCAGTTGGTGGTAGGGTGACCAGATGTCCTGATTTTATAGGGACAGTCCTGATATTCGGGGCTTTTTCTTATATAGGCAACGCTTATCCCCCACCCCCTGTCCCGATTTTTCACAGTTGCTATCTGGTCACCCTAGTGAGTGGAATAGTGAAGTCTCTGATGGCAGGAGAGGCAGCTTGGGCTAGTAAATAAGGCACTGGCACTGGGAGTCTGGAAATTGGGGTCTATTACCTGCTCTGCAATCTGGGTGAGTCACTTCACCTCCACAGCCTCTATTTAGATAGCAAGCATCTCTGAGGGATTGTCTCTTCTTCTGTGTGTGTACAACATTTAGAACAATGGGGTGCCAAATCTCCACTGGAGCCTCTAGGCAATACGGCGGTAGCAATAATAACAAGAAAACAATGACAGAAGCTGTGAAGTACTGGGCGTAGCTGTAACCCATTACAGACAGATGCTGAGGCTGATAATTTTTGGGTACTGGGGGGAAAATGTGAGGAGGGCAGTGCATTCAGGCTGACACCTTTCAGCCAAATGCTGTTGGAAACAGCTGAGGCCAATGAGAAACACTGGCAAGCCCCAATGCTGCCAGGAAAACTCTAAGGACAGGAGACACCATTTAAACTCTCCATCACAACCCTACCTTTATTCATAATGAAAGACCCAACAGTAAGTTTGTAAGCATGAGGCTGTTTTAACATATCCAGTTTCTGAGTCTTCTTTAGAATGTATTTTTCTGGTTTTTGAATTAAGTAGACTTGGGTAAGAACTACTGAGCTACACAACTTTAAAGTAATGTTTTCCTGTCCTAGTCAGAATACTTCACAGACAGCAGCTGATGGTTCTGGAGGTACAGTATCACTCTTGCTTCACTCCCAAATTTGCACTGGTAACTTTCTTGTTACTGTAATAAAACGTCAATAATTTCTCTCCTTAACTGCCTATGGACCTGATCCTTCAGTTCTTACAGATACACTTCCAATGGGGTTACTCATATGACAAAAATGGCACCATCTGACCCTAGGGATATTAACGAGAATCCTGTGCATAGTGGGCCTGTAGATGGATTCTTCAGTTGTAGAAAGTGCGTAAATGTTTGGCACACTTATGATTATGTCTTAGTGATGCATTTACCATACAGGCAAGTGGTTGATATTCTCAGCATAAAACATCTGATAGAGTTGAATGACTACTGTTTATAATTAGAGTCAATCAGAAAATGGCATTCCCATTCTGCAGGAAATTCTGACATTTTAAGATTTGTTTTAAAAAAGGAACGAAGAATGAAAAATGGAAATTTCTCACAGAACAGAACTTTTGAAACATTCTGTTTAGATAAGGTTAAAACCTTTCATTTTGATAATGGCAAGCCATTATAATATAAAGTATTATATATTAAATATAATGTACATAAGATTTACATTTATATTTTAATATAACATAGAAGTGTAAATGAAATGAATCAAAATGATAAAGCTGACACCAGCAAAACAAAACAAGAAAGTTGAAACAATTCTTTTTGACATTTTCTCACTGACTATTTCATCAAAATCAACATGGTCCTGTGAAAAATTTTGATTTCAACACAACTAAATTTCCAGTGGAAAACTGTTTGGAAAAAAAAAGATTTTGACCAGCTATAGTTATAATAGGTAACAACGAGGTTATTACATGTTGCTCAGTTGCATATTTCTTAATGTCTTTTTATTGTCCCTCAACAGGTGACAGTCAGATCACACAGGTATAATTGATCAAGGGCCACATGGAAAGGGATTTCAAAGACTCCACAATTTGGGGGAGTGGGGCGGAGGGGAATATATGAAAGGTTTTGCAAGGAAAAACAAGTTTTGCCATAAAGGACCAGGCTCTAGCTGGTGAGATCCTGCAAAAAACAGTGTTCCCAAGCATTCATTCAGATTCTAAATGATCGTTCAGTTCAGACATGTTTGTATTTATTATTCATTATTCATGTGAATAGGTTTTTGTTCACATGGATGTTTAGGGAACAGATATTCTTCATGTTAATACGTATATTTGCATATAACCAAGAGTGTTTGCTATTCATGATTTGCAGTTCCTTAATTTCCTATTTAAAAGTTTCAGTAACTAAATAAAGGAATAGGGACAATTATTTATGATGAACAGTTCACAAAATAACTAATATGCTGTGCATTTGCTTGTCACAAACACATGGTAAGTATTTCAGAAGAATATACACAGATACCAGGATTGGTTCAAAACCAGAAAACACAACTTACTTGCAATGAATAATTAGATCAGCTTTAGATCAGCCATTAATTAATAAATTCTGGCATTCTGTCTCCTTCCAGCAGGGACCAATAGCTAATGTTCAAGAGAAAGGCTTAAAAAAAGCATACTGTACCTAGGTAGTCATGTTATCTTTGCACATTGAGCAAAATACCTGCCCCCTGTTGGTTATAGATCAACTGTGTGATTACATAAAACAGAATAGTGACTAGGAAAGCGATTTTTACCTCTCTGTACGATACTGGGGGTACCAATACTAGAATACTAGCATCTCCTGAAGATTTTAAAAAGGGTGTTGAAAATTGGAGTGCATGCTGGAAAAGCCACAAAATCAATTAGAGGGCTGGAGAAAATACTTTGCAGTGTTTAACTTATGAAAAAGACAATGGAGAGGTGACTCAGTTATGGTCTGCGTACCTTCAAGAGGAGAAGATACTGGGTACTACAGGACTCTTTAAAATAGCAGAGAACAGCATAACAAGAACCAGTGGGTGGAAGCTCACCAAATGTAAGTAGAAATAAGGTTCAACTTTTTAACAATGAAAGTGATTAGCCATTTGGAACAAATTACTGGGGCAAACAGTGGCTTCTTCATCTCTTAATGTCTTCAAATCAAGACTGGATGCCTTTCTAGAAGATATGCTTTAGTCAAACAATCGGGAACAATCCAGGGTAACGGGGAAATTCTATGGCTTGTGATATATGGAGGTCAGACTAGACTAGATGAATCTAATGGTCCCTTCTGGCCTTAAAATCTATGAATGATGTTGGCAATCAAAGGGGCTCACCTTTATTAATAGTGACATTTAGCAAGTTTCCATGGGACCCACATTTACTAGTTGCTTTCAGCAATTGTCCTTTAAACTGTTTCTCCTCCTGATTCTCATCTTTTGAAGTCATTAAAATTCCTGGTTGACTCTTCTGAAGGAAAAAAATTCATGACATTATTAAACAGCGTCATCCATTTTCAATACACCCATTTTCAGATAATTTTTCACGGTAGAGTAGGGCCATATACTTGTTATCACGCCAATTTTCCCAGCTGTTGTAGGTCTAAATGCAAAGACTCAGTCATCAAGCAGACAGGAATTTACATCCATCAGAAGGAAATAGTATCTCCAGATTTTTTCATAACCTTGCCAAATATTTTCATGACAAATCTGGCAATAGCCACAGGTATATTCTTCAGAAATTCAATATCAGCTTTTTAGGTTGTCACAAAGTTGATGTATCAGCAGCTACTTACAAAGATACCTGCCATGTACAAAGAAGTGGGCAGTACTGGGGAATAATTGTTCTAATGGTAGTGGCTGTAGAATGTGAAATGTGGCCAGATGCAAGGCTTTGAAGGTTTGAAGTTAGTGGGTTTTTTTACTGGCATTCTATTGACAAATCTGTGATATATACTATAAATGGGCCTGCTGGCTGGGGACAATTTTTAACCCTTCGCCTCCATTTAAAAAAAAAAAAATCTCAATCTCTTCAATCTACACCTCATTTTCAGCTTACTTCCCCACAGCACTCCTGGTTTGCCTGGAGGAGAGAAAGGCGTGAACCAGCCTTTTGGGTTTAGCCCCGCATGGATATATCAGCCAACTGAAAAATTCAGATGCAAATCTGGGTTCAGATTCCAATCCCTACATCCAAATCTGATGTTTTCTTTCTGGCCCATCTTCATTATTAACAGAGTGAACTTTAAGTGTAGCCTGTGTTGATGGGCACTTTAGCAAATAGTATTTTAAATTATTTTTATGTTAATGTTATTGTCTTGGCTCTGGGCCTGCCGAACTTCTGCAGAGAGGAATAGAATTGCACCACCATCTCAGCTGCATAAGTCTGTGTACACCAGCTTCTTCTCTCAGGAAATTAATCCTTAATAAATGCTTTGCAGTTTGTTAGCCCAAGGCATACTGACAGCAATAGGGTACCTGTTGTATTTACACAAAGCCCTTCATTTCTTCTTCTCTCCACTCACTCTGGTTAGAGAACATCTTCCCTATCAAGAAGACCTCTATTATGACTAAGGCAGAAGGCCACAGATTTAGTCAGTTTGTATCATTTGCAATGATTCAACTGTTTTAATGAATAGAAAGGCCTTGATGCCTGTGATGTCACAGATAAGAAAGTGTGGAAAGCAGCAGATGTGTGACCTTGCCTCTCTCATTACTGCTTTTTCCTCTGTACAGTACATTGTTGATTTTCAAGGTTTTCATACCAGAAAAGGAGGAGAGGGAAAGAGACAATTATTAGCATAATTAAAAAGTCCAAACCATGGAAAAATGCTCCTTTTGGTACAATCCATTAGCATTAAAAAAACTTAAAACTATAGCTAGAAAAACGGAATGTCTATCCTGTGGGAAATTCCTATCTTTTGAGATTTGTTTTTGTCCCAAATTGGGATGAAAAGTCTCAATATTGAAACAGAAAAGACGACAGTCCAGAAAAGTTCAGAAGAATTTCAAGTCATAAATATTGAAGTGTTTCTTTTGGACATTTTCAATCAAAACAACATTTAGAGATTCCTATATCAAAATGTTTTGGTTTGACATTCATCTGTGCTCCCTCGAGCTGCCACAGTGAAGTTGTAGTTTTCATGCTGCACCATAGCTCCTATGATGCACTAGGGGGGAGACCACATTGCATCATGAGAGATGTAGGCCAGCCAGTAAGCCCAGCCCACAGCAGAAAGAGTGGATGTGAGGCACTCAAACGATCTCCTGAGGGACATGGTGGCAGCTGAGGCAAACACAGATTAATGTAAAACTGACCCAAAGTTAAATGTTTCAGTTCAGTTTGCCAAACTGAAATGTTTTGCTTTGCGTTTGTCCTGTCCTGAAATGAAATATATTGTTTAGATTGTGCCATTGTAAAAATCGATGAAATTCTCTCACATAAAAAAATTAATGTTGTGGACTCTGTATTTGCCAGCAAACTAGTTTTCTTGACCAGCTCTACTTAGAAGTGAGTTTCACCGTCACACCTGGAAAGGAAACAGGGGTCAGGAGTTGCAAATGTAAGACACAATATGGCCACATAAGCACTACAGGGAAATACTGAAAGGCCCATCTCTGACTGTATCTAATGTAGCGTCACCATTGGGCAACTGACAGTGTGCCCATATGGCATAAATGAGTTAGAATCCAGTAGATCCTATGGATTATTTTGCATTGCATGGCCCCTGGCACAATGGTCAGACCCTTTTCAACAAGACCTATGTAAGTGTTAGCTGATTCTTCTCTGCTATAAATTAGAACATACAAAATTGTTACACATTTTAATTACATTATTCTGTGAAATGATATGTTTAACTCCAGCCTCCCAGATTTATTATAGCATGTTATTACTTTCATGTATTTTATATCAGTTCTGATAGTCTATCATCACCTCCTTGTTTGTAGGTGTATGTTTTTGTACATGCACTTTTAGCTATTTTATTTTATTATATTTTTATTAAATGTTTGTATTTGACTTTTAATTATGTGCATCAAAAATTAATTTGAACATTTGAAAAAATGTTGAGACATTTTCTCTTTGATAAGCCTGGCAACCTTTAATACATACAGTTTCTCATATCCTATTCTGTTCTGCAGGAAATCAAAATTCCCTTATGAAAGTTGCTCTGCACTGTAATTAATTGATATAGTGTTGACAACTGTCACAATTTTATCAGTAATGTTGCTGTATTTGGTGTTCTTAAAGCCTCCAACTTCTGGAGTCATGTGATAATCTCAGTTTCCATTTTTAACAAACAGCAATTCTCTAGACCTCAATGTTGCAGAAACTGACAAGCAAAGAAAAAGAACCAAAAACGTATACTTTTGTTAAAAAATCCCATGATTGCTTGGGACCTGACTTTTGAACTGAAGGTTCTATATTTTCAGAGAAATTTGGAGGAAAAATATATACATATATTTAAATGCAGATAGAATCTGATGTATATTTTGTATGTTGTAGTCCTAGGATAGTGTCTTATTGAACCCAGGTAGAAATTAACATGGCATGTTGTTCCCAGATGAAAGTGTTTTGTCTGACATTTCAATAGTGAACAGCTCTTAACAACCTTTGCAAGTTTGCAAAACCCTCCCATGCCATGGCAGAAGCCTCTGTATATGTGACGTGTCCCACCCCTAAGCAATGGTGTCTCTCTCTGGGACTGCACAAGCTGAGCTACTCGGACAAAGCCACTTGGCTTTGTCTTAGCTAGAAGCCGTGCCACACCTCAAAGTGATTACTGGGACCAGTAAGTGCTTTTTAATTCATACAGTACCCAGGAATATCACGAAGCACAGTAAAATCAATAGGATTCCTATGAAAATGTTTCTCTATTTTTTGGGTTCCTCAGGATTTGAGGTTCACAGACTACCCTTCAGATTGCAATGATCATACAGAAGGGCACACAGGATGAAGGCGGTTTGATCAAACTGTTCTTTAAGCACATTTTTAAGGGACTTTAGTGCTGCTGAAAGCTAATGGACTGACAGCTGTGAAGACTAGCATTCCCTGTTTATCCACAGCACAGGTACCACACAAACAGTAGCTGCAGGAGCTTCCCATTCACAGCCCCAGAAAGAAACACATTGTAATTCTTATCGGGATGATGCACATTTTTTTTGTTCAAGGTGGCAAAATGCCCAGTGGCCGCCCTCCTGCCAAGATCTTGACTAAAAATAAAAAATACTAAAGGACAGATCTAAGCTAGGTCCATTTAAAAAAAGAGAGAGAGAGAAAAGATAGCTCCAGCCACAATGGCAATTAAGTGATCCAGGGACAGGGAACGAGAGACAGAATGAGCCTGGGCAAAGGGAAAAAGCTAGAGAGCTGCAATAGGCAAATCCAAGTGGCCAGCTTGGCTCAAGCTGGATGCCTGGCTCGTCTCTCTGTCCTGGCTCCAATGATTGTGATCCAAGGACAAAATGAACTGAAGAAAATGTTCAGGCACTTAAGTATATAGCCAGGACATGGATTCTGACACAGTCCTGCAGTCAGCACTATAATGTTTGCAACCTCCTTTTCGCTTGGTTCACATGGCCAAATTGGGTACTTTCCTTAGCTACAGTTTGCCTCGTGTGGCTTTGTCAGCAAAGAAAGAAAGGAATCAGTGCTCGACTGTCAGGAGGAATAAGGTAGAGTCCCTGATTAAACTGTCATTTTCTATCCTTTCTCCTATTCTGAAAAACGTTTGTTTTTCTAAATCACTGGTCTGATTGCTGCACAAAATGCTATTACCTCCACCTATCACTTTAGAAATGTAAAGGGAACGCTGTGACCCTCTCTCCCCAGAAACTTCATCTTCTACTATGAGCAGGAGGACTCTTGGAATGGACAATGGAGAGAGACCTGACTGAGTAAGAGAAAGGGGAAATGTAGGTGAAGTCAAGAGAAATAGCAAGATAGATCAAAGGGAGCCTGGAAAGGTCAGAAGTAAAGAGGCCTGGCCAGGAAACAAATGAGGCTTGAAAAAGGAGGTCAAGACAGGGACAGGAGTGCACACATAAAGAAGGGTGCAAAGCACAGTCAGGAGAGGGTAGGATGCAAAAGGCAGGCTATTTTAGGGGGACAGGAGATAGAGGCATGACAGAAAGTTACATGAGAGACAGGAGCTAACAAAAAAAAAAAAGGAAGCTAGAGAAAGGAGGAGAAGAAAAAAAACAGAACAAAGCAAATACCACAGGTAATATGTACTTTTATCATGAAAATTATTATTTGCAGTTTTGTTATAGCCATGTTCGTCTCACAGTACTAGAGACCCAAGGTAGGTGGCCTGAAGAAGAGCTCTGTGTAAGCTCAGAAGCTTGACTCTCTCTTTCAACAACAGAAGTTGGTCGAATACAAGATATTACCTCACCCACCTTGTCCCTCATGAGCACTGAAGCAGCGCCTTTTGCACCATTACAAGTAAGGCTGTCTCCTGAGCGGTCCCGACAGAGAACACAATTTGGAGAGCGCAATAGTTCGTAATATATTTGGGAAGCCAAGTGGGATGCCAGCCTGCGCTCTGAATTCCTTGGCTTTTGTCAGTCAGGGCCCCAAGGTTAACCTTCATTAAACGTAGCCTGTTTTGTGTTAGTAACGTAGCAAACTTCAGGATCAGTCTTCAGGGATTAGAAAGGGTTTGAGGCTGGGGATAGTCAGTGTTTCAGGACTGACTAGTACATGCATGTGTTTGCCTTTTTCCACATTCTGGCTTTGCATTAAGAAATAATGAGAGCTTCAGAGCCTTCACGAATACAAACTGTACTACTTTTTGACCTTGCAGATAACCACGAGCCAAATAGTGCAGCTTTTAATTGTCGTCTCTGATGCGCATTATCAGTCTGTGCTACATTTAATGAGACAAAAGATTATGCTGAAAACTTTTGCAAACATTTGTTTGCTTATTACAGATAGAGCGATTTCAGGTGCAGCCAGGTTCAGGATGTAACTTGAGCTGAAGGCAGTGAATGGGAAGAAGACATCAGGAGCAGTAAGTCTGCATTTAATTGCACGGAGATGTTTGGGGTTTCAGTTTGTACACATGTACACACAACACAAATGCAAACTAAAATGCAGCATGTCTTTCATGTTCCATAGTATACGTCATCTGTAGCTAATATGCTGAATTTAAGGTGCAGACTTACCAGTAACTATTTGCATGTGCTGGAAAAGCATGAATTTGCTCCAATAACCTTCCTTATGAGCAGGCTTGTTCTATTGCCATGATGCTCCTAGTGGAACCACTCCTACTACAATAATTCTAGCAGCATTTTTACACTTATATCTAAATGATCCCACAGGATCCCAAAATGCTTCACAAGCAACACATACATGCCAGAGCAGCTTTGACCTGCTGCCAGAGTGAAACTATCTCTGAGATGGATCACACAGCAGCTGTTTAACACCACACAGGAACACAGGACGATCAGACCAGGAGGCAAAGCAGCATGCCATCGCCAAATGAAACTACAAGACGTTTAGGGCATCACTTGTACATCTGACCCAAAATCTGCAAAATTGACTCAAAGCCACTAGTGTCCTGAATGGCTACTGCAGCATGAACCTTGCCAAAAGAATGCAACACAAAATAAAAGCTGGAATAAGTCAAAAGAGGTTGTGTTTAGAGAGTCATTCAAAAAATAAAGGCAACCTGAGACCTGGAGTCTATTCCCAGCTCTGCCCAGTATCTGTCTTGTCTATTTAGACTGTGAGCTCTTCAGGGTAGGGGCTGTTTCTCCCTTTTTTGGTGTGTCATTCCTAGCACAATTTGCCCTATCTTGGTTGGGGCCCTCTAGATCAGTGGTTCTCAACCAGGGTACGCATACCCTTGGGGTACGCAGAGGTCTTCCAGCAGGTACATCAACTCATCTAGATATTTGCCTAGTTTTACAACAGGCTGCATACAATGTGTTAGCAAAGTCAGTACAAAGTAAAAGTTCATACAGATAATGACTTGTTTATACTGCTCTATACTCCACTCGCTGAAATGTAAGTATAATATTTGTATTCCAATTGATCTATTTGATAATTATGTGGTAAAAATGAGAAAGTCAGCAATTTTTCAGTAATAGTGCGCTGTGACACTTTTGTATTTTCATGTCTGAATTTGTAAGCAAGTAGTTTTTAAGTGAAGTGAAACTTGGAGTGCACAAGACAAAATCAGCCTCCTGAAAGGGATATAGGAGTCTGGAAAGGTTGACAGCCATGACTCTAGGTGCTCCCATACAAACAAGAACAAAAAATTGAATCTAGCTCTTATATGGCATTTTTCATCAGTCAATCTCAATGTGCTGTACAAAGGAGGTCAGTGTCATGATTGGTAGGCAAAGTAAGTGTTGAAAAGTCAGATTTCTAGATGTGTGGGGGAGAGAGGAGTTAGTGCTGCACTAAAAAGCAGGCTGTTGTGTCTTTGTGAATTGCATTTTATTGTTTGGCTTTGTAAAAAGGAAAAATACATGACTACAAGGACAGAACACATGCCTACATTCGCTTTACATATTTCAAAAACCAAAAAGAACCATCTTTTAACAGAGGAGGAAGACACAGTGTATGCAGTATTAAAGTAAACATATATTAATGCAGCTAAACTATGGCCAGGAAAAGTAGAGAAAAAGAATAACATCACAGAGAGAGGTGATATAAAAATCTACTGTTGATAATTAATCAGAGAACAACATGTGCAGAGACCTATTCATGTCTGAGTTGGAAAATATACTTTCCTTACAGCAGCCAGATCTTTAAAAGCCAAAAAGTCTACAGTCAGACTTTAGGAAGAAGGAGGGAAAAAAGGGATTTCTAAAGTACAAAAGAACCACATTTTTGTGAAGTGTTTTCCAAAGTGTGAGGAGAGCCCCTCCAGGAAGTGTGAAGACTAGCTGAGGGAAGGGTCATGGAAGATAATATAAATTCATGTGTGGGAAGATCTTTAATACCACATGGTGGGGTTGCAATCAGTTTCCTTTTCCTGAAAAGGGACTCATCTTTTAAAAGTTTAGAAAATGTTGGCTTCGGAATATTAATAAACAAAATGTCGTCAAATCAATTTTTTAAAAAGGGATTGTTATCCTTTAGGATAAATTTAGTGGGATGAATAACATGAATGAATGAATAACATTCTCTCAAATGCAAGACAATCCCACTTGTGACAGAAACTATTGTAGTAGTGTCCCTAATATTTTATTACTCTTCCGTTAAAGTCTGGCCTCCCTAATATACCCGGTAGCCATTCAAGTCAGATGGCTTGTCTACAAAGTGAAGCGAAGTGCACCAGAGGAGTGTAACGTGTAAAGCCCCCCACGTGGCGCGCTCTAACGGCCCCAGGCAGACCGTGCCAGTGTGCTCTACAAGGTTCCTAGTTTGCAGCATTAACGGACTGCATTAATGTGAACTAGGTACCTTTTAGAACGCACCAGCAGAATCCATATGGGGCGATTAGAGTGCAACACGTTAAGAGTGCTTTACAAATCACATCTCTCTGGGACACTTTGCAGGAACTGGTAGATAAGCCCAGAATGAGATGTTCTCCGAATCAAATGCGCCAGCTCTTTGAAGCAGGGCCCCTCTTTTTGTTATGTGTTTGTACAGGGCCCAGCCCAATAGAGCCCTGATCCCTACATGCTACCACAAACCAATAAATACGAATAATAGTTTAGGGAACAATATTGCACTGAGCATCAAAACGGATGAGTCAAGTAGGGCTTTTCCCTCTCTAATTTCTATGATCCTGTAAGATAAAGTTTGTAATCAATGGGGAACCTCTTGGAGTCTGTATCTCTTGGCTTAATTTAGTTACAGTTTCTGTCACTGCTGAAATTCTGGTTGCTACTCCTATCTCCCCAGGGTGTCTGTGCTGAAAGGTAGCTACAGACAGAGTATGACTAAATCAAAGGCTTTTATACCAGAAAATACAATTAAGTACCTACATCAGTTGATCCCTTACTTAGTTTTGTCTGTGCCAATTCCTTCCCCTCCAGCTCTCAGCCCTAAATTAACAGCAAGTAAGATTAAAATAATAATAAATCAACTGCAAATGACACTGATTCATACCAGGAATCACTTGGTTAATCATAATCTTTACATTTTCCTAGCTGCACTGTTCCTTGGGACTTGAGTTAACAATGCAACAAGCATGTCCACCTCTTAGCTTTGAGTGACTGCATTGAAACTAGCACAAACTCAAACAGAAGCCTATAAAAAGAAAAGACTTATCATGTTGGGGGGTGGCGGAGAGAGCGAAAGAGAGGGAAGGAAACAATACACATCTGAGTGGAATGAGTGTTTATCTGCTTGCCATCAGAACAGGCTAGTCATGTTGTTTTTCTTTCTGTTCAACAAGTGAGCAGGTTACGGTGTACAGTACCAGGCAGTGCAAAAGCCTGTGGTTGTGTCCTTCTGTTTGTATGGTTTGTTGATACAAGGTGGAGTTCAGGTTATTGTGATGTAGGCAGTTTCCTGCCCCCATTTCTGATATCCATAAATCAGAACAGCATTACAGGCCTCTTTGTCTAGAGGGCCTGAGCTTGTACTATGTAATTTGTTAAAAACTGAACTATATGCCCAGCATGTAGCACTTTCACCCACATTTCCTGATATGCTCTGTTGCATAGTAAACATCTCCTGACTAAGGCTCGGATTCTGGAGACCCTTCCTCCCATGGGTAACACTCACTCATACACGGGCCCATTGAAACCCTCACAACTAAGGGTTGGCAGGATCTGACGCTTGTTACCTATGGAGAACAATTATTGATGAGAGACGTGCCTCCTAGGAGATAGGAGATGGAAGTGGGGCAGACAGAAATCAGTAGAGCGCCATGGACTTCAACGGTGCTATGCTCATTTATAGCCACTGGAGAGCTGGCCCTCACCATGAAAACAGTGTTAAATCACACACCACACCATCCTTCTGTTGGGGTGTGTACTCTAAGTGAGGAAGACTTCAGACTGAGCCAAAGTTAGGACTCCATGTTCCCAGGCCAATTTTTCAGTCTGCCTGTCACGACAACCTGTTTAATAATACAATCAAACACAGTTACATTCTTCTGTGTGGCTCCTACATGGATCTCACAAAGCAAAGCAGGTACACCAAAGGACATGTCTTCAGAAGGAGGTTTGTGAGAGCGTGTAGGGACAGGCAGTCAGGAAAGGGATGGAGTGGGGTAACTAACAACAGGAATGAAGATTTGCTCAACAATTCCATGGGTGGAGGCAGCACGGAGGTGTTTTGGAAAGGACTAAAGCAGAGTGAAATGACGCGGCCTGTTTCAGAAAGCTGGCGCAGCTGCAAGGGGCTGACCTGGGAGACACAACGGCCTGAGAAGGGAAGCTGAAGAGTGTATGGCACCAAAAGCCCCTACGTGAACATGGGAAAAACATATAGGGCTTGTTTATACTAGGCCAAAAAGGTGAGCTCTAGTCTCCTTCCAAGTTCACTGTGAATGGCAGATTAGCTAATGTCCACACATGATGTTTTCAGAGGCAGCTGGAAGCAAGATCAACGCCAGATATTGGGCCTTGTTTAGCAGTGGTGAGTGTGTGTATTGGCCATCGACAGGAAATGAGTCTGAGTGTTGAACGAGGCCAGAATAGGTCTCTCTAGCATGCTCTCTCCATAGTGTAGATGGAAAAGTCTACTCTCACCAACTGAAGTGGTTTGGCTGGTCCTGTGTGTGTCCGGCAATCGCACAATACAGCAAGCCAGCAGTTACAAAGAATACTCGGCGTCTCCTGCACTCATTTCCCCCCCATTATGCACATGTAACCCAGAAGTCCTGTACTGGTATTTATATCCCAGCATGTGGCATTAGCACACACCTCATTGCTAGCATCTAAATCTGAACGGTCGGACCAATGAACTCTCCTGCTCACCGTGTCAGTGGGAGTGATCTGAAGCACATCCCAGTTCAGGTTATGTTCCAATCCAGTTCAGAGCAGACAGAGACATGGGACCTTTCTAAGCAGGGTGGCCACATATTCTTGAAAGCTGGGAATGTTCCTGCTTTCAGGTTCTGTCCCGCTGCCCCTGTTGATTTTACAGCAAAATAGCGTTTTGTCCTGGTTTGTGTAAACTCCTGCAGACTGGCCACCTGGATGAACCATCAGCCAACTCAACTGATCAAACGGATGACACATTGTCTGAGGGCAGCTGAACTTCAAGAGCCTCCCTGTTGATACTCTGCTCTCCCTGCTCCAGCCCTTCTAGTGAGCTTCCCCACTCCACACAAATCCGTGATCCTCTTCTGCACAGAGGCAAATTCACAAGGTGACAGTCAAGCCAGAAGTTGCTGCACTGAGGAGAGAGAAGTGGGTACTGTTTGCTTTGTCACCCTCCCACACGCATCCTTATCCCCCCTCCAGCATCCTGGTTTTTCACTTGGTCACCCTAAGCCTTCATTCTGGAGCCCTAAATGAGTCACTGACCTGCAAGCAGAACCAATCAGGGATGAGGGTCCTTAACACAAGGAGTTGGGCATTTCTTCTTAAAGTCAGTCTGTAACTCTGTTGGGGCAGGGAGCATGTAATGCAGAGCTTGAGTGTCACCAATATAAGTATTGGCCTGGCCATTAAACCCTATAAAGGCTGTGAAATATTAGCTTCCTCCACAAACTGTGGTTTTCTCTAAACCAAATTCTTGCCTCCACCACGAACTCAATTGCTGCTGCTGTTGTGAAGGCAGAAGTGACTGCCAGGGAGTGCAGAAATTACCTTATTCCCAGGCTCAGGCAAAACCGTGGTTGGAGTACAGGCAACAGAGACCCTCCTGGTTTATTTAATATCACACCCCTGAGAAACCTGTAAACGCAGCAAAAAAACAAAAGCCCCATTGACAGCTCACAAGCTGCTGACTCTATACTGGATTCTGTCTTCCCTGGGAACTCAGACACGGGGTACCACCATTGCCATAGCTGTGATGTCAGAAAGCTGGCAGGTCCCTGATTACCCCCAGCAAATTCAAATGTGAGAAAGAAGAAAATATTGAGACTTGTTATCATCTGCTTGCAGCCACAGAGGTCTCCACACTCACAAAACTGACCTGTTCATTGAAGGTAGCCCAGCTAGTCAGTATGCCTGGACCAGAAATTTAATGCAAATATGAATTTATCTTGGATTTCATCTGTCTCAAATCTTCCACTGTCACCTCAACAATTTTATGGAAAATCCACTCCATCGATTTTGCAGACAAGTGCTTTCCACATTCATACACGTCCTTTTTCCATTGGGTGAAAGCATCAAGCTATGATAATCCACCATTTAGCAGTCTGATTGCAAATTTAACTGGATGTCCTTGAACTTGACCTTAAATGTCAGGTGGAACATGGGAGGCTAATGTTCACAAGTGAAACATCCACCATGGCTGTGGGTCTACATGCAACAGCAAGGTTACAGGATGACCTGCAAAAAGATATATAGGGTAAAATTTAAAAGGTATAAACCAGCACAAAAACAGAATTAAATTTGAAACTGAGAATTAAGTGTAATATTTATTCTAAGAGACACCGCAAAGCATATGGCAGCTAAGAAAGAATGGAATTAGTTGGTACTTGAACATAAGAATAATTTGATCCCTTTAATTGTATCGCTTGTGCTTCCCCCATCCATTTGTGGTATCCACCAGCACACCCCTCTTTGACTATAAGTTCTTTGGACAAGGACTCTCTATGCTGTGCATATGCATCAGGTCTAGCACAATGGGGGCCTGAACCCTAAATAGGCCATTTTGACACAACCACCATACAAATAACAAACGACAACTCATGGGGAACCAGGAAATTTACCATATAGTTACAAGATTCACTGAGCTCCTGGCGCAATTCACTAGATTTCAGGTAGCTCTTCTTAGGCAAAGGGAGTAAAATAGAGAGACAGATGGTAAAGAAGGGATGCCAAATTGAAGAGATGGGGAAAAGCACTGACTGTGGTAACAGGAAGCCATTCAAGAATACACTCTCAAATTCTAAAGCCAGACCTAAGCATTGAGGTATACATTTTTAATTGACTAGTGATTTTGGGTACCCAACTTGATACCTTAAAAGAGCCTGATCTTCCAAAGGCACTTAAAAATTGAGGCACCCAAAAGCACTAGTCCCTTTGGAAAGTTTAGGTCTGAATTTCTTATTATAAAACTTTTCCCTATTTCCAGCAATATTTTATGTATTCTGTTATATTAAAAAGACAAACGTTTATGCTTGGCTGAATGACTGTGCTTCATAGTGACATTCCAATCAAGGATACAAACTACCCATCATTCTTATACATTATTCTTATCCAAATCGTTACTGGGAACTCTTTCCTTGTATTAATGCCCTTCCTCCACTATCCAAATCCCTCCTGACTCAACCCTGAATAATCACAATTATATTCAAGTTGTTTAAACTAACAGCAGCACAATTCACATCTAGTGGCTTCAGCTACTTTGGATTCATTTGCTTGATCAACACTCACCCTGAGTAAGTAACTTTCAGAGAAAACTGTCACTAAGTAGACAATGGGCTTGCAGTTAACAGCAGTAGATTTGTGTGTCTGAATGTTTGCAGACACTTGGTAAAATGTCTCAGCCCAAGTTTCAAAAGGACAATCCTCCTGCATGGGTGTATGTGTTTAAAGGCAGCAATCTCTGAGATAAGAGGTAGCTTTCCTTCTGCTTGTGTGCCAAGAATGTCAGAGGGGAACACAGTCAGGAGACAACTTTTGTGAATTATACTGTAACACCAGATATACAATCTCCTGCCTCGTTCGCCTGCCCACCCGCCCAACACACACTCAAGTGATGTGGAGCTCCCTTTATAGAGGACCTCGCCTGCCTTGAAACACCTTATATTACAACAATAACAGTAAAATTTATGCTCAGTGATCTCCCGTGCTGGCAAGTCTCTGACCTTAGGCTGCAAACCCCATGAATGTTATGAAAATAATTTGTCCCATTCTTTGTGGCTCAGTTAAAACATTTCTTTGGGTACATAAATGTTCTTCCAAGAACAGTTACAATCCAGCGCATTCCAAACCCTCCCACCAATTTATTTCTCTCATGAATCCACTGTGCTCCTCAAACTTGGATGGAGATACCAGCAAGCGATTTAACATCTTGTCAACATGAGAAAATTCTACTCAATTATAAACCAGATTAGTTAACTCAGACCAACCCCCTTGTGAGGAGGACTTTCTTTTTGGTTTAAAAGTAGTGCCTTACATTAATTTAGCTTAAATCAGTTTCTTATCAGTCTCAATTGGTACAACTCTCATGTAGATACAGCCTAATGCTAATGGTACCATCTAGTTTTGGTGATAATCTCAAGTCATGTTACACGAGCATTTATTTTCAGAAAAAAAGTTCCCCTTATACTGTTGCACAGACAGCTTAAATACAGAACATAGTACAAAACATTATAAAAAATATACACCACACTATAAATCCAAACCTAACATATATGAGGTAAATTCATTTTTACACTTACCAATTTTTAGGCCGTTATTTTTACAGCAATAGTTTGTTGCTTTACTGAGAATGAAATTTATTAGTCAAAACTGGGATTTTCTTGGTACAAAAGGGTACAGGTGAACCCTTGGTAGCATAGAATGCATGTAACAGTTCTGATACCACATGCCGTTTCCTGCCACCAGGGTAGAAGGAGAAAAAAGGCAAGGTTGGCCAAGCCAGCCATATGCTACAATGATTCTCAGCAATGTTTCCAGCCCCCTATAGTCATTAAGTAGCTATGACACAGCACGGGGCAATACTACGCCCGCAGAGCAGCAGCAAAAGTAGGGCATTGTTATATTGGGGAGGGACTGTGGATAGGGCACTGGACTGGGAGCCAGGAGATCTGGGTTTCGTTCTCTACTCTGCCATTGACCTTGGGTGAGTTACTTCATCTCTGTTTCCCCTTCCACACTCATTTATGTGGATTGCAAGATTTTCAAGGCAGGGACTGTCTCATCCTATATCTTTGTAAAATGCCTGGCACGATGGAGGCCTCTCCATGCTTTACCATACTGCGAACAAATAAAATAATAATACTGGCAATACAAAAGAGTGCTTAGGCCACCTTAGCACAAGTAACGGGCTGCTTAGGGGGGAGCCCGTAAGCCGTGTCAGCTTAGCTATAAGCAGAATTTGGACCATGCCCTTTTTTGGTTTGCTTACAAGAAAGCTTCTCATTCCCCATGTCTACAACATTAATTACCATAAAGTCAGATTTAAAACATGATTCACCACCTTGTGTCTATTCTTACAAAGTGTCTCGTTGCCGTTCTTTGTTGGATCACAAATTCACTCTTTTTCTTGGGGCCTACAGATGCTATTGTGTAACCAGGCTATCAAGCTGATCAGAATATGGGGGTAGCGGGGAAGAGGAGAGGGAATACAGTGAAAATGGCTGTTCCTGTCTGTCATCAGAATTTAGTTTTTCATGAAATTCTCTAATCACCTCTCACAGATTGCAACGCTGCCTTAGATACAACAAGTAGAGGTTTGGTTGGTTCCACATGGCATCTTTTTAAAAAACATACCCAGATTTGTATACCCACATTCACTACACTGCTAAGCTGTGGTAAGATCAGTCATTCCCCTCAAATTCACAAGTGGATCCTTTCCTCTTCCCTGTCTCAATATCAGCATTCCACTCTCCTCCTCGTGCCTTGGATCCTGTGGGGAGGTCTGGGTGCCATATAAGGGGAGTGGGCAGGCCAGACAACCTGAACCAGATCTGTCTCCTTGGCTGTCTCTCTTACTAGCAATATATTCACCACCTTCTGTAGCAGCACCAAACGTGACTAGAGCAACCATGTCACTTAATGGCTTAAAAAATCACTTAAAAGTGACGGGGGTTCTATAGTTTAGACATTGGTTCAGATAGCCTGATATAGCAACTCTTTCAACTTATTCACTATCGAGCATAATTATCCTAGACTCAATCTGAGATCCATGGACTAATGGATTGTTACAAAGACTTTAAAGACAAACAAAAGACACCAGAAGCTAATGGAATAATTCGTGCTGTTCCAGATGTTTTGGATTTGAGTAATAATTTACTTGAAACACAAAGTTAGAGTGGAGCTCTATTATCAGTCTGTACGGGATATTCTTCACCCAAATCACCAATGAGAAAAAATGTTCTATTTCTGTACTGCATATTTTCCTCAAATAAAGGCAATAATTAGCTAAATTCTGTGTTAGATCTGATGTGTTTATCTGTAGCTATCATGCGTCTGTAGCCCACCCATAGACCAGGCTTATCAATACCATCATATCCGAAATTCTAAAGGCTTCGGGTTAGAAGCCTAACCGTTTGCAGTATTGCCAGCTCTCACAATTTTATTTCAAGTCTCATGATAACTGGTGTTTTTTTCTTAAAAGTTCCAGCCCTTGGCATCTTTTGGTGGAGTGAATATCTCAGTGGGGGCTTTTTGTTTTTTATTTTGTTTTTTTCAATTCTTAGCCCTTTTTTCAGAGAAAATGCAAACCCTAAAGGCTCAAAAAACAAACAAACAAAAAAAAACCCAACCCCAAAACCCAAAAAACAAATATAAAGAACACAAAATTAATTATTTTTTTAAAATCTCATTATTTTTAAGCCCATCTCATCATTTTTGAGTGCTTGGTGTTGGGAAAACTGTGAAAGAGAAGCCCAACTTCCACATACCCTGAGAGTTGCATGCCGTGCCCCCTGTTTGCTTTTTACTATTAAACTTTCCTACTGTGAATATTTTAAGAATAAAACTAAACCAGCCTTATGGAACTTTAAGTCACCTTCTACTTATTCATCCATTCATATTGTTCTGTGGAACTTATCCCCTTAGTATCTGAGCACTTCCTTTTACTTGGCAGATGACAATGTGGCCTCTTCCCTCCCCTGCCACCAAGAACTTTGCTCTTCTTGATTTGTTCGAGGTCTTTCCCATGATATTTTTCCCCCCTGGGCTGCCTGATAAACAGTTTCAAACTCCATGAATTGGATGAGGGATTGTTTCCAGCACCCCCTACATTTTTCTGGGGGTAAACACACAACCAAAATATCCAGCTCCAGGACAGATTGACCTTTCAGTGACCCTTAGCATGACCTAACACTGGTCACTCTCACCAGCAGATTTGTTTATCTTGGGACCTCAAGGCTCCAAACCCTAAGGCATCAGCTTTTGTCTCCATACTCCAAGGCCTACTGGAGCTTGTTGCCAGCCACAACTTGAATTCAGATTAGGCTACAGTATGAAACACTTGGGTTTTATTTTCCAGTCCCCAACTTGATATTTGTGCTGACTGGTGACCCGGAGAGTCCACAGACAGCTGATTTTAGCAACAGAAGAAAACTCCAGCCCTCCAGGAAAGAGATTCAACCTTAATGACAATGCTCTGTTATCAGTCTGCCTCTGATTAGCAGTCTCTTCCCCTCTCACTCAGTCAGTTAAATATACACCCTCCTTGCAGCACTCCAGATGCAAGCATTTGCCTCTGCAGCCCCCTAAGGAAGAGCTTCAGAAGGTTCTGCCCTAATTGTATGATTTTATAAATTCCTTAATACATACATTACATTCCTAGTTACAATCTACAGCCGAACCCAGGAGAAAAAATCCCATCCAGGTATTTTCAAATAAATCACATTTAAAAAAAATTATCTGTATTTTGATCTGCAAGACGTCACGTGTGTAACAGTGACCTTGACTCTGCAAACACTTATACACATACATAACTTAGTTCCCGTGTGGGACTGCTCACAGGAGTAGGGTTAAGCGTGTGCCTGTGCGTTCGCAGGCTCAGGCGCAGCATTTGGCTATTTCAGGGGTGAGCTTAGCTTACAGCAATGGATTCGTTATTGGGGTTTCGTAGTTGATGACCTCCAGTCAATTCAACTAACAATGGGGGGAGCCCAGGATTCAGTTTTGATATTGCAAAAACTCATCAGTCAGGTTTGGGTTTTGTGACATTAAACACGGGTGGTTCTGCTCTGGATTCTATTTTATCCACGCACTCAAAGTTTGGAGCGCTGGGTTTGAGCCATTGTTGGTTTTAACAGGAGTGATGAACGCAAGCATAAGCAGATTCATGACCAGCTTCTTTTTCTTTAAACAAAATTTGGGGGATGGAGGTTGGGGGTGGAGTAGGGGGGAAGTGTCACAGATTCTTTTCCCCCTCCCTTTTAAATAGAGAACTTCACTGAAAGAGGTAAAGCTCTTGTGACAGCAGATGCAGAAATGCAGGGCAATTTTTCTCTTATCATATGGCTATGCATAAAGGGGGAGGGGAGAAAGCTGCAGCAGGATGCATCATTCCGGGAATGTCTGCTATCCCAGAAGTGACTGGAAACAACCCATCTGAAATATGCAGAGCCATTATCAGGCCTGGGCTTAAATAAACTTTACTGTCCATTCAGTGATCAACCTCCCTCAGAGTTGCTGGCTCCATTCATCACTGTCACCTTTTCAAAGTGACTGCGATGACAGTTCATGATCATTAACTAGTAATGGTGTGCTTTGCATTAAAGGGAAGGCACATCAAACAGATGGACCCACAATTTGAAAGTTAACTAAATTATATAATAGACATTCTCTGGCTAACCACATACAGATGGTGACAAAAGGTAGAACAAAATGGTAGGCATGTAAAACAAGGGGGAGTCTGCATTTCATGTAGTACACACAGGTTTCCCAATTGCCTTTTAGGATGGGACTATTACTACTAATAAAAAGAAGCTGTTACAATGATGGCTTTCTATAACTGATATGAGCAGAAGCGCTGGCTGTAGTTATAAACCCGGCATCAGCATAGTTATGAGCATCAAAATGTCATTGATTTTGAAGATTTGCTGTATTGGGGGTTTATTTTCCCCTGACGTTTATCCACTGTGATATTCATTTTGATCAGGGCACCCATACTCTCGTAGGCAAAAGCATTCACATTCTGGTGGCCCTTAGAGCTTCGTTTACAAAGGCAAAGAAAGCAGCACAGTCTTGGGGTTGAGAAACTAGACAGGGATTCTGGAGATCTGGAGTTAATTCCCAGCTCACTCAGGGGAGAGAGCAGTCCCTTGTGACTTACACAGACAGTGTGTATTACAAATATCTCCATCACTGCCTGAGCTCTTTGCTGCCCAAGACTCACTTACAGAAGAAATTTGTGAATTTCAAATAGATAATAAAGCTGAATTTCACAGGCTGTTCATGAACAAATAAAAGCAATAAGTCATTGCTAACATTTAGTTTATTATGGGTAAGGATTTTTTTAGTTGACAATGGTTAATTTCTTGTATTTGGGCCAAATTTCCCACCCAAAAAGGGCACCTAATGTTAGGTTTTTAAACACAGACACCTATGTAAATGGCCCAACTCTAAAATATGCTGATTTTTAAGTCAGAGGGGGCTATTAGGTGCATTTTTGTGAATTGGATAGTTAAGGGCCTGATTCAAACCCATCAAAATCAATGGGGGTCTTTCCAGTCACTTCAGTGGACCTTTTATGTCGGTGTCTAACTATAAACTGAGAAGCCTAACTTTAGGCACACATTTTTAAAAATCTTGGTCTTAGCATTCTTAAATATTGCACAATAGCTGCTCCCAGAGATCTTTGTATTCAGTGCATTTTATACATTTAAAAAAAATCAACCAACACCTCACAACAGTTAATCTTCACCCCACCTTCTCACACCACAGTTCTTCAGTCGTCTGTCAGATTAGGTAACTTTATTCCTTTAACATGCGTTTATTAAAAAAGCTTCATAGAAGCATGTCCCAGGAAGAGAGACACTGCATAGGAGTCTACACACATACAGCCTGTAGGTTCTTTGGAGCAGTGTGTGTTTGTATGGCACCTAGCACAAAGGTGCTCCTGTCTTCCCTGGGGCCTTGAGGAGTTACTGTACAGATAAATAAGTAGAGGGAGCTTTTCAGAGACAGAAATGGGAATTAGGTTCCCAACTCCCATTGATTTGCAATGGGAATTGGGCACCTAAAGAAATGCCCTTTGTGCCTTTGAAAATTTCCCTTTAAATGTCAAGAAAACTGAGTTCATTTCCCAGGTTTATCCCTGACCTGCCCAAATTTTCAGAGGGGCTTCTAATTTTGGGTGATCCAGTATTTGGGTGCCCAGCTTTAGACACATAAGGCCTGATTGTCTGAGTGCATGCAGCTCCCTATGGTCTCTGTTTTCCTGAGTTAAATAGGAACAATCCTTACTTACCCTGTAGTGGTGTTGTGAGAATTACATCATTCCTGTTTGCCAAGAGCTGACAATTCGTCAGATCTAAGGTGCTAGAGATATAAGGATCCGCAGGTCTAGAACCTGGGTCTGCTGGTCCCTGAGTGACTCCACACCACCCGATAGCTCTGGCAGAGCAGCTGTGAGCCTTGTGGTCCCAAACACCACAGGATGTGCTCCCCACAGAGGACCTGACTGGCAATCCTTCCAGGACCCCTGCTTGGCCAGAAGTACTCCTTAAGCTTGGAGGGAATACCAGGAAGCTGTCTGTGCAACTCGGCAGATCCCCAGCTGGCTACTATGACACTTTGCTCCCAGCCCTGCTCCAGCCTGGTTCCTTTTCTGACTCCGGCTCCGACCCAGGGCGCCAGCACCTGGCTTCTGACTCTGGCTCCACCCACTAGTCCTGGCTGCCCATAGCCAGGCCTTTACAATAGAAGTGCAAAGTATTATTCTGGTTGGCCCAGTGATACAGACTGGACTGAACAGGAAGAAAGGAATGAACTATGTTCCTCCCCCCTTCAGTGTGTCTCCATTCAGCCTAGCCTTCATGTATCTAGCTTGTTCTGTAAGTTATTGGGGTCCAAGACTGTATGTATACTGTGTCTTGTACAGCACAAAGTGCTTTGCCAGTGGTACACAATGTTACTAGTAATGGAAGAAAGCTGAAATTAACTGTTGGTTAACATTGAAGTGCACAGATGATGAATTCAACAATTAAAAAAAGAACCAGGAAGTGCTGATATAATACATGCTTTAGATGGTTAGAAAAAGTGGGAAATGTCTAAACTATCCAGTCAGTGTCAGTTGTCTGCTTGACAGAGTTTAGATTGTAGGGAAATAAATGTAGTGGCAGGATGATTCTAAGCCATGTAGGACACCTGTGTAAATCCTCCCTCCCACGCACACCTAGGCTATGTCTACACTACAAGCACAGCTTGTAGTGATGTAGTGTAGATGCTTCTTAATCGACAGAAGGGATTTTTCCATTGCTACAGTAAATCCACCTCTCTGAGAGATGGTAACTAGGTTGACAAAAGAATTCGTCCATCAACCCAGCTGCTTGTAAACTAGGGCAGTGGTTCTCAACCTTTCTAATGCCGTGACCCCGCAATACAGTTCCTCATATTGCGGTGACCCCAAACCAAAAAATAATTTTGGTGGCTACTTCAAAACTGTAATTTTGCTACAGTTATGATTCGGAATGTAAATACCTGATATGCATTATGTATTCTCATTGCTACAAATCAAACATAATTTAAACATAGTGATTAATCACAAAAACAATATTTAATTATATGTTGAGAAATATTTATTACTAATTCCAATAAATAACATTTCACCATGGCATAGCTTCTCAGCGGCTAAAGCCATCGGAAATATGTATTTTCCGATGGCTTTAGGCGACCCCTGTGTTTTGGTCGTTCGATCCCTGCCGGGGTCGCGACCCACAGGTTGAGAACCGCTGAACTAGGGGGTAGGTCAACCTAACTATAGTGCTGAGGTCGCAAAATTTTTCACAGCCCTGCATGACATAGCTAGGTGGATCTAATTTTTAAGTGTGGAGCAGGCCTTTGTGTACCTGCCAGGATCACAACCACACTACTGCTATCATCTCCAACATTGCTGCCCTTAGCATCTCTTCTTGGGAATACATTGCAGCATCAGGAATGCTGATTGGAGAATGATATGCCATCCTTCCAGAAAGGAGGTCCTTTCAGAAACAACATGTTATTTTCTATTGAGGTCGTCATAGTAATTATTTTGTCTGGAGATACACACCGGTAATGGGGAATTTGCTTAACAGATCTCTCAAGTTAATGTACTTTAATATCTGTCCACCTCAAGTCCTAGCCTGTGTCCACCGCAGAGTGGAAGAGCTAAGACCTGGTTTGTTTGGAAAAAGTTGTTTTTAGCATTCAGATTAAAAATTCAAGGAAACATTTTTAAAAAACCATCAACAGCTGGGACATAGGTGCTGAAAGCCAGCATTGTCTAGTAACTAGGGACTGAGTTAGGATTTTGGTGAGCTAGATTCTATTCCTGGCTTTGCCATTGAGCTTCTACATGACGTCACGCAAGTCACTTCACCTGTCACTCTATGCCTCTGTTTCCCAACCCTTTGTCTGTCTTGCCAATTAAATTTTACGCTCTTTGAAGCAAGAACAGTCTCTTACATTGTGCATCTCACTGATTTTCCATTGCAGTGAATGCCATAGTTTGTCTAGACACTGCTTTCCTTTTACCCATTTAAAGTGTACCAAGTTAATTTAATCAAGCAACTCAATGCCCTTATCTTGTAGGACTAGCTGAAACAAACTAGATCAATTGAACATCCATTAGTTTGTAGAACTTTATCAAAAGCCCCTTTCTCCGCAAAGGGAAGCTTCTTACCAGTTTTGTCCTTTTTCCCTGGACTATTTCTCATTTCTTAGTTAGAGTTGTGTTGTGCCAGGTGAACCCTTAGGATGGGAGCATATCACAGGGGCACGCATTCAAATACCAGTTTTGTTATTGCAGGAATGGAGACAATGTGGACGGGAAATGAGGGACTTCCCTGCCCAGTGAGTGAGATGACTTCAGCTTTGCAGCTCACAGAGATGGAGAATAAAACAAGAGAATTAGAACGAGAGAGAAAAATTGGAGAGGAACTTACAAAGGCTTCCAACAATCTGCATCTGATATATTATTCTCAATTAGAAGCTGCCTATTCTTTACGTAACTAAAGAAAGGGAGAAGAGTCAAGCTGAGGTTTTAAAGGACTCCAAATGTTTAAATAGATTTATTTAAATTCTTGCAAGTACCTTAAAAACATCAACTTTCCCTCCTCTCTTTTCGTCTTTCTCCTCAGTGAATTTTCAATTTGGGGTGATGATCCAGAGGGGGCTCTTACTGCATGTACTATGGGAAAAACACCTGCTTATACTCCCTCTCCCCACACACACTTCAAATGGTTATGTAGCCTTAGTTCCAAGCACACTGAGAAACTAATCTACTCAACTCTATGTCTGAGTCAGGTAAACATAATATCCGTTGACGCCCTCCAAGTACGGTTAGGAAAGACTGCGTTGCCAGAAGCCTCAAGACGCTTATGACCTTGACAACCCTGGTAGAAATTTCAGTTGAACATTTTTAAATTCTTTCCTACTGGTTCTAGTTAACTAGGTTTAACATTGGTCTATTGGCTCCTGATCTTCCAATAGAAACCAAAGATCAGTTGGCAAATTCTATTGGCGTCTCACTGGAATTTCAACTAAGGAATCATTAGGAAAGCATGACTTTCTTCAGAGGCAAAAACATTCTGAGCTTATGAGGAAACCCCAGGAAATTCCATACTCACTTTAGTTTTAATACTATTTTCTCTGTTAGCAACCAATATTAGTTTTGAACCAAGATGGCTATGTGGCTAGTTCAAATGTATCCCTGGCATTCCTGCAGCACAGGCTATAATAAATAATGCGTTTCTGTAATGCCTTTCATCTTAAGCATTTTACAAACACTAATGAATGAAGCCACAACGCCTCTGACACAGAGGATTATCAACTCTGGTTTACAGATAGGGAAAACAACACACAGAGAAGCTAATGACTCACTCAGGATCCCACAGAACCTCTGTGCCAGAACTGGGAACGGAACACAGATCTCCTGGCTCCCAGCTGTGTGGTTTGGCCCCAGACATTCCCCCTCCCCACCCCAATTTATTGCACAATCTCTTTGCTTTTGTGCACAGAAATCAGCCAGAAGGCCCACAAAATGTTGTTTGCTGTATTCTTTCCAGATCCATCCCGAAGTATTTTTGACATAATGTTAATAACGTAGGTAAAGAACAAGTGATTCCAAAGGACAAATGCATTAACATGGCTAGCGGTAGATGCAAATATCTGTCCTACCTTTAATGTCTCATCTAATTTCTTTGAATGACTAAAAAACAAACCACCAAAAATAACAAGAGGCACAGAAACCTTGGGGATAATGCCGGGACTGATCTCTGAGATGATAGATTAACACAGTGTGACCCACACATTGGCTCACGGCCCAAACTGTGAGCCACTCTTCCCCCAATGCACCTGATTTGCTCCCTTTTGGTGATCAGCAGTATGTGTCACCAGACATTTCCCCCTCATCCCCTCCCCCAGGAACCACTCAGTAGATAACGATAGCACCCATTTAAAAAGCACAAAACTGCTCCGGTCAAGCAAGCACTGAGTCACACACACAATCTGTGTGCAAGTGATTCTTAGTGGGTGCCATGGCTTTCAAGCCCGGCTACCAGTGAGTGAGTTTCCATCATCCTAGGGCATTTGTAGGAATTATGGATCCATTTAGCAAGCTTTTCAGTTCTGAATCAAATGCCAGCTTTCTAGGTCATTACTGAGAATGATGTAAATGAGTCAATATTTGCTGCGGCAGAAAGTTCTCTTTAGGTGTCATTTAACTTTTGCTCAGTGTATTCTTCAAGTTGCATAGCCAGGATTTTCTCTTGCAGCCAGATACAGTAGCTCTGCTACTCTGCGCACGAATATGGTCTCATTATAAGGCACTGGATTGGGAGTCTGGAGGATCTTCCTGACTCTGACATTGACTTGCTGTCTCCTTTGCAAGTCACTTCACCTCTCTGTGCCCGGCTCCCCTCCCAGCCTTAGTCTATCTTGTCTTTTTACACTGTAAACTTTGGGACAGAGACTGTCTCTCACTATGTGTTTCTACAGTGCCTAGCACAATGGAGCCTCTGGATACCACTTCAATATAAATAATTAACAGTGCCACCCCTCACTTCTCCAGTGCTGATTAATTCTTTATTTCCCAGGAAACTCTCTTCCTCTACGCCTCTGACTGTTCCCATAGGTTAGGAGTTTGTTTCTTGTTCCGTTTTTGCTGGCTTTGGCCTTTTTTCAGTTCCTCTTTTAGTGAGAAGCTTGTGGATTTCAGATGGGACTTCAAAACTGTCCAGCCCTAATCCATATGGGTGACATTGCCAATGGATGGATTGCTAGTTTCAAAGCTATTGGCATAGATACAGCAAAAAAATAAAAAACACTCCCCAGCCCCAGCCAGGCTTCTTGGTCAGTAAACCTCCTGCTCTCTCAGGAGAGTTATACCTCCCAAACACACTGCAGCAATTTTGCAGAAGTGTTGTAGCATTATGAGGCTTGGGAGCACATCACTGCTAATTTAGCAGCTGCACCTTGCAGACATCACTCCAAGAAGCGATGGCTTCATGGAAGTTTGTGTTCTGCACACGTTAAAGCAGTGTTTGCCGAACTTTTGAAAGTTGAGCCCCCTTTCAGGAAAATGAAAGTAATCTTGCCTCTCCTGCAACCCTGCTTGTTAAAGGCCTGCACTTGGTAATTTATGCATTGACCTGGCTGTCCCCCCGCTACTCCGTCCAGTTAGTCCTGCAGGTACTGCCATTCATCACCGGCCATTGAGATAGTTACCCCTTGAAAAGTGTGAGGCTGGTCACACCTCAGAGCTATTGTTTCAGTCTCTCTGCAAATTCAGGCAGACATTTCTGCATTGGGTATAGTCACTTCCCATTCTGAAGGTTTGCTTTTCTTCACAACCATCGCAGCTGGAGATTTATTAAAAAAAAAAAAAAAAAAAGAAAACCTGAGACTCTGGGCATGTCTATGCTACAAAATTAAGTCTACCTAACTTACGTCGGCATACAGCCGCTGCCGTAATTGCATCGCTTGTGCACATCTGCACTTTCCACATGACTTTGTGTGTGTCGGCGGTGTGCATTCTCACCAGGAGCATTTGCACCAATTGAACAGTCAGCATGGAGCATTATGCGATGGTTTTGGAACGAAAGCAACAGTTGACGTAAGCAACACAGTGCCTATTTTGGTGCTGGGTCAGCCTATTTACCTCAACAGTGACTCTACACCTTTCATGGAGATGGAGTTAAGTCGGTGTCATGGGCAAGTTATGTTGGCGGGAGCAAAATTTTAGTGTAGACATTTAGAGAGTTAGGTGGATGTAAGCTGCCGTGCGTCACCCTAACCCCATAGTTTAGATCAGAGCTAGGATCAAGAAGTCTGCCCAGGCTTGCAGGTTAGTCCTACACTCTCCCCTTGAAAGTGCACTCAACACTTTGGAAAATTACATGAAGGATTTAGGTTGAGGGAAAATAAATAAATAGGGAGTAAAAATGATGCTAAGGGATATAGTCTCCTCATTTCATACAGAAATTTTCTTCTTTGTGCCCAGAACAAACACTAGCCACCTAAACTCCTGCTTGATTGATAACAAGAGCCTTTTTGTAATATTGCCAGCCAGGCACCCCTTGGACAATAAAGAGCTTCCTGGGCACAGTTACAGCTCTTGGTAGTAATAACCAGTCATCTGGTGCTCTCAGAGGAAAAGTCCTAGCAGGTGTGCTGATGCAGTGCTTAGTTTGTGAGGAAAGAGGTGCCGAAACTCACGCAATTAGGTTCCAGGGCTCAAGCAATTTTTTTCCCATTTTCATAACGGACATAGCCATATGAATTGCCAGGCCCAGAGGTGCTGGGGCTCAGCCCTGGCAAGCCCCTGCACAAATTAAGCACTGGCTGGGCGTGGTATGAGTGACGCTGTCATAACTATTTGCTCAATAAGGCCAGAATTGACTCATCCTAGCACGGAGTACCCAAGCCCTTGGCAGGTTGGCACCCTCACAGAAGGGGATTCCAGACATACTTGCTGCAAGCAGTGATGGGTTCAAGTTTCAGAAACCACCTCATTACCAAAAATAAAATAACCCAAAACTACGATAGTAGGCAAGAAACTGAATTCAAAGGGGAAATTAATTTAAAACTCATTCTTTCAAAAACAATTTATCGAGGACCCTTAGGGGTTAAAAAACATTTTAAATTGCCAGATGTTTCTGCAGAAGTTTTAAAAATATGTACAATTAAAGGGACATTAACAATAGTTTTTAAAGTGTACTTCTACTCGGAAAGGTAATGGTAAAAATAACATTGTGGAATTCATAGTTTATTACACTGCACTGATTCCAGACCAAATGTTCTCCATTTGCAGGTAGAACAGGAGGAAGGATGGTCTTGTGGTTAAGGTACTGGACTGCATCACAGAGGTTGTGGGTTCAATTCCCAGTTTGGCCATAGGCTTCCTGCGTGTTCTTGGATTTAGCGCTTCAGTGCCTCATCGATAAACTAGAGATGATAGCGCGTCCTTTCCCCAACCCTTTCTCTATTTAGGACTGGTCGACACTAAAATAAAAAAGTGTCCTTAATTGGACTTAGTTAACACAAGTTAAATCAAAGTAATATCCTTGTGAAAACAAGGCCGTGTGTAGTTTTCACACAAGTTAGCAGGTTAATGCTTATGTCCCCCATAGTCTGTAATGTGACCTGCTCATTCTACCTTGTCTTCACTAGGATTCTACCGCACGTTAGCTAACAAGTTAAGGACACACCTCTTTTAGAAGTGAAGACAAGGCCTTAGATAGCAAGCTCTTTTGGGTAGGGACTGTCCCTTACTCTGTATGGTCACAGCACCTGGGAGGCCCTTACATTTTTTAAAAAACTATAAGAATTTTCCAAGTTATCTGATTCCTTTTAGCAATTCAGTCAGCCTGGACAATAAAAACAGACTAGTCATCTTTGCTTATGATTCTCGTCAGCTTCATTTTCTGGCTCTCAAGCACTAGAATAATTCAGAATTGCATAAGCTGCCACCAGGATCTCCAGAGCTACCAGCTAATTAGTTTTTTTGTCCCATCCCTCTGCCAGCCTCCTCTTTCTCCCAGATGTGGCTTTACATGGATTATCACTTCCCGCCCTCCCCCCATGAAGAAGCAGGAGTTTCCCTTATCCAATTGCATTGTGTAATTTCAGGAGAAAGACAGAAATTTTTCTCTGGCAGATTGATTTAAAATAAAATGATGGCTGTTTCAAGGTACTCAGGGGTTTGGAATGTTAGAATTAGTCTAAGGGATTTAGTAAGTACAGGGAAATGAGCTGGTCAAAAATACATAATAAATTGCAGAACTACATGATAAACATTATTTATCACTTGCATCTACCAATTTTCACATGGATATCACCACTGTATATGGGATAGACATATTTATAGACAAGAGAAGGTCAAATATTTTCCATCAAAAAGTGGTTTTCTTTTAATAAAGAAAATGATATTTTTGTGTAAATGAATATTTTCATCATAATTTTCCATTTTCAACAACTTTGCAGATTTTAGTTGAAAAGCTAAAAATCCTAAACCAAAAAATCCTTTGGTTTTTCAAATGAAAACCGTCAAAATAAACTAACAAAAATGTTTTGGTTTTGTCCAATTTTTTTTCCAGAAATAAACATTTTCCAACCAGTTCTTGTATATCCCCGCACACTCCCCCCCCACCTCTTATGTACACATACTCTAACAGTGTAAGTTTATATACACTACTACACACAGACTATACATATACATTGTTGTCTATGCATATAAAAGCATTTGAGAATTTTGCACAATTTCTTTTCTTCTGTTTTGCACACCTTCCACCACTTGTTTTACAGAAAATGTTGATGAAATGACTGTTTTCACATGAAAAACATCTGGAACACATGAATGTACATATTTTTAATGCAAAGGCATTCTCACTTCCTGCATGATAAATATTTGTAAAAAATATTTATGTATCTTCATAGTTGTTGAATATCATGACTATCCAATATCATGTTCATCACAAGATATGAAAACATCGGGATTGTCAAGTGGGTTTACAATTTCAATGGATTCATGGGTTCTCAAATGTTTTTTGCTGGGCCCTTTTTGCAAATATTTCAGGTTCTGGTGACCGCCCAAGTGATGACTCCTCACTCCGTGACATGCCACCTTTACCAGCATGTGCGGGGTCTGACAGCTCATGACCCCTCATAATAACTTCACGACCCCCTGAGAGGTCACTACCCCCAGTTTGAGAACCTCTGGATTAGATAGATGAAATGGTGAGGAGGAAATGAATCCCTAGCGCACATTGGCTATAAAATGTATTGTCTTAATAAGGACCCAAATGCAGTCCGTGGATTAGAAAATCCTTCCAAACAAATCATTTCCATTCTGTGGAAGTTATATAGTTCATCTGTCATTTGAAACAATACAGTCATCCTCCTTCTAACTGCACACTGACCTAACACCCGACGGGGGGGAGTGGGACTATTTTATTTTCCACCTGCTGAGCAGAATATATAATATATTTTAAGAGCTATCCTTTACCTGATTTACATACCCCCTGTTCATCAGTCAGTGTGCAGTCCTGTGACTTCTCTAATACCAACAAATCTTTCTGCCCTTCATTAACTCTATCAGCCTCACACGCACTTGTATGATGTGAACGTTATTCTGTGCCTCTCATCAATAATACGCAACAAGCCCCAGTACTCTTTTAAGCAGCATTCTATAGGCTGGCAGGATTTAGGAATGCAAGATTCAGCCACATGCTCTGGCACGCGAGAAAAAAATATCCAGAATCTAAATCTGAAAATGGAGGGTATAACGTCAGGAGGCTGAGAACAGATTCCTTCTGAGACTGGTGAGGTAGCACGACAGGGCTTTCTCCTCCCACCCTCCCAAAGAGCTGGTTCTTGGTGGCTTTGGAGAAGAAACTCCAAGATTTTGGGGCTTTGCAAAGTTCACCCTCTACAAGAATGAAGGATTTTTGTCATGGGATTTGTAATTAGACATTTCAATTTAAAGCTCCCCTGGTGCTTTTTTGAAATTGCCCTCATGTAAAATCTCCCTAGCGGGAGATCCCTGCAGCTGCTCTCCCAGTATTTAAGTTATTACTGGATAAATATTCAGACTCTACCTCAGATTCTAAAGGCAATCCATATTTTTCTGCTAGCTGGCATCTCCTCTCTGTCTTGTACCCAGGTACTCTTTCTGCTTTTGACTCAAGTCTCTGGTTATCTATGTCTCCTGACAAGCACTTTGGGAAGCCTGGAGAGAGGCGCTATCCAAAACCATTATTCTGGTTTAAAAAAATACAGCAAGAGAAAATGTCATTTGATCTCATCTTGAATCAAGGCCACTGCTAGAATCCAAATGGATAAAGGGGGAAGAGAAGTTCCAGAGGCTGGGTACAAAACTCCAGCACAGGATTTACCCAAGATTTCCACAAGCCAACAAAATCTGCATGCGTCAGACAAGTCAAAGATTCCCGCAGCCCATCAATTAATTAGTCAACACTAATTCACCTGCATGACAGCCTTGTGTAAAACCTAGGCTCCAGTCTCCTAGCTCTCACTGAGCAAGGACGCTCAGAGCCCTTGACACCCTGCTGCGCTTTAACAATGAAGCTGCCACCTGGGGATAAGCAGTTAAAGATGCACTCTGACATAGCTTTCCTGCTGACGCTCTTCATCACAAAGGACATGCCACACATTCAGAGGCAGGAAATTCAGAGGGGAGCACTGACGTCAGTGGGAGCGCTGGGTGCTCAGTACCTCTGAAGGTCAGGCCCTGGGTGCAGAGTGTAAATTATGCTATGGAATAGGTCTCTCTCCCCCCATCTTCTTACCAGAGACACTGGCTGTATTGTTAAAGCACCACTGATTAGCTCTGACATGGCTAAAATTTGGCAGAACAGCATGGGCCCTCTCTTCAGTGTGATCAAATGGCAGTATTGCTCTTTGAATGTTCAGAGAATGAAAGGATTAGCAGGTCTCCCCCCACGAGGCAGGTGAGCCTACACCCATTCAAACCCTCTTGCATGTCAGTTTACAAGTAAAACATAAGGTATAAATGCAGCTATTGTTAACATGAAGCAGCCATTGTGGCTGGGGAGTTAGATTAGCAATTTGCCCTTTGTAAAAGGATTAGCTGAGCCCTATTGTTTCAATGTTTATTTATCAATTTGCATTTTAAAAAGGGTGCATATCTGACTAGGGTCCATGTTTCCCATGTAATCTAGGCCACTCCATTTACTTCTAGTCCCCAGTTGCCAAAGATCTGCCAGAGTGCCTGTAACAGATCAGAAATCAAGCTGAACTAAATCCTTCCCATGACTACTTCTACTTGCACTCTAATATTTTATACTAAACAAATGTGTTGTTCTGTTGCTCTTATATCTGAGAGAGAGAAGATCTCCAGTCACTGCTGGCTGGCCTAGAGACATGCTAGCGCTGGTTTTCTTCATTGCACATTTGGGGGCAGGAAGATATCTCCCATTCCCGCCACCCCTGTGCTATCTTTTCTAATCATTATTTAGTTTAATCTACATATAGTTATTACCATCGTGCTCATCACAATTTGAGCACCTGGGCCATGGCATACAGTCAACGTGGCCTATGTGCAATATTTGAACAATAGATGCCAACGCACTAAGCCAAAAACCTTAGATAAGATATTATAATTAGTACTTCTGTCATATTTTTCATCTTCAAAGCACCTTACAAACACTACCTAATGATAGCTGCCACAGTGCCTGGGTTATTTTAGTATTTCCAAGTCACCGATGGGAAGCCGGAAGAATAGACATTAAGTGACTTGCCCAAAGCATCCGAAAGGGTCAGCATGGCCAGTGGCAGGATGACAATGCAGCCATTTCTGGCTTTTTTCGGTCCTGCAGTCAGGCTCTTTGATCATTCTTCAGGTTAAACCGTGTCAGTGGTCAAAGGTCTTTGGGAGCCTTATAAACAAATAGGTTTTATTATAGCTGCCACTTCACTACCTGCCCATCACAGGGATCCTACCTGGAGGGAAAAGATTTCACATGCATCAATTTCAAGTATGGGGAAGATACAGATCTAACTCCAGCAGGAGTGCAGTCTGGCCATTTGGCAGACAACAGCTGTTACATTGTTTAGGTGAAAAATCCTTCATGAGACAGCAAGTTCTTACTGAACGCAGGTGGGAAAGAAGGTGTAATGAAAGCAACACCAGTCTGCACACACGATGGCATGATCACACACGGTGTGTGTCATGTGACAGTGACTTAGACAGCTATTATCCCTAACCGGAGAATCTAAAAGATGAACAGCTGTGCTGTTAGGATAGTCAACTAAATTACCGACTAACTTCCCGGCGGCACAGCAGAAAAATATGGCGTATATTGTGTAAAGGGATGGCTACTTATTTACACAAAGCCACTGAAAGGTATGGGTTTTGTCCTGTAAAGCCCTGCATGGCATGGGGCCTACATATCTGACATATGCCTCTCTGCCTGTGCCACACTGCCACAGCTGTGCTCAGTGGAAGTACCCCACTTATAAGCAGAAACCCCACTTATAAGAGGGTGGGAGAGCAGCTGGCTGGGTGTTCTCTGTGAGGGCCTCCCAGTTTTGCAACCGACTCCTTCAGGTCCGTAAAAGCCCAGTTTGTTGACCTTCAGGCATGCTGCAAGGCCTGTTTGTTTTCCCTGGCCATGCGGGAATGGGAAGGCTTTGGTGGGAGATTGTAAAGATCTTAAACTGTGTTCTTTGCTGCTGGGTTACAGCCGGTTGTGAATACTCTGATTAATGGTTGAAGGGGGAGTTGGAAGAGCGGTCGTTATAAAGGTTGTGAATTTAAGAATTACCAAGGAGTGCTTAGAGCAAGGGTTAGTTGTTCCTTCTTCGTGGACGTGTGTTCATTTAATGAAGTAATAAATAGTAAGGAGCCTGGTGTTTCACAGACAAGATAGACCTGTGCTGTCCCATAGAGCTTACAATTTACATTTAGACATAGTACAATGAGTGACAGCAACTATGGGGGGAAGGGAGGACAAGGATGACAACAGTAAACCTTGTGGCTGTTCTGCAAAGTACGCATTACAACAATTTGGCTTTTTTAAAACATGTTTCTGGGTTATAAATTAGTGTTGCTATTGTAATTGGAGTACATTTGACTATGAAGGGGTTAGAGTTATGGAATCACTCACCAAAATTAATTTTGGAAGAGTAAATTAATATATGTGCTGGGTAAAAACATTTGTGGAAGTGTGCAGTATACATTCAATAAAGACAAAAGTTCAAGGGAGGCCCTTTATTTTGGACCATGTTCTGGCAACACGGTGAAGTAACACCCCCCCTCCCCCCGCATACAATTCACCTCAACTGGGATCAGTCATTTGGAGGGTCGGGGCTGAGGAGGGTGGCCGGTGGCAACCCAAAAACACCCATAATTGCCCTTCTGTGTCTGAATGTAAGAAGCTTATATCTCACGACAGAGAGAGTGTTCCTCTCAGGACAGGCCCAACACAGCCTCTTCTAGCTTGTTTTTTCCATTACTCACAGTATAATCATCCATTGTAAATATGCCTCTAATCACCCCTTAACACAGCCGTTCTCTCTATTCATTTTTAAATATCCCCAGCCTCCGCTGCTATGACGCAAGACAGGTTCATGACACTTAAAGAACAACCCAGTTCTGTATTCTCACACATACTTCATACTTCTCCCACCCTCTACAGTTTAATGGTGGAGAGGCTGGTGTATAGCATTGGTTCTCAACCTTTTCCATATCCGGCATCTCTCCCACCTAGTCAGAACTCCCCTCCCTTTTGACAACATGGGAAAGGCAAGGTGGGCAAAACACACCTGACACTTGTTTGTAGTTACCTCAAGGGCCTCACCATGTATAATGTTGCCAATGCTAGCTACAGTTACCATTAGCTACAGGAGCCCAGTTCAGTTTAAATATAACAGAACATGTACAGTTTAATAGCAGTGGTGGGAGGGACTGTAACAGGCATTGTTAAAATAAGGGCAGAGAGAACTGATTAAAAATATTACCTGTTCTAAAAGAGGGAAAGAATGGGTGGGGGGGAGTCAGTTAGTCAATGTTCAGGGTTTGTGGTCTTTTTTCACAAAGCTAGCTAGAAATAGTCTTGTGACCTCTAGAGTATGTTAATGTTTAAGCTCATTTATTTCCCTGTACTGTATTAGCACTAGATTTTAGCCTAAATCAATACTCTGCTCTCAGAACCTCTCTCTCTGAATCTAAATGAGAAAACAGAAGTTAATACACGCTCAATAAAGCCACATTAGCTACAGACAGTGGCCATGGGTCATGTTCTAGCAAGTTAACCATGTTCTGCACAAGCACAGAGGTCTGGCACTGTGACGACTGCACAGAAATTAGAAATTATTCCAAAAGAATTACTTACCACCATACTTCAGATTGCCTTTATGCATCCTCTCCTCATGGCTGTTTCTTCGAACCCGGCATTTTGAGCCCAGTGAGGGGTCAGAAATCAGAAAAAAAAAATTTGCATTCCACAAATCTCCACAGGAAACCAATAATGGTTACGCAAACGAACAAAAACAAACCCACCGCAGCACCAAAGCAGACAACATTACGAAGAAGAAGCCATTTTAAAAGTGCACTAAAGGGAGGCAGAGAGGACCTCCCAAAACCAGCCCAAGGGAACCATTCACAGATAATGTGAGCGAAGCTTTGGATCTGAATAAAGTTTTCTTAGAACCATTCATAACAGAGGGTGATGGAGAGGCCCCAAATAAACATGCCATCAAAACATACGGATGTAGGGGCCGATGTGGAGAATGCTGGCGAGGGCAGGAACTGTAGTGTGCGTTATTTGTTTGTACAGTGCTTAGTACAATGGAACTCTACTCTCTGGTTGGGTCCGTAGGTGCTACAAGCAATAGCAATAAGTAAGAAGAGAGCACATCAAAACATAGCGCTGTTTTCATAAAACTAAAACGCTTAAACCCTAATAGATGGTTTGTATTCCACAATATGAAGGGAGCTCTGTCACACTCTAGAAATCCTATTAGCATAATAGCAGGTTTAGGTCCACCTAGTATCCAGAGTACTGTAGTAGTTACCAGAGGACTGGAGTGTGGAACATATGAAGGACGAGATGGTTACTAGGAAGCCAGACCCTGCGAGGTGGGAAGGTCCCACCTGAGCTGCAGCCTGAGCCTGGAAGACTACACTGCATGGGCCAACCACAGGGTTGTAACTGCAATATAGGCATACCCTCAGTCTAGCCTGAGTCCAGGGTAAAATTCTGAAGCCTACTATCTGAAGACAGACAGAGTTTGTTGATAAAAGTTGCTCCAAAATCAGAACCCATAGAACATAGCTTAACAAAACATAAATCAGGTGAGACCATTGTACAGTAACTTCTCAGAGATCAGTAAGCCAGTAAGATTATGGACAATGGAAGTGTATTGTGTCTATTTAAACCGTAGTAACGTGTTTGACAGAATACTGCACAAATGACTCATTCATAGACTGGCCGAAGTGAAGACACAATAGAAGCATGTAACAAATGGATTCATGGACGTTATAATAAGCAAGCAAGCAGTCATCGTAAAAGGCAGTGGGCCATAATGGAGAGAAATCATTAGCAGGGTTATTTCCAACGCTCCTGCTTTTCATGTTATTAATGACTTAACAGCAAGCATGGCTGTCCTCATAGGAAGGCAAATTTGATTATGAAACCAACATTTATAACATTTACACCTTAAATGGCACATTATCACATCATCGCAAACCGGGAAACGGACTGGGGAAGTCCCTTCTGAACTGGCTGATGGATGTGAATATTAGCAACGTTTATAAGATGCATTTATAGGAATCCATACCTTGCGGTGTAAAGAACAGGAATTTAGTGCTACTGGATAAGGAAAGGGACTTGAGAAATAGCATGAAGATGAAACATACTGAGGCAAGAGACTACCAGGATCTTACAGGCTGCACTGAAGGGAAAAGGAGATGATACTACAGACTGAGATCATAATCAAGCCCCATCTGGAGTGCTACATCCAGTTGTGGATACTCACCGCACTGGGGATATACTAATTCTGCAGAAAGTCCAGGACTGCTAAACTGACCAGAGATATGGAGGGTCTTAGTTATTATGATAGACTGACATAATTATATTATGGAAAATGGGAGGTACTGGAGGAATCTTCTTGCAGTATGTGAATATTAAACATGGTCACAGACTTGAGTAAAGACCTACTCCAATTAAGTATGAGAAGGAATGTAGGCACACTGAAAAATTCAGAAACAAAATGTAGATTTCAGACCCTACATATATGTAAACAGAGGCTTTCCTTCTCAAGGGGTAATGCATATTTTGACTTTTTTGCCTTTGGAGAATATAATCAAGGTGCAGGGGAGGAAAACAATTTAGACACCAAGAGTATGTCAGGGTGTGAAATGGTATCAGATGCTCAACAATGGCGATTTTTGCTCATATGCAAAGGATTCACAAGTGATCACCTCATTTGAACTTGGGAAGGATTTTTTCCTGAACACACATTGGCAGGGGCCATGGGGGAGTTACCCAACACTCAAGGTTTGGGCAGCAATCATCTGTTAGCCCAAACTTCTATGACAAAGTAGAAATGTTATTTATGTCCGATCTTTCATATTTTTGCAATTAAGGCTAGGAAGGTTGTTATCATACAGGCATCAATAAGCAGAGAAGCAGAATGAGTTTCATTACCATGAACTGTGGTATGCCAAAGCACAAATAATAGCATAAGCGAGCAGAGCTGGCTGAATAATTGGTTGCTTATAATAGGCAGTGTGAATTTTGACAATTTTTAAAATCAATGATTCACAAATACACTTTTTGATTGCCTTGCTCTATAGATGGACATGAAGTGCAAATAAATATTGGTTATGAATGTTGGCATTTTTTAAAATCAAATAATTACCTGTGAATAAACCTTTGCATTACTTGACCAGCTCAAAGAAGCTTTATTCCACTGTTGCTGGATATCTCTTATGTAATATACAGTATCTTTCACCATATTATATGCTGCCTGTGTAGAAAGGCAGTTGTTTTTTAAAGCCAGCTAAAGGCTTGCTGGAAATACGCTAGCTCTGGTAAGTTTACTCTTTGGTGATTCTGGTTTTGTTGTTTATTAATGTTGTCTGGCTGTTTATTTTTTGTATTTGTTTGTTTTACTAAAACTTGTCTTTGATTAGGCTTCCTCCACCCTGAGCTTGTCTCCATTGTTTTATGACTTATGCCAAGTACAGTCTATCCTTTATTTTAGAGTTGGGCTAAGATAATACCAGGGTTAATGAGTCAAATTTTCAAAAGCACCCAAGTGACCTAAGAGTCTAAGTCCTATTGATTTTCAATTGGTAAGTCAGCGCCTAAACCAGCTCGGGTTGTTAGCTGCATAAGTCAGCTTGTGCTTTTGAAAATTTTACCCAATAGCACACTTGGTTTCCCTCATGTGGCAATATGCAGTGCACCTGAAATTACTATTTATTCCTCATGTTGTCATATATCTACTTTGCCTTACATTTACTAAGGCTTTATTAAAAAAACAGGTAATATTTCCACTCAGTGTAAGTGTGGGCCTTTCCGAAGCAAAGCAGATCTGGAAGCAGAACAGAGCAGATGCAACTGGCCTCACCTGTCCATTCTTAACTGCAGCCAAGAAAAGGAAATTGGGAGGAAAAAGTTCTGAAACTGAGGGTACTTACAGAACAAGACAAGACTCTGGCCTCCTCCTGATATATTTAATTTTTCATTACATCTCATCATAACCAGAAAACACTGAAATCATGGTAATGTTTAAACTAGGGTTCCGGTTGTAAATAGTGTAAAGGGTTAATAAATGATCCATAGATATTTTAATAAACGGTTAATCAATTGTTATAGATTCTAAAATGTCAATAGGTTGCTTATAATCATAGATTGTTACCATGTATAACACTTCCTACAGGTGTGTTTATAAGCCACTGTAACACATACTGATGTCTGCAAGACTAATCTAATATCATTTATGAACCCTTTATAAACCAACTATAAATGGAATCTTAAAGTGTGATCAAAATCATAATAAGGCAATAAGACAAACATAGCAATGTGGTTCAACCCGAGTAGATTGGAAGGAGGAAGGCAGGAACTCTATCCAATATATTTGAATGGATGAATCCCATCACATCTAGAAGCAGTAGCAAAACTTTTCCTAAAGCGGTGTCAGAGATATAACAGTACATTGGATTAAAACCACACAGAAACCATTTTACTGCTACACAAGGTAAACTTTGGGAGGTTTACTGGATAAATTAAATAAGCTGATAACCTGTGATATTAAGGATAGATAAGGTTGGTGTGTCAGCTAAGCTGGAATGTCCTGGTTTTATTTTTTTCAGCTGTATGAAGGAGTATGAAAATAAGTATGACATCTCTTGGACACCAGCGATACATTTTCCCCCCAAACAGCAGCTAAAGATATATATCAAAAGAAAGAAAAAGAATAAGAATATTTCTATGTCCTACTGGGGAATAGGGTTTTAATGAACACACAAAGCAACTAGGTGACATCTTTATCAGCCCTCATAAACCTTGATTGAACACACAGTGATAAGACCTGTTTAAACTGTCATCTTTATGATAACATAGACAGAGTCCGCTTGGGCCTTAGCAACGACCTGTGTAAGAGAGGCCTTTCCAAAAGTGCAGGCACCCTGAGGTAATGTCTAGCATGTAAACAGTTCAAAGCTTCTGCAGCTGTTTTATTTGTGTGATTGTGGGTAGGTGGGGGTGGATGAGTGTGTATATGCACAATTTCTTGTGGCACCAGCTTTAAGGACATTTTCTTCATAGCTAGTCTGGTTTCGGTGATGGTGAATAGTCTGGGATGGATGGTGCTTTGAGCCAGAATGACCTTTAGCACTTAGATCTGCAAATACAGAGAACTTCATATGAGTGGCTTTAAAAGGATTTAAGAGAAGCCTGCTCTGGTTTTCTACCAACATCATAAATGATGTGAGTAACACACTTGGAAGCAAATGGACTTGTGGGGCCAGAGTCTCCGTTGAAGTCAGTGGAGATATAACTATTTACAACAGCTGAGCTTCTGGCCCGGAATATTTGGAATGATGAAATGGTTTAATAGTCATAATTTTCTTCAGCATCTTCTCTTGGACAGTTTTCAAACATCTTCTAGAAAGGCCTTGGCAAATACACTGCTAGTAAGTAAGATTTTTATTCTTTATCTATTCTTTTTCTTTTCTTTATTGCTGCTTTTGACCAGTCTTGAACTTTTATACCTTTCCTCAAATATTTTTAACTTCACTCTAATGCCCACAGTGACACCCACAGGTTGAGTTACACAGAAAAGTTACTAACTGTAATTCCGTAGCATATTGCAATGAGTCACCATATAAACCAGACAAAACGTACTGGCCCACTGTCAGCTAAAGTGGGAGACTGGATGACGCAAAGGGTCAGGTTTTCACCTCTGAAGATTTATTTTGACTGAAATCAGAAAGCCTCACTCAAGTTTACAACACACAGCAACATCTACCACATACACAAAAACAATTTTGAGACTTCCAGTACTAAAATAGTGCACTGCAGCATGACAAGAGTGAGGACTAGTGAGGAGAGCAAGTGGAGAAAACTCACACACCAATCTGTCTGCATTCTGCATGGCGTTAGCCATGGTTATGAGGACAGCAAGCTAATTATTTAATTTATTAGATTTGTAGAAATGCAGAAAAGGGTGCCTATGTTCCCTTGATGTAACTTGAAAATACATCCTAAATGTAGAAGTAGAGTTTAAGATAACCCATCACTAATAAGCCAGGCAATTTAACTCAATTTTCAAATTCAAAGATGAAACACACAGCACTCCTTGAAAGTAATTAGATTTGGCTATTTCAGACCAATATGGGGGGAAGCATATTCCCAAGCTGCCGGCTTGGCATACTTTGTGATCACTCACAGCTCCTTTTTATTTATACGGGTGAAACCCTAGCTTGAGCACCTCTGCTGGTTACTCTAATGGCAGCATGGCAAGAGGAAAGAGGTGGTCTCTCATGTAGGTAGGCTTTCAGTCGTTTAGGGCTTTAGATGTCAAAACCAAAACTTAAACCAGAAGTGCTCTGGCAGCAAAATACTTGTGCAGAATTTTGTATTGCCTTTGTTTTGCGGCTCTGAAACATTAGCAAATCAGTCCCGTAGTTTACTAACACAATTTAGTCTTAAAAAAAATTGGAGTATCACACACATTAACACATGGCCCATATGATTTTTGTCAGAGTCTCCAATGTTTCTATTAGTATTCTGTTCAGAATGGTTTACAAAAGTACCTAATGGGTCAAAGTCCACAGGGAACACGCATGTGTGACCAAATCCTTCAGAAGACTCATAAAGTCTCAGATGCTCAAGATGACAAATACAAACAAATCAAAACATTCACAGCTTCCAGTACTTGAACAGCTCTAGTCTAAGCTAAAATTTGAGTCTTAGTTACTGCATGGTCAGACAAATGGAGATCCTAGTTTTAATCTTTCCAATGACCTCAATGAATTTTGGATTAAACTTCACACACTGTGGGGAAGATTTTTAAAGGCACAAATGGCTATTAGGCACCTAAATCCTACTGAAAGTCAATGGCATTTATACCTTTAAAAACTATCTTATCCACAAATTTATCAGGACTAAATATATTGCTCTCTCTTCCCCACCCCTACGTGTGATCATCATCTGTTTTCTTTAATTCTGTAATTAACAAGGCAGCCATCTTTGCCAACAACCCTCTAGTGTCAGATGACATCCACAGAAATATCTCAGCCCTTTGCCACTTTGTTTAATAAATTGCTTAAATAGAAGATAGTGTAATTTGGTGGATTATTATTTTCTTACCTCTTTACCTTTACTTTTAACTCTGCTATTAAAACCTTCTCAAAACTAGTTATTCCTATGTAATTCTAACAAGAGCATTCTTGAATTGTTACTAAATTCAGTTCCATACCTTGGTCATTCTCCCCCCCCATTTGTTAAAAATCTGCAAGAGTAAGTGAATGTAATGTCCCTCAAATTGAGAGCCTTATAAAAGTAAATCCTCCATTGGGCCTGATCCAGTACTCCCTGAATTCAGCGGATCTTTCCACTGACATTTGATTGAACGCTTTTATCTACAGAACACAACTGAACAGCACTGGCAGCAGCAAGGACAAGCTTCCCTATAAAGCTCCGCAAATATGGCTCATCCCTAGTTTGGAATGAGATGACAGTAGTTTACTCTCCATACCCATTCAGTTGTTGGATTCTCTGCTGGACTAGTGCCAAGTGTGGCAGTAGTTTTTGCAATACAGAATTATTTCATTTAGGAGAAGGATTGAGACCACTAAGCTCATTTCATGGGTCCCCCAATAGCTGCCAAAGTGTTGGCAAATTTAAATAATTATTGACATTGTTTATTTGTAGTTGTAGACTCTAATATGGCACTCTCATACCCTAACAGATCAATTCTCCCATCCCTCTAGTGATGTATTATTTTTCACAATTCAAAGATGGAAAACATGGAAGTTAAGTAACTTCCCCAAGAAGACAGGAAATTTGTGGAAGAGCTGAAAACAGAATCAAGATCTCCTCGGTCCCAGTCTAGTGGTGTAACCCCAAGACCATCCTTCCCTGGGCATTGTAAGAAATGGTGAGTTTGATGTGAAAGGCTGTATATCCCAAGTTAGCTAAGGGAAAAAATGCAACGTGGTTATTCACATAAATTCAAACAGCTACTGGAATTACTTAGATTTAAACTAGTACAAATGAAAACAGAATTTGTCCCATTACCCATAAAGTGTCCTTAACAAAAAAGAGGGTTAGTTTTATTTAATTTTGAATGCAGCATGTTGGCTTGAAAGAGTTCAGTAAAGACTTCAGAAATGCAAAGCATCTGAAATGGACAAAATATTGGATTGTGTCCACACTCATTGTGGGATAAAGTAAAAAGCAAATGTATCCTGTCCATGAACATGCAAGGTACCTTTGCTGATTCATTTATACTAAAGGCATTTTAGGCAACTTTGAATTATTTCCCATACCTGGGTGAATTAATGTTCTTTCTGGAGGATGAGGCAGAGATTATATTATTCATGGAAAACACATATTTACACAGGACTTCCCTGAAAGCTGAAAAATGTTATCCAGTGTGCTCCCAGCCAAACTCCCTAGTGAAGTGAAAAATTCTTCCTTCTGATAAGAAACTTGCCTTGGGGCGGGGTTTGCTTTTGTTCCAAACAAAGGAACCACTCTCCTTGGTAATGGAGAGATTTCACTCCCTGAGTTTGCTTTGATTTTGCCAGCTCTACTGAGAATAGAACCAGGGTAATCCCTGATGAGATGGCCAATATTTACAGCACACAATAAGTGCCATCAGCTGCACATTCTCCAAGATCTGATCCAAGTGCTGTCCCCATAACTTGCTGCATAAAAAGACTGGAGGTTCCACCTTTGAAACTTTATTAAAATAAAAAACTATCATTGCATGGGTAAGAAATTAATGAATACTGTTACCAGGAATAATTTGGATTTTAAAACTACTGGATTCTCCATATTGTTGGAAATTTCACCAAGAATCTAATTAAGGGGTATTAGGGCTGGGACCACCATTTTCTACATAAAGTCTAGCTCACCAGTTTCTACAGATGCCTCTGATGTCTCTCAAATGAGCTTTTATACCCAGCTGTGTACTGTACAGCAATACAAGCCATACCTGCCAGGCTTCCTTCAGATATTTTCTCTCTTCCGGTGTTTTTTTTTTTTTTAAAGGGTTCCTTTACATTTGAACAGCAAGACTGTCTCCTGATAATCCCCATGCAGTTGCTTCAATTCTAATCTAGGGTAAACAATATAATATTTTGTACAGTTGGGTTTGGAACCTTGTCCTTATTCCAGTGGCATTTGTTTTGTCTTCAATTAGTATTTAAGAAGGAGCTACTTTATGGGATTGATGAGTGGAACCAGATTGACAACGCTGGAGAACAAAGTTGTCTGTCCCCTGAAGATACAGAACATATACCCTGGCAATATCACGATTCCCAATACCTTGCTAGTGCACCTTAACCCTGACCTGAAGAAACCCCTGGAGGAGTAAGAGTTTGGTATTGATGATCTTCTACTAATCCAGATGTCATATGCCAGGTGTGATGGCGGTTTTTGTGATGTGAAAATGTGTCAGTTGGAAACTGGACTGAGTCCACCAAACTCATCAAAACTAAATAATCTCCTCTTGTTCATTTCCCCCATACCCAGCAGCTTTCCCCACGTTGGTTATTAGATCACCTCCTCCAAGTGGACCAGCCTTGCAAAATAAAGCTACGAAGCAAACTGTTTATTAATTTTATGGAGAATTACAACGTCATGTTCAATCTGGATTTTGCCATTTGGCTCATTCTAGCAGGTAAAAATCTAGAAAGGGGTGTCCACCATATTTCATATTTGTTCCATGCAGATATATTTCTAATATTAAAATTCTCTTCCAGGCACCACAGAACAGGCGATAAGTCCTGAACACCATCTCTCCCATCATTGCTAATGCGGGTGGTGCTTCACCACAGTCAGAGAAGAATTTCAAAAAGACTTTAGTGCAGATAAAGCCCTTTGCACTATGCTTTCTCCTGCACAGGTTCACTGCACACCATTCCAATATCAACAACTGCACCTTTGCAGCCAGTCTTCCCAGCTAACTGCTGCAATGCTTCTCCCCACCTTTCAGTCCCCTAACTAGGTCAAATCTGCAGTCAATAACATTTTATTAAAAATTATAAAAATAAAATGTTGTGGAGATTTTTCTGCAATAAAAGTTTTATCAAAATATACGTTTGTATATTTACAGCATAATTATCTTTAAAATAGGTTTTTTAAATGGTGGCAACTATCATTTATCAATATTTTTATTTTAGTTATTTTATTTTATTTATCATTTTAAAATTTGGCTCATATGTTCTCCTGCCTTCTGTATTTAAAAACAAAAAAGAGAAATGAACACAGAGAACATGAGTATAACTTTTAAAGGGAGACAGGGAGACAAATGAATTTCTATTTACCCATACTGCAACTTGCAATCTAGGCACTGCCAGAACCATGTCTCAGACACCTGAAAAGGAAAACAGAACAAAAACCAGCATAAATGACATATTCAGAGTCTAAGTCAAAACCCATTGACGTAAGTGAAAACATTCCCATTGAGTTCTATGGGAGATGGACCTGGCTCCACTAAACAGCTTATCCTCCCCTGCAAACAAAACTCAAATTAATTATCAAATGGGTCTTGGGTCATTGTTTCTCCCCCCCACCTCCAAAAAGGACCTAGATAAACCCCATAAGGACCACAGCCAACAGGTGGTTTGTGATGGGGAGAAAATGATACAGCAAATCTCTTTCTCCTTGACCCTAGCCTGGACAATGTCCATCTCTGGATCTTGGCAAAGAAACAGGGAGAGAGAAAATAGTTATGGCATCTTAAAAAAAATTCACTATACGACATCCAAAGAGTTACACAAAAGTGTTAAAAACAATTAGCTTCTCTCCATCCACATTGACCAGTGCCCATTACAGTAGATCTTTGGTCTAAGGAAAAGAAAGAGCAGCATCTTGTTCTCCATCTGCATTCCACCTGGCTGGGCCAGTGTGAGAGCTTAGCTTCTCCGAACACAACAGCCATAACGGAATCAATCACTGGACTGAACCCAGAGTGATATGGAACAAGTGCTTCAACGTCCTGTACAATGGATTGGGCAAATTTTGTGTAGAAATACTGTCATTAGCTTTGTAGAGAGGATACTTCCAACCAGAGCAAGGCAGTGCTACAACACTTAGCAAAGCCTTTTGTGTTTGGAACAGCACATTGTGTAAACAGGTCGGAGATGTTTTTATTTTAGTTGCCCTGTCATTGAGAGGTGAGAGAAAGGGACGAGCAATGGTTTTATTGTGCTGAGGAGGCAGCACACAGTTTAGCATGTATATTAGGAAATACACTCGGTATAATTACTATTTACTTTGTACAGCTTTCATACAGACTATCACAAAACACCTTGCAATCATTTAAATTATAAGGATTATGAAAGCTTAGCGGGTAGAGTGTTACAGGGAAAGCAGTTTCAAATGTACGTCTGTACAAAGAGCCAGCACACTACACTGGGAAAGTAGCAGCAAGCCAAATCCCTCTACCCTTCACCATGCAAACAATCCTTGCTCACACAAATAGTCCCATTGAACTAAATGGGATTACTCTCATAAGAACTACTCATGTGAGTAAAGTTTGCAGGACTGGGGCCAAAATTCACTTCTATACAATGCAACCCTTTCATAGTGAAATTTCTCACTTCATTAAAAGTGGAGGTACAGTGGGAAGTGAGAACCAGCCAGCCAACAGTCACTCCCCGATCCTCTTCCCATCCCTCGGGAGCAGCTACAGCAAGACTCAGAGAGTCCTCCCTCACGGGGCAGTGTCATCTGCCATTGAGCAGGAGGTGGTGATGACAATCATTACATTCTCAGAAGATTAACAAAATAGAATGAGTTCACAGTGGAGAGAAATGTCACCATATGAAATTCAGGAATTTCACTACATGCCATTTGAGAGTGAACTAATACATAGAAGGAGGGTTTCACTCTCCTATACCAAGACATCAGGTCAGTCACACTTTAAAGCAGCTGGAAACTGAAAATTCGAGGAAATCACGGCTTTGCGAGGGAAGGAGTGAAAGGTCCTGCTACCCAGAGTGAACAAGTTGACAGAAGCAGGAAGAAACTGAGGACTCTGGAAAAGGAGTTTAGAAGAACTGAAAAGGGAGGATGGAAAAATAAGAAGCAGAAGAGAGAAGAAAACGGTGCAGCTGCACAGAGTTCTGAAGGAGAGAAAGCTTTCTCTCAACTCTCTGAACACAAGGAAGAATCTCAAGTAGATGCCGGTGCAAAACTGAAAAGTTCTTGTGATTAAATGCACTCAAGCACCTTTTTGTGAAATAACTTTGGTGTAAGTTTTGGGAAATTCTCCTGGGAGCCTTATTGTCTGGTCTGCTCTTTCCATGGGTAAAATAGTGCAAAAGATAAGATCATTCACTTGAAAACATCTGTCTCCAGGTGCCTTGCACACCTGGAGAAACATTAAGAACTTGAACGTTCCTTCCACTGACTAGGCTGGTATGGTTCAAAAGCATGTTTAACTGTTAGTGGTGACACTATCGAGTTAGAGGTGGAAAATATTAATCAAGTCTAGGCCTTTATGAAGTTTTGGGATACTCTTTGAGATGTATAGGACACTACAGCAGGAGAAGCAGAAATCAAGTGTTCTCGCTGGACAGTCCCGTCTGTAGCTTATCTACTCCCACTTCTTGCTTCTGAAAAAAAATCAGCTAGACTAAATGAATATTTTAAGATACAGCTAAAGGCAAACACTCCATTGGAACTTTGCCCTAATCAATAGTAATGTGCATGTCACATGGTAGTCAGAGGATAGAGAATGGGCTGCTTACTAGTCAGCAAATAAGCTAATTATAGCTGCTCCTGCTTGGAGAAGGGGACAAGTGAAGGTCCGGTCCACCCATATTAATGCAATCATCATAACCCTTATACTTTGTTTGCTTTGTGATTATGAAACAAAGATCTAAAGTTCTTGTCACAGTGGAGTGGTGTTACTGACCCCTGGTGGAAGAAATACATTAGTACAGCATGCAATTTCCATCTAGTAAATAGGTTCAGGTTTTAATTCAAGTTCACTGTTATCTCTTGCAGAATATTGGAGTTTTATTTTAAAAAATCCTCCAAGCCAGGCTATTTCCTCCCACGTTGTTGTGATGCCCAAAGAGATGGTATATCCTTGTAAGTGAATTTTCTCAGTCTTGGACAGATTAGCACAAATTAAATGTCACACTGATTTGTGCAAAGCAGGAGCAGCGAGTTAAGTTTAAATGAATTCCCTTAACTATAAAAAGTAGATACATTAAGTATGCAATGATAGAACAGTGAAAAATCTTTGTAGCAATTCCGACTTCTTACTTTCTCAGCTGGCATTGATCTTGATTTTTAGAGTACTTTAAAATATTTCAGTAAATGATAGTGGTTACAGAACTAAAAAAATTTGCTTTTCTAAAAATTAAAAACAGATTTAAGATTAAAAAGTACTTTTCAAAGCCATTGGACACATACTGTATCTAAATCCCCTACACAGCTTTGAAAAACTCAGCCAAAATTTTTTTAATACTAGCAAAACCACAAAGATGCTTTATTCTTAGAACAAACAAAAATCCTCAAGTCTAAGTTACCTCATTGGCTTGAACAGAGTGCGATGACAAGATTTGTCCCCTTCCCGCAAAGGTATCCGTCACAACCTGCTGAGTCTTTTTATAACGTAGGAAGCAGAGTCAAAAAGGAAGTTCCTTCTGTTTTCCTCTTCCAATCCTGCAGGTCTATCATTCTTGCATTTAAGGAAGATCTTTCCATTTATTCCCTGCTATGGTTGTGAACTGAGTGACTATGACCTTTTTCTTAAAAAGGTTTTTAAAACCCTTCATCTCCAGCAGATACCAAAATACATACCCCACTTCCACTCTAATGGAACACTTTAACATTGACCTCACGTGCTTTCATGTCAATAATACCAACAGTTCAGTACATCTGACTGTCTCAAACTCCATGACACTCTTGAGGTCACTGTTGAAGTTCTCCATTAGCGTGCAAATTTGGGGTACGCACTCCTTTTTGGTATCTATTGGAGAAGGCAGCAAACACATTCTGGAATGTTTTATCGACAATGTTGTACACAACATGAAGATGAACTCTTGTCCTGACAAATCCAAAAGGGACCTAGTCTCCTTGCAGATTGAGCACCTTCCAGATTGATTTCACAGGATACCAGAATAGCCCTTCTGCAAGGTTTCATTGGTCATTTTTGCCCCAGCAACAGAGAACTACAAGGACAACTGACCCAATTGTCACAGGTGGTTGGCTAATACAAAGATGAAAAGGAATGCACAAATCTTTTCCCTTATTTCCATTCTTTCAAGGCTTTGAGTGGATGGGTGTGTTCTGTCATAACTTTAACTGACACTAAACTGGTTTTTGGTTGCTAGTTATCTAGGGTTTTATTTGTTTGTTTTCTAATATGGCATTAGTGTACCTCAGTGAATACCTTCCCAGAGTCAGGAAGAAAAGGAGCTATTCCTTCCTGTGAATCAGAGGGAGAAATTGTGCTACTGAAGCTTATCCTATTTCGCTCTCATGAAGAATGCAATGCAATGCCATGCCACAGTAAATTCTGTATAACTTTTACACAGATAAAACGTTATTGAAAGTACACCAAGATCAATCCTCCATGTCTGCCAGCCTGCCAGCTGGAAGCGACTGACGTCAAGGAGTTTGTCTCATTAATTACTTCCCAAAAGACTCTGTGTAGCCTCTCAAAGGATGCTAGAAATTTGATATAGCCAGGAGTGCCTGAATATACAGGCAGATCTACCTATTGTATCTTCCCCTTTTGAGGCTTTCTATCTCTGCCAATATGAAACATACCTCTCAAACATAAAAAATATCAATTTGAAACATCTGTGTGACAGCATCCATCTTGGCCAACAAGAGGGATTGAATTAATGGGAGTTAAACTTTCAAGTCTTTACAGCTTGTGCTAAGAGCCAAGCATTCAAGCAAACCATTGTAACAGACTCATCTTCTGTGGATTGGGCACAGTGGGAGCTGTTTAACGTGCACTCTGGTCGGTGGCATACACACAAGCAAAACATGTAACATTACTGAAATGTCACACATGCATATGTTGGTGATTGACTTAATTTATAGATCCGTTTTTAAACACAAAACCTGTTTTAGAGTTCTCACTGTATGACTCATGTGCAAACATACCATCCCTCCATATAGACCAGGGTCCAGTGGCTCCTCCCCTAGGCTGGGGGGGAGCCTTTAGCAGTGGCCAGCCCCCATGTCAAATAGGATATAGATCAATAGTAAGAGTTCAACACTTTTAGGCTCAGAGATCTTTATCTTAGACCTTTAGTACTAGAGCTAGTCATAGTCATTGGTAACCACTTTGTTCACAAACCAATGGAGAACTTGAGACAACTATTTATTTTGGGAATCCTGGATTCAATCTCTAGCTCTGGAAGGAGAAAGCGGTTTGCAGTGGCTATATAGATAGGATAACCAAAACTGGTTCAGTCACCCTGAAAGGCAGTGTGGTTTCATGGATAAAATTGGAGTGTTACATTAAGAAACCTGTGTTTGGACCTTCAGTAACATGCATCAATTCTCTCTTAGCTTATTTAAAAACTCTCACTCTATTGGTGAGAGTTCTCACAGCTCTTTCTGGTATATTGTGTGGGGATTTCAACAGCAGTTACAAGAGAGGAGATTTGAACTCCTGCTCTCCTTTTTCCCAGATCAGGGAACTATTCTCTAGGTTACAGAGGTATTTTGGAAAGCTGGGGGGAGGGGGCGTCTTTCTTTTTTAAGCCTCTGGAAATTACTGATGTCTGCATAGCTTGATACGTTGTCAAATTTGGCAGTTTGAGTTTGGGATGCATTTTCCATTAAGGCTAAAATACTATAGACAAACACTATCTACGTATAACTGATATTATAGGAATCAGTACATAAAAGCAACAATATGGCTAAAGGATATGTCCCAGAGTGTTTTAGAATTCTTGCATAAGGGATAAAGTGAGACAATCCAGTATGAAAAATTGTCAAAAGCAGTGAATTTAAAATATACCTATCAATTTTATTTTAATCAAACCACCATGCAAAATTTAAACACTCCATTTATATTGTTTTGGTTTTTTCCCCTATCAATTATACTCTTAAAAATAAAGGTTTAAAGGATCTGTTAAATTGAACTCTGTAATATGATCTAAATGAATATGGGCACAGGTATGAGTTAATCACAGTTGGCGGAAGTATGAATGTGATCATCCGTAAAAGTGCTAAAATGCACAAGCTCATCTACGATAATCAAATGGAAGAACATATACAAATTCTAACACCTCTGTGTAGTAATGTTCAAAGATCTACAGAAAATGTATATTTGCTCCCATGGAGTTAAAAATGAATATGACCAAGACTTTTATTTCTAATGTATAAGGCACATGATAAAGAAACTCAGTAGAAGACATACCAAACCAAATGATTACTTATTTGAATATATTATTCTGGTGAGTTCTAAGTCAATTTCAGTCACTCTGGATGTTTTTCATATCGCTGTAAAAAGGCACTGTTCAATGATACATCTAAAATTTTTAAACAATTCTGGTTCTTTAAAACAAAGTCTGGACAAAGAGTTTTCCTCCTATTATAGAGCCTAGCCTGCTTTATGATGTGAAATTCTAAAACCCAGAAAAAATACCAAACATTTGCTCACATTACATTACCAAAATATTTTAAATTTTAACTCTTTGGTGGAGTCTGATGCCATTAAGATCTCTGATTTTCAAGGAATCCGTAATCAAATGAGCAGAAATGAGCTGCTTCTCCTTTTCCAATTACCTCTGTACCAAAAATAAACTACCTCTAATATATATTAGTTCAGTGCAACAAGTCTAAGTCGAAGCTTGTTTAAAAAAAATAGTCAGAATAACACTCATTATATAGTAAGTTTTATTAACAATACGGTACATTAGCATTTGTTTTGAAAAGCTTAGGTCTTGCTAAGCAGTTTTAATCAAAGCAATTATGTAAAGCTATTTGCAGTACAGAAATCAACTACATTCACACACACATCTTGAATTTAATCCAGCCAACAGTCATGTCAAATCTACAATTTACCAAAAATACAAAGTTGATTTTCTAATAAAAGCAAAAAATGTTGCTGGGGTTCATTTTCTACTATAGAATAAATTGCTTTCATAACTAAACTTGGGACAAAGAAAATACTTCCTAGAAGCCCAAAGTAAGACTTACACTTTCATAACTATCAAATGCCATGCAGACTTGTTTATAAAAAAAACGTACTAGGTCCGAATTATTAAGCTAATTTTTGCTAGCACGTGGTTTATAAAATGATTCTCCCTTCACACAAAAAATGTCATTCTGTAGAATTTTCTATCGATCCTCTCTCCCAAAAGCTATTTGGGAGACTTGAAATATTGTCCTCAGGCCTCTATCACAACTGCTCTATTGGTGTACTAATCATAAACAAGACTTACAAAAAGCGTAACAAAAGTTAAATCTGCTAACTTTCCTTTACAGAAAGACAAATAATGGCATAAATGCAACACATATGCTACATATACATTTATGGTGCATACACTCAGTTTGTAGATTCATATGTACTTGCATTCTGTAAGGGATCTATGGCTGCTGCCATTTCAATAGTTCTACCAAGGCACTATACAACCATTGAACATCTTATGTTCCCCAAGATGCTCTGACGAACATTTACGAATGTGTTTAAGTTGTTAAAAAGCCCTGAGTCAGAACTTCATACTTACTGCAGTTATAGCTCTAAAAATGGCACAGTTGAACTTTATAAACAGTATTTTACTCTGTGAACAAAACACGTTCGGTATTGTAAAAAGGAAAATAGTATATGAATTTCAGCAACTCAGGAAAGGGAAACAGGAATGTACAGTGCTATGGGGAATGACATTCCTCCTGTACATCATTTATACAGTCAGCAATCATCATGGGTGTCGCATCTATTCAGGCACCAAAACTGATGTATCAAAACAAAATTGTAGTGTTTAAGGAAACTCCCACTCCTTCCCAAATGTAAAGAACAATTAGTGCAGAACTGAACACTTTGAGGGAAAAGAAGCAGAGTTATTAAAAGTAACATTGTAGTGATTGGTGAGAACTTTAGTCTGACCTATTCAGCACAATTTATAGTCCAGGCTCTACACAATTCACCAGCAACTATTAACAGAGCAAAATTTAACTTTTGACGTTTCATTTGCAGTATTGTAGAGAAGCTCAAAGCAACTTTCTCAAACAACTTAGCATTTACACTAGCCATAAACTGTAATTAATACTACTATAAATAAGTAGGCATACCTTAGTAAAACTCCACCTCTAGACAGTATCGACACAATATCAGTGAGTATTCTTATCACAACATAAGAACATGATCAAATCAGATTGTTTTTAAAAAGCTAGTTTCACAAGTTTTTAAAAGTAGATTTAGAACATTTTTAAGACTATGTTAACAAGGCACATGTACTTGTAAAAATCTGCTATATTCCAATTTGTCTGAAGTTTATAGTTAAACTAGTTTTTAAAGGAACTTTCACATTTACAGAGTAACTTGTGTTTATTACCTTCCCAGTTTAATCTTTTTGGTACCCATTTTTTCTTAAATGGGATTTTGTCCTAAAATAATCTAGAACTACTTAACAAGTACTTTAACAAAAAATACAAAGCAGTGACTCAAATCCCACAAAGTGCCAAACGTCTTCAACTGGAGTTGAATGTAGAGCAGAAGATATTCAACATCTTTAAGGAATGGGCCTGAAAAGTCATGATACTTTGGGGGGGGGGGAGCAGCTGGAAAGTTAAGTGATTAATTTCTGAAATGTTTAAGCTATTTAGCTTATTGTATGGACTCCTTCAAATTTAAAATCAAGGGTCTCTTCATAGTTCCTTTAAAATACTATTGTGTATAAAGTGGTGATCTCTAACTTAATCTTACTGATTTACACAGAAAGATGTTCAAGCAAACTTTTCAGCATATTTTGCACCCAGATAACACAACATAATGTGTATGACTTCTTGAATGTATTTCAAGAAATAAGTCATTGAATAAGTTCCTCCAACCAATTTCTTTCCCAAACAACTTTTAATACCGGGGAATTGTTCTAAGAAAAAGAAAAATGAAAAGGATGTCTGCAATTTGCAAATATGTATATTAAATCCAATTGCCTATTTACTGATGCTTTTTTCTTTCATCAAGTATTTTTTCCGTTTCAGTAAAATCTGTAGTCATTCATGTACACACATACACTGACCTATCCCCATCCTCCCTTATATGCCATGATCCCCACCTATCTTCTGAGCCTATCATTTTTTTTTAAATGGGGAAAAGTATCCAATAGAAGAATGCAAGCCCTTCAGACAATATCAGGCTGCAGACATGCCGTTGCTAAGTGATGTGAATATATTATATTAATATGGTCTGATACAGATGGCTTCTTCAAAGCTATCTAAATGCTTAGCTTTAACATACATCACAATCTAAGGGATAGTGCACAAGTCTAAACATCTATTTTCATATGTAACAATGTTTTGGCAAACATTTCTTAAAATCAATTAAAAATCATTTTGAAAGTATTGTATCTGACTTCATGTCAATTAGGATAAATTCTCACCTGTAAAGAGAATACCAATATTAGCACCTTAAACAATAAGCGCTACAAAGTTAAACTACTTAATTACTTATTTAAAAAAGCAATTGTCTAATTAAACTGTTTGGCTTGAGTTTGTGATAATATCAAGTTAAATTTTTGACATGGAATCATAAATGCAACACTGCTCAACCAGACTAAATACAAAAAAAAAGAAAATATATGAGATCTCTGTGTATTGATGGGGACAAACCAGGGACCATGGTGTGGAAAAAAATAGCTCTTGGAGCAGCACCTTTATTCACTAACTTTTTATATATACATATATGTGTAAAATCTCTGGTTATCTTAGCAGCAGTTCTAGTTTTGTAGCGGAGGAACTGTTGAAATACATAAAGCAAATGGGGTACTAAACTCCTCTATCACCTACACACCTGACATCTGAGCTCTCCGCAGATGAAGTACGCACAGCATTTCCCCAATTTTTTATCCTTGATGCCTTGATTTAGTCCTTTAGGAAAACACCTAATGCCCAGTCGAATTAGGTTCAAGTATTAGTTGTATCATTAAATGGTAATGTTTGATAAAATTAAGTCAGATAATCTGAAAAAATCAGGCACGAAAGATAGGACACAGGGTGAAATCAGAACATCTAACTGACTTCAGCAGGGCCAAGATTTCATTCAGACTATTTAAACATCTGAAAATTGCATGAAAAATTAGGATCTGAACACTGGCTTGGTTCCAAAGCTGAATGCCAACAAAACCTAGTACAATTCATTTACATATAAAAATACTGACTGCTATGCAGTAAATAGTGCATTGAGCTGGCATAATGGGGTGTGGGGTTAGAATTGCATTTACCAAGCGATAGCACAGGAGGAATGATCATCTGTTAATCAAGTACTTTGTACTGAGCCTTTATGGAGCGGCCTCTGAATAATTTAAGTATGAAGAGGTGCTCAAAAATGCGTCTGCCCTGGGTTGAAGAAAACCAAGTCACAGAACTGATACAAGAGAATGAAATTCATATGGGGGGGTAGAGGTCATATTGCGCCATATTAGATAGAACCAGTCCTTTTGGAGAAGGGCTGATGAGAAGCCCACCATGAAGGCTCGTGCTGTGCAGCAACAGAAGGCAAATGACCATTATGTCAAGCCAGGAAGAATCTGCAGTAGATGCAACATGGGCTCCCAAACCATTTCCCCAAAACCATTTGAAATCATACCAGAATTATTCTGACTATCCAGGAACACAGAATATAAGAATTCTCCAGCTTCTCTCAAACTGGAATCCCGAAACCTCAGTTAATCAAGTGCAACTCCAAAAGAATACAGAATTCCTAGGGCTAAAGCAATTGAACAGTCACAGGACTGCTAAATTGATGAGATTTACTTACTGACAACCAAAGATTTATATAGAAGCTACTGGGATCTGCCTATTTTAAAGTAGGGACTCAAAGCTTCAGGCCAAGCAGAAAGCTATCCAAATGATCTCACAGAGTGAAATATATGACTGCTGGAACATCAGAACAAATAGAATACTGAATTGGACTTAAGTGAAAGATTATGGTGCCCAGTTCAAAACTGCATTAAAAAGAGCAGGGAACATATACCTGTTGGCACAGAAATTTTGGGCCAGGGATAACGCAAATAATGCATCATACATACTGATTTTCTAAGAAACCACTGTAAAGCTTCCTTCTACCATACTGGTGTCCTAACTGCATAGTCAACACCTAAAATGCACTGGGAAAATTCTTTGAGCTTTTAGCTCACATCTGCAGAATTCAGATCAACACAAGCTTATCACACACTTCAGAAGACTGGCATCGTGTAAGCACGTGATTTTCCAAGTGAAGAATGCAGACTGTCAGTCACTTCATTCTCACCTTGATCTTCCCCAGAATCTCCACTTTCATGTTCCTGCCAAGTATAACAGAAGTTAAATGAACGAGACCAGGGTTAGCTATAAGGCGCCTAACTGAATCCAGTGTGTATTTCACAATCCTTGAAGGAAATGGTCCAAATCAAGACTAAAGGACTGCAAGCACTGATTGCATATGCTATTCAATCAATAATTCAGGCAACTGCTGAATTGCTTTCATCTGGCTGGAAAAGCTCCAAATTTAATTCCTTTCCTGAAATCCTGACTATGGTTCCACCACCAAAGCCTGAAGAACATTTGGATGATGCTCTGACTCATGTTTGGAACTGCTAGCAGTAGCACTCAAAGAGCCAAGAGAATCTATAAATGCAATCAAATCCTGGTAACTCTCACAACCAATTTCACCTAGCCTATTCATATTTCAGGAAACCCAGACCTATCAGCACTTCTTGCTTAATATTAACTATTGAATGGTCCCCGCTGGGCTATGAAATTAATACCTCATTGAGATGAATGGGAAATACATTATTCACCTTCTTTACTGTTGCTATTGTTTCCCATAGACAATTTTCAGTAAGACTGGCTTAATAGAGCACCACACCGATTTATGTAAAAAATGCAGTGTCTGCAACAGAAAAGATTTAAAGAACAGTTGATTTCTACAGAATTGAGGAAAAATATACCACCCAGTTTCCCTAGATCCCATTAGACCCATAATTTCCCTACTGCTCTGGTTATACACTTGTTTCCCTCCCAAAAATTTTAATCAACTACACTCTTAAGGTGTGATATTGATAACTGATTTAGTTTATTTTTCAAATACCTTGTAAAGAAAAACAATCAGTATTCTCCTCCCACAATTCTATACATTAGTCTTTTTTTGTTGATGGGATTAAGATGTCCCTTATTTAGTTTAACTTGATCGTGTCAGAATGAAGTACAGTTTTGGGGAATAACAATCCTAAAGCAAATTTGTGTTTCTTTTCATGGACAGTCTCTTATAAACCCATACTGAGCAACATAGGACACATTACAGTCAAAGTTATCCATGTGGTTATATTCTGATATAATCTTATAGGAACTATAGGGTACTGAATATTACTTGGATATATTGTGCTGATTTTGCATTACTGTATCTTTCAAGTCATCAGTACTCAGACATAACTTACTCTGTGATTTGACAATTGAACATACGCTGAAGAAGTGTGAAACTTAAAGAGCTAAAAAAATAAATATTTGAATGCAACTGGCAGCACAGAAAATCTACATCATTTGATGGCTGAAATTAAAGTCCATATGTATACATTTAAAGATACCAAAACAGAAAATCAAGATTGTCCCTTTACATTTGGAGCTTTAAGGAGATGGGTGGGAAAAAACTGTTTTATTAAGTTAGCCTTAGCTTAGCTGTCTCTTGATAGTACAGCTGATCAAATATGGTTCTTTTTTCTGGTGCGTTCAGTCTTTAAGCAATTACTATGTAGCACATATGCACTGCAGTATTAGAAATGATTTCATTAGAACCTTCAACTGCCTTTTAAACTTATGGAGCTCTGATGACCAAAATGTATTGACAATTTGATAAGCTAACAAAAGACACTGATTTTTATTGTTTAATACAAAAGGATTCTTCGTTCTATAGCCTTGCGGCATATAGGGCATTCACTCATTCGGTCTCCACAAAGCTGACATGTTCCATGGCCACAGAGAAAGATCATATTCTTCAGACGATCCAAACAAACAGGGCACATGGTCTGTAAAAGATTTTGACAAGTTATGTAATGAACAGCAATGATGAGAAAAACAGAATAAAGTATGCATTCTATTAATTGTAGAAAATTTAACATCCCATGCAACTTTGAGTGAACAGAGATCACTACAAAAGAGAAACTAAGTCACAGAACTATAACCAATTCAATAACCTATCTGCATGACACTAAATACAGAACAGAAAATTCACTATTTCATTTAATCCTTATCTTATATTTGTTTTATGAAAGGATAACTGAGTTTTTTTCAACTCATTTCTCCACAAAATAAGAAAACCAATCCCACAGTAGCCTTCTATGCAAATCTGATGACATCATCTAAGTTCACAGCAGAGTTAATAAGCAATTTTCATCTGCATCCCCGTTTGGTTTCCTCTATAGAATTTTAATGAAACAAGGAAATCTACCAAGCACGTAGATTTCTTTAGGTCATTCAATGAACAAATTATTTACCAGCAACGCCTCGAATTTCCACCTTTTCATATTCTCTCTCTCTCACACTCACCCCCCCCCCAAAAACCCAGAAATAGTATGAATATTGCTTTGCTTTTTAAACAATGGTTAACAGTCCCAACATACATGCTAGTCCCCACAGATGTGAACTGACTTTCAGTTTTCTTCTGGGAAGTAATTCGCTCACTAAATTTGGAATCTTAAGTGACTCAGTATTTTCAGAAGCTTTAACATTTAAAATACCAGCTTTCTGAAGAAAAGAAACTGGTGTACTCCAGTATATGCTATAATTCTGCCCTTTCAATTTTACTTGTAAAGGAAGAATCATTTCTTGCATGGCCCATATCCTGCCCTTGTTCTGTTTTCTGGAAATCCAGATAACAGCTATGAAAATGTCATGTTTCAGTGGAAGGCAGCTCAACTTATCTGAGCCTCTTAATCCTAATCAGATCCACATAGCAACCCTTTCAAACCAGTTTTTACTATTGAACAAAGTGAGACCCAATACCCAAAAGATCTTACAACTGTTCACCATGAAAGTTTGTCCCTCAGAGAACCATCCTTGACAGTGCCTGCAGTGTCCTCCACATATAGCATATAGAAAATTCAACTAAAAGGCATATGTTTGTTCCTTCACCATAATCACATTTAAGTTCCAGTTATAAATAGTTTATAAAGGGGTAATACATAAACAGATGTTTTAATAAATAATCAATTATTACAGATTGTTACGAGTTCAATGGATCAACAGGTGCTTATAACCACAACTTATATCTACTGAGGAGTTTTTACTCATGTGCTTAAACTGACATGTACTGATGTGCTTATAACCATCTGTGATACATAATAATGTCTAACATGCGTATGACTGAACAGATGTTGTAAATCCTTTATACACCATGTATAATTGGACCCTTAAGTGTGGCCAACATTTCAAATACAAATTAATTTCACCATCACCTTGCACTTGTGCACTGTTTTTTTCTGATCTATTATTTAAATCACTGCAGCTTTACAAAAGTAGTTTATTACACCAGGAAAAAGTATACATATCTACATGAAATGTAAAATTTTAGGCATGCCTTCTATGGAATCAATTAAATACAGGGACAAATATTCTTTAGTACACTCCTGGTTATCATAGCTCATGACTTCAACATATTTATGCAGTTCAGATCAGAATTTGGCCAATTATTTCCTATTTCAATCTGTGTGAAACCAGCACAACAAAGGAGCTGTCAGTAGGATAATACTGGGTAAATCTACAATGCAATAAAAGGCCTGTGGCATAGCCACAGCTGGCCAAGGTCAGTGGACTCTGGCTCACTGAGTTAAAAATTGGTATAAGGCTTGGGCTGGACTTCAGGCTCTGAAACTCTGCAAGAGGAGTAGATATCAGAGCCCAGGTTCCAGCCCGAGCCTGAACATCTACACTGCAGTTTTTAGGCCGGTCGCCACTCAGATTACTGCCATATAAGACCTTGAACATTTTTAATATATTTGCAAATATAAAAAATGATACATTCTCAACAAGCACATTTCATATTGAAACATTGTCAGGGCTAGTATGGCATCCCCATATCTATTCAAGATTTTCAATAACTGAAAATGTATGTAATCATCATCCACCCCCTTCCTCATCCAAGCTGAATCCTCATCTGGTACAACTATGTATCATCCTCCTTATAATTCATGGTATTGTAACGTCTCCAAGTATGGGGAAATTCTTCAATTACTCATTAACGTGAGTCTCTCTTCCTGTGCTGCATGTACATAATTTAATAGTCTTAAAGCATCTCTTTTGGAAGGGATACAGCGTGTAAACTCCACATGCTGCAAGAGAATTCAAGTCCTCCTCACTGCACGTTCCTTAGCTATATAGTTTGCTTTTGGGTCTGACAATGTATCTTGTCATTAGAGTAAAAAAAATTTCTCTCTCCAAAATACTACACAACAATTTGAAAATTCACATGCACTCTATACAAGTGTATTCTGCCTAGCAATGGTGGTAAAATTCATTTTGTTTTGTTTACTCTTTTCATTGCAGCACACAATTTAGAAGAAATTCCCTAGTGGTATCCCCAACTCACAAAATAGGTATTTCTTCAATTGTATGGCAGGACTATCAGCTAATCCAAATTCCTCCTGCTCATCATAAAAAGTGGTGAATATTTATTTGTAGAGACCAGTTTCATTTTTCAATGTCATACACTGTTTAATGTTTAGTTTATTTACCTTCACATGGCAGCAACTTTAAGTAACCTTGCATGGAACAATCAACCTTCCTGCCTGCTCGCCAATTGTACTCTACTTCATGACTATCTAGTGCCTTACACCCAGCTTTTGTAACAAGAAGAACAGCATGGTAGATAGTTTGACTATATTTTTAATTTGCCATCATGCTTTGCCACCAAAATTAATCATTTATTTTGTATTTGATGTCTATCACCTCATCCCTATATGAATGATATAGCTGGAGATCTTTTGAGGGGAAACAGATGAAAATTCTGTGCCTGGAGAAAGTACTAGATTTATTTTTATATTAGCATTTTCTTTCTTCTGAATATCACAATAAAGGTCCCTAGTTTGTTCTACGTGATATTGTAATCCACAGAGTTAAGACAGAATAGAAAGGTCTTAGCAATAACGTGAGATTATCACTGGGATACAATACAGCAAATTAGTCAATATTTTAATTTTTGTCTGATATGGGTGCCATATTAGAACCCTATATCAGTCCCTTATTACTGAGGACAGCATGTTTCCAGGCACAATATACAGGTGCACAATGACATTACAGTAACTTTAATTTTAAATAAAAAGAAATGACATACGGATGGTGAAGGAACATATATAAGGTATTTATTACAGACAGATGATGGTGATTACATATGAAATGTGGTGGAGGGCACTGCAATCAGTCAAAGATGGTTCACATTCAGGGAATCCCTGAAGAATGATGTGGTCATCATGTGTGGGATTCTGTTGACATCAGGCCTCACTTCTGTTTGGCACCAGAAATGGTTTTAAAAGGCTGCTGCACTAATGTATTAAATTATCATTGAAGTCATGAGCTGAAACGTAGGTATACCTGCTGAAAAGAACAAATAAGCAGTTTTAAGAACACACAAATACTGAATGTCACATTAGGAGTGCTGCTTTAAAGCAGAAATTGAAAGAAAAATATGTTTAAAATGGAACTCTGGGTATCACTTCAGGCACAAACTTAAGGTACAATTTACTTTTAACTAGAACCTGCAGCTCATTAGCCCTTCTCAAAACAGTAAACAGAAAAGCCACCTAAAAGACAAATTAAAAGGTTCCATAAGAGACGGGTCAGTAAGTTCCCTGAGAAACAAATTAGGATTTCAGACAAGCTGGATTTCAAGCAGAATCATTTAAAAAAAAGTAACTCATTGACAAAGCAATATGGTAAAAAGTAAGCAGCCATCTACATCTTGCTGATGGGCAAAGAGAGTAGTCAAGTGATCCTATTTGAAAATCAGCCTAAAATTAGAGTATTGGACAGAAACTGTTCTAAAAAAATCCAGGCAAGAGAGAAGATTAACAATATTAAATTGTCTTTTTTTTTTAAACACTGTTAACTTTTTGATGATCAGAAAGAAGAAAAAATGAAACCAACGAAATAAGACACTGTTCTACTCTCACTGATAAATGCATAGGAACTTCTTGATGAAATAAAACTTTTGTTAAGATCTGTGAAAAGAAACAAAGGGCAGATGAAACTACAAAGTGTGTCTTGGGATACCGCTTCTGAAAATAATATTTGAAATAAAAAAAAGATAATTGGAGAGAAATTTTTTTTAAATTCAACAGTTGTGCTCACACACCAGCATACACATTTGTTGCTGGAATCAACTCACATTAATTAAAACAAAGCATTTAGATTTCTGCAGAAGTATCTTTATAACCTTAAGCTTTGTAGAAGAGTTTTCTTGTTTTTTTACACTGCCAATGGAAACGACTGTTTGAATTTAAACTTCACCTATGTAACTTGGAGCACTGTGGTGCTCAAGAACCAGAAAGTAAAAACAACTGAACTTATTTTTACTGTCCAAGATGAAAAGAGAAAACAATAAAGAGAGTTTTGAAAACGTTTTCAGATTTAATAGCCTCAAATGTTATTGGTGAGAAAGAACATTGTTTAAATTATGGTTTTTAGTCTTCCTGTCCCCCCAGATTAGACTGGAAATTGCTTTGAGTTGAACAAAGTTTTTCAATATTGGGGGTCTCAGCCAGTTGCCAATGTGAGGGTAAGAATTATTGATAGATTTGCCACTGAGGTTAACATCCAACAGTATACCAGGTCTCAAATTTTCAAAGGCATGTATAGATGTGGGCCCAGAACTAGGTGATCCAAAACCTTCTCTGAACTTTCAGGTAGATCAGTGACAGACAGACAGCGCTGTCTGATTTAGCTCAGATACCAGCCAACTCTGAAGCATTTTACACTAATCTAAATCCACATGAGATAAAGAGATGTGAAATAAAATTAAAACGTGAATTGCGTTCTCATCAGTTTCTTCTATTCACCAAAGCATTTCAACTTTGACAAATGTAAGAGTCACATCTTTAAAGGTTCTCCACTGCAGCTGAGCGTACTTCCCAGAGAAGGTACACTGACATGTGCTAGCTCTCTTTGAGCTAGCATGCCAAAAATTGCAATGCACTAAGGGTAGCATGGGCAGTGACTCGGGACAAATAATGCTGCATGATCCCAGTAGGCAGGAAGGCAATTTTTGTTTGGGAGGAACTTGAAAGAGAGAGAAGGGGGACAAATTTAATAACTGACCACACAAAACATTTGTCCTCCATGTTAAAAAGTATTTAACTTATTCTATACAAAATATTAACTCCTGGATTTAAGAGGTTTTTGGCTTTTGCATATTACAGAAGATGTAAAGAGAATAGTAGTTGCTTGTCTGAATCATGTCACACTAAATAATTAAAAAACAAGATCAAGGTCACTATTTTAACTTAATTAGGCACTTGCAAAGACAATCATTCAATTTGTCTTTTGAAAATCTGAATCTATCCAAAGCTTTTATAATTTTTTTTTCTTTTCCAAGCACAAAATTTAAAACGCCTTATATTTAAGTAATTTAAAAATATCTATATAGTCATAAATTTAATTACTGTATCTCAAAACTATGTATGGAATGTTTTACACCTATCACTATTTCATATTGTAACCATGTATAAATATAATTCTCATTTGAGTGTGCATATACTTTGGGACTGCACAACCCCATAACTGCCGATTTGTGTTCAAAAGCGGTTGGTGACTGAATAGACAGGCTCACAACTCCTGCCTCAGCTCAGCGTATACAGTTTTCCGAATAAAAATGCCCATATTTAACTAAGTGTGAAAAAATGGTTTCACTGTACATTGTTATGTCAAAAGAGACATAATATTCCTTGCCTCCCTTCATTCTCACATTTATTGGTTGTGTCAAGTATGCCCATGCAGTTACCCTAAAACAGGTGGGCCAATTGATGAAATGTCAAATGCAGCCACACACTAAGAACATTGGGTGCACACAGAAGTCAGATAAGTCATAGAAAAACTTTTTAGCCACACTAAAGCTCATCTTCACTTCACAGAACAAAACTAATCAAAGATTAAGAACTGGAGAGTGTGAACAAGAAGTTTCCCTTGTTTTGTTTTGGTGTTCAGTATAAAGGGACATGGCACTTCTACCTGTTCCTTGATGTCTTGTAACTGCTGCTGCAGCTTCTGTACATCTGCATTGACATTGGTGTTGTCCTTGTCCTTCTGTAAAACCGGAATGTTTCCACTTGCTATAACACAGAGGAGAACAACATTGAAAGTCTAGAACATGTTATGCAGCACTTAAACCAAAAAATAATTACTTTTTTGTCTGCTAATCACAAAACTACAATTTTCATTTATCTGAACAATAGAAATAATGCTCTTCAAGCAAATAATTTTTGATAAACAAATTACATTGATTATGATTCACTAGAATTCCATTCCTAAACTAAAAGAATTTGTTCACTGAGAAGTTTTATCTACATCCGTTTTTGACAAATACTTCCCTCACTGTGGTGGTTAAAATACCAGCAGCTACCTGGAGCCCAGTCTACACTAGTGCTCTCAGGGCTGCTACACACCACTGACACTTCAGTGGTGAAAAAATCTTGGGGAAAAAACCCTAGTGTAGACATTTCAAGTTATCCACATTGTTCGGGGATTCCAGACCGGGATTGAACAAATATTGCTAAAAAGCAAATATTTGTCCAAATTGTTGAACAAACTTGCTTTGGCTGTTTCCACTCATTTCACATTCACTTTGTGAATATTCCAGGAAAAAAGTTTACTGACAGAAACAGTAAGTTTTAAGTGAAAAGTAGAAAGTCTCAAAATTCTAATTTTGAATTTTTTAAAATTGAATGTTAACACTGGAAATGTGATTCTAAGAGTTATGCTCATCCAGTCAGGGAACAAATATATTATGTAGCTATTGCAATTTAAATTAACCAATAGCTCAAATTTCAAGTACTGAATGCATACAATGAACCACACAGAGACTCTCTACAAAAAATGATTCACATAAATTATTCTGAGAATCATTTCAAGTTTATAAACTCAAGAAAATTTTAACTCTTTAAGGACTAGTCAAACAAAAAGCAGAACTCAATAATTCTGTCAAATTATTCGGCCACCTTGATCCTAGACAAAATGTTCTATTTCTCATTTTTTCTGGAGATACTTTAATTAGTCAAAGAGGCCAAGAAGCCAAGGTAACATCTGTAATTTGTATGGGGCCATAAGTGTATGCTCATTTGTGTATTTCTATTATATTAGCTGGCAATTCTTAGACTTTGTTCCATGTGTCTCATTGATATGTGGCCATGAAGTTCTGGAAGTTAGTGAGAAGAGTTCAAATCATCACATATGTACACGCTTATGATGTTTCAACTTCTAGTTTCATGCCTCTTGGATGCTGAAACTTTTCAGACAACCTATGGTAGAACAGCATCTACCACCGCCCCATATGGCAAGTGGAAGGCTGACAAAATTATTTTCATTAAAACTTTCCTTCAAACAGATGATGCGAGAAAGAGATATATGACCAGCCCCCTTTCTTTCAACAAAAGGAGAATAGAAATATTAGAGAAAAAAGGAAAACACTCACAAATGTCATCAGTGATATCTTCTGTACCTTTCCCCCCGCAACACATAATGAAAGGCACTCTCCGCTCAACCACTGCCCGGCACTGCACACACTTCTTCATCAGGCTTGCACAGTCTGGGAAAAGCAATGATAATTCACTCTCAGTAGCCTACTAGTCTCTGTATTCTTGGTTCTGCTCTTCTATCCATGAGCTTAATCTGTTCATTTCATTCTATCCACAAACAGACAGTAAAATAAAATAATGTATATTTACACTAGCAATGGCTTGTACGTGCAAAATAACTCATGTAAAAATAAGCACAAAACCTATTCAAAAATTAGTTAGGAGACAAAGAATCCAAAAATAATATACTGCACGTGATCTACAGAAAGCCATATTTGTCTTTTTTTTTATTTTTTTTTATTTTCATGTACTTTGAACAAACAGATTTTTCTGCAAGCAAACTGACTCTTTCAAGGGCAAAAAATCCATAATTTAGAATAAATACCACTTAATCTTTAATTATCTTTATTTTACAATGATACTGCAGAATTTAAATGTAAGATCATGCACATTTCTGGAGATAATCTTTGATAACCAGTGCGAAACTTAAGGACAGACTAGCAGTTTTTATTTTTTAATTCAGTTGGTTTAGTGACCTTAACAGTACTGAAACTTTTTTTTTTTTTTAACTTTCCACTTAACCTTTTTTAAAAGCTATACCAAAGAAAGTGTATGAATGGGAGAACACCTGCTTTCTCCCTCTAACCAAAAATATCCCTTGTCTCACTAACATCCAATAGGCGAATGGGTGCCAGTAATTACTATAAAAAAGCCCCCAAACCCTTTGAAGGGTAAATTTATATCCTTTCGCTTGCCTCTCAGGAGGAAGGCTGGAATTCTACAAGCAGCAAACAATGTCACAGGATTGCAGCAACAATGTATTTGTACTCAATGTAACTGTAGTAAACAGTTCTCAGCCAGTGCTAAGACACACATTAACCTTCTCGACTCAGCAGACTGACTTTTCTTCCTTCAATTCTCCAGGAAATAATCTAAAAAACCTTCCCCAAGCTTTGAATCTTCACTTCCTATTATAGAGTAGATATTGACAACGTGCACTTCTATGATCACACTCTTCACCATGGTAATCTATCTTCTTGATATCCATCTACTGGGAAGTTAACCAAAAAGCTCTCTTCTCCCACCCACGCTCTCTCCACTGCAGACAATGAAAAGAGTCTGGAGCAAGCATGGCTGTGCAGGTAGTGAATAAGTGTCAGACCCAAGTCACAACAGAAGAGACGCCAGATATGCTTAGCAAGATCAATAAAGCTGCAGTTTATGGCGTGGACTACCTTTACTCTTGTATGTAACTCTATACTGTAGTATCAACCAATCAGTATTCTGTAGACTACTGACCCACAGCAAAGCCTCAGTAAGATGTCCCACAAGTTCCTGAAAGTTCTGATGACAAAATGATTGCTACACCCTCATCTTATTAAGCAAATAAGGGAAAGTTTCTGGAGGCTCCTGAAGTGTTTTCTTTATCCTCATCAGTTACTGTGCCATCACATCAATCAGAGGGATCTGAGTTGCAGCAGATGCTCTTTGCAAACATGCTCCATTCCAAGTCTTTTGAGGAAAGACAACTCTTGCTGAAATCTCTGTATATGGTGTTATTCTTTTAAAAATTGTTTTGTGGCTATACCTACTAAGGTTTAATTATATTTACACCACTGGATGCCTTCACACAATTGTCAGAAAGGAATCACGAGTGCTAAGGATCTAAAAAATTTTAAGGCTTATTTGTTTACAGAAATGGACAATAGGACTATTCAGACTATCATAACCTAATCAGAATAAAATAAAGCAGGAACAAATCTGCTCTATTAATTTTATAGTTAAATAGCTATAGTTCTATTGTCCTCCAAATAGTTAAACTTTATTAAAGGCAGGTGGTTTTACTGCACTCCAAGTCACGTCAAAGATCTGATTATCAGACCAAAACTCAATTTATTCAAATAGTCTGCAATGAAGTCAACATTTTAATAGAAATTTTAGCAACTATTTTTAACAGACTTTTTTTGTTGCAAGATTATTATCTTGAAAGGTATTACCTGCCAAGGCTACTTACTCTCACAAGCGCACATGTGACCACAAGGCTGGAAGAGTACTGCTGCTTTTTTGTCTGAACACACTACACATTCTTCAATCTGCAAAGAACAGTAAGCAATAATTGAGAAAAAGTCATCTCCTTTTTGTATCTACTACATTTATATCTATTCGCTTACTTCCACTACTTAGCAAGGCATAGGGAATTTAAGAAGCTCTGCCTAGTGCAATGTTAGCTACAAGAAAACCATTTAGGAAGAAAAAACAGAGCTGATTCACCTCCTCAAAGTGGAATTTAAATACGAGATTACCATATCTGTATCCAGAAGTCCTTCTTGGCAATATTTACTTCTCATTATTTACACTTGTATTACTGGTTATCCAAGAATTATAAATCCTATCAGCTGGGAGAGTAAGGCCACCAGGTTGGTACACACATGTATGCTTCTTGGCTGTAAGGGCTCAATTAGTTTAGAAGGACTTTCTGCTGTAATCAACAAAGTGGTATAGGACAGCGTTTCTCAACTTCCCCTAGGATGAACCACATCTACGAGAAATGGCCACATGAACCATCTATCAACTGATTCATGAATGTCTAGACCACCAGTCCTCCCATTCATACAACATTGTGAAAACTAAAGCAACTGCTTACATAGAAAAATAAATTATTTAGTGTACTTTTTGCTTTCATAATACAAGTTAGCAACTAGAACAAAAAGCCAACACCAGTTCTCTGCATACACTCTGTAGGTATGAGGTAGTTTTCTACATTTCATATTAATGGGGGAGGTGTCAGGGGCACACCTGAGCTTTGAAGCAACTGCATGGCTTGTATTGTGAAGGCACCTTTGAATTTTGAAGCGACTGCACAAGCACATAATATAATTGATTTGTCTTCAATTCACAGGACTGCAAATCTGGTGGCTAGTCCTGGTACCATGGGCTACATTCCCCACAATGGAGATAAAATTAAATGGGGGAGAGGGAGGGAGAATAATTAGTGCACCCAACATCAGAGAAGCAAGGAGTCAGGTTAGTTCACCTTTAATGTAAATATGGAGTAAGCCACACTTTGCTGGAGAAGGAGATCGTATTTACATGGAGGCCAAAGCATTTGTATGAGGCCTGGCTGCCTTAGATATTGGTCTGCCTGGAGTTGTGGTCATGGTACAAGACATTCTTGGTAAGCCTGGACACATTAGGATGCTCTAAATTTGAGCACTGAAAAGGTGGAATACTGCTGACGGTTTGGGTAGCTGTGGATCCACTCTCAACATTGCTGCCAGGATAAGATGCTTTTAGGAGTTCTTATAATAAAGTTGTGACCACTTGCGCAAGACAGATAATTTTTGTCTCTGTCCTCATCATCACCTTTCCATTTGCAATGTGCAAAAAGGAGCCAAAACATAAGTGCTACACTCTGCTCTAGCCACTGACAAACTAAGCATGTGAGAGAAACTATGGCAGCTGAGCCAGTACAGTCAGTTTCTCCTTTTCACCGTGAAAGCTTACAAAAAGTCAGAACTGTGGGAAAAATACAATGGGAATATTAAAAATTGGGTTAAGTACCTTTGTTCTGGACTGCACTTGTTCTTTACAGATGAGGCATTTCTTGACACGTGGTGAGCAGAGGGAACAGGTAGCAATATGTCCACATGGGCCAAATAATGTCTCTCTCTTCATGTCTGAGCACACCATACATTCTTCCAAAGTTTCTGAGTCATTGCTGATCATAGAAGGACTTCGAGAGCCAACCTGTCCACTAAAAAGCCATCTCACAGTCAGGCTTAAGTCAACATTACAAGCTTGTACATATTCTGAAAACATGCTTTTTAAAATCATACAGTACATCAAGCCCTGAGTCATTTGCTTATGTATGTTACTTGTAGTTTGTGCACCGATTGTGTCATCCCTCTGTTAACTTGCATTTAAGACTGCGAAGGCATTTGGGCTTCAGTGTCATCAGTATGGAGATTACCAAACTAATTTTACATCAGGTATGGACAGCACAATTTCCTGGCTGACAAGAGTATGATTTCATGCTCGGACAAAACAATCCGCAGAAAAAATTAACAACAGGTGGTCAGAGAAGCATCTAGAGAGAGGGAAATATGAGGGAAAAACTACTCCTCTCCCATCTTTATGTCATTTAGTATTTAAAATGACACTTATCTCATTAGATTCAGAATGTGGACTACCTTAAACCCTGCCATAACATAACTTTACATATTTTAAAAGCCTACCACTATCAACCCAATATCCAGAAGTCAACATTTATCTAGGACCTTTTTCCTATGCTGCTGCACATCCAGCAGAGGGAGCACATGTTAAGCAAAACTTTATTCCAAGAGCTCTGACCACACCAATAAAAGGCTAGTGTACAAACTAGCCAATGACTTGTGTCCCAGGCAGATAGGAAGGCTGCCAAAAAGGGGTGGACAATTGATAAGAAAGCTGTCTTTTCTTTTTTAAATAAAGTTATAAATCACAATATGGAGATAAAAATGTAAAAGTTAACAGAGATGGCTATATGCATCTGGGGATTAATGAAAAGAGCCCTTCATCTCTAAACCACTAATGTGAATCCAACCTGGATAAGCAATAACTGGAAACTTACTATTTTAATGGGTGGTTGATGGCATATATAAAATACTGAAGTCAGCCTACTTCCTAGAGGATAGCCTTCTTCATAATAATTACATGTCCCACTAATAACTATTAGTACTCGCCAGAGACAGAGCACTGAAAGGGTACGGATACAGAATTACTCTACCAGACGAGGTGCTGCTCACTCCTCAAGCAGAATCAGGAAGCTTGCGCTGTACTGCTGCTCACTGTGTATTTAATTTGTTGACTTCTGTTTCAGCTAATTTTTTTGTAAGCAACATTCAAGACATAATGCAGAATATAACTTTACTTACCTTTATCTTGAGTCTCAGTTGTCTATCATGAGATTGGAAAAGAGGCTTTTATTTATTCTACTTCAATTGATCTATCCCAGGGAAACGGGGACTTTAAAACATGATGCTCAGAAATTCCAAATTTTGTTAATATACAAACCTGACTTTTTCTTTGTGACATTTAGCCAGTGCTTTGCAGAGGCTAGGATCAGGGCAGAGGTCAAGAGGAGACTGACCCTTCTTATTACGAATACTGAGGTCAGCTCCATTAGCTGCCAGAAAGCAGGCAATAGATGCTGCACTCTTCTTCTCTGCTCCCTGGGTGCCAAGTCCCATTATTAACTGAAAGAAAGTAAATAGGCAACTGACTTGAGATTCTCTATTTAAATACTTGAGAATATAGTTTAACTACTGAAGGAAAACTGATCATTATATATATACACAAAAGAATATATTTTATAAATAGTATTCTGAAGCGGTCTGAGCATGCATTTTTAGCAAATCTACCAGTTCTAAGATTAAAATAATTGTACAATTACCCAATTTTCAATCAGATAAATTCCCTGCATAGACTAATTAATTAAAGGCAACAACATCTAAGTATTCAAAATACAACATAATCTCTGTGCACCTGTGCTCTCTATTTTGGGGTCACAGAACCAGTAATCTCCAAGTCTGATCCCAACTCTCTATGTAATAAAATTTAACAACAGCACCTCACACCTGTCAGTTTTCTTTATACCAGTTTTTCTGATTATCCTGCTTTGACCAAACTGTTAAGGGAAAAAATGCAAGGCATTTTATGTAATATGAGTGTGGATCCATTAGCCATCTTAAGCAAACTTCAGCCTTTCACTAATAATAATCTTCTATAGATGCAAAACCTGCAGACTATGAACTACAAGGATGACTTCACACTGAAAATATGTCTATCCTGGAAGACTATGGACAGCTGGAGAACTAGAAGGATGACATCACAAGTACAAAGGAATTAAAACCTGGATAAATGAAAGAGGAAGTGATTTCTCTTTCTATTGTGACACTTGTTTTGAATTGAATAAAATATCAGTGAACTAGTAAAATATGAAGGACCAACTTTTAAACAATTAGAAGGTAAGCAAGTAGAAAAAAACCCTTTAAAAATCATTGATGTCTACTTTATACATCATAAAGACACAAAAAAGTGGCAGAAGCCTAATTTTTTTCCCCTTAAACTTTGCTGGTCAACTTGAAGACCAATCTTTACCAGCAGAAAGCTAGTGAATTTTGAAAACTGTTGTCCTCACTATTCAATCTCAAAGTATCTATGCAACATTGTATATTAGAATAACAGACACATACTTTCATGTTAAAAAAAAAGCGCAAATGGTATTAATTCAGCCAAAGAACACTTGATTGTCAGAGCTGCAAGGTATGTCTACACTGCCTTTCTAATCATAGTAGAAAGTCAGGAACCTGGGTCTAAAGACTCAGGCTCTTGCTATGGCACTGGAAACAGCTGTGTAGATGGGCAGGCTATAAAGACTGGGGACAGGGGTGGGGCTTCAGAAGCCAAGCTCCAGCCTGAACATCTACACAGCTGTTTTTAACACTATAGCATGAATCTTGTGAACCCAGATTCTGAGACTCACTGCTGTGAGTTTTAAAATTCAGTGTAGACATATCCTCGATGTTTTGAAGTGTCTCAGAAGCCCCTTTGAATTTTATGATAATGAATTCCTACATTGAATCAACTTGTGTCTGGTAAGACTCATTTCATCTGACAGTGGAAGTCAGGATAGACCTTGAGGACTACACATGAAAGTGTATCTTCACTTCATAAGTCGCTTAAAAGGAAGTGATGGAGGATCCAGGACTAACTCCAGGATCAAAGAGTTGCTCATGAAAATGAGAATGTGCTATGGCAGGTTTAATACTTTTCAATTTTCTTTTGAAGTCAATCAGCTCCAGGAAAATTATCCATCTCCACAGACATGATGACCAACTCAGTGCAATTGCCAGTAGGGACATTCATGCTGAAAAAAATTGTTCAGGATCATCTAAAGAAATGACGTCGTTCCTTCAAGGTGTTCTTCGGTAACAGCTCTGGAAACATTTTTCAGCCACTGTTACTTGAAATGTCTTGTGATGTTATGCATCAGTCACGACTATCCATTTCAGATATCTTGGCATAGAAGCAACTAAAATTTAACAATGTTTTAGCTAATACATCATCTTAAAACTGACAACCACCAGTAACTACTATAATGAATACAATAACAGAACAATATTACATTATAAAACAGTCAGCAACTCAACAATTTTAGTAAAATAAACTTTTCATATTAACAACTTCCACTATGCCCACAGGTACAGAAATCAGTGAATGAGCTGCATGAACCTCATGAGGGTCATGTTTTGTTTTGTTTTGTTTTTGATTGCCAACCCCATCATCTGGGAAAAACAAACCAAGACCCTTTACCTCAACAGTACACTGACAGCACCCAGTGTAACTGAAGTCTTCCTTCTGCAATTGCTTATTCAGTTGTAATATTTCATATCTGGAGTACTATTTTACAGACACTGAAGTCACACTGCAGTCTCAAAGAACCGACAGCTTAAAAACTGTAATTTAACCTCAGTGCCACAATGGAGCAAGAAATCATCTTTTCATTCTAAATATTACAAAGATTTTTTTAATCTTAGATTCACTGTGTAGTATGGGCTACAGAAATCAATCTGATCTTCGAAAAAGGAGCCATTGGCTGATTTTAACAATGGAGTTACTAAAAATCAAATTTCTCAGATAAAAATCAAGAAATGCACACCTACTTTCTGCAACATAATGTTGTTCGTTAGCATTTAGTGGTCACTGTCCTAATATGGGAGATGGCGTTTGCAACAAAACCACATTATTTCAAAGGCCAAACTCTGGGATTACTACTAATCTTCTTCCAAAGGCTTTTATCCAATTTCAGTATTTGTATTACTATCTTAATTAAAGACATAATACAAATGCTTCATGAGATGGCCTTAAAAATCCAGCAAATATGATACCAGAAAATGTGCATATATTTTACAGCCAAAATTCTGCCCTTAGGTGCGCACTTAACTCCAACGGACTTGAATGGGAGCAATATATGCTTGTGAGGGTAGATTTTAGATCTAAAAAGACTTGTTATTGAAAAAATAATTTACATTACATCTAGTTTTAACAACATAAGAGAACATAAGGAGGTCCCTGATGACTGGAAAAAAGCAAATATAGTGCCCATCTTCAAGAAAGAGGAGAAAGAGGATCCAGGGAACTACAAGCCGGTCAGCCTCACCTCAATCCCTGGAAAAAACATGGAGCAGGTCCTCAAGGAATCCATTTTAAGGCACTTAGAAGAGAGGAAGGTGATCAGGAGCAGTCAACATGGGCAAGTCATGCCTGACCAACCTGATTGTTTTCTATGAAGAGGTGACTGGCTCTGTGGATGTGGGGAAAGCGGTGGTCGTGATATACCTTGACTTTAGCAAAGCTTTTGATACGGTCTCCCACAGTATTATCAGCAAGTTAAAAAAGTATGGGTTGGATGAATGGACTATAAAATGGATAGAGAACTGGCTAGAGCATAGGGCTCAACGAGTAGTGATCAACGGCTCCATGTCTGGCTGGCAGCCGGTCACAAGTGGAGTGCCCCAGGGGTCAGTCCTGGGGCCAGTTTTGTTCAACATCTTCAGTAATGATCTGGAGGATGGGGTAGATTGCACCCTCAGCAAGTTTGTAGATGACACTAAGCTAGGGGGAGTAGTAGATACCCTGGAAGAGAGGGATAGGATACAGAAGGACCTAAACAAATTGGAGGATTGGACCAAAAGAAATCTGATGAGGTTCAAAAAGGACAAGCGCAGAGTCTTGCACTAAGGATGGAAGAATCCCATGCACAGCTACAGACTGGGGACTGACGAGCTAGGCAGCAGTTCTGTAGAAAAGGATCTGGGGGTTACAGTGGATAAAAAGCTGGATATGAGTCAGCAATGTGCCCTGGTTGCCAAGAAGGCTAACGGCATATTGGGCTGCATTAGTAAGAGCACTGCTAGCAGATCGCAGAAAGTGGTTATTCCCCTCTATTCAGCATTGGTGAGGCTGCATTTGGAGTATAGTGTCCAGTTTTGGGCCCCCCACTACAAAAAGGATGTGGACAAGTTGGAGAGAGTCCAGTGGAGGGCAACAAAAATGATTAGGAGGCTGGAGCACAAGACTTATGAGGAGAGGCTGAAAGAACTAGGCCTGTTTAGTCTGCAGAAGAGAAGAATGAGGGGGGATTTGATAGCAGCCTTTAACTACCTGAAAGGGGGTTCCAGGGAGGATGGAGCTAGGCTGTTTTCAGTGGTGGCAGATGACAGAACAAGGAGCAACGGTCTCAAGTTGCTGTGGGGGAGGTCTAGGTTGGACATTAGGAAAAAGTTTTTCACTAGGAGGGTGGTGAAGCATTAGAATGGGTTACCTAGGGAGGTGATGGCATCTCCATCTTTAGAGGTTTTTAAGCTGAAGCTTGACAAAACCCTCGCCAGGATGATTTAGCTGAGGTTAGTCCTGCTTTGAGCAGGGGGTTGGACTAGATGACGTCCTGAGGTCCCTTCCAACTCTAATATTCTATGGTAAGAAGCAACAACCGCCTTCTGCTGTACCTAAACTATTTAGTAAATGTGATTAGATTTGATACTGGATAAATTTCTGCAGGATTAAAAATATCAAACAATTTTGAGAATGATTCAAGATAAGTTTCCATTAACCTTTCAAATGGGTATCGTGCTCATCATATGAAGTGGACAATTCAAGCAAGGTACAAAATCTTTGCATATAAGCACCAGTCTCCTCCACATCCTGTATGCTTCCCAAATATTTACTTTAGTTACGGAAAATTTCTCCTTGTGACACAGGAAACAAGTAAAAATAAGCAGGTTTAGCCCAAACCTATGACTGTCCTCAGTGGGAACTGCTGGTTGCTCACTACTTATTTAGGTGTTTAAATATGGATTTATAGGCTTACCCTTCAACCAAGATTTTCAAAAATACCTTAAATTCTGTCCTGACATTATATTACTTCCAGGTGAAGTATACAACTCAAAGAAATTGGGAGACTATGGAATACAATAGGTTGGCAACCCAACTTCTGGAGAATAATTTATCCAGGAAATCTTGAGATGAGGAGAAGAAGACTGGTAGCCAAGAAAGAAAAAAAAATCCTCAATTTCATGCAAATGCTGCCAGTGAAAACAATGCAACTGAAAAAGCCATTTATGCAGCGCTGAATCTCGGAAATTTCATTCATGTGTGTCATATTTACTGTATGCTTACTTCAGATTTAACTCTCAAACACTAAGCATTTTGGGGTTACTTTTCACAACATTTATTTCAGACCACGGAATTGCAACTGGGCCTTAGCTTTTTTATCCCACTTATTTAAGAGGAATTGTGCATAATCTACTCCAATTTTTCCTTACATATTTCAATCACTTAGGAGGAACAGGAAATATTTATTTAAAATATTATTTAAAATCCTTCTATAAAGCACTTAGGCAAGTGTGTTTCAGCTGAGTTAAGAATATGTATTTTTCCTAATATTCCCTATTCTGAACATTCTAATGTTTACAGTTATACCTTCTTGATACATCCAATTTTACTTCATTTTATTACTTGGTTACTATTAAAATGTCATTAGGTACCACAGAGATGATTTTCTGAGGTTAACAGTTACGTCCCTAATTTACGTATATAGGTTGATATGTTAGTAAATGTTGACTTTTTTATGTTGTACAGTGGATTTACAGTTTTGAATAGATTCCCTTTTCCCCACAAAATTTTTGTTTAAATGAAACTATCTGAAACATTATGTGCAATTACAGTAAAAAATGACAGTAAAATTAGCACTTTATTAGTCATCAAATCTGACTCTGATATATTCTGAGTCAAATACTTCAGTGACAGAAAATAGTTTTTACTTCTGTTTACATCTGTTAGCCCTTCAGAGCTAATACACATGAGTGTAATATATTAATTCTACTCCTGCTTTCTGTAGCAACAAAAATGTTACCCTGCTTCCAACTGCAAGGCAAAATTCAGTTTTATACCTACACAACCCTATTTTTTCAGCAGGGTTTACAGGAGTAAATGAGGGGGCAAATTCTGTTTTAATCAGGAAAAGGAAGTTGCAATTAGTATACATTTGTCCCACAGATCCTTTATTAGCAGAGATGAAGTTGCATGATCAAGAAAGAATTAGCTGAACTGGCTATGAAGAAAAAACACTCTTTTAAACTGTAAATTTGAGTGAGTTTGATGTAGAGTCACTCCGATGTATTAAGCAATAACTTTATGAATAGGTAAATGAATGTATAGAAATATTTTATGAATCAAATGAAACAAAATCAACAAAATCCCAAAATGTAATGCACACACAATGGCAAATATATATACAATAGTAAACCAATGGTAACAAAATCTCATTTTAAGATGTGGTTTAAAAAAAAAAAAAGCATTTAGCATTCAAAAAGGAATAGTTTAGAAAAATTTTCTAAAATGAGGCAATATATCAATTAAGAGCATTTTATTTTTTTAAAAGATGTATCTAAGAAATGACTGAAAGATTCACCTCTAGACAGAAGAACTGTGTGTCGTGTTTTAGTCAGGAAGGCATGTTAAGTCTCCCAATTAGAAATTTTATTTAAATAACCATACTGGCCTTAATTATAGCAGAATTAGTAGGCACAGATATAATTCTTAGTACTAAATTATGCCAGTTCAATCTAAGAAAGAGCAATTTGCCTTATTTATCTCTCTCTTTCCTCTCCCCAACAACAATGATCACCATTAGTTTTTTCGGCATTAACATTTTAACTGACCCTTGTTTTTCATAGTTGGTGAGGCACCCACTCTTCAGAATGAGCTACTGAAATGAATCTGTCAGGACACAAATATAATTTACTAGCTAAAATGATTAAACTACAGCTAAACACAATTAATTTGCATAAAGTTCTCAAAGTTTTAGAGCTAAAACACAAACATAATATCTGAAAGCTACAAATAAAGCCATGCAAGACGTTAAATCAAAGCATATTTTAGTCAATCTCTGTACTGTATTACTGCTTATTTGTTTCTATTTCAAATAATTTTTTTCTGAATTCCAGGAACCCATACAAGTTCATTATCAAAGACGGGTTTATGATATTTTTGGACACACAGCCTTTTCTTTAAAACAGATGAGTTAATGAGTAAGCATAAAGCATATGTAACAATCTGATTTTAATATGGCCCTGCAGTTTGGTGAAGAATATCTCTAAATAAACCAGTGCTGCCAACAAGCAGTTCAACAGTACAGAATCTTCAGATTAGACTACAAAAAGAGGTATACAGGAAATAAAAGAATAAATAAATGCATTTTATTTACTGTGTTCTTTGATGGCTCCCAAGCAGTATCTACCTTTCCTCCCACATCTTGCATGTCTTGGAGCTGGCGAAGTTGTGACAAAGTATGATGTCTCAGGGCTTCATGCAAGGGAGTATCCCCATCTTTATCCTGAATATCCAGTTTAGCACCTGCACGGACTAAGAGCTGAAAGAGAAAGACTATTTAGATAACATAAGGAAAATTACCACTATTATTTTAAGTAAAAACGCAATGAAAAATCAGTTGTTTTAACTACCCTAAAAGGCCTGAAAATTATCAAGAAACTCTGATCAATTACTGTAAGATAAGTAGAGTTCTTCCAGAGATGTGGTCCCCTTATGTGAATTCCATTTCAGGTGCAAATATGTTCCACGCACCCGAGAACGGAAGACTTTTCATTAGCAGTTTATTGTGGTCTGTGCCAGTGCTCTCCACCTCTGAACTGAGGGCAGAAGGACCAACTGCCTCTCCAGTTCCTTCTCTACCACAAATCATTTTAGGAAAGGATCTGAAGCAGACGGAAAGGAGGGCAGGTAATGGAATACACATAGGCACCACACATCTCAAACTCCAGTTACCAGAATTTCCTCTCTGAGTGATGGGCCCCAGTGTATATTCCAACTGAGGTGACTTACAAGCAGTATTTATCAAAGAGAAGGTTATAACCCCTGTTGTACCACAGATTGCAGTACTACTGGGCTGAAGGATGTGTCTGCTGATGAAGCTTGTATTTGGGCACATCTACTAAAGATATGCAGAGGTCCATATTGCCACTCAAGAGATTTCCAGAAGGGGACACCCAATTGAGAAGCTACTGAGGTAGCCTAGGCTCTCACACCTTCTAGAAGCAGCTCACAGCAAAGCAGGATGCAACCTGAAATCCATATAGAAAGTCTTTGCGAGGAGATAGCTTCCCTTTCATCTATTCAATAAAGGAGATGAAAAGTGTCAGATATCCTGAAGGATGTGTCCCCTACATGAGAAGCATCCAGAGAAGGGGCTTCCTGTCTTCTCTGGCAGCATGAAGTTTTGGGCAGAAACCAGTAGGTTATGACTTGATTTAAGTGGAATTTGGAAAGAATTTGGGTGGAGCCTGAAAGCAGCTTTGTTCTTACAGAAAAATGTGTAGGGAGGGTCTGCCATAAAGGTCCCAAGATCACCTAGTCTTCTAGTGGACTGCAGTCACAAAGGCCACCTTCATAGACAGATGAAGAAGAGAGCAGGAGGCTAGCGGTTTAAATGGAGAATTCATGAGTCCTGACATTATGAGATCAAAATCCCAAGTCAGCATAAGTTTCTGTATCCAAGGAGAAGTTCCAGCAAAGCCTTTCAAGAACCTCACAGTCGTAGGAGCAGTGAATACCAAATGGTTTTCTACCAGAGGATGGAAAACAATCACTCCAAGCACACTCGCAGTAACCTGAGAGAGACCCCCAATCATTTTAGAAAGGAGATCATATAGAATGATAAGAATCTGAAACCCCTTTGGAAATATCAGGTGATGCAGGCACCAGATACAAACTTATTCCATTTTGCAGCATAACAGTTTCTTGTAGAGACTTTCTGTTATCATTGAGGATGAACTGTACTACCTCCAAGCATGACCTCTCTAAGCTTGCTGTCCATCCAAATATCAGGCTGTTAGACTAAGGGATGCTGGGATTGGGATGGGAGATCCTTGTTTTGCTCCGAGTCAGCAGGTTCAGAACAGCTGTATTCATATGCAGTCATGAAGCCATCTAAAGAATGAGAGTGAAACAAAACTGCCTCAGCCACCAAGGTGCCACTAGGATTATAGATAAGTTTATTCTGCTTGATTTTTCTCAGGACTTAAGGTAGGAGAGAAATGGGTGAGGAAAGCATACATTAGTAGCTCTGAACACTGTACTAGGAAAAGTGTCCCTTTTGGAATTGTGCCACAGAGCTGCTCACAGACAGTAGGCTGGGCATTTCTTGTTCTCTTGGGACGCAAAGAGCTTCCACAATGGGAATCCCCACTGACAGAAAGTGCTCTGTACAACTGAGTCATGAAGTTTGCACTCATGGTCTCTGTGGAAGTGCCTGCTGAGGCTGTCCACCAAAGTGTATATTATTCCTGGTAGGTGCACTGCCAAAAAGGGTGATGTGGTGTTGGCTAAACCAATTCCAGAGCTTTATTACTTCCATGCAAAGAGGAATGGACCTTGCTATGTAGTACACTGTTGTGTATGTAGTACACTGTAGTCATATTGTCCAACATGACCTGAATGTATAGAGCATGGATGTATGGCAGGAACCTTTTGCAGCCTTTGTATAGTGCTTGAAATTTGAGGAGACTGAAGTGAAGCTTGGATTCTTACTTGGTTAAAGAGCCTTGAGTCACATGCTCGTTCAGATGCATTCTCTAAACCAGTAAGGAGGCATCCATAATTAGCTACTTTGTGGTTGGAAGAAGGAACAAAAGGTATCTCTGTCCGGACAGCTTCTCTGTCTTCCCACCAGGTGAAGGATGTCAGAACACTGGGAAATCAATACTCACTTGCCCAGGTTGTGTCTGCTCAGGGTGTAAGCTGTCCATAAGCATGCCTCAAAACACCAAAGATGGAGCCCTGCAAAGGAATTATTCTCCCGTTTTGGAAAGTGAAAAAGACAACGCCCTGGTGTGCTAATTGCCGCAGCATCACTTCGCTTTCCATTCCAAACAAACTGTTCATGTTGGTTCTTCTTGAGCATGTTAAGTCCGGTATAAGAAATCTACACCACCTACAACAAGCCAGGTTTATGACCAGCCAATCAGCCACAAAACAGATTTTTACCATTAGACAAACTATTGAAAAAGCCCAAGGATTTCGGTGCAGGAAGGGATGAGATATGTATATAGCCTTTAATGATTTAAAAGCTGCCTGACTGTTGAACACTGCTCTCTCTGGCTCTGCCTGCAAGTTACTGGTGTGCCTGGCAAGCACCTCAAACTTCTCATAGCAATGCATGGTGAAAGGGAGATCTGAGTCCACTGGGATGTCCAACTGGTTTGAGTATAACCTTGGCATCCCTCAAGGATAATCTCCATCCAAGAATATTAAAGGAATGAGCACATGAAATTGCAAGCCCATTAGCAAGGATTTTTAACAAATCTGTGAACTCAGGGGCTGTACCGTATATGACTGGAGAATTGCTAACATAGTTTCTATTTTTAAGAAAGGGAAAAAAGTGATCCAGGTACCTACAGGCTTGTTAGTTTGACCTCAGTAATATGCAAGGTCTTGGAAAAAATTTTGAAAGAAAAGTAGTTAAGGACATCTAGGTTAACAGTAATTGGAATAAAATACAACATGGCTTTACAAGCTAAATCTTGCCAGACGAATCTGATCTCCTTTTCTGAGAAGATAACAGATTTTTTAAATAAAGGGAATACAGTGGATTTAATTTACCTAGATTTCAGTAATGCAATTGATATGGCTCCACATGGGGAATTATTAGTTAAATTGGAAAAGATGGATATTAATGTGAAAATTGAAAGGTGGCTAAAGAACTGGTTAAAGGGGAAACTACAACAAGTCATGCTGAAAGGTGAACGGTCAGGCTGGAGGGAGGTTAGTAGTGGAGTTCCTCAGAGATCAGTCTTGGGACCAATCTTATTTAACCGTTTTAATCTCTGACCTTGGCACAAAAACTGGGAATGTGCTAATTAAGTTTGCAGATGACCGAAAGCTGGGAGGTATCGCCAATACAGAGAAGGATTGGGATATCATACAGGAAGATCTGGATGATTTTGTAAACTGGATTAATAGAAATAGGATGAAATTTAATGGTGGAAAGTGCAAGGTCATGCATTAAGGGGCTTATAACAAGAATTTCTGCTTTAAGCTGGGGGCACATCAGATAGAAGTGACAGAGGAAGAGAAGAACCTGGGCGTATTGGTTGATCACAGGATAACTATGAGCTGCCAATGTGATGTGGCCATGAAAAAAGCTAATGCAGACCTTGGATGCAACAGATGAGGTATTTCCAGTAGAGATAGCGAAATATTAGTACCGTTATACAAGGCAGTGGTGAGACCTCATCTGGAATATTGTGTGCACTTCTGGTCCCCATGTTCAAGAAAGATGAATTCAAACTGGAACAGGTGCAGAGAAAGGCTTCTAGGATGATCAACAGAATGGAAAACATGCCTTATGAGAAGAGACTCAAAAAGCTTGGCTGTTTAGCTTATCCAAAAGATGGTTGAGGGGAGATATGATTGCTCTCTATAAATACATCAAAGGGATAAATACCAGGGAGGGACAGTGTGGGGATATATCACCCCTATGTTGCCTTGATGTCGGGGATGGAGAGCTATAACACTAAGCCCCGAGGACATAAGATTTAGATAAGACCGCCAGGTGTGGAGTAAGAGCTGGGCGAGGACAATGGGCGTCTCTTTATCTGGCTACTCACATTGTGAATAGCCGGTAAACAAGATAATAAAGTAGGTGGTCGTGTAAGATGTCAAGTAACCTGTGAGAATTAGGCTGTGCTCGTGCTCTGTGTATGCATGTGGCCATTAACCAATCAATGGCTGCGTGGAGACAGAGTGACCAATATATGTGCTGTATGAAATGATATATAAGATGGTATTTGCTTTGCAATAAAGGACTCTGCTTACAATCATATTGATCGTTGTGCTTTGTCCGGCCCGCATGAGATACAAGGATTAAGACGCAACAGGACAGGAATTATTTAAGTTCAACACCGATCTGGACACAAGAACGAATGGATATAAACTGGCCATCAGGAAGTTTAGACTTGAAATTAGACTCAGGTTTCTAACCATAAGAGGAGTGAAGTTCTGGAATAGCCTTCCAAGGGGAGCAGTGGAGACAAAAAACTTTGCTGGCTTCAAAACTGAGCTTGATAAATTTATGGAGAGGATGGTATAATGGGACAGCCTACTTTGGCAATTGACTGATTTTTGACTACTGGTGGTAGATATCCCAATGGCCTGTGGAGGGATGTTAGATGGGGTGGTTCTGAGTTAGTACACAGAATTCTTTCTTGGCTGTCTGGCTGATGAGTCTTGCCCACATACTTAGGGTTTAACTGATCACCATATTTGGGGTCGGGAAGGAATTTTCTCCCAGGGCAATTTGGCAAAAGGCTCTGGGGTTTTTTCGGCTTCTGACCTTAGTCTATAAACCTGTTCAACACAGTTACTGACCAAATGAAGGAAACTATCACTAGCTGCATATCAAGAGTTGATATTGCATGACTTCTGCATAATAATTCTGAAATACAGATTACTCAAATATATTTACAGCCTCTCAAATTAATCACATTAATGTCCTAAATATATTTATAGAAGAATCAATTAGGCCTGGTCTTCAAGTCAATTGAAAGACGACTAAATTGATGAAAGTGGCTGGCAGACATCTACCCCTCTTCATAATAATCAATCAATTGACATGGTTAAGAAAACAAAATGTCTGGACAGCTCTTCTAATCTGTGGAGGCTAAATGTGCAATAGGATTGGAAGTCAGTCAACCGCAGTCGATTTGAGTGTCCCTGACACTACACACAGCGTTACTGAGTTGAGTATCAAGAAGTTAAGTGTTGCGTGCTGTGAGGCTACACTGGTGCACAGTATTCAGCTGCAGTGTACTGAAGCAATTGCTGCCGTTTGTATGGTCCATGAACTGGAGCCCCATGATGCTCCAGCTAGTTTCCTAATCAGCACAACATGGGACCTGACCTTATAGTGGGTGTTCTCAAGGTACTGTTGGAAGGACAAACTCTGGTCCAGTGTAACATTGAGATACTTTGGATTAGCCTCATGGCTGACACTCTCCCTGCAGAACTGCGCGTCCAATTTGCTATTAGCCATTTTGTTATTCAGATGGAAATCAATAACCAGGGTTTTTTGCAGGTTAAACCTAAGTTTCCAGCATTGGAAATAATCAGGCATTATATTAAGATCTCTGGCTAAGGTGCAGCTGATAGTATGGAGGCTTGTGTACTGGGCAGCTAGGGCAGTGTCATCCTCATACACAAATCTCCTCTACTGTCACTGGTATATCCACTATGTATAAATTAAAAAGCACTGAGGCCAGGACAGAGCCCTGAGAGATGTCTGAGTTAAGAGTTCTTGCTCTGCTGATCTGGCACTTTAAAGTGGCAGCCCTCAGTCATCACCGTCAAGAGACTGATCACTCACCAGCAGTGAATGATATGGGAGATTTGGAGGAGGAGGCCCTATCTCCAGAGTTTGTCATATGCCAAAGACAAATCAACAAGGGTGATCCCTGTCTTCAACTTATGTTGGAATCCTCCCTCAATGTGGCTGGTGAGTGAAACTACTTGATCACAGCAGTTCTTCTTTGGGTGAAATCCTGCCTGCTGCACTGGGGGATTTCTTCAATAATGTCAGACAGATGGCAGAGCAGCACCCATTCCATGAGCTTCCAGGTGGTTGAGAGAAGAGAGATGGGGCGGTAACCACCGTTACTGCACAAAGTGAGTAACTTCTTTGAGTACTGTCCCTATGGGTAATCTACTACCCACCCTCCTCCCCTCTACTTCAGAATTCTCACCATGACTCCCCTGTAGGTGACTCCCAAGCAGTATTCCCCTTGGACTCCCAAGGGGAAGTCCCCCAGGGACTTCCTCAAGGTTTTTGTCCTACCAAGGTAAAATGCCAGGGCTCTCCTGACATCTAAGGTATGCAGTATGGCTTCCATATTGCCTCGGGGAGGGTTAGGGTAGAAGGCAGAAAGGTGAATAGATTGATTCATGTGAAATGAGGTGGTCACTTTAAGGATGAACCTCAGATACTGTCTGAGTGTAACTTTATCTGGGAAGAACACTGTATGGGTGATGTGGCAGAGCTAATTTCCTCTATTCTTCTAGCCGAAGACCATTTTCATCTATAGGTATGCTAGCCATAGGCTCAAAGGGGGACCAGGTTTAGGTCCCACGAGAGGGTAGGAAGTCGAGATTGAAGGAAGATGTTTGCTATTCCCTTATGGAACCTTTTAGTGGTCAGGTGTGATAGTACTGATTACCCCTCCACAGGTTGGTGAAATGCTGTAACAGCTGTGAGATGGACTCAGAGAGCTCAGGGATACCCCCAAATTTTTAAGGATCAGGGCATATTTCAGAATACGTGGAAGAGTTGCTGACACTGGAGAAATTTGTTGGGACATGCATCAAATCTGAAACCCGGACCATTTCTGCAGGTAAGTGCACCATGTGGAGGATTTTCTACTGAGTAGTAGAATCTCTTGTACTTCCTTTAAGCATGAACTTTCTAGGTGCTGGAACCACATAGGAGCCATATTTTGAGATGGATGATCCCCACGATGGGACATATGGTATGCCCCATGTCGAGAGAGAGAAGGTGCAGAGTGGCCGAAAGGGAGGTCAGTGGGCACATCATGATCTGCATCAGGTAAGGATACCAGGTTTGTCTCACGTCTTTTTGATTGCTCCCACATGGCTAAGCTCCATCCCTCTTTGTCTTTAGAACGATCCTCTGCAGAAGAAGAAACTGAGAGAAGGTGTAAAGAAGGTCCTTGTCCCATGGGAAGAGAGCATTGCCCAGAAAGTGCTGACCAATCCCCACCATGAAACAGTATCACAGACATTTCTTATTCTGGTAAGTGGGAAACAGATCTGTGGATGGTGTTCATTCCCCATCACATGAACGAGTCATGAAATGCTGATGGGTACATCTCTCACCAGTAGTTGTGCGGGAATCTGAGACTGAGCTATCAAGTTTTGCATGCCCAGAAGATAAGCTGCGGACAAGGTGACATTATGAGATATGCACCAGTTGCAGTTTCATTGCCTCTGAGCACAAGGGAGGGCAATCTGGCTCCTCCCTGGCAGTTGATATAACACATCCAGGCTATACTGTCTGTTAACAGGATCACATTTGAAGATCTTATCAGTTGGGGGAAATGACCGCTCTCAATTCGAGAAGATTGATGTGGATGGATCTCTCCGGAGGTGACCATTTGCCTTGTGTTGTGAGACTGTTTAAATGCACTCCCATCCAATGAGGGATGCATCGGTGGTAAGGAGTGACAAAGGTGGCGTCAGAAAAAAAAAAAGGGGGTCTCTCTGCAAGCATTTGCTGGGGTCTTTCACCAGTCCAGGGAGTTCTTGATCCTGGTGAGCAGTGACAGGAGTTAGTCCAGATTTTCTGTTTGGTCTTTAAACTGAATTGAACCACAACTGCAAGCATCACATATGCAGCCTGGCACGCAGAATCACCACCATGCTTGCCGCCATATGCCCCAAGGAGCTGAAGGCAGATTCCAGCTGGCACTTGAGGCTGCATTGAGCTGTGTCTATAAGGGAGACCAAGAATAGAAACCTGTCTTGAGGTAGGAAGGCTTTGTCCTGTATCACATCTAGGTCAGCCCCTATGAACTTTAAGTGTTGCACTGGTGAGGATCGACTACTGGGAATTGATCTGTAGGCCCAGTTCCATGAAGAAGCATATTGTGCCCTCAGTGTTAAGATGATTTTTTTAAGGTACAACCAAATAAAGAGTCAGAAGAAAGCTAAAAGGTTTTGAAAGTTAAAGATTAACAAACGTAAAGGAGAATTAACGATCCGTTAACAGACAGCTAAAAGGCTTTGTTTCTAGCCAGAAGCAACTGAGAAAGAACTGAGGGGAGAAAGAACTGAGGATGGTTAGCCTGCGCTCACTGACTAGACTTGTGATGCAGCACAAGGGGAGAGAGCACATGTGCAGGCTCAATGTACACTGCTACTGAAGTTCTCCGATCAGCAGAGCAGGGACAGACACATCTACAGTGGAGCACCAATACAGACACTACTTCGACAAAGAACCCAAAGCCTCTGCACAACAGGCTGGGCCACCCTTTCCTAGGGCAGCATGGCTCTTAAAAGAAACACACTACCCTTAACTGCTACTTCATAGATGCATGAGACTACAACTTTGGAAGGAACCCAACAGTAATTAATAATTTTGATCCAGGGGAGCCAATATATTCGTCACATGGCTGCATAAGTTAATTTAGGATTTTTAGTTAATCCAGCTTTGAGATGTGGATGCTTTGCGAGGGTTCCGTTTCAACATTCTTGAATGTAAACACTCCAATCTGATACATCACATACTGCTAGTTCTTCAACATGCCTACTCTTCTGCTCATCTGTTTGATTAGCATTGTGCCCAAGAGGAAGTATTATGCCAGCTCCAAAAGGGCATAGAGGCTGACCAAATACAAATATAGAATAGCCTGAAGAATGCAAGTGACATTGATTCTATGAAAATATTTTTCTGGTGGCAAGAAGTTCCAGATATAGGACCGTATCATATGCTTCACTGAAATGGGATCACATCTGTCAACACTCCTGGGTAAGAAAAAACTTTTTCTAATAATGCTAAACACACAAGTACAAGCAAGTCAGACAATGTTTACCACTAGTCACAAGTTATTTTTAAGAAAGAAAAAGAAAAGAAAGCTAGGTAGCTAGGTTGGTTATAGGAATAATGGAGAGGCTCGCATGTATCAAGTGTTCTTTGTATTGCCTGTGTCCATCTTACTGAAGTAATATAGATTTTTATAGTCTAAAAATGGTGTCGATATCGCATGTATCCAAGCTGTCCACTCAGTCTGCAATTCAGCCCAGTATACCAGATGATCTGCCTAACTAAAATTTCCATTGCAGTTTCAACAAAACTCTTCTTGTACCGGTCCTAAATTAGTATTGCATTTCTCCCTGAAAGTGACCGCATTTCGACAAAGCATGAAACGTACTATAAAATTAAAGTAATTATCCCACATGATAAATATCAAAATTCTAACTGGATTTTAATCATGACAGAAGCTCTGGATCATTCACCCTTAAGAATAATGAAGTTTTCCTAAATGTGTGCAATCAATTCATAGCTTTCAATTCAACAAGTAGTTTTTGGCATACATGATTTAAAAATATACAAATATGAATTGAGTCTGAACAGACCCAGTGTTATCAACCAGCTGGGAACAGCTCCAGTGCGCCTCTGCTGCTGCTCATGGCTTTGCCCAGGCACAGAGTGAAAACTGCACCTATTCTGAACATTAAACAGCTGCGAAATTGACAAGAATCAGGACACCGCTTTGGGAGGAGTGGCAATACAGGGACTTTTCATCCTGGCCAATAGGCTTAGCTCTCTAGCCTAGCAGGTGTAGGGTAAATTTCCAAAATCCTGGTCATTGCTACCCTATTTTGGGAATCATGGATATTACTGTATACTGCGCAGCCTGATTTTCAAACTGGCCTGTTTGTGGTTATAAAAATTGTGTTTGCCCTGACTTGTCAAAAAAGGCATTAATAAATGGCCAGCACAACATGGCACATATTTACTATACAAACAAAATTGTGCCCCAAAATGATGTTCAATATGACAAACATGAAGCTTTAACTTATTTCTTTGGCTATTAGGAAGCAAACTTTTAGCCTGAGTGTTAACTTGAATAATTTCACTATCAACCTGCTGGCCCTGTGACGTCTAAACAAGCCGTGACAATAAGTATTCCAGTCTTTTTTGTTTTTGTTTTAACTAACAAAGAAATGCTACTTGTGAAAAATGACAGAGTGGTGGAAATCTGACATCTGTAATAAACTCCTTCTTCTCAACCCTCATCTCTCTCATTCTCCTTTCCCTGCCTCACTTGCCACACTGTGAGTCTGAGTTCTCCACAAACTGCAGACTCTGGGTCCCAACTGAGGATATAACCAGATACTTAAGGTCTGAAAGCAACATTCCACTTAGCAGGTTACTGTTTAAAGGTCAGAGACATAACCTAGCACCTTATATATAAACTAATGTTAAACATACTTATTTGTTTTTATTTATAAATAGCTTTACAAAAATCATTTGCAATTTATACAGCAGAAGTCACAAGAAACCATAATACGGATTGGACCCCCTTTGTAGAAGGCATTATATAAAACACACAATCGCTGCCCTGAAGAACTTAGCATCTAAGATAACTAGAGATATATGAAGGGTTGGGGAGGAGGAGGAGGAGGAAGGACACGACAAATGAGATGGTAGTGGCCTTATGGATTTGTTTAAAGGGGTATTCTGTGTTTAATGTACAGAATGGAATAAAGCACTGAGACTGTTGTGGGAGAAGGGTGAAGAAGCCACTTTGAACAGTAAGATTACCCAATTAACTCAAAGGGTAGCAACAGCATGATGGAGAAAAGATGTGTGTTCAAATGATATAAAAATATTTCATAAATATATAATAATTTAATTAGCAAGTTTCCAGTAGGCAGTATGAGACAGATGGATCTCAAGAAGAGATTTTAATGAAGAGACAGTAGTAATCTGTAAAAACCAGCTAAAAAGAGTGTTTTGGAGGTGGTAGGAGGGTCCCAGTAGGCATGTATGGGGCATGAAAGTAAAAAATGTTTGTCCAAGAGGCAAACAAATGGCATCTCTGTTTCAGAGCAAATGTAGAGGGGACACAAGAACTATCATGGGTGAATAAATATAGAGGGGCAAAATTACATAAGGCCTTGAATGCCATCATAGTAAGCTTGAACTCAATGCAGTGAAAGGGGAGACACTGTGATTTTGACAGATAAGGTGGTGAAAAAAACCTGTAAGATGTTTTTAGGAACTGCATTTTGAGTGAACTGGAAAGAGGTGATGTGAAAGCCGAAGGCCAAAGAAATGACAGTTACTGTAAAAAAGGTGGGAGATAAGGACATAGATGAAAGAGTTTTAGCGGTGTGGACAGAAAGAAGAGTTTGGATCTTAGTTATGTCAAGAAGTTAAATGTTATTCTGCATCCAAGCATACACCTCTAAACCTTAAGGGGTAGAAAAGTACGTGATTGACACTAAATGTATCTTTAACTTTCCTGCTTATCAAAACATGTTTCTTGATTGGCTGATACTAAAAATTATTTCTTGTATAAAAAGCCCAATAAAAGAAAGCTAAAATTAAAATATGTCACCATAAGAGCATAAGTAGATGGGGTGTTTCCTCTGTCGCTTTAATTGAGTACACAAAGAAAGTTTGAGTGAGTTGATCTAAATTCAAGATATATCTTAATTAAGCTTAAAGCCTAAAACAAGGGGTTATACTAATATAAATAAGGCTTATGAATTCTACCTTACCTTAATGACTTAAGTCACCTTGAACAGAATAAAGCTAACCCATGTGACTTATAACAACAGCTTACCCTAACTATTTGTGTGTGCTGTCGTTCAACAGCAAGGTGCAGTGCAGTTTGCTGGTTTACATTCTGGATATCCAGGTTAGCATTGCCCTGAAAAAGATATTAAGAATGTCAGATTTCAATAGTCAATCTAGAAGTAAGGTAGCCAGTTAGAGCATACAATAAGGTTCTGAATGTGTGATACCTCCTTGGACTTGGGAACATAGGAGAAAAAATTATCAGGCTCAAATTTTCAAAAGGACTCAGCCTCCACTTCGGCACTCATATGAAGTGGCTAATTTTTCAGAGGTGTGCAGTACACAATAGCAACTTCAAATGCTTTAACAGGAGATGAACTTTTCTGAAAATATGGTCTCAATTTTAAATACGGAGATCTTTTGAAAATTTGTCCTTATATGTTTAATTTATGGGATTAAATTCAGGAATGTAAAATTCTTAATCCTCTACATGTGAATACCAAGAACCTCACAATAATGGGTAGAATAAAGGGGAGAAGACTGTAGGCTTCTATTAATAGTTTTTAAACTTAAAATTTATTCAGTTGTACTGAACTGAAAAAACTAAAATTAGTGGAGCCTTAAATGGTAAATAAATGTATCATCCTCAACCACCTTGTTTAATAGGCGCCACATTCTTAGCCCTACAATTGTACATTCAGGATGCTGTTGAACTGCCTGCTATATTGGCCAACTGGAGTGTGAAAGGGGAAAGAGAAGACACTGATGAACACTAAGGTTAATATTTTGTCACGGTTATTTTTAGTAAAAATCACGGCCAGGTCACATGTAAACAAAAATTCATGGAAGTCTGTGCCCTATCCCTGACTTTCACTAAAAATAACGATGACAAAACGGCTCTGAGAGCCCTAGCCCTGCTGCAAGAGAAGAAGTAGAGGGTGATCGGGTCCAGCACCTGCTGCCTGCAGGGTCTTGGAGCTCTGCTGTCCTGCCATTGCCCATGGTGGCTCAGTTAAGAATTCTGGAGTCTCCCCACAGCAGCTCGGAGCTCCAGACTCCCTCCACTGCCCAGAAGCAGCAGGGTCATGCCTTCGAGCTCTGGGCACCCCTGCCATGGCTCTGAGGTGAGGCAGCTGGGAGCTTCGGGGTCCCCAGCCCCCTTCAGTGTCTTGGAACTCAGGATTCTCCCACCCTGTGGGGCCATTTGAAACTGCGCCCCACCCGCCCGCAGCCACTCAGAGCTCCAAGGCCCTGATGCACACAACAGCTGAGAGCTGCGGGGCCAACAGCCTGAAGGACCCCACCATAGTGGCTGGGAGTTTCAGGGCCCTGCCCACCGACAGCTCCAACCCCGCCCCCGTCTGAAGCGGAAAGTGTCACAGTGATCTCTGGAATTCACAGAATCTGTGACCTCCATGATCTAATCTATCCTTAATAGGGATTGTGGCAAACGGTCGGCTTCTCCCTAGTGGCTCTCGCACTTTTGCCTCTTGTAGTGGGCCAGGATGTCGCCGATTACCCCACCTTCCCAGGGAAGGGGGTAGGGACCCAGGCCTGCCCGCTCCTCCGGGTCCCAGCCCAGAGGCCCTCTGAGTAGCAGCTATGTGCTGCTGGCATCTTACTTGCAGCTGCAGGCTTTTCCCCTGGGCTACTCTCCCCCTCTGTCTTTCTGGCTTCTTGAGCCTAGTACCTTCCTCAGGACTCCACCTCTCTCCCACACACCGCTGTACTCTGTTCTGTTCTCCTCCACTTCACACACTCCTCTGCTCACCACACACCTACTCCTTCAACTCCCACGCTGCCTCTCAGGAGTAGAGGGTTTTTAATCAGGCATCTGGGTGGGGCCTTAATTGGTGTCAGCTGACACTAATTACCTCTTAGTGACTCTGGCTAGTCTATAGGGCATAAAGCCCGGATCATTCTAGCACTTACATAGCGCCCTTCTAGAACTTTCCCGGTCCCCTCTGCCCTTGCTATACCACAGGATGTAAAATATTAAAGGGCTAAACGGTTAACCGATAAGCATTAGTCTTATTGTTAAGACTAATACTTTTCGGTTAATCAGTGGCGTGGGCTCTCGGTCTCCATGGTATGGTCATTGGGCCATGGCGGAGGCGGCTGCACTGCTGCTGTTCCCCCCCCAGGGAGGCCAAGGCCTTGGTGCAGGTGCTACAAAGCGCCCTGGAGCAGAACACCAGGGACCACAACTCTGAAACAGCGATCCCCTGCGGAGCCAGGCTCGGGGCTGTACCCGGGGGTTGAGTGCAGGGAGAAGACAAAAGTATAATTGGTTAAATGATTAACCAATATAATTTTAATAGCTTAAACGGTTACTTTTTTTAAAATGAAATTTACATCCCTAATCCTTAATGCTCACTGTTAAATTAATTATGATTTCTTTTTTAATTAATCACTGCAAAAGTTCCAAATTGTTGGCTATAAAGGGTTAAACTTGTTCAGGAAAGTAATGGAGCAATTTCATCTCTCTGCACCTCTTATAACTAAGCCAATATAATAATGATCCAAAAGGCAAGCTTGGCACATAGCGAAGGGAATGCAGCCCACTTGCTATCCCAACTGCTTTTGGCAGCCATCTGCTTCAGTACAGTTAATCAAAGACATGACATATTTCAGTTCTCCTGAGAGGAAAGCCGTACCTGATGCACCAAGAGTTCAGCCACTTCCACATGATTATTGAGTGCTGCCAGATGTAAGGCAGTATAGCCATCATCCTTCTTCTCATCCACAATCCATGGTCGTGGTAGCTTGGACAACAATACACGCATTGCACTATAATAAATATAAAAGAGTTTTACAGAAATATGGGCAGAAACAGCTGTTCTATAACAAATGGACTATAGCATAGAATCACAAATATTTCACTTGTATATTAGAACTATAACCAAGTGACTAAAGTCAACTAGCAACTTTTATATTCTAAGGTTAAAGAATATAAATATAATAATATAAAAGTTTAGTATAAGTATACCGAAGAGCTTTAGACATAAAAATCCCAAATTAAGCTTCTTGACTTAAAAAAGACAAACCACAATAAATAGAAAAAATACATAGTCTGTAAAACATCTGAAGCATTCTGGAACCAAGTTAATTTTTCTTCTGAAAGATCTAAGAGCAACTGCAATTACATTAAGCTATAATAATACTTTTTTTTTATAGACAGATAAAATTTTTGGAAAGGGGAAGGTTATGTACTTTTTGAAAATATCAACACCATTTTTCACTTAATTACAAATAAGCCAGTTCCATTGTACTATACCACTTTAAAGACTCAGATTTTAAGGCTTGATTTGGCTCATTATGACTCATAAGGGCATGATGATACCCTCTCCCTGAAAAAGATAATTTCTGAGATAAAATAGGGAAGGACCCAGTCAAATACAAATAAGCAACTGAAACAGTAGGTTGCCAGTACTAAGTGAAGGTGAAGAAGCTAATGACAAAGTTTAACGAGGTTTTGATAACATTTTCAAGTTTGGGAGAATATAGCAGTTGCCTTTGAAAAACAGTTTCTATTTGACACAACTTTTGACAAGACTGCAAGCAGTACCTCAAACCCAACCAGTATCATACATGAGTATTATTACTGAACTGACCGGCTTTTGAGCCATACCAGACATATGGTTATCAACCCAAACTATGCAAGGACACCACAACACATTGAACTCGTAGGGCTCACACCTGAAGTTGACATTTCTGCTGTGATTATTTCAATCCTAATAACCTTAACACTAACCTAGCACATTATGTTAATTATAGTAATGTCATTCCCATAACAACTGCTTTTAGAGGCAGTGTATCTGGAAGTGAAACCGAAGTTGACTGCTGTGGGGGTGGGGGGGGAGAGAGGGGGGGAGAGAGTGTGTGTGTGTGTGTTAGACAATATGCAAGTGTGGAATATCATTTTTTTTTTATGTCAATCAAATTTCTGTTCCATGTCAACCTCATGGTTAAAACAGAGGTTCGTGCTGCTCACATACCACCTGGTTTGCTCCACTCAACCAGACTGACACTGTATAGCTTTCCCCTCTTAACCTACAGGATTCAGTGGCAGCACAAAGAAATGCAGCCAAATGTCAACCCTCTTTTGCTGGCTCATTCTTTAAAATAAAGGTAATGAGCAAAATCAATCCTGGTTCTATTTTAATTTTTAAATTTAGCTCCACCCAAAAGAATCCCCACCCTTCTTTTATAGGAAGAAGCATCAACCCCTACTAATATTTGCTTATTATACCACCACCAGATAAACGGGATTAGCAGGAGACCCAAGCTCTGAGTCTGGGACCTGGACGATATACATACCTGCTTCTCCCTCCCTCTAGCATGGGCTAGCTAAGGGGGCGGGGGAAGAGAAGCACCATTCCTGCCCCAAAAGAAGGGGGAGGCTGCTCAAGAAGTCCAGGTAGAATTAGGGAAGCTCTGATGCCTTGGAACTCAGAGGCAGCAGCAATGAAGCCACATATTAATGACCTCCCTCCCTCTTCCCCCTGCAGGGCTATGCATAGTAAACCTGCAGTTCTAGCCTCGTTTTTGCTTGCATTTCTCTTCTTAACCAAACTCATCTGAAAACGGGGTTCAATATCCTTCATTTGAAACTAGAAATTGGGGAGGAAGGGCCACTTAGATTCCCTGTAGCAACAAACCTGACACCTAGAGACCAGATTAACTCAAATCAGTAGAATGGAGTATTGGCAATAGTACAGATACAACTTGCCACACTAGACGGCTTCACTGTCACCCACTTTTAACTCCCAAGCAATCCGCTCCCCCTTGCCCACTTCTAGAGTGGCATAGGAATAAATAGCCCCATATACCCTAGCTCTCGTCTTTGGGAATGGCCCCTCTACCCACCACAGATCACTTTGCAGCTATGACTTCTAGAAGTAGCAGTAATTGCTAGAATGTTGTGTTCAGGAAGTCTCTGGTGATTTTGTCCCTTTCCCTCCCTCCTGTTAACAGTATGCAACTCACAACAGAAACAGAGCTGCTCCCTAGCAGAGCCAAATTGGCAAGCAAGTTGGCAGCAAGTTGGCTGCCATGCAAAGTGGACACTGGTCACCACATTCTGAAATTCAAATAGCTCTTTATTAGCCATGCAAAATTGAGAACTAGTCTCTAAGATTTTACCTATAACGGACCCAACCACAATGAACCTCCTGGCCTTTTGTATTTAAACAAACAGCTCTCCTGTAAGGAATTCTAGCTGAGTGGCACAGTGGAGACCAATGCTCAGATTCTTAACCACACCACATACATGTGTATTTATTTCAGGTAGGAAATAATAATGAACATCAATTTCTTGATGAAACGGGCAAAATATTTTGTTTCCACAGTTCCTTGCTTCCTCATTGTCCATGTTATTTATTACACAGCAAAACAAGATAATGCTTAATAAAATATACATTGTTCACTGGTCAATTGTAGTTTAGCTTTTATTCATGATGCTCCATAGTATACTAGTAAATGCACTTAGTTTTTTTAAAGCGATATTAAACAGACCTCACAACATCATTGCTCCATATTAACTCTTTCCATAGATTTTTGTGAAAATTATGAAGGGTATTGTTTTGCAAAGTGCCAATTACCAAGATTTTACTGAAACCCAGCAAAGGAGCACGTTTTAGTAAATACTGTGCATTACCTCACAAGGCTTGTTTAGACTAACGATTAGTGCGCAGCAAGACTGGGTATAAATCACAGCATGCTAGCATACCATACATTAACGGGACATGTGGACCTGCTACTGTGCACTAAAAGTTCCCTAGTACACAGTGCGTAGGTCAATGTACACTAGGGAACTTTTAATGTGCAGTAGCAGGATCCACATGGACAGTTACCGTGTGGCATGATACTGTGCTGTAGATTTATTTCCCAATCTGCCAGGCACTAAATTTGTCTAGACAAGTCCATGGTGTGAGGATGCCAGAAGCATAAAACAGATAAATGCAAATTACTCAATTGTAGCCAGTTTCAGGTAT
>ML675601.1:56683415-57052142 GCA_007922155.1 Mesoclemmys tuberculata | reverse complement strand
GCCAGTTTCAGGTATCAGAACTTTTGCTATCTACAATACATCTTTTAGACTGGGAGGCCATGAGAGGGAATGGGCCTGGAGCACTGTGGCGCACACCTCACCTAGACTACAGCAATGCAATACACTTGGTCATGAAACTAAGCACATCAAACCTGTCTGCTGATTTCTACCCTGGCTTCACACAGAAGAAAGTACAAGGTCTCAGTTCCTATCTTAAATGTAGTCCATGGCCTGGGTCCAGCATATCTAAAAGACAGTCTAAAACTCCAGAATGAAGACTATGGATGACATCTCCTCTTCTCAAACACAAGGGAACTTTCCACAACCTCAGTAAAGCCAGTCTGTGTGGAAGACAGGCTCTCTCAGGGGGCCAGTCAAAGACTGTGAAACAAACTCCCACAAGAACCAAGGATCATCACAAACTTCACCACCTTCCATTCCAAGTACAAGGCATACTTCAACCATGCCTTCAATAATAAACATGGTAGCATGTGATGTACTCTAAATGCCCCCACTCCCAACTCCTAAAACGACAGAACACAAACCACGTGTGACAGAGTTAGTCACATAGCTTCGTGAACTACTAGAAGGTGCTCAGACACGATAGTAAGGAGGATACTGTAACAATCTAGAGAGACAGAAGAAAGAGCAGATAAAATCTGTACCCAGTGTAATTTACACATTAACCTTGTTTAGCACCAAATTAAAACTTGTACATGGCATGTGAAACCATTTTAGAGAGAAAGCTGCAAGTCTCTGTGAAATGTGGTTCTGTGAATAATCATTTGGAAAAGTCGGAGTATAACTTCACAAACCGTGATAGAAACTAATTGACAAATCCTCCTCGTTATAAAAAGGAAAGCAAGGTGAAAACTGAATGATCCATTAGGAAAACTTAGGAGCAATACCTTGGCAAGAAATCCACACCCGTGGTAGCCACCAGATGCTGGGATTCTTACCAGGCTGCAGTCCCTTGACAGTACTTGGGAGGCTCCTGCTTTTGTACTGGCATCTACATAGAACACTGAAATCTGACATTCCACCAGAGCTACTAGGTGGGAGAATTAACTGTTTGTCTCTTTCAACCAACTCCCCAAGCCTCCACACTTTTCCCCCTCCCCTGAGCCCCCTGGCTGCTGAAAGGATGTAGTTCTTCCCTGCTCTATCCCTCCTTCCTGTCCGTATCCTGTCTGCAGTAAAGAGCAAAGAAACAGACCTTCTCCAGCCCAGTGGTGTTTTCTGCACCCTTTTAGCTCAGTAACTGAAGCACAGAGCCTTCCTTCCCCAAGCAGCAGCAGCAGCATGAAATTGACTGGAGTCTTGCTAACTTAACCCGACTGCCACTAAACAGCAGCACAGAAACTAGAGCTGTTTGAAATCACAGCAAAACAGCCTGACATTGGTATATATCAGGGATGGCCAAACTTATTGACCCCCTGAAACTCCTCTCCCCACTGGGCAAAATCCTCTAGCCTCACCATGCTGGCGCAAGGCAGAAACTCCGAGTTTCCTATCCCATTCTGGTAGACTGAGAATGGGCAGTGGGGCATAGGGAGCTCTGCGGGCTGCATTTTAACTGTAAAAGAGCTGCATGTGGCCCACAAACCAGTTTGGCCACCCCTTGTATACATTCTGTAGATTATCTTTACAACCACAAAGACTAGGTGGGGTTTTTTGTTCTTGTTTTGGGGGGAGTGCTGGCATTTAATCAAAAGCTCAAATTCTGCATAAATTGCTGTCTTAGGTCTCCATGCCCTCCAGGACATATTTCAATTAGTCACTGATGAGTTGTGCTGCTGTGTTAGCCTGGTCCAGATATTACTAGTTACTAGCTTAAAGCTGAGCATGCTTTACAGTTTGGATCAATAGACAGACAATGGGCCCCACATATACAATTCTAAAGAACTCTTATATTTTTCAATATTCAGCTATGCTCCAGTTCTAATTTTAACTGTTACACTATTTAACTATCAAAACAGAGACACTGACAGAAAATGGGGGTTTTCACAAAATGAAGTTTTTCATAAAAAGTATGTGATCCCCAGAGATTTTCAGTTTTCAGGTTTTTGATGAAAAGTTAAGATTTTTCTGCTAGGAAAAAAACATTTTCTGACAAGCTCTATTAAGAACCTTACCTGATTTCCTGAGTCTTGGCAAATAGATACTTCTGGAAGTAGATTTTTAATATGGGAACATTAGTGTTTGACATTCAAGTTACAAGCTTATTTTCACAAATAGGAAGCAATGATGGGCTTCCTATCACCCTATGGCTCAATCATTTTTAGGGAGCAGGAAAAAACTGGGACTGCTAGGTCCAGATAGGTAATCACACAAGGAAGCATCAAATACAAACGGCTTGATCAGCCAAGAATCCATTTTTGATTTAAGCTCCATACCTCAGAGCACTTGAGCACGACCTTCCCAGCAGCCAGATATATCCTCCTCCTGTCAGTCAGTTCAACACATCTCCTTAAACAAGTGTCCAGTAAGGAATGCTGCAGATTCCTCCTACCCCCCACCCCCATGACATTCAAATCCGTCCATTTCTGTGTTCTTAGAATATCTACTTTTTCAACCAGAGTTACCTGCCAAGTTCATTTCAAGGGCTAGCAGGGGTAGAAGCAATGAAAAGACAGTGGTCTTAGCTTACTGTAGAAAGTGAGTTGTACATGCAGACTTCAACTTAAAGCAGGGAATTATATTTATACGCGCATTTCTGCATGAGGAAACCTGGCTGAGATGGAGGCAGAAGCAAATACTGGGACACAGTAGTGACACAAATTTTTCCTTCACATTATGTTTGACATTACTTTCAAATTATTTAGTTTAAGGCTTGGTCTACACTTACCTCCAAGATTTGGCGGCAGTCGATGGGAGTTATGCAAAGCATGCAAAGAACTGCATAACTCCCGCCGACTTATGAGCTTCTCTTCTGCGCATCATCTTTATTGCACCGCGCCGATGGAAACCGTGTTCTCATCGACGCAGTGCTACACCACTTGCCGAGGTGGATTAACAACGTCAACTTCTGGATCAACTGAGTGGGTCTTCACTGACCACTCAGTCAATCCAGATAAGTCAATCTGACAGCAGCGACTTTGCTGCCGTCAGTGTAGACACAGCCTAAGAAAAAACTAAGTTAGTTTAAAGTTTTAACTAATCTCTAAGCAAATTAGGAAAAAAATCCAATTATGCAATATTATGGATGGGAACAGAAGAATTCCAAACTCAGGCAATTCCAAGTTATGGTTCTCACAACGGTAACTTGGTGAGACAGTGTACTCAGCCCATAAATGAAATCAACTGTCACTTCACAAAGACCCAGGGATTCTATTCCAGCCTTTTCTGTCAGTAGGAAGGGTAGATGGTAAAGTGTGTGAGTTGAGAGATTCAAAAGTGGATTGATAAAAGCAGAAAAAAATTGAGGAATACAGTCAAACTTTAACAGAGACACTGAAGAACCCCAATACACCATTTTGGGAAAAGTAGGTGAAAACTTTGGAACAAAGTTATCATGTTTACATGAAGTGAATAAACAATATGTATACATTTTACATTTATTTTATTCATATACAAAAGATTTTTAAACACCATGTTGTGCACAATCTGTTAGTCATAATCTTACTGTTACTCCTGTCATTCCTCCCTCAGCCCTTCCCTACTGTTTTGTTGCCCACAAGCTCCAAAGTATCATATCTGAAGTTACACTGTAAGCTCTCTGGGCCATGGTCTGTGTCGTCTTATCTTGTGAACAGCCTAGCACACTTGCGTGCGGTAAAATACATACTGAATAAGTTTCTATTGTGTAATGAAAATTATAGCATCCAAGGTTTATGATTAATACTAAGCAAGATATTTCTACTTTGCAGCTCTTCATGAACAACTTGCAAGTGGAGTACCATACCTCTAGATGGTTTCCATCCCTGCAGGGACAGGTTGGAGTGGAGGATACCATCTCAGGATTTCTTTCAGCCAGCATTAAGCAGTTCAGTGAAAGGATGGTGTTAAGAAGGATATATGACAAAACCCCTTGAAATCTTGCAAATATTTCAGCCAAAAATAGCAAATTATATAGGATTTCCAGTGGTTCTATTACCCTTCCTAATCACAAAAATGTAATGTAGCTCCTCATGCCCCATAAGTCCCTGCTCTGGTTTCATAATGTAACAGTCTTTCCTTTATCATCTTACTGCTTTAGCTTGCAGGACCTTGCACTGCTCCTGCCAAAATTCTAACAAGTAATTGGTCACCATCAGAACAGTATTTATTTGGGCAGCCATGTCTTATACTAGCAGGCAAAGTAATGCTGGTGAATAAATGTTACTTTCCTTTTACGCAACAATTGTTTCAGCATTCAACCTTCAATATATTAATGAAAACAGCCAAGTTTTAGTACTGCATTTACCAGGAACTTAATGCTTATGTATATAAAACTTCATTTTCATCTCACACACTTGCAAGACATGCACAGTATTCCCCTAAATACAGTATTATGGAGCAATAAATCTAGTAACCATAAACAAAGTTAGCTTGTTAAGGCCTTCAGTATTTTCAATCTGTATAGGTTACACTGTTGATCTAAACATTTTGAAGCTTCTAGATAAGATTTTTTCAATGTTTTAGTAAGATACTCAATTCATACCATCCTCAACTAAAATTGTATTTAAAAATTATCATAGCACTAAAGTATATTAAGAACACAAGACTTGTCATACCAGTCCATCTTGCCCACTATTCTGTTTCTGACAGCAGCCAGAAACAAAGCTTCAAGTGGAGTGTAGCAAATAGGGCAATTATGGAGTGATCCACCCTCTCTTTCATCCTAAGCTTCTGGTAGTCAGAGGTATAAGGTCACCCCAACCACTAGGTTGCATTCCTGATCATCTTGGCTAATAAGCACTGATAGACCTATCCTCCATGAATGCATGCAGTGCTGCTACAGCTATGTCGGTCCCAGGATATGAGAGAAAAGATGGGTGAGGTAATATCTTTTATTAGACCAACTTCCATTGGTGAGAGAGACAAGCTTTTGAGCTACACAGGAATGGCATGTAGTTAGTTGTGCTTTGTGTGAAAAAGTACTTCCTCTTGTTTGTATTCAACCAGCTGCCTATTAATTTCATTAGGTGACACCTGGTTTTGTATTGTGTTATTTACTCTTGCACACTACTCCATTTTCCATACAATTCACGATTTTATAGACATCTATCAAATGCGCTCTCAGTTGTCTCTTTTCTAAACTGAACCTAATCTTTTTAATCTGTCCTTGTATGGAAGTCTTCCATACTTTGTCACTATCTTTGTCACTTGTCTCTGAACCTTTTCCAGGTCTACTATATCCTTTTTAAGAAGGGGCAACCAGAACTAGACAGTATTCAAAGTGTGAATGCACCACAGATTTATGAAGTGGCATTACAGTAGTTTCTCTCTTATTTTTCCATCCCTTTCCTAATAATTCCTAACATACTGTTCAGCTTTTACCCCTGCTGCGCATTAAGTGGAAGTTTTCAGAGAACTAGCCATGGTGACTCCAAGATCACCTTCTTGAGTAGTAATTTAAAACTGGTAAAAGTTTATTTTTTCCAATGTGCATTATTACTTACACCTTTCTAAGTTGAATTTCACCTGTCATTTTTTTGCCCAGTCATATAACACAGTTATGCTTCAGTGTTTGTCAGCAGAGTGGCTATTTATAGCTAAGTTGAAATTTCCTTTGTAAAGCTCCTTTTTCAGTTGGCTCAACTTTCTCAAATTCTTTCTAGTCTGAAATTTTACAGACTTGATCACAAGACGGTTATTATAAAGGAAATTTTTAGCAAAATTTGATCTGCCATTTTTGAGTAACAAAAACATGAAGATAACCCATCATGATTTTCCCATATGTTCCAAACACAGACAGCTCAATTGGACAATTCAAAGTTAGCCAGCACTAGAAATCTTAAACATGGCCTTTTTTACAGTCCACACTGAGAAAGAGTAATCAACTTAATATTTTTCAATCTCCTGGTGTATATCCATTTACACACATTCATCTTAGAAGTCTTTTTGATCGCCTTCCTTTGAAGCATCAGAGATGACTACAGCTGGAAATAGAACATTGGAGGGTGAGAGCCAGAGTTGAGAGGGCTCCTAGCTTCCGCGCTCTCAGATGCTTGGCTGGCTAGTTCTTGCTCACATTTGCAGGATTTAACTGACTACCATATGTGGAGTCAGGAAATTTTTATCTCCCAGGTCAGACTGGCAGTAATATTGGGGCAGATTCTGCATCCTCTGCAGTTTATATGTATGTGTGTCACTTGCCAGGATTATCTGGGTATATCTCATTTAGCCTGCCTTTACGGGGGCCTTGAAGATCCCCCCTTTTATCTGTCTGTGGCACATAATTGTCTAGTCTCCTATAGACAGTAAAATTTTGATCTAATTTTAGTTGTTGGGTTTAGTATTCAGGTGCTCGGTCATACTGGTGTCCTTTGATACATAAAAGAGAGCAGACTAAATGATCTGGTGGTTCCATCTGGCACTGAACTCTATGATTCAGTCATTTTTCCTATTTAACATAGTGCTATCTACTAGAACCAGTTAATATTTTCTGAATTTTGGAGTAAAATTCAAATATCCCATTTCAACAAAAAAAAGGAATGAATGTTTGTAAAAATGTCATCCCTTTTTCAACCAGCTATACAGAGCTAGTCAAAGTTTTCAGAATTTCTAAGTTTCCCTGAGAAAGACTTTGATTTTGGAGGGAGTGAGAAAACTAGTTAACTTTTCGTAAAGGCAAGAACCTCATGAGAATGGAAGTAGTAAACTGTGTGGGGGGTGTAGGGCGCTTCCTTCCACACCCAATTATTAAGGGCATAAGATGACTTTTGAGTTGCCTCGCAATTTACCAGTGTATTTTCTCTCAGGCCACAGCTTTGGAACCTATTCCCCACCTGTTTAGCATGACAACAATTTCAACATATTGCACCTTCAGCAGTATCAATCAGCAGATAAAATATTGCTTAAAGAGTTTTTATTATAGACTTTCTAGTGGTATTCATCCACTGTATATGAGCATGTCACAAACAATAATGAATTTATTCTTCACATTCTCTGAGGTAAGAAAGTAACTTTATAGATGGGGAATTAAGGCAGAGAGATTAAGTGTCGCACAGGAAGTCTGACAGACACTGGAAGAGACCCCAGATCTCCGGATTCAAAGTAACATACTTTCCCAAAGGTATCCTTCCTCTCCTGTTAAGGTTCTAAAATAAGATGAAGAGATGGGGAACATTCTCCTTCAGCAATGACAAATCTCCCAATAATTTATTTACATTTTGAGGTCTATCATTATGGAAAAGTACTAAAGACTTGTATGTAATGAAAGATTAGGTCTCCAAGCAGTCATTTCACGTTTCGTATTAAACTTGCCAGAATGATGAGTCATAGCAATGTTCCTTTTTAAAATGTTAATAACTTTTCAAGTTTGAATAATCAAGTAATTGTTGGTATATCATGCACCAGATCTCAGCTAGCTGAGTACTAAAACCTAGGTCCTCTATGTTAAACCATTTTTAGGATACACTTGTTTAGGATGTCATCTTTCAAACATCCTTGTACAATTTACTTCAAATTAGGTAGAAATATTATATATTTGCCCTAGTCCTAATTTACTAATTTTGAGGCCAATATGACATGGATTTTGAAAGAAGTGAGGGGAAAGAAACTGGGTTTATACAGAAAAGCTCAGTTGAAACCTCAGCTATGGAATAGGATGTCACTGCACAATGTGATGAATACAAATTACAATTCAAGCAGCAAGGAAGACCGCAGAAAATATTGGTCATTTCCAGTCAATCTTTTGCAACTCAACTCTTATATCTTGAAAATACTGCAACTCAATATATCAAGCCAACACTTACTTACAACAGGATAAATTGATGATGGAGTGGTTTTTTATATTTGTGGGGTTAGGTTTAATCTTAAACACTGAACTGTTTGGTTATATTTGGCATTTATTCTTTTCTCCCCACTGGCAAAAACATTTATCCTGCTCCTGAGCGGATACAGCTGTTTCCCAAAGAACTCAAAAGCACACTTTTCCAATGGGATTTTTTTCTAGAAAGATACAGGAAGTCTTAACTGAGTTATTTTGGATTCACTAAGTCTGTGGTACTTAAAATGAAGATGGCCAGGAATTACTCTTAGTTTATTTATTCCAGAAGAGAATAATAGCTATCTGTTCCACATTAAAAACCCAATAATTAATTTTCAGATTCCAAAAGTATAGCTTCTTTATTTCTTAGAAGACAGTTTATATTAATGGAAATAAAATCTGTAGCATGAATATTTTTAAAACTTCTTTTCCAAGAAACATTTTAGTAATTTTTCCAAAATAATGGCACCCTGCTTAAATTAGTAGTCCCTTTAAAAGCAAATTTATGTAGATTAGTATTATAAACATTACAAAATCATTTGTTTATTAATAAAAGCACAAATATTTTCCATTTCCCAAAATCATTTATGACTTTGCTTTGAATAGGCAAATAGCACAAAACTTATTTGTAAAATAAATTTAAGGTTTATAGAAAAAACTTTAAACTAGCTATATAATTAAACTACAAGGCCACTTAGGCCTGAGGCTAAAAAGCCTATTATTCATAGCACTTTTCACTGCTCAAAAAAGCATGTTATACAATCTGTTGTGGCAGCAGAGGGATATTTATTGTTTCATATCTGCCTAAAGATCCTGTCTTGCTACCACCAGAGCTTTTTTTTTCTTTTTCTTCTTTTTCCTCCACAGTGTTTCTAAGTATAGTGACAGCCACATCAGGCTTTACTAGTAGCAGTGCAAGCTCAGTGAAAATCTGGGAAATGTAAGTGGAAACATGAGAGACGGCTTTATTTGGCAGTGCTAAAAAAAATCAGGACAAATGGCTAAGCAGCGTTGGGACAGCAGGATGAATAATCAATGAGCAGAGAGTAAGATAGAGGCTCCCTCAGATTCTGGATCGACAATCGACAGCTGAGAGACTATTTTTTGCAATGGTTGACTAAATATGGTCAGGGAAGAGAGAGGCACAAGAGAGCCTGTTTGCCTCGGAGTGCATGTTTCAAATGCTTAGCTGCCTATAAAGCTGTAACAGTTTTGCTCATGCCCTCTGAGTGGGAAATACAGTTAGTTTCTTCTACAATGTGTATGTGGGAGCCCTGACCTTACTAACAGACTTGACCTCTGGAAATGGAAAGTAGCCTCAACACAGATCTGCCTACAGTTAAGCCTGGAAACGTAACCTCAAGCAAGAACAGATGCAATGCAATGTCTATGGAACTGGAAGAAGCCCCCTTCTCTTCCCCCCCCCCTTTTTTTAAAAGGTACTTCAACTTTTTCTCTAATTATTTTCATCTGTCAATGGACTGAGTTCATCTTCCCAAGACTTCCTAACTTCTTTCCTTGGACACTTTATTCTTAGCCCAGCAACCACAAGGTATTAATTTCCATGCAACTTCATCCATATTTTAACATTCCAAGAAAGGTAGCAGCACCAAGAAAGCTTCACAGTTCACACTATTTTGCTTTGAAGTTTTATCTATTTAAGGTGGTAAGGTTCTGTGTTCACTGAGACCTCCCCCCTTACTCCCCCTGGCATGTAATGAAGAGCTGAATCAGACGAACACTCAGGATGAGATGGCTGCTGCTGATGTATCTCTCTAGGTCACTACCTCTTCCAACTGCAAATGCTGCATGATACTAAGCTTACAGGTAATAGAATGCCAGGATGCCGGTGTTATTCTGCACATTTAAAGGATACCTCTGACTTTCTGCATGTTTAACTATTATTTACTAGTTTGTTTTTATTGTTATACTAATGCCTCTATTCTGGGCACAGCTTAATTTCAGTGTGTTACAGTATCAAGCATTTGTAGTGTAAAGAGCAGGCTTAGCGAAAACTCCAAATTTCACAGCAGATATTTGATAGATAGATCTTTTATCACATATGCTTTAGTAATGTATTGCCACGCACTGGATTTCTAAAAATCAAAATGACTTAATTTTAGTGAAAAGCATCACCTTACCTTACAAATCACATCTAATTCAAACATTTTAAAACTATATTTAAAAACAGTCAATATAGTGCTTAGCTCCAAAATATATCTGTCAGTCTTAAAGTGCTCTACCTTAGATGTACATTAAGACAACTCATTTTAAACCTAGAATGTGCATGCTGTAATTCTAATGCTGCATTGCTGTTTCTCCTTGTAGTACTGTGCTATCTACTGCCACACTCTGATTTGCTCTCTATCAGCTGCACTACCTTTTTGTCATGGGCTGCAGAAATTTTTTACTTCCACCGCTCTCCCCTTTTCACAGGACTATTAAAATTACTAATTTTTAAGCTTATTTCAAATTAACGTTTCTAAAACTAGAAAGGCAAAGTCTACTCTTATGATAACTGAAACCAACTTTTTAAAAACCCTACTAGCTATAAATTAGGCAATCATAATGTACACCTCTGGCAGCTCTTTAAAAGTCACACCCTGCCAGCACACTGAATGTTTACTAGTCATTAAAAGCTGATCTTGTACCTTTGAACCATATAATAGAATGCAAGGAAAGAGGACAAAATTCAGTGAAAAACAGATGAACTCTTAACGTTTATATTAACTGGCACTGATACTGCAAGCCTGAAAAAGATTCTGCGACTGAAGCAGGTGAGTGACTACACAAACTCAAAAAAACTATTCCAGAAGTGCTGAATAAGCATTGAGTCTCACGTGACCTATGGCCTGCTAAAAGCCCAAATCCTGCTACAATAGTTTTTTAAAAAATTCCATGTCGTCATCTTTTCAATCAGCAGGTTCAACAGCACTGTGGGAGTTTTTTTTTTTTTATTAAAAATAGTCAGGATCTGTAATACAGAGAGATACTCCTGGGGAAAGTTGGCAGGATTTTTTTTTTGAGTGGGGGGGAGGGGTGAAGGTTATTTCCTACCATCATATTAGATGAGTTTATACTTCCCTTCAGGATACTAAATGCAAACTGTGTACCAGCATGGAAATCTGACAGAAGACTCAAAGAAAACTGAAGTTCTTATGATGGACTACAATTATCCATTCCAAGCAAGTACTTTGCAAAGCCACCCATCTCCCTTCAAAGTTGGCCAGCCAGAATGAACACCAAGAGACGACAAAAATCTGGATAAGTGCTTCAAATGCCCATGTCATCACAGAACATGGAACTGTAATACGCTTTACGCTACTTTGCAGGTAAATTGCATTGTAAAGTCCAGCCTTAGCAAAAAGGTTAGCTTATAAGCAAGTTTATCGTAAGATTGTTTTCAAAGAAATGACAACATGCATTTTGCATCTTCTAAAAAGGAAAGGAATGAAAAAGCAAAATACTTTCAGATTCATTTGACAGATAGCTGAGCAACTATACGTATTCCTGCCCAGAGTACATACTTCTTTATGTACCCATATGAACATACAATGCTATGGAATGTAAAGAAGTATGTATTTTTGGCAGGCACTGAACGACCAGTAGGAGGAAGCTAAACTGCAGCTGGAAGAAACAGGTCTCCTATTGTTTGAATGGCTTTCATGTGGCAAATTAACTTGATACGGTCAGATGACACTTGCTACTGCCAAAGTAAAATCACATATTGCTTATGAACCATGAAACATTATCCCAAGTCACTTACTTTTTAGAGGGTGGGTAGAGAAAGTTCTATTATTGGTTGTAGATAAATTATGCACACAACTTTTTGGGTTTTTTTAAATATAAATTCAAAATATAAGATTGGAAATGCAAGTAGTCATGATAGAACATACTGGATAAAATATATAACCTAACTGCAAAATTAATAGTTTATCCTATCCAGAATAATCTTTTATACCATAAATTCAGTTGACTAAAAGAAACTTTTTAAAAAAAGATGATCTAATTAGAAATGAGGCATGTGATTAAAAAATCTTAAGTGTGCAGACCATGCTCTGATTCCAATAGTTCTCAAAATTAAGTCAGCCTAATAACCCAAAGACACGGAGTTTAGTAGTAATTAACACTGTGGTAAGAAACTGCTGGGCAGTTAGCCTTTGATTCAGAAAATAGAAGAAAAATGTTTTCAAAATAATTTTAAGTTTGATACTATATTCAAAATGTAATATTTTAGAGACATTCAGTGAGAGCTTGGATGGAATAAACTGCAGTGTCAGGTTCCTGCATATAAAGTGACAATGCAGAGATTTCTAGGCCACAGTTGCCAGTCAGCAGATCAAGGCTATTGACAGATTCCAAAAAAAAAAAAAAAAATACCCACAGGAATGACACACACAGGATTCCTATGTTTTTCTGAAAAATGTAATCTAATTTTAACAAGACTGACTAAGCAATTCTGAAGTACATACGAAATCAAATTTATACTGCTGCTCCTTCAACTCCACCTAACATTTCAGGTTTAAATTATGAAACTCCTACATTTGGTAAGCTGTAATTGTATAAACTATGCACAAAATAAGATAAGGTGAAGCCTTCAAAAGTAGGATGAGACTTATTTATTTCTAAAATTAATATTAACTTAAACACACCAAAATATTCAGGCTCTGACTAAAATCACTCAATACAAAGAAATTCTTCAGTAAGGAATGACTTGTGCTGCACCAATTCAGCTTTGTACCGATATTACAGGAGTCTCCAATCACAGTCCTTGTATATTATATATGATTGTCATAACAGGCACGTTTGGCCCAGATTAAAAAATAAAGATTCTGAGTCCACTCAGGTTATTTTAACATTTTTAAAATTCTGGGATCTTTTTCATGTCAGGAAAAGAAAATCTCAAAAGTAAGAGACCCATCAAAGGATAAACATGCCTTCAAAAATATTAGTTAATTGAATGTGTGCCATTTTTCAAAGACAATGTATTTTAATCCCTACAAAATACTAAAAATTTCATATCACCAGCTTTTTTTTAAAAAAAAGTGTCTAGCTAGAACTGTAGAATTACACTTACGCAAATGGGTAGCAAACTAATGGAATTGTTTTCAGAAGGTAATTTTTATAAATTGGTCTGAATGTTATTTCCCGCATGATCAAATGCCTTGGAATGCAGCCCGTATACAACTCCAATCTCCAAATTACAGGCTGGTTTATAATGTAAACAAGCTAAACTATAGTAACTCTACTAGAAGTTGTAATGCTGTTCAGCTTGGTAATGTCAAATTATGTCTAGGCTTGTAACTGACACTTACAGACAGAGCCAAATTCACTGTTAAGAGTAAGTGGAAGCAACTTAATTTACTTCTCTGAAACTTCCCTTTTTATGCCAGCAATTGGTTTGACTCTCAATCTACATATCTGACTAACTTTACTAAGGATCAAATTTATTTTGAGAGCTTCTTTATAACTGAATCCTCTCTTGCAGTGCCATAAGACAGCAATTCTACTTTGAAACAAAATGACAGTTCTCAGAGAGAGATAAAAATTAAAATTATATATTGACACTGCTTCTTGCTAGCTCATGTTAATATATCTCTAAGAATACACTCAGTCACTCTAAAATGTCACAACCATCTCTTAGATCAGCTGTTCAATTTTAACTGAGCACAGGCTGAACTCTGGGCATCTGCTGACACTGTTGTAACTCAAACATTTCAACTGTGACTGACAGGATAACAGATGCTGACATTATCAAATGCTACACTGCTGTTTTCCATGGCCCTTTTTTGCCCCGATATGGCCAGTACATGAAACTGTATTGCCATCCAAAAAGCACACTTGAGCAGCTGAATCTTTAAAACAGCTCCTGGATAACTGGTAAAAATAGAAGCCACTTTTATAGCTGTCTTTAATGCTTAAGTTCAAATGACACACCTGCTATGTTTCTATTAGGATAGATGGTGTAAAGAATATATTTACATAAATCTCATCACCAGATTTCACAACAAACAGATGAAGATTACACTTGACAGGAGCATTATTAGTGCATGGTTTGAACTAACGTCTCCCTGGCAAAGCTTAAAAAGTCACAGGTCTTCAAATGCAATATTTGTCTGTTTAGTGTACCTAATGCCGTTTACCACCACAAAATTACCTTTAAGAAAATGCATGCAACACAAGCACGTTTAACTCTACTTACAAAAGATATGTAGTGTGTTAAGAAACCTTCACCTAAAAGAGATCAGAAGCATTGCTTTAGACAACTAAAGAAAATTCCAGATAGCTAACACCAGGTATTTGTACAGAAAGAGAAAGCATGTGTAAACATAAAAAAAATTCCCTCTTACTATAACGGTATATATGGGAATTCCTGAAGTGAACACTTAACCAGGAATGTACTGAAATGAATTAAAGACACTTGACATTCATAAGAGGACAGAGAAGATATTTCTCTTTCCACAACCTAATCTGTTACTTGGGCTAATAAACAGTTGTACTAAAGCAGCAGCAGCAAGATGGCTGGAGGAAGGGGGGAGGAAGTATTGCCTTCTCCAATTCAATTTAATGAATAAAAAGATTAACTGTAAGCAGTCCTAAACAAAAACCCAACCACTATTCCAGAATTAAACAATCAAAGGGAAAAACGTTTAATACTACAACTGTACTTAGACAGTTGTACAAAGTTACAAATTGTGCCTAAAAAGATGGTCATTGGGAGAACAAACTGGTACATTGTATAAGCCATTCTGGTGTAAATTTTTCTTTCCTACCCTCCCTCCAAAAATGACTTAAAACTTCAATTACTTTAAAATTTAAAAGCAAAGTGTCAATAGGTGTAAGAAGAACTCTGTCTGTACTTTTAAAATTGTACATGTATAGTAAAGAAACTCTCAGCTGTTTTGTTATAAAGAGTTACAGCATTCCTGCCCTCCAATGCTTTGCTAAAGCTGGTAAAATGGAACCAAATCACCTCTTCAATGGATTTGGTCCCCTTCAACCAGCTGTAGCTATGCATTGATCACTACAGGACATCAATATTTTCAATAACGGATTTAACACTTGTATAGTGGCAACTTTGAACATGTTAAACTACTCTGGACAGATTAAGTGTATGCACACTTTGTCAACAGAAGGACGAGGGTTTAGCTGATTGCCATATTTGGGGTCAGGAAAGAATTTTCCCCCAAGGCAGATTGGCAGACGCTCTGGGGTTTTTGCCTTCCTCTGCAGCGTGGGGCACAGGTCACTTGCTGGTGGATTTAAGGTCCTTGAAGTCTTTGAACCATTATTTGAGGACTTCAGTAACTCAGTCATAGGTTAAGGGTCTATTATAGGAGTGGGTGTGTGAAGTTCTGTGGCCTACGTTGTGCAGGTCAGACTGGATGATCATAGTGAATCCTTCTGACCTTGAAGTCTATGAAACAAATCTGAAAATATGGTATACAGTTATACTTCAGGATGACCTACAGGCTGTATTTCTAGATAAACAACTACTTGTGGAATTACTAGTGTTTCACTTTCTGTTCTTACTCAGTAAAATATGGTGCCAGCGGTAATTTCTGTAAGAAAAAATTAGGCATTCAAATAAATGGATTGTTCAGTGATTTATTGTTTCCTGGTTTTTCTTAAAGGTTTCTCCCTCCTGCTTTAAAAAAGCATCAGAAAAAAAGGGGAGAAGGAGAACGTACTCTACCATCATATTTTCTCTGCTTCACAGGCATTGTACTAGAAAGGAAATTCCTCAAGGGGGCAATTGTATATGCATCTTGTGCATATTGAGAATATTATTTACAATTTACAGATAATAAATTTTTCACTGATCTTGATGCCATACTCTAATTTGCCACCTAATCGCAATTGGAGAGGTCTTCTTATTTCTATACTTGAATACCTTCTTAAAGTGTATGTCTTTTATGTTCAGTTTCCCAAATTGGATCACATGCACTTACTGAATTAAGTGCAAATATCAAGTCAAGACAATTTTTGTCCTTTCAGAAAAATGACTAAAATTTTAGCACTTCCCCCCCGACCTATTGCCTTAACAATTTACTCATCCAATTGCCTCTGAGGACACCCCCCCAAAGTAGTCCTGTAATTCTTACTAACACTAAATATACTTTTGAGAAATCCCATTTCTCTCTTGAGTAAATTACTGAAGAATGAAATTCCATCATCTCAATACCTCCCCATATAAAACATGGTTGGAGTCTGACAAGAACATGGATTCACCCACTACAAATACCAAAACAGATAAAGGCAAAAGGATTTCCAACTCCATTTTAAAGACTTCCATAATCGCCTAAATTGTAATTATTAGTTTATGAATAGTTTAGTCTTTGCAGTAAAATATATGCCATATGCTATTAAAGAAATGTATTTGAAAATGGTATCTTACCAACGACATTCAGCTTCTGTTCCCACTTAAAGCTTAATTATAACTAAAACCATTACTCTGAATTATTGTTTTGATGAACTGGTAGTATGGAAGCCCAATAAAGGATGATCATTTATATGGCCAACACTCAAGAAGTCCTTCTGTGCAAAAAGCAGATTCCATTTAAGATGTTAATTGCACTTGACGTTTTATTCACAAGGCAGAATGCAGAATCAAGACAGTTGTGGCTATGAGGACAAGTGCAACAACTCACTCTTCATGGCTACATCCTTTGGCTCAAAATATTTGAAGTAACAAGAGATTTCTGGACAAATTAAATATAACCGTGGTTATGGTAATTTGGAAGATACATGATCAATCTGTAATATATACTCAAGTTCTATTTTTATTTCTATTTGGTGCTTGGAAAAAACTAGTTAATGTAAGAGATGGACATGTCTTAAAATTAGGGAAATGTTTTTACAACTTTGATCAATGGATTCATAATCTTTAGGGGAAAAATCCTGAAGCTAAGGAGGTTGTTACAATGGGGTCTATTTAGGTGCACTCAAAAATTGTAACAAGATTGTCTGTTTAATAAAAATGAAGCTTCTACATACTTCCTACATCTATAGAGAACATAATTATTTCTTCCTAGTCAGCTATTCCTTTAAAACAAAAAAATGTGTCTATGGCACATACTGAATAAGGCCTACTGTACTGTATAAATTTTACATACTACTACAAAAGCCAAGAAAGATCTTATTCTGTACTGATTGTTCTTTCATACATGTACACACAGGGGTTACAATAATTAAAACTAGAGCATATGGATGCTCATTACTTGAAGTAATCTACATATGATCCTTAAGACTTACTGTATCTGCACAAACACCTTCACAGAAGGACAAATGTGGAGAAACAAATTCTGAATTATCTAAAACTATAGACCACTTAACTGTTTACTGTTTTATTTTAATTAAATACTTTCTACTTAATATCCAAAATCAAACATTTAGTGATTTCAGATTATTAATTAGAACAAAACTTTAGAAAAAAGGCATTAGGAAATAAACAAAGACCAAATTATTTAAAAAAAAATCAGTGAAACGGCAATATATTAAAACTTTGCAATTCAATATAATTCCATGTGTTAGATATAATAGGCTAATAACATCAATATAGTTGAAGCATATTAACCTTAGTTTTTCATTTTTGTAGATCACTATCATACTACAAGCTAAACTGTCATTTTACAATAGTGTGCCTCTATTTCCTGTGACCAAATGATGTTGCCACCCAAATCTGACAAACTTGCATGAGGTTTTGTGAGAGTCGGGAGGGGGGGGAAGAAGGGGGCGCGGCGAGATAATCTTTGCTTGAATTTCAGCCATGATGCTCACTGGCACGCTAGGGGTGCTAGAATACATAATGCACATTGTGGCTTAGTTCCATGTCCCTACTTGCTAGTGAATGCCAGAAGCGAGGTGCCATTGTTGGAGGCAAATTTTTAAAGAAGAATGTTAGACCTTTATTCAAACAAACAACTTTGCTTTACTGACACATCAACTATCAAAAGTCCCCTGTTTGGGGGGGGGAGGGGGAGGAGGAGGAGAGACTAAGTCACAGCAGAACTCCTCCAGCAACCTCTAGAGTCCTTAGCTCTCTAACCCCATCTCCATACTATGTAGGGGTACACAGAAATGTAGGGGTATAGTACACACTCAGCTGCTTCTAGATGCTCACTTGGCAAGTTTCAAGAAGTATTTTGTCATCATTCATCTAAGGTTTTAGCAGTAAGCTTTGCAGTATAAAAAAGCACTTCCAAAATAAATTAAATTTATCCAAATTTGGTAAGAGGTTTGGGTTCATTTGCAATGTGATCTTCACACTTATTCAGGTCTTTCATTTTGAGGATGGATTACTGCAGGGTTCTCCACGTAAATCTATAGCTTCAAGGTATGTGAAAATTATAGTTAAACAGCAAAGTGTCACATGACACTGTGGGAACTCATGAGGTACAAAGACTGCACTAGCTACAAACTTATTTCTAGATTCAGGTAATGTGCTGATTTTGACTTAGAAAGCCTTAAATAGTTTGTGTCCCTTCTATTTAACAGACTGCTGCTCTACATGTGATATAACACAACAGTTGAGAACATAGTACCTGAGCTAACAGTTCCCTGGTTTTAATTGGGAGGAAGTTGCCAGCAGGGCATGAAATGGACAGCCAATAATGCGAGAGCTGTGAACAAAACTGCACCTGGGACTACATAAGCCACTCTAGTAAAAAAATGAGTGGCCATGAAACTTTCATAACAAAATGCAAACCTCATCTGATTTTCCCTTAATTTCTTCTCATACCCATGTGGAAAATATTCCCTCACTCATACAAAAAAAATGTATGAACTAAACAAACTATTTCCTCTACAGGTTAAAAAATAAGGAAAGAAGGAAAGGGGATTAAAAAAAAACATGCTTAGGAGACATTCAGTTATATATGGGAGTCATACAAGTACCTACATAAATCTACCCTTCCCTCTTCAGTTGCAATAGTATCCAGATACCACTGCAGGATTCAATCACTTATACCTGAAATATTTTCCCACCTCTCAATCACAGTTTTAAGCTTGTTACTGCAGGAAGGCTTCTATGAAACATGGGTTTGCATCACACTCTGAGAACCGTCAGAGCAAAGCTTATTTGGATCTACCCCAGCGTGGTTCCACACTGGATCCCACCATGGAAGAGAAAGCTTCCAGATCCCAAAATTTCCCCCCTGGAATCAGATAGCTTCAGTGGCCGAGTAAGCAGTTGTCTCAATGAGCAAGAGTGGTCTTGACCCCAAATACAGGGAATTACAGTAGTCTAGCCTTGAGATGAAAAACATATGGATCACAATCACTAGGCAGGGTCCTCAGAGGAACAACTATTGAATCCTGGCAAGCTAGGGACAGAAGACGGTATTTCTGGCTACGGCTGCTACCTAGACATCAAGGACCAATGACTAATCTAGTAAAATATGAAAGCGACTAGATTCTGATAGTCAGAAAGTCAAATGAATGCAGCTAGTCCGTTGGCTAGTGTCTTGATTTGCTCCTTGAAGTGTTTCCTATTTCAGATACTGTGGTGATGAGTGCTGTAGAAATACTTAAGTGTCATTTTTCCTATTCTTCTTAACATTATCATTGGGTAGAAGTTTAATTACATTCAAAAGCAACTAAAAATGTTACTATGTGGTCCTGTGTTTATTATGTGTGTCTGATTCTATATGGATACTGCAAATTACAAGTAAAGATTTTCCTAACTTTCAGTCATGAAAACGTAAGTTAAATGTCAGTCGGGGTTCCTCTTTCAATGCATTAGCCCCAAAAATTAGTCAAGATTCTACAGGACAAGCAAAACTCAGTTACACATCTAACGCCATCAGCTTTTCTGTTACCAAACAATTTCATTACCTTTCAGCTCAAACAAGTAACAAAATAAAAATATTAACACTTCATTAATCCATAAAATGCTGTTTTAGTTGCATGCAAACTACATCACATTTTTCATTATATTTGCACGTGCTGCACTGACAACTTGGGAGAATGCCATTTATCTATAAATAGATCTTCACAAGCGGTGAGACAGTGAAAGCTTTCCAAACTGCTTAAATCATACAATAAGCCAACTACTAAATTATATACAAATGAAGATTTTTAAAAAAGCAGGCACAACAAATTATGCTTTTAGGTCAACAATTAAAAGCATGAACTGTTAGGTATGCATCAAAAATGGCAAATCTACTTCAATAAATACGCTATAAATGCGTGTTTTTGATGTAATGAAATTATTGTACCATCTAGGGCAAATTTAACATGACAAACTTAAACATGCTTACTTTACACTGCACGTGGCTTTAGAAGAATATTCTTTTAACTATCCTTTGTAAATCAGTATTTAGTATTCCAAAAAGAAAAGATTAAGTCACCATGGTTGCACAGTTAAACACTCAAATCAGATAATGTCATTGTTACAGTTGTATGTGCAACCCAAAACTGCCTACTTATGAGTGTGAATTATAATACAATCTCTAATTACATGACCACTTTATTTAAATATTATATGTTTCTATAATCTTATACATACAACTTCATCTACTACAAGTCCAATGAGGGGAAAAAAGGTTCAGAGTCCAGTTCACATGAATCGAGTTTTAAAAATGCTGCATTTCAACTTACTGTTGATTTTTGTTAATTTTTCTTAACATGTTTACATACGCTGGTGTCAGTTTCTAGCGCAGATGATTAACAGTAAGGCCAGCATTGGAAAACACACATTCTGCAGGCACAGACGATCCTGCAATGGACAGGTAATGCTTAACCAGTTTTCCATGCCTTGGAAAACGCTGTGCATTGACCTCCCACTACTCCAATGGACTGCATTCCAATGAAGGACAAGGCTCACTAAATTAATTTTCCAGTTCATTTTCCATGTATTCTCCTCTCTCTCCTTTTTCGTATAATCTTCACCTAAAACATTATTATAGCATTCTTTTTGGTTTCATGCATTTTTCTTGGCGCTGGCTCTATCGGCTCAACTGGTTCAGCACTTCTTGATTCAGCCACAGCACTCTAAGGATCTTCTAACATCAATGCAATTTGCAGAAACTTTGATTTAGCAGTGATCTGGACAACAGGCGAAAGAAACTGCATGTGTTTATGAAACAGATCTAACAAGAAGGCAATAAGTGCAGGTTTCTCACTTATGACAGGATCGTTGGGTTTCATGTGATGCTCCAGAGACCGACAAACACACACCTTGAAATCTGAGACATTTCCATTTTCAACGGGAGCTTCGCCTCCAAGGTGAGTCTGGAGAAGACTGTTCCAAATTGGATAAATATTTGAAATGGAAACTGACTGTTCAGCAGTTGTAGAACATTTTAAAGTGAAAAGTAGTGGTAAGATATCCCCTATTAACTGCCATTGCTTATCTTGCAGCTGAAGCTTTTGGGCATCAAATTGGTTTGTTACAGAGCTATAAAGCACAGCTGTTATACCCTACCTTTGCTTATTGTGTATTTTGAACACATCACAATGAATTCCAGCGAGCTTTACACGACTGGATCAGATGGTACTGCTTAACCTGAAGCTGTGTTTGTTTTCTTCTGAGTACTTTTGCAGCCAAAGAACTGTGATAGAAGTGTGCAACTAATCTCCTTGCAGCTGCAACAGCCTGATCCACACTACTTGAAGAAAACGCATCATTTATGGCTAGCTGCAAAATATGGGCAAAACGATTCATATGACATACCTCAGTGTGTTGGCGAGCACAATGTGGCTTGCATTATTGTGTATGCACGGAAAGACACAGCCTGCCAGACCCCATCTTTCTATTGTAGTATTTAATTTTTCAGCAGGGTTTTCCACTGTATATCATTCTGCCATACTTTTGGTTTGCAGAACTGCAGATTGAAACTCCCAATTTTCAATATAATGGCAAGTGACAGCCATGTAGCTCTCTGTAGTTAAGGCTGTCCAGCAGTCAGTGGTGAAAGCCACTTTAACAGCTTTTTCCAATTTTTCCCAGAAAGACTTCACACGGTATTCATAGCACTTCTCTAGACACAAGGTTACAGTCCATCTCACAGACATATGGTATTCATGTTTTACCAAACTCATCAATGCACAAAAACCTGTACCCTCAATGACACTTACCGGCAGCACATCTGTAGTGAACATGGTGCACAACAACTCCAATAATTTTTCGGCACGTTGTTTTGCATTTTTTTCAACTGCCAGAAGCGAACACTGTCAGTGTTGTTTGATTTTTGTCTTCCTTTTCACAGGAAACAGAGGGATGTTTCAGCTTCATATATTCAGCATTGCTCTGGTGCTATTTGCACACCTCAGCTCTGTTTTACACAGTTTACATTTAGCCATGTCTTCTGTTATTTTTGTGAAATGATTCCAAGCGTTACTCCTTTATGATCGCTCTATCTTCAAACTATGGGTGCGCTCACTGCTCTGGAAAAGTAGCTACCAACAATCACAATAACCTACGTGATGATAATTGAAGGTTTAACGCTATGTAAGTGTTACGTCAGTTCCACAGGAATGGTCCTAACAATGCAAAACCTAGTTCCACATACACTATAAAATGAAGAAAAGTACACAGTCAAGGAAATGAGGCCCACATAAAATGACACTTAAAACCCAATTGCTATATTATTGCAAAAATAATTTTGTGACATTATACCTATCTGATTTAACTGCAATATATTAACAGGAAGACTAATACTTATCAGGTAACCATTTAATATTTTACATCCCTACCTGAAAAATTCCTAGGCTTACACTGTTTAAATTAATGAGGCCAAGCCACCCTTGCTTCACTGGCAGCATATCTTGCACTATTAGAAGCTCATGCTGAATAAAATTACCAACCATGCAAACTACTGTGCTCCTGTGGAGCTCTTACTCTGCACAATTTCAGAAATATCCACATGCTCAAGTATATGTATTTACCATACATCCGAGCACAGCCCAACCTACCTGCCTTCCACTGGTAGAAAGTTGTTAAAAATACCTCTTTCAATTATTGTGCATGTGCAAAATGCAGTTTTCAAAACCTCATAACTCCAAAAGCTCAAATTTTCACTGAAATACTCAATGACTCTTCTGAATAAAAGTTCAGTCCCTTCAAAATTGCAACTTTCTACCCTCGGTTGTTTCACCTATAGAACAGTTCAATGGTTGCATTCAAAAAAGTTTTTGAAAATGATTGGGAGCATCTCCTTCCCCTTACCACATTCCCAACCATCACACCACTCCTCCTCATACTAAATAGCTGAACCATGTTTGCATCAAGTTTCTCTCCAAAATTTCACTTGTGAGTAGAGATCTGGCCTGATGCATCTCAGTATAATACAGCAGAAGCTCAGAGTTACGAACACCCGAGTTATGAACTGACCAGTCAATCGCACACCACATTTGGAACTGGAAGTACACAATCAGGCAGCAGCAGAGACAAAAAAATGCAAATACAGTACAGTGCTGTGTTGGAAACTACTACAAAAATAAACAGAAAGCAGAGGTCTTCTGCATAATACAGTTTCAAGGCTGTATTAAGTCAATGTTCAGTTGAAAATTTTTGAAAGAACCACCATAAAATTTTGTTCAGAGTTACAAAGAAAGAACGGTTACATTACCTCATAACTGTTATTCTTCGAGATGTATTGCTCATGTCCATTCTGAATTAGGTTTGCGCACACCACATGCACTAGTGCCAGAAGTGTTTTCCCTATTGTATCCATAGGGCCGGTTCTATTGCCCTCTGCAGCGGTGCGCATATGTGCCTGTACACAGGGTGCTGCCGGCCCCCCTCCCTAAGTTCATTTCTCGTGGGAACTCCAACTGAGGGGAAGAAGGTTGGGTTGAGGAATGGACTTGAGCAACACATCCTGAAGAACAAACAGTTACAAGGTAAGTAAACATTCTTTCTTCAAGTGCTTGCTCATGTCCATTCTGAATTAGGTGACTTACCAACAGTAGCTCCAGAGGCAGGCAGGAACTCATGGACGTAACAATTGCAACACCACTCTGCCAAATCTAGTGTCATCCCAAGCTTGCTAAGTGATGGCATAATGGGATATGTACTGAAGATCATGTAATGGCTCTGCAGATGTTCTAGATGAGTACGTGTGCCAGGAAGGCCGCTGAAGAGGCCTGGACCCTCGTGGAGCGGGCTGACAAGGATCTTGAGGGCGTGGACCCTGCCTGCTCGTAGCAGGCTTGAATGCAGGCTGTGATCCATGACGAGATTCGCTGAGATGACACTGGACGCCCCTTCATTCAGTCAGCAATTGCGACAAAAAGCCGTGTGGCGCGGTGGAAAGGCCTGGTAGTGTCAATATAAAGCTCTCCTTACAATCAAAGAATGGAGACACTTCTGGCCAAAATCTCACAGTTTCGGTGAAGAGAAGACCAGTAAAAAATGTCCTGATTGACATGAAAGTGGGAAACTACCTTCAGCAAGAACTCAGGGTGAGAACGAAGCTGGACCTTATCCTTGTAAAATAAACCATGTATGGAGGCTCTGAGGTCAGTGCTTTAATCTCTGAGACCCCCTCATCGAGGTGATTACCACAAGGAATGCTACCTTCCATGAGAAGTGTGTGAGGGAGCAGGAAGCCAATGGCTCAACAGTGGCCCAGTGACTTGGGAGAGGATGAGGATTGGGGAACCAGGTCTGAAAGTGGGGGAAAAGCCACTCCAGACCTTTGAGGAATCTGGCTGCCATCCCATATGAAAAAACTTTTCTGCCTTGTATTGGAAGATGAATGCTAGGGGGAGTGGTAGTTACACTGGAGGGTAGGATAGGATACACAGTGACCTAGACAAATTAGAGGATTGGGCCAAAAGATATCTGATGAAGTTCAACAAGGAAAAGTGCAGAGTCCAGCATTTAGGACAGAAAAAAAAAATCACATGCACTGCTACAGACTAGGGACCAAATGGCTAGGCAGCAGTTCGGCAGAAAAGGACCTGGGAGTTACAGTGGACAAGAAGCTGGATATGAGTCAACAGTATGCACTTATTGGCAAGAAGGCTAACAGCATATTGGGCTGCATTAGTAGGAGAATTGCTAGCAGATTGAGAGAAGTAATTATTCCCCTCTATTCAGCACTGGTGAGTCCTTATTTGGAGTATTGTGTCCAGTTTTGGGCCACCCAACTACAGAAAGGATGTGGATAAATTGGAAAGAGTCCAGCAGAGGGCAACAAAAATTATTAGGACACTGTAGTACATGACTTATGAGGAGAGGCTGAGGGAACTAGGCTTGCTTAACCTGCAGAAGAAAAAAATGAGGGGGGACTTGACAGCAGCCTTTAACTACCTGAAAGGGGGTTCCAGGGAGGATGGAACTAGGCCATTTTCAGTGGTAGTGAATGACAGAACTAAGGGCAATGGTCTCAAGATGTAGTGGGGGCTGGCCTAGGTTGGATATTAGGAAAAACTTTTTCACTAGGAGGGTGGTGAAGCACTGGAATGCGTTTTCTAGGGAGCTGGTGGAATCTCCATCCTTAGAGGTTTTAAGGTGTGGCTTGACAAAGCCCTGGCTGGGATGATTTAATTGGGGTTGATCCTGCTTTGAGCAGGGGATTGGACTAGATGACGTTCTGAGGTCCCTTCAAACCCTAATTTTCCTGTGATTCTATGAAAGGTCGATATTGCCACTATGTGCACTTTGACAGATAAGGCGGCCATACACCTCTTTGTTTCAGGTGTAGCAGATAGTCCAAGATGATCTGTATAGGTAATTTCATTGGTGAGACATTTTGGCAAGCCATCCAGCAGGTGAAGCGCTTCCACTTGGCTAGGTATGATGCTGTGGTGGAAAGTTTTCTGCTTTCCAATAAGATCCTCTGAAGCTGGGCCGAGCAGTGTCGCTCTTCCCTGCTTAACTATGGAGCATCTGCTATCAGGTATGGGGAGGTCATGTCTGGGTGGAGCAGTCAACCAAGGTCTTGGGAGAGAAGGTCCAGCCGCAACGGGAGTGACCAAGGGCAGGCTGCCAATAGTTCTAACAGCATTCCTAACCAATGCTGACCACCAGTATGACCTCTGCTCTGTCTGTGTATTAGAGGTATCGGTGGGCAGAGGGAGGAAAGGAAGAGTGTACATGAGACCGCCCGACCACAGCATGAGAAAGACATCGGTCAAGGAAGCATCGCCGAGCCCCAGAAGGAGCAGAATTGATTGCACTTCCTCTTCTCCCTTGTCATGAAGAGGTCCTCTTGGGGAGCACCCCACCTTCGGAAGATGAGGTCGTCCAACTCTGGGTATAGTGACCACTTGTGATGAGAGCAAAAAGTTCTGCCTAGGTGATCCACTAATGCATTCTTGACCCCAGGAAAGTGCACCGCCTCCAACTGAACATTGCAGCTCATGCAGAAATCCCACAAATGTATGGCCAAGAATTTGCCTGTTGATGTAATACATTGCAGCTGTGTTGTCCATGAGAACCTGCATGACCTTGTTGAAGAGGTGGGGTAAGAAAACCTCACAGGCTAGTCAGACTGCTATGAGTTCTCCGACATTGATGTTCAGAGCCAGTTCGTCCTTGGTCCAGAGGCCTTGGATCTGGAGCACAGCGAGATGGGCTCCCCATCCTAGTTCCGAGGCATCCGAGACCAGTGATAACATCAGCCATGGAGCCGCGAATGGTACTCCTGTCAGCATGTGACGCGGTTTCATCCATCATGACACAGAAGTAAGTATTCAAAGGGGAACCGTGAGTATCACATCCAGCGCGTGTCTGGACGGAGAGTATACTGAAGCCAGCCATATTTGCAGCGGGCTGAGACACAGCCTGGTGTACCAGAGCATGTAAGTACAAACCACGATGTGGCCCAGTAGACTGAGGCATACCCTCACCATGTTGAATCGGTGGGCCGATAGTTGGGCTATGAGCTCCGACGTTGCCAGGAATCTGGCCTTTGGCAGGAGAGCTCTGGCTTGTGTAGAGTCTAGGACTGCTCTCATGCATTCTATCCTTTGGACAAGTATAAGTGTTGACTTCTGTTCATTTATTAGCAGGCCCAGCGCCTGACAGGTGGCTCGTACAACCTTGATGCTGCATTGGACTTGTACTCTCAACAGACCCCAGATGAGCTATTTGTCCAGGTAAGGGAAGATCTGTACATCTCTGCACCTGTGGTGGGCTGCCACTATCGCCATACACTTGGTGAATACACATGGTGTGGTCGATTGGCCAAATGGGAGCACTGTAAACTGGAAGTGTTGCGCGCCCATCACAAATCGCAGGTACCTTCTGTGACCTGGGAAGATAGAGATATGAAAATAGGCATCCTTCAGCGTACCTGTCGCCTGGATCCAGAGAAGGGATGATGGCTGTCAGGGAACCCATGTGAAACTTCAATTTCTTAAGGAATCTGTTGAGGCCACGCAGGTCCAAGATATGTCTTAGTCCCCCTTTTGCCTTTGGGATTAGAAAGTACCAGGAATAGAAGCCTCCCCCCCCTCAGTCCTTGTGGGATCTCTTCCACTGCACACACTTGTAAGATGGTCTGTAATTCCTGTATGAGGAGTTGCTCATGAGATGGGTTCCTGAAGAGGAACAAGGAAGGAGAGTGGGAATGAAATGAACTGAAGGGTGTAGCCAGTAGCTACCATACTCAGTACTCAGCAATCTGATGTTATAGTGGCCCAGACTGGGAGAAAAGCAGCAAGGCAGGAGTAGAATAATCAGGAGTCTGGATCTTGGGTAGTGTCTGGTAGATCGCCTCTGGGCACACCTTCAAAAGCTTTGTTTTCCCCCCTGAGGGATGATGACCCAGGTCCAACTGCGGGGCAGAGGCTGATGAGAGGCCCAGAAGATGTTTATAGTCTCTATTCTTTTTCTTGTAGGGCTCTCCTCGATGCTGCCCCCCCCCCCAAACCGATGTTGCTGATAAGGCCTAAAGTCCCTTCTAGCAGAGGATATGATGTAAAGCCTCAGGGAACACAGTGTAGCTATTGAATCCTTCAGCCCATGCAGTCTGGAGTCCGTCTGGTCAGCAAACGGAGCTGAGACATCAAAGGGGAGGTCCTGAAGGACTGCTGGACCGCCATGGGACCAGATGATTGGAGCTAAGATGCTCTCCTCACTGATACTGCAGAAGCCATCGACCACACTGCAGAATCAGCTGTGTCCAATACCGCTTGTAAGGAGGCTCTAGCCACTATCCTCCCCTTCCTCCAGGAAGGCCTTCAATTCCTGTTTGGAGTCATGTGGCAAGGAGTCAGTGAACTTTTCCAGTGACAGTCAGATGTCAAAGTGATACTGTTCCAACAGCACTTGTTGGTTGGATACCCTCAGTTACAGGCTCACTGTCAAATAAACTTTGCGACCAAATAAATCAAGTTTTTTTAGCCTCTTTTTTTTGGAGTTGAACTCATCTAGCCTGGTCTGTCATTCTCATTAGCAACCACCAGAGATCCCAGGGAGGGGTGGGTGTAGAGGTATTCAACCCCCTTAGGCAGCACATAGTACTTCTTCTCTGCCTACTTATGTGTGGGCGGCAGAGAGGCAGTAGTCTGCCAAGGTGCCCTGACCAATTTATTACTCCCTCGTGCACACTCAGGATAGGGCTGCGGATGTCAAAGAGTTCATCCACCGGCTCTTTAAGCTCCTCTATCTTGAGATTTAAATTAGCCGTCACCCAATAGAAATAGTCATTTCTAGCAGGGCAGTGTGGTAGGGGCCTGCTACTGTCTCATCAGACAAAGAGGAGGAGGAGGCTGGCAACCGGGGGGGGGGAGAGGAGGGAGGGAGGGAAGGGGGGGCCAGATCCTCCTCCCTGATCGGGGTAACCCCTGATGGATTGTCTGATAGTGTCTCCTCCTGGTTGGATCCCAGATCCAGATTCAATGCCGTTCCCAGGGCTACCGAGGATTGCGGTACTGAGGTTCCTGCAACTGTTTGAGATTGCAGTACTGTGGCCTGTGGAAACTCCCACGGGTTCAAAAATTGCCAGCCACTGACCGTGAGGCCATGAACCCACTGGTGGCAATGTAGGGAACCCAGCCATTTGGCTGGAAGAACGTCCTCTTGGAGGGTCTACAAATTCTCCCTCCGAGTCTGAAAAGAAGCACTCCCAGGCAACCATGGGGTTTCCAGCACCACTCATCCTCCCATCCCTTGCATGCCAGTGCTCTGGTGCCAGAGGGTGGTGCCAGAAGCACAAGCATCAGGTGTCCCATGACTACATTTTGTCCTTCAGTTTCCTGTAAAGATTTGGTGACCGGTGTCAGGGCTCTGGAGATCTGCCTCAGGAATCCATGGATCGCTGCTGGGGTTTTGGGGAACAGCGATCTGAACCTCTCGGTGCAGTTCCAGGGACCTCAATGTCAACGGGGACGAGTGACCCAACACAGATCTCACTGCCACCCTGTGCTTTTCTTAGATGACTTCAAAACCGGTGAGCATCCCCTTTCAGCATGAGTCTTTTCTGGCCACTTCTTTGGCACCAGAGAAGTCAAGCAGTGCCTGGAAGATGACGGCATCAGGGGGACACTCAAGTCAGGCCTTGATTCCGATGCTGGTCTAAGCACCAATTCCATCAGGATTGGCCTTGAGCCTGATGTCTTGGTCTTTCTTAATTCATAGTAAAAAACTTTTGCAGATTTTACACTTCTCCCACATGTGAGTCTCACCTAAACACTTTAGGCAGTTCTGGTACAGGTCGCTCAGTGGCACTGGCTTCTTACAGGAAGCGCAGGGTTTAAAACCCGAAGACTGGGGCATGCCCCGATCCTGGGTCAAAAGCACTAAAAAATGAACACTAAACTAATAGCAAGACTAATCATATACACTGCATAAACCAGTAAACCACTAGGTCGACAAAGGCTTGCGAAGCAAGAGAGTGTGTTCCAGTACCATCACAGGCAGTAAGAAGGAACTGAGGGACGAGGGCCGGCAGTGCCCTACTTACGGATGCATATGATGTGCCGCTGCAGAGGGCGCTAGAGCCAGCTCTACAGATACAGGGGAAAAATTTCTGGCACCGGTGCATGTGGCACACACACAACTAATTCAAAATGGACATGAACAATGGAGAAGAACCTCCATTCGCGAGCTATTCATAACTGAGGTTCTACCGTAAATCTATTATAAAAAAGGTTATAAGCAACAGAGGGGTGGGGGGTCAGAATTACTCAGGTAACTAACTATTGTTGCTGTTGGTACTCCAGCTACAGAAAAGAAAACACCATTAAGCAGATTCAGAATTCAAGAAACAGTATAATTATAATAGAATTTTGAAGAAGTTTGAATGTAATTGATATAAAAGTTACAGCAATACCAGAAGGTTTTTCCTCATTTTTCCTCCTTTAACCAATCATGAACTAATCACTAAAGACAAAAAGACTTTACCTGGGATTCCCTCTTAGCGCAGCATGATGGAGAGCATTAAATCCATTGTTGTTTGTAATAGTAACATCTGCCCCAGCTTCTAACAGTACAGCCAGGATGTCATCACGCTTTTTACTTATTGCATCATGGAGCGGAGTATCGCCTTCAGAATCCTTAAAAAAAAAAAAAAAAAAAAAAAAAAAAGTTATCTTCAGCTTCCATATTTACCTATTTTAAAAGGAAATTTATGGAAAAAAGTCTCATGTCACTATAGGAACTAATGAGATGCAAACACAAGGTAACTTTTTAATGCTATTTTCCAGCACTTACAATTATAATTGCAGTCCATTCTGCACATTTAACACTGCTTTTTGGTCAAAATTGTTTTGGTGAAATTTAATCACACAACAAGGACCATCTGAAGAAGTTAATATATATGTATATTGTATTTGCATAGCCAGTGGAAGGATGCGAAGAGGCAACATGGTCAAAGTAACACATTAGGAGAAAGATCTTTGCAGCAACATTCTGAATAGCTATGACTGTGACAAGAATGCATCATCAATGCCAGGGAAAAGAATTTTGCAGTGATTGAAACATGAGTTTATCAGAACCTGGCCAAGAATTTTAGCTGTAACCATGGGTAAGAAAGGCTGTATCTTAGAAATGTTATGCAGAAAGAATCAGCAACATTTACATACAGCCTGGATGTGAGGACTTAAGACAAAGGTCTGAATCGAAGAGAACTACCAAGTTACAGGCCTGACTGACAGGCAGAATGGTGGTGTTGTCCACAGTGAGACAGAGAGAAGAGGTAAGGAGAAGGGGAATTAAGAGCTCTGTTATAGTCATGTTGAGCTTTAGCTGCCAGCTGAATATCCACAAGAAGATGTCAGAAAGACAGGCAGAGATCTCCGCCTGGGCAGACTCAAGTCTGGAGTAGATGTAGATCTATGAAATCTGCACACAATGAAGAACTATAGACTTTTTCAAGAATGTACGCAATCTGTAGTTTAGTATCACCTACAAAAATCATTAACTGCCATGTTTTCTATATATATTTGCTATAAAAAGTGTGATGCAGCACAAAAAAATTAGCCATTAAAACAATTAAGTAAGTTCAAGATATATAAAAATTCAAAATATCAACTAGCATAAATTTCAAAAACTTCATTCATAAATTTAGTCTTCATATTGTGACATGACTGTCAGACAAAAATTCAAGCTAAAATCGCCTCTAATAGAAATAACTATATGAACAAAGCAGACCAATTAAAAATGTGTACCTGTCAACATAGCTAAACTTGTGCAAGGTTATATTTTTAATGAAGCAAAAGGGCAGATTTCTTGGGGCAACATTAAATTTTATAAACAATTTACAGCCAGTACCAACCAGACAATACATATTTTAAAGGTGCCAGAAATGTTTCAGCACATACCTGAACAAAGAATTGATAATCACTTTTTAGCTTGCTGTGGGGTTTATTTTTGAAAAGCCCAAATTAAAGAAAAAATATACCATTTCAAAAGCCAAATAACTTGTGCATAATCTATTAAAAAAACCAACAATTTAAATTAAAAATAAGTGTACTATAATGTCTACAGTAGGAAAATGTGTTGAGTTTTGTTAGTTTTACTGCTGCGTAGATACATGTTCCCTAGATTTATGTTTCTGGGTGAAACCCTGGCACACTGAAGTCAATAGGAATTTTGTCATTGACTTCAATAGGGCCAGGATTTCATCACTAGTGCTTATCAGTTAGCAGCGCACTGCAGCATAGCGTAAAACGGATCCCTTAGAACTTGTACTGTAGGAATAGCAGATACCAAGCTGCGACAGCTGCCACATTTGGAAAACATCCTGCACTAGCCCACCAAAATGAAGTGATATGGTTTTAATTCATTCCAACTAATCCGATTTCCTGAGTTTATTGTATGCAGACTAAATTGTGTTTTCCTTTGTGCAGTGGGTTGGCTTGAGAGTTAAAGAACACGATAGTTACCTCCATCCAAGTCCCAAACCCAAATGCGTCCTGCATTCTCATCCATCTCAGCAAAATCAATTAATTGCATCTGCATATTAGACTTCTCTGCACATGTACAATATTATTGTCATAGGAATGTTAAGATTTTCATTGGCTCTGGATGGTGGGGTTTCACAGATTCATTAAATTTATGGCCAGAAGGGAGCACAGTAGACATAATCTGGCCTCCTTTATATCACAGCCAACTGCCCTTATTACTGATCCAAATAAAACACGTAATTATATCCAATGCTTATAGAAACTGGGATCTGGATTAAAGTTAGCTGGTGAAGCTCAACTCCAGTGAAATGAATACCTGTAAATAATACCTCAACCCTAATAAGATGGTAGAAGTAGGCCAGGAGGAAATAAACTTGAGTATATAGCAATTGCTACATTAGCTTCTTTAAGAAAGTTCCCACCTCGTTTCCCACAAATAGGAAAAACTGGTAGTGTCTGATGCACAAGGATATCCAGATGCCAATAGTAAGAGCGTATTGTATCATCCACATTTGCCCAGGGCATTACCACCTTTCAGATGCTGACATCAGCACATTTATCCATCCTTTTTCCTCTTTAGATTTACACTTGCAATGCACTGTGCATGCAGCTGTGTTGAAGCTTCAGCTCAGGCACAATATAGCTGCCTACTTATTTAGAAGTGGGGTTTTTCTTTGTTCATTTTTGAGGCAATATTTCTCCATTCGCAGCACAGCACTAATTTCCATATAGTTTACAGATGCAGTTTTTCCTCTGTGTAATATACGATGGCAGCAGAGGCTCTCAGTAACAGACTTCATTTTGAACGGCTGGTGGCAGGCATATCATCTGAGGGGGTTCAACTCTGAAAGTCGTTTTCTCCCTTTTTCTGACAGTCTAAATTTGCTGGCCTTCAGGTCATGCTGCAAAGCCTCTTACCAGATTACATATGCGGGGGAGGGCAAGGGGTGGCAAATGGGTGAAGAGAGAGACTTAATCTGCATGTTAAACAAACGTATTTGTATATGGACCCAATCTACATAGGGTTAAAATATTATACACATGCCTAGAGCAAGAGATACATTTTAAGTCACAACGTGAAATAGAGAAAACGATTAAATGTAATAGACTTAAAGGAAGACTTATACATCTACATGCAGCATCCATATACCTATATTTGCATAAATCTTATAGTTTGAAGACAAAAAAATTAAAGTCAAAATCTGTTTTACCTGGAGACTAGGATGGCAGCCAAAGTCCAGTAAAGTCTTCACAACTTGTAAATGACCTTTGTTAACGGCAATATGAAGTGGAGTCTGTCTACGTTTGTTGCGAGCATTCAAATCTGCACTGCCTCTGTGCAAAACCTCTATCACCGCACCTTCATCTCCAAAAGCTGCATGGTGAACAGCCCTGTCACCATCTTTGTCCTAAAGTGTAAATATTGATTTGAAACAAAATCTTTTTGTACTACACAATTATAAAAAGCTTACTTTAAACAGAGATCTTTACTGCATTTCCACAATTAGAGACAAAAGTGTCCGCGGCACCTCCAAACACTGAACTAATTTGTATGAAAGTAGCTCAAAATTGATCAAGCCCCAGCAACAGAAGCTGAATACATCATCTATATGCAATATGCAACGGTCAAGGAAGAAAAGTGAAATATTCCCTACATCACATAACTATTGGGCTAATTCTCTAAATGAGGCCTGAAGCATAAATCTAGATGGAGTCACCTAATTTTTTCCACTCTACAGAAGACCTGCCATCAGCAAAAATCACTGGTGACAAATGGGTTGACAAATATTCTACACACACTTAACTTCCTAATTATCTAAAAGTTGAGCATATTGTATAATTATTTTTCCAAGTCATGGTTAAAATTGTCAGCAGTCATTTATCTACAATATTTATATAGCTATAAAACTCTTCCAGAAGAAGTCAGGATAACCTTTTTGTCAAGTTAATAAAACAATTTTGAAAAGAATCAAATTCTCTAGTGATGAGCATAGCACTAGAGAGAAGCTGAAAAAAATTAAGACAGTTGAATACAGAACTAAAAGGATGTTTTAAGACTGTCTTTGAAAGTAGGGTTAATTTGGCCTAAGTAAGAGTTAAAGGATTGCAATACTACATTTATTTAAAATGGGTAATATAAGATCATTATAGTTAGTGACAATTGAAGATAGCTTATATTGCAATATATAAAGCAGGGTGCTATATAAATCAGTAATAGCTAAATAAAATTAACAGAGTCACTGGATTTTTCTGAAACTCAAGATATGTGCAAAGTGCAATATTTCAATATATTACCGGACACTAACTTATTGACATTTGGAAAATATCAAGAATAAATAATTTTTATATAAAGTTTCCCTGGATTTCACTATAGCTGTCTTCAGAACAGTTGGATGTATAAAACCAAATATTTTTCCCATAAACAATCTGTGGCTTTAAAAAGCTTTTAGAATTATGTAGATTATATAAAACATTGAAATAGCTCACACATTAAAACATGTCTTTGTGCAAAGGGAAGGACAATTAGTTGGTATGACCAAATTAATAGGATATGAAAAGTCAAATATGCACTCTCAGAAAACAACATTTAAAGAAAATGAAATGATGAAAATCCATCATTAAACCAAACCACCAAAAACAGATGTCTGGTAGCCCTAAGTGTCCCTTTCTATCTAGGTATTGGAAATATTTCCATTTACAAGATATCCATTGAAATAAGGAACACCTTCAAAGACATTCTGTTAAAACACTTGTGTATTTTTTTGTTGACAATGCTCCCAAATTGTCTTCCTCAGATAACAAGGTTCAATCTCATCCGCTCTTAATGGATCAAGAAAAAAAGGAGTCACAAAGTGTGAACACACCCCAGAAGGAAAAGTGTTCTCCTGTATTTCTTGGCCACTGATAACGTTCTATCATGCTATTCATCATCAATATGCTGAAGAAGGCTCTGTACAGTTTGGCTTTAGTGGTGATTAAAGATGCCATGCCATATTTTGTAAGACTAAGTGTTAAACACAACTAGTATCTTCGTCAAACTCCGACTTGGGTAATTGCATTTGCATTTTCAGTTGCATGCTGTGATTTTCTTAAACTCACATCTTGAATTGTTGTAAAGCACTGTAGTGTTATGTTAGACAGCCACTGCATTTCATTCTAGAGTGTTTTCTTTCATTGGTGGATAAAGCTATTCCCATTTGCACATTTACGATCTGCAATTACTTTGGGATTCATCAGAAAGAAATATTATATATAATTGTATGAAACATTTAAGCTAATTTTAAGTACTTTTAAATATTATGTTAATGAATTAAGCTATTAATTTTTCTCTTGGCAAAAGATTGAACTTAAGACTATCAAATTGTTAAAATAAATGCAGGTATTTTTATTTTCAAGTGTAGACTTCCGGGCATCTACATGCATTATTTCTAGTACTAACTTCAGTAAGTTGTTACTCTACGGAAAAAACAGCACACTGCATATTTTCTATACAGCAGAATCTTAATTGTGTTCTAGAGCAGCCAAACGGCTACCTAAGAAGTTGTCCCAAGTAAAATATTAAATAACTAAGCAGATATTTAACTTTAGTTCTCATAAACAATCATTCTAAAAAACAAACAAATTCTTTCACCCTGCATGAAAATTTAAATCAAAAAAGGAAGCAAAGCTGTTCTAGAGCAATTCTTGCTAAGTTACTATATCTCCTTCACTTCAACTCAAACTGCTTTATTTTCGGTATGTGAAACCCTCTCTAAACTATATAATGCATGCAAAAGAAGAAAAGTATCTACATTTGGAGAATGCACTGCCAGCTAATTGTTTTGTCTGCATGCCACATTCAAAGTGTTGGCCTTTTGCTGCTTTCCATTCAGATGAATGAAAGGAAGTTAAGGAAGCACTTCATCCAGCACATTCACAAACAACAGAGCGTATCATATACAAATTTATCATTAGTCTTTATGCCGCAGAATTAGTTATGTAATTCTGGTACAAAACAATTCATGTTGTTTAAGGAATTAGGCCCAAAGAAATTCAACATTTAGACTGTGCCTTGTTCCTACCTCATTTTTATTATTTGTATTACCATAGCATCTAGGAACCTTAGCCACGGAGCAGGACCCACTGTGCTAGGTAATCTACTTTTTACTGTGAGTTATAACAAACCACGAAGCTCAAGCAATCCTGCATTCAGAGGATGCCGTTTCAATGATCACTCCCTGAATAACAGGGGAAAATCCTAAAGAGAAAGGCAATACTCTGCTCAGTATGTGAAAACTCTCTTGTCTGCGCTAAAAGAAACGTATGATGAACATTATTGTAGTGGAGTTCAATTACCTCTCTCTAAAGACTTAATTTCCACAGGCAGAAAGATTCTACAAAGAATTTAAGATAAAACCCTCAGAGATTTTTCCCCTGTAGATGAGGGTGATGGTGTGTGGAGAAAGAGTAGAAATATTTCTCGCATATCTGTGCAAAATAAACGCACTGTAACTCATCGCATGTTTATTAAAACACATGTCCCTAGATTTTATTAGCAAACCAATGTGATTCACCCAAACTAATTTCTGTGTAAGTGTGCAGAAGTAACATAGTACAAGATTCCAATGAAAACGTACAATAAGTGACACTAGCTGAGCTGCTAATCTCAAGAGGACTATTTTCCCCTATAAAGAAAGCATGCTCCTCTTGACAGTTAAATAGAATTTAAACAATTTCAGATGTCATAATTTGCCCGCTAGAGCAAAACACATCATGACAGAATTAGCTGAGGAGTCATCTTGGTCAAAACGCTTCCAAATATTAATTGATTGCATGAAATGCAATTGAGATAAGAAACATCCCTTTTTAACAGAAGAGAATGCTAATGCAGAAAAATCAAGAAGTCAGTTGGAGAGCAAGGAGTAGAACCCATATCTCATGACTCCCAGCCTTAAGCACATTATGATCCCTCTCACTCGCGGAGCAAGAGAGTCATGTTGCCCTGAACAATTTTCAAAAACATTTTTTTCAAAAAAGTTCAAAGATATCACTGCATTCACTGCTGCTGTCCATCAAACACCAACTTTTTATATTCTAAGTGCACAAATCCTGAACTAAGAGCACCCCACCAGGGAGAGGGGCCTCCCCACACCTAACCAGATCCTGTCACCAAAGTGGACCAGTGGTTTGAAAAGATAGGTGACACAGGACCTCCTGAGACCACTGGTGATTGGAATAAACATACCTCAAAATTACTTTATTCAAAATTACTTTGACATCTCTGGTGTAATAGGGATTGCAATAATATCCTGACAGGTAAAGGTGATAATAAAGAAAGACAGAAGCTACACTTAAACCGCTACAGCGATACAGCTAAACCGTTACAGCATCAAGCATAAGTAATTCACCTCCTCAAGAGGCAATACCTAGGTAGACAGAAGAATTCTTCTGTCAGCCTAGCACAGTTTACATGGGGATTTAGGTTGGCATAACTACACTACTCACGGGTGGGAATTTTTCATACCCCTAACCAATGTACTTTAACTGACCTAATTTTATAGTGCAGACCAGGCCTAAGACAATGTAATATTGCCTTGAAACACAAAAAGCTTCAAGAAAATGACTAAATGGTAAATGAGTAAAATGCAGACGATAAAATGCATTTGATCCCCAAAACCATGGAAGCAATTAATAGCTGTAGTGGTAGAAAGGAACTAGAAAGTGTGATTGGTGACTTCTATCTGTATTAAAGCCTAGTAGTTAACAAAAAGAAAAAACAGCCATCTTTTAAATTAAATTACCTCTGCTTCCACATCCACATTCTGTTTGAGAAGCAATTTCAAAATGTCAACATGTCCATTCTGACTAGCTGCTTGCATGGCTGTGTGTCCAGCACATTGCCCATTCACCTGAAAGTATGTTAAGAATATGACGTTAACTTACAAGGTACATGAATACATACACATGCAGGTCAGATATTTACTATCAGCAATGTCCATGTTATAAAAACAGTTTATTGTGAAACTTTCATTTCACCTGCACTCTGCCTACTAAACCATCTCCAACAGGACTAACAAACCAAACATCTGAGCAGCATTCAAATAAAGGGGAAAAAAAAGTCAAGTCCATATTCACAGACGGTACAATCAATTAGATCTTTCATCTTCTATGTTTCTTATTTATTAGCAAGAACAAAGAAATTACAGTGTCTTTTGATTTTTACTTATGTCAAAGTTTAATATTAAATTGCTAGCTTGAAAATGTTAATCTTCCAGCTGCTGACCAGGAAAATCAGATTTCAGAAAAATCAGATTTCTTTGAATGGAATCAGTTATGTTCTGCAGAATTTTTTTTCCCCCTAATTTATGATAGAGGAGCTACACCCATGCATATATACTCCTTTTTTATTTTTTTTATATAAATCTCCATTAATTTAAAATTCCAATTAATATGTAAGGCTAGTGATGGTCAAGCTCTGGACCTGAGCCAAGCTGAGCTCTATGATTCTGAAGTGTTTGCTTCAGCCTTCTGACAATAGGGAGGAGGATGAGGCTTCTCCACTGGGCTACAAGAACATTAGGAAGAACAAGTTAGCAGCTTGACTGGCTCAGCAGTCTAGGGAAGTACCTAGAAAAGGATGGCTCTCCCTCCCCACCACACAGCCACTCAGGAGATCAGAGAGGTTAAGCACAAGCACCAATTACGACTGCTCAATTACCTACCTAATTAGAATAGCTTGAAAGCTTCTCTAATTCATGCCAAATATATTACAAAAAATATGCTCACTGGGAACGGCTGCAACACAGTAGCTTTCTAGCTCCTTCCCTCCCTCCAGAGATTGTGGGACAGAGGCACAGAACCAGCTATGTCAGTTCTATGCATACAGGGGATTCATCCATGAAGGGGAATCCCCAACAGAGGATTTGGTATGTCTCATATTTTGTGTTAGAAGTTACGTGCAAAAAAAAGCCCAAAAAAACACTCACATCCACATCAGGTCTCTTTAGCAAATCTTCGACTTTAGCTACGTCTCCATTAGCAGCAGCTTTAACCAGCTCTTCATTGAGGTCCCCAGATTCTTGTGTTTCGAACAGTTTCTTCAAAAGTTGGGACAATCTCTCTACAGATATCAAACCAAGCATGTAAGATCACAACTTCAAACAGAAAACAACAAATTTGGCTGTTTTTCTATCTAAAGAGACTTACACATTAGCCATTCAGTTTATCACTTAGTACAGCATCTCAGCACTACAAAGCTCTAACATCAGTTGCTCATCAGTTCGAAAATTTCGAATTTACTGAAAGATGACCAGTTTCACTCTACAGTTAGGATCCTGTCTGAGTAGTTTTGACAATACAAGATGGGACTAGCACTTAGAGGAAAAAAGTTATAGATTTATAGGTCGGTTGATTGGATTGCTGCTTTTTTTTTTTTTTTTAAGAGGAAGTTAATTAAAAATGCAAACTTTCCTCCAGGGCTTTATACAGAAAAGTGATATACCACCCCTACAGTTCATCTTACAGCTACTGCAGCTCAACTGTATTCATATGTATTAGGGAAACTTAACTATGCATTCAACAGTAGGAGACAATGGGAGAAGTATGAGAGCTACCCAGAATGTTTTTGTGGCGTCAAAGCCAAATATGATAAGGAGAGGAGACTCAAGGTATGCCCAAAAGAGGAAAGCACAGGTTTATTAATAAAGGAGTTTCACAGAAGTGCAACTCAAAATAAAGAACAGTATGGAAGAGGTAGATTGGGTACTTCTATTCTTCCTGCCTCAGAATACAAGAATAAGGGGATGTCCAATTAAACAGGAATATGGTAAATTCCAAACTGACAACAATCTGTTATTCCCACACAGCACGTAATTAGACTACTGAAGTCAATCACTGGATGTTGAGGCCAACAAATTAGCAACATTCAAAAGCAGATGGGACATTTATACAGATAACAGGAATAACCATAATTAGTATTAATTACTAAAAATTAGGACAGGATATGAAATTTCCATTTAATCTATGATCACACTGTCTCCCATTATAAATAATTAAAATCCCCAAATTTTAATAAAAACAAGGAACTAACATGTTTGCTATACTCATGGTCATTCTGTTTGTGTGTTACTTCTTTACCTAGACCCCACTTATCTTTTGATTGTAAGCTTTTGGAAGAGAGACTATTATATATTTTCGCAGTGCCTGGCACCATGGGACTCCAATCCTGACTCAAAACCTTTAGACACTGTTTCTCTGTATTCTGATAAACAAAGAGTGCTTCAGATTTTTAGCTATTAGGGGTTAAGATGACACTTTTTTGAGAAGCAGGATTAACCCACATCTGCCTGCTACAGTGTTTCTTAAACATACTTTAACATACATTACTAAGTACTATGCAAACTTACCACCAGATGCATTGCTTATAGCAGATCCTGCTGATGCCACCTTTGAGACAGCTGCTGGATTGTATGTCCAAGAGGTCCCACACACCTCTACCTTTAAGTCACTATCTGAATATATCTGCTGGACCCGGCCAACTTTACCTAAAGTCTATATTGAGGAAAAGGAAGAGATCGACTAAAGATATTAAGATGTTAACATATTACAGTTCATGGGCAGTTTTATAAAGTAAAAGTTTTTGAAACCTCACTATATCAGTAACACCTTCATGTTAATTCTAACAGTTTGAGTTATAGGCTAGGCAGAACGTTAAACTGCGTCTACACTGGTCTTAAGCAGGGCTTTCCACAGAGTTACATTTAGCTCAATTTTGTAATTCAACTGAAAAAAGTACCTTTTTTTCTAGTCTTGACAAGGCCTAAATGTCATCCCAACTCCAACAGTTAGAAGGTTCAACTATTTCCAACTGTAATTAGAAATATCATGCAACATACCCTTGTGCACGTGCACGTACACACACACACACAAACAAACTTACTTACAGGGAGCATTGCTTCAGCCCATTCTCCATGACCTCTTTGGAGAAGCTTGATTCGTTCTAAATCATAACAAACTTGAACAAGGTCACCCACTTGAAACTGTGAGGTACCTCCTTCTGCACCTTGAGCAGCATCTCCACTTCGGACAACGTTGGCTTTGGTGAGAACAGCTGGATTAAATGTCCACCTAGAAAATAATGTATTTCAAATCAATGATAATTTCTTTTCTAATATAAAAAGTGGGGGCTGTATTTTAAAAGGTTACTTCTTGCCTTAAGTTGTGCTTTCATGCCCAGACATTTTTGTAATTAGACAGTATGGCTTAGCTGCTATTAATCACTTTCTCTGTAAATTTTCACTTAATTTACCAGCTAGTGGTTGCAAGTGTAATCTTCTGAGAGTTGCACTTCAAGCAGTCAGAAAGTTCCCATGGTTGGTTCTTGCAGCCTGAGAGGAAAAGCTGCCAGACATATAATTGCAGCTGTGTAGTGATTGGGTTTTAAGATTTGGGGGGGTCCCCTTTTTTGGGGGGGGTAGGAAAGGACCCAGAATAACAGATAGGGACTGCTCTGGCAAAAAGTGACAGGGAAAGGAGTGTCTGGAATCTAAATAAAGCATTTTCTTCTTTCCTCAAAGTCAGAGGCAGGGTTGGGCAAACAGGAAAAAGTTATTTGATTGAACTATTTGATTTCTACTGTGCAACCTACTGGTTTCTGTGCACTTCGTTTTTGTTATGCTAGTTTATATTTGTAATCAAACTGCTGCTTAAAAGGTTACTGTGGTAGGGATTGCATTTGATCTCAAACAAGTGCTTAATAGTTTTGAGCACTATAAAAGTCCCTCTCTATTCACTTTTGTTTTAGAAACATGGAGGTTTCTTATTTTGAAGTAATATAAAGATTACAAATGTATATGTTTGTATAAGGAACCTCTATTTCCATGAACAAGGTACAGGTTGGTTTTTAATAATCTCACACAAAGTATATCTTAAGAAATCATAAGATTGGAGGATTTATACCATTTCTCCCTACAACTGCCTAAAACTTGAGAAAACTTATTAAAAACAAAACCCAAATAAAAAGCTATTTTAAGTTAATGCAATTGAATAAACATATCAGGCTGAGAAACGTAAGTGATCACTTTCAGCAACACATGATTTTCCTTATGCTTTTTATACATAAGGGAAAAATTGGAAGGCAATGCATGTCCACATATCAGAAAAACAAAATCCTCTAGAGCTTAGCCATTCATGATCAGAACCACTTACTCCTCTCTCTCCTTTGTAAGAGCAGCAGCATCTGAAAGCAAGAACTTGTTCAAACCCAAGAGGTGATAAATTTGCAGCTTGGATTAAGAATTTGGAAGAGAAACAAGGAATGAAGCACAATGGTCTCCAATGGTCACATTTGAGACCTTTTTTGACAACATATATTACATATGAATCAAGGGATTGTCTACTTTCAGGCTGGACATACATATCACATTAGCCTCTACTGTATGGTAGTACCACTAGCTCCATTTAAAAAAAAAAAGCTCCCTAAGGACATAGTCAAAAGAAATAAACAGATACACTCCTGAGAGCTATATATAGCCATGGCTGTGCTGTGAAATATTCATATTGTGAAATTTTGGGAAGTAACCATTTTAATATATCATTATTTGGTATAGACAACACACATCAAAATAAAACCTGAAGGGACATTTTATCGTTGTACCATAAACACCACAAATATCGAACTAAAGGCAAGTTCAGGTTAAAGGTGAGAAAATGGCAAATAATTCCTTTCCCACCAAAACATCTTACACATGCTATAAAGATTTTAATCATTATGCTGTGGTAGATGAGGACCCTTATTACACAATCCAGGGAGAAGACGGAAACTCTTATTTGGATGGATGGATGCGGTGAGAACCAAAGAAGGGTAAAAAAAATTTCAGGCTCCACAACTTGTGAAGTTAAGGAAGTTTATCATAGGAAAGATTTGAGAATATGTAACAAACCTGTTGCCGCTTGGATACTGTACTACTATGTCATGATCTTCATCAATACCACAAACTGTGCCAGTGGTGGTTAAGGTCTCAAACATGCCATCAGTCCATCCCCCATGACCATGTTGCAAAGACTGTACAATTTCTAAATCAAGGTCAATGTTTACCAGATCACCAATCTGCAACCCACCAGGATTCCGGTTACCATTTTGCTCACCTGAAATAGAATGAAAAAGAAGAATATTAAATATCCAAATCAGCATTTCTAAGTGCAATAAAGGTAACTTCAAGAAGAAACCTAACACCTGCCAAGTGCACAGTTTTAAATATCTGCTACATGGCACATGCCCTTAACTCCTAAGTCAGGGTTTTCATATGTTGTCTACTATACATATTAAGGAACCTCTGGACCAAACCTCCCTGGACCTTACCTTTTAACTTATCTATACCTCAAAAGCCAAACATAGCCTGCAACTACTTTTGTAATTAAGTACACCCATATACCATCACACAACTTAGATACTAGAGTGGAGAGTACAGTTTAAGAACCTATATAGCTCACAACCTATGAGACATAAAATAAGCCAGTGTGACTAATTACAGATAGTTAGAAATTTGAATGCTAATGATTTCATGTTTATGATCAAATCTGTAATATTGCAAAATGATGTTTAAACCATTCTACAATACTGTGCAGTTATCTTTCGCTATTAAAAGAGAAATGTAAAGACTGAGCACATGTAAGTCACAATATTAACTAGACAGAAACCTTTAACAACTTACCAGCTACATATTTGGTATACTGTTTGGCATCAAACACATCTACAGACAGCTAAAACATATCAGTTAAGATTCCAGTTATTACTGTAGCATTTAACCATGATAATGCTCAGAAATGCTGCTATTCAAACCTCAGTTTGGTGCCTTCTCCTAAGGAATGTTATTTTACTTTGGTTCAGTTCTCACACTTAAAACACAGACTCGGACACTGAAATGTTTCTAATTACCTTAAAACCCTCTCTCTCTTTTTTCAACTCACCTAGCACAGGACAGTGGTCCCTGTAGAAAGAGCCTCCTTTGGCATCCTGTACACATTTCAGGTCAGACTAAAGAAAGATATTTAGACAACTTTAGTTTTTACAGAGTGAACCTGCAGGTTGACATAAATCAGTGAAAACAGAACAGAAGTACACTGAAATACTAGAGGTTAAAAAGCTCATATGTACAAAAATGAATGCACCATGCCAATACTGAGTGCAAAGAAAATATCAAATATTTCCCAAAATTGTAACCCATCTATTTCTACTACCTATTCCTTAAAGATGGGCCTGGGCATTGATAAGATTTGATAAATTTTACCCATTATTATTAAAATGCTTTCAATTTAATGCTCAAATTAATGCTTTTTGGATCTGTTAAACTACAATGACCAAGATGCCTTGAATTCATAATTGTTATTAGAATTGCAAAGAGAAGCTTTCACGTTGTCACCTTTCTTTTAAAAAAAAACAAAAACAAAACAATCAGTGCAAGTAGAGGAAGAACAAAATTAGCACTACAGAATTCATGAATGCCTGAATACATATTGGACCTGATAGCCTTGCCCATGCAACATCAGCTTGAGAAAGTTTGTCAGAGTTGCCATTATAAAGCCCATACTTTTTTGTTTCAAGATGTTTATAACATTCATTTTTAACTCGCTACAGTGTAAAACTTGACTTCTAACTTCTGGGCCCTGGAGACTCTCTCATGAATACTGATAAAATACTCAATTTTTAATCAGAAAAAGCAGAAAAGAGTATTTCTGAAAGGCTACTTTCAGAATTCTGTGCTTAACTAAAAATCAGATATTTGTTCTGTCCCATAATACGAAAAAGAGGCCTGTCCCATAATACGAAAAACAAATTTAAATTTGAAGAACAGCTACTGTATAAACCCTGTAAAAAGTTCTCAATTTCTCCTTCACGTCTACATTTTCCCTAATCCAAATTGCTGCCATCTGGTGTTACTCCTTATGGAAGACAATTCCCATCAGACAAGGTCGTTCTATGTTTATAGCGATGGGAAGAAAAAATGGACTGGGCAATGCAATTCAGACTACAGTAATGGGGAAGAGGGAACAAAAGAACACGTGATGGAAGATATATAAGCTAAACATTCTTTCATAAAGGCCGTATCTCATTCTCCCACTTCTCCAGGCCTCGAGCTATGAAACTATCCTCTAACAAGAGAAATGAACTGAGCTCTATTCATGCCTCTCCTGGTCTTCAAGTAGTGACAAATATAAAGCTTTAAGAACACAATACCAACCACTACTTTCACTAGGAGTAGAAACAGTATGATTTAAATTCTTCTCACTTTAATAAATTCTCAGTTTTTTAAGGCTGTATGTCACTATTTAATAATTATACTATATATACACACACAAGAACAGATGCCAGTATGAGTAACTAGATATTCATTTTTAAATTGGACACCAAATTTTGCACTCGTACAGCTCCTCTGATAAAGTACCAGTATAAATGAAGTATATTATCAGTGCAGACTCTTAGCACTGCACTGAGTCCATAAAGAGACTTGAGTTTTACATCAAGATTTCATCATTTTAACCAGGATTTAATATGGTAAACACACATAGCAGTCTGTTACATACACTTGTGTTCAGTGCACATTGCAATAGGTAACAGTATTTTAGAGAATCAGCTATTGTACTTGCAGAAGCATAGCCAGCTTTCCAATACGTATGCCATATTCTTGGACAGATTAAAACTTTTAACATGTATTCTAAACAAGCAAAATCTCAGATTATAGCAATTCTCTCCATGTTCTGTCAACATACAAGGCAAAACTAACAGTATTGTGATCTTCCCTCTTCATATCATGCTTAACCAACACTTTTCAAAATTCTATTCCTCCTTTTGCTCAAGGAAATTATTTTCCTTCATTACTATAATAAAAATAATTAAAATACTGATACTTTATGCACCAAAGGGCACTTAAAGTTACTACCTCAAGAAAAAAATGTAAATTTTTAACACTGATTTAAAGGACAGCCTATTAAAATTTATGCTATTTTTAATTTAATCCTAAACAACAGACAACTTGGATGAACTAGTAACAATGGTCAACCCACGAGTACCTCACTATAGTTAAGTACATATGCCATGGAATCATGCCAAAAATTAGTACTGACAAACTTTAGAAAGATGGCTATTTAAAAAGAAAAGAAGCTAGTCAAAAAGGTCTCCAACTATTTTACTTTTTCATACTTTTGACTTTTACTCAGCATGGAAGCTATTTAAACCTACCATAAGAGTCATGGAAACTATGTTTATACCTACAAGAGAAGCAAGGTTCAAAAAACAATGGTTAAATGCAAGGTTTAAGAGGCAAACTGGTACTCCTCAGAATATTGAAATCCAACTTTACCAACACCAATAGGAAAGAGCATAAATATTGCAGGTTAAACGTAAGGTGAAAATCATGATGGTTAAGAAGGAATTTGAAGAGCGAATAAGCTGTAAATATGCAAATGTTATTTGCATATGCATTAGAAGCAGACACGGGATTGGCAATTTCCTGGGAAACATTGTTTAGGACAAAGCACTAATAAAAAATAATTGAATCCATGTCCAGCAAGTCCAGCAAGGATAGAAGGAATCTTTTCAAACTTTGGATACACCCATTCAGAACCGAGGAATAGGCTCAGTCTATCCACTACATTAAAGTTGGTCTTCTCCCACAGAATGCTGCACAGCTACATGAGCCTGGACTGGTAGTCTGCAAGCCTGCATGCTTCTGACTGCTTCATGCTTCAAAGCATATAACTCCGCATAACTGTTGTTTCCACATAACCAAATGTTTTCTACATCTTTTATATAATATTGAAAACGGAAATCTGAGTCACGACATGTAACTTCCTTGAGAAAATACTGATCCAAAACGTATAGACATTCCCATATACATTACATATACAAGTATTACACCCACTGCAATTTTAATTTTTATTGTACAATCCTAAATTAATCTACGAATCTACTGCCTTACTAAAAGTGTAACGTGGTGCGAATTAATGAAAGTTTTTTTTTAAAATGCCTTAAAATGGCATTAATCAGTTTTTCCCAGGGTGGTAAAAATAATTATAGTAAAAACTACCTCTGGTTAATATTATACGTCCTTGAAGAGAATCAGGCCATATGCCAACCGTAAACTGATGAGTTAAGATGAAACTTCCCCTATGAAAAGATTCTATAATTTTGTCCACTACAGGATTTCTTGCTATTTCCTCTTAAGCATCAAGTCTGACCAATATCAGGAATATTTAGGTTTAAGGCACTCGCAGTAGTGGCAAAAGCCAGGATTTAATGTCCTTTATGTAGATGTAATATCCAAAATGACTAAATGTAAACAATAAATAGAACACCACCTACCTAGATAATGTTAATGAGATACAACAGAAATTAACTGCTGATTAGGAATAAGAAGGTACTGTATGACTTATCCTCTTAGATGTACAACATAAAAGAATTTATAACCTTCCCCTGAACTTACTCCAATTTGAGTTGCAATTCAGTCATAAAGACAGGAATTCACAGTGTTAAAATTGTATGGACAAAGCCTACTTCCTGCAGACTTTGTAACATGCTACTGGCTCTAACTTGTTTTTGTAGCCAAAATGTTTAAAGTCTGTTAGCAACCATGGTCAGCAAACCACATTTCACCTCTGCCAGCAGTCTAAGATGGTAGATGGTTGTGTTCCTTTAACCAGCACCATATTGTTTGAGTGAATAGGAAAGTCCACCACACACCGTTGCCTCAGTGCTACTGATGCTGAATGTATGTCCTTTTACCACTCTGTCACTTCCCTAGGCACCATGGCATAGCTGCCCTAATTTTCCCAATTAACATATAAATATGGTGTAGCTGGTAGGTGTGGATGCACAAAGGTGCTTGTGATGGCAGCACTAGACCATATTACTTTTAAGATACCACGTCACTTTCTGGTCACAAAATTATGGCTAAAACTTGTAATGTGGACAGGGCCCATTTGCTGCAGATGACGTTAAAGCCTCAGCTCTGTTTCCATCCACAGTTATGACTGATAAACACAAACATTTTGATACAAATAGTAAGTTACTGAAGAAACTGATATACAGCAAATTTTAAATGTACAGTGTCAAAAACAAACTGTCAATATGGAAAATTGAAGGTTTATTACAAAAGTGCTAATGCGAGTTTTTTTGATTGAAGCTTCTTCTAAAAAATTGGTTACCATTCTTTATTAAATGGCTGATCAAACATCTCTGATTTGTACAAGGTAGTATCAACGAGGCTTCGATATACTAACTAAACTGTTCTATTTATGGTTACACTATTAAGAGGTCTAATATCTATTTAGCTGATATTTTAAGAATATTTATAACTCCCCCAATCAAAAAAAATAACGAACAAATCAGCTGCATTCTGCTGGCTATCAAGATACAATATTAGATGACTAATGAATTACAGAATAAAACAAAATTGGTTTTAATTTCCTATACTTGAAAGCCAAAAGGGGCCATTATGAGAAGATTAACAAAATTATTGCAAAAAAGCATCCACAGCATGTTAGAATTAGGATATCATGCAAGATTGTCAGAATTAAACAAAAGCATGCCTTACAAAAGATAGACAAGTATAACAACTGAAAGCCTTGTGGAGAATTAATTCAATGTTTTCCAAGGACTTTACTACATATAAAACTGGCAATTATATTTATGATATTTGCGTAATTTAATAATCCTATGTTTCATTTAACACCTGCCAATAATATAAATATAAAGAAACTCTCTCTTAGGTACTAGTTTGTCTTAAACTTAGTTTAATAATATATATCAAGCCACTACCTAAGACATTCTCTTTAGGGATGCAAAGAAAGGATATTATGAAGACTAGATTAACAACTGCAATAGTATAACTCATCTTTTATCCAAAGTATGTCTATGGTTACAGGTTTTTAGTTAGCTGTGTAACCATTTTTTACTAGTGAGCCTTATAGTATAAATTCTGTGTTGATGTAGCTGATGTGACCTTTAAGAATATGAACCTTAATAATAGTTATTTAGCCCATATTCTAAGATTTATAATTCCCACAATTATAAATAATTCTGCTTTGAGAATATCAATCAGTTCAATCAATTAAGAGGTATAATCAGATTAAACTAAGACAGAGTTTGCTCAGGGCAAAAAGTAATACGTATTATATTTTGGTTTTGTCCTAAATTAAACTAGACTTTATTCTATAAATGCTGATATGATGCAAAATTTACTGTTGTTCCAAACGCTGATTTGTCATCCTGTTTAAAAAAGTTAATCCTTGTTGCAAGAATATGACATAAGGACATTCTAATGTACATTAGTATATCTCCCTTTTGCAATACATGACAAACAAAAAATATTAAGAGAAATGATGCAATGATAATGCTAACTAATATGTGCCAGCTGTCAACAATCAAGGAAACTTCTCCTTAGCCCACATAAGGGTAAGAGGATATAAAAAGGAAACAAAGCAATCAACAGAAATCTCAACCAAACCTGACCAATTTCTGTGGTATTGTTATACTCTAGAAGTTATGAAGTCACGAATGAGAAACTTAGTGCTAAAGTTTGAATTACAATGATAGTTTTAAGTACCTTTTTCTTACTTCAGAGCTAAATGAAAATGAAATGACAACTGAAAGACCATCAGTGTTCTAATCCAGACACTTGGCATAATGAAGATTTTCAAAAACCAAGTTCTGAGACACTAAAGAAAAAGTTAAGGCCTTTTAAGGAAGTTTATAAATAAATATTTTCATTTTTTACCAATTCTAATTACAGCAAAATATTAATGCCAGGAGGAAAACTGCATTTGCAAATGTAAACATTTGTTGTTATATTCAGGCAAAAGCCAGCTCTAAAGTTTAAATAATTTGCATTGATGTTTAATAAATTCTTGGAACAGACCTTCTAATGCATATGCATGATCCATCCAGCTGTATTCACAATGAACTCATTAACAGCATGCAAACTGACAGAAGGATATCACAAAAGAAGAATAAAAGCACAGCATAAGCTATTCTTACAACCCTCTCCCCCTCCAAGTATTTCGCCCTTTGTGTTGCTTTACTCCTTACCATGCCCTCAAAGCCAACTCTATAAAGGTTTTTAGCTCCATTGTCCCATAAAACATATGCTGCACTGTGTGGGCTTGATGCACTCCAGTCTTGGATTTCAGTAACCTATTGAATTTAAAAATAGAAAAATGGGTTACAAGGGTTTAGCAACGTGTTTTGAACTTTAAACTTCATCCACTACTTACACCTATGGATAAAAGCATGATACAGCAGGATGTACCAAATTTTTTTTTAAAAACCAAAAAACCCCAAAAAAACAGAACTCCATTTTATCATTTTCTACGAATGACATTCATACACCTTAATTAATGCTATCATTAGGAAGTAAACGTCCAGACTGCTACTTCTATGAGATACTTACGTATTTTTCAAGTAAAGAGGTTTAAAAATTGTAAAGAAATACAAAATGAAATTTGCTAGTTTACAAAACTTTTACAAGTCCTTACTAGAAAAAATGCTTTCACTAAAAATACCAAAAATGGCAACAATTTATTCTAGAACTTCAATATCGAAAAATGTATTTATTTTAACCTAGTTCGGTTACATGAGACTAGTGGCCTACAGGTAGTAGTCTGTACTACGTGAGCTAATTTTAATTCCAGTCTCAGTCTTTAAGCACTCGGACAGAAGGGGAGTGAAGATGAAAAGGATGAGTCTCTGTATTTTTATTTTCCATTTCTGAAGTACTGATGCCAACGAATAAATGCAACCCTCAAGAAGCATCCATCACACACAAGCATCTTTCTGGAAGCATTGTCTTCATTCTTGCCCTTCTCCCCACACCTATCCAAAAGCCTATCCCACGTTACTTGCTGTCTCCCTCTTTTCTTAATTTAGACCCATCCTGAATATATTTTTTCACGTGCTTTACTTTAAAAGTGAAAGTAGTCCCACTGGTTAAAGTTAAGTGAACAAGTGTTTGCAGGATAAGGGCCTTAGTATAAGACGTCTTCAGAGCAGTAATGCCAGCTTTGCTTTGTAACATGCATAGTTTATATATGGAGCTATGTCATTAAGTCACCTGTCTCCAGATGTGTTAGCATGGCTACAACACCTACAATTACTATCACTGAAAAAGAAAAATATTTCTTTTTTTAGGTTATATGGGGCAATAGCAAAACTGACTATTCAGTAAATAATTAAATTCCCATGTATTACTTGTAAGTACCTTTGAGTAGATCTTTCATACATCAATGAGAGGGTTGGGGTTTTTTTTAAATAGATAGGAAAGTGTGATTGAAAAAAAACACAAAAATTGTTAGGGAAATATAGTCTCAAGGTACAGTAACAAACTCCTTTTAACTTATGTTTTAAAAATTGGATTTCAAGTTTGTTGTTTCCCTTTAATCACCATCTGATCACCAAAAATGGCTAATTTCGGTTTGTATATAGATTTTTCATACCAAAAAAAAATAACTATTCTTGCACAGCAAAATATTTTATTTAAATTATGTTATTTAAACAGCAAAATAAATCTGATTTCATGTATCAATTCACTACAACAATAAGAAAATGATTCTTATTTTCTATAATCTCTTTTCTGTATGTTAAAGAAATTATACAATGGGCTTTATTTCCTGTTTAAAATTCTCTTATAACAAGTTCTTCTGGGCATATAATTAATTCTCCTGCATGTTTTCTTCAGTTTCTGTTTCCTAGAGCCGTGATTTGTCAACTGACTAACAGAACTGCATCTAATTTTATATTAAGTTCTAACATGCTGAAGGTCTTTATTCCAAGACAGCAGACTAGCCCGTAAAACTATTTCATGAACAAGTGAGTAATGTAGTACCTGCAACTAAAGAACTTCCAGAATTTTCTAAAATCTAGAAAAGCCCAAATTTAAAAATACTGGAAGAGCTCCCAAAGCTAATAGATCACAGAACCTGTTAAGTCAGCACTTTAATTTTAAAATAACCCGCTGAGCCAGTGATATACAGAACAGCTTGATTTGTCTGATAGCAGTTAAGAGAACACAAAATCCCCTGAGGGTTGATTGAGTGGGTATGTCTAAGAATGTCATTTTTACATTAACTCCTGAATGGTCCTAAAGCTCACCCAGAATCTTTATTTTTATCAACATTCCAAAAGCACAGTGTTTGTTCACGTAATCTAAAAGTCTCATATTTTCAATTTTAATCTTCTATGCTCAAGACTACATTCTATATTTACAACATCATAAGTGGTACCCATTTTAAAACAAATGCTTTAACGGTAAACACTGAGTTTCAGAGGTTTATAGTGAGGTAATCTAAACACCTGCTACCAGTGAGTAATTTGTGATGTACTTCCTTATTTAAGTCATTTTCATTTTTACCTTCCCCCTACGTCCATTGCCACCATCTTGATCTTCCCATTGCCAATCAACTCCTCGTACCACCCTGGCACCTGCAAAGATCCCTCTTGCTGTAATTTTCTTTGATTTACGACGAGACTCTAACAGCACCCTGAAGTTAGAAATCAAATAAGTTAATAAAAGCAACACATGAGGTCCTGAAATGCGGCATTCAATCAACACTTAACATTACTAAAAATTAAAAGATTCTACAAAATGGAAAGAACTAGGAAATGCAGGGTTAAGTGTGCAAATTCATCTTTATGAGAAAGCTCAGCACACTATACAGAAAACTCAGCAACCTGAAATGTCACATGGTGAAAAGTTCCTTTTCATGTCTAAATTTTACTCTTTTTTTCAGTTAATATTTTAAGTAATATTGAAATTATTTGTGCATCTCCAGGGTTCCTGCTTGCATCATATTGTCAAAAAGTAAAATTTATTAACATCTACATACGGGTATTATTAGAGACTGTTAAAGTCAATAAAGCAGCATGCAAACTCATTTTATAAACAATATATTTTGCCCCCTCGGGGCCAGCTCTAAGCAAATTTCAACAAATCCCTATTTTCCCCTAACTCTATATCCTATTTTTATTCTTGTATTTATATTTTGCTATCAGGCTATTCTTCCAAAAACCATCTCCCTTGTTTTTATATCAGAGGTCATTTGACAATTTTTTTCTTCCTACTGCACATTTTGGTATCTTTCATTTAATATTGCAACTTGTTTTCCCTCACTCGTTTGTCCAAAATTGTTCTTAAAACAATCTCTTCTCATGCCCACCCTCAATTTAATGCAGAAGCTAAGTTACATGTCCCCAACCAATCTGCCTGAACAGGATACTTCCTTGACTGCAAGCGGAAGTAGGGATAGACCTGAACCAGTAAAATTAAAAATTTCTCAGATGAATCACCATTCTGAATGCGCATACTGCCCTGCTCTATTCCCTAAAAGCCATGATGGCATGATGCCTGATATTGTTGGCAGACAAAGCATATCTTTAATCTAAGCAGAACCTTAGATTCCCCCTCTATTTAAACTCAGAGAAAAAAACACACATTTTACCTTTCACTTCCTGGTGTGGTTATTCTATAAAAGCGATGCCTCAAGTGATGTTTGTCCCCATGATAACAGACTGTGCACAAGTCATAATTTGTGCATTCAGCACATTTCCATCTGATACCAATGATTGGTTGCTGGCGACAAGTGTCACACATAGTTCCATCATGCTTTATGCCTATGAAAACAACAATGTGACACTGTATTTAAAAAAATACTATTTAGATCTTTATTGTGCACCAAAATTAAATTAAAATGTTATCAAAATATACAGAAGTAAGCAGGGTAGAACAACCATATTAGCCAATGCCAGTGAAGGAATTATGGATGGAAGAAGAGATTTGGAGGCTTTTTCTTCATCTTTCTGGTTGCTTGTCCATAGCTGAAAGGTCCTTCTCTTCTCATCCATTGAATATTACTGACCATGTTTACTTCTTTCCAGCTATATACTCAGTACAGAGACCCCACTAAGAGGAAAGGTAATGAAGTTTCCCTTAATTTCATCTGTGGAAGTTATCAGAAATCCCCATCAAAAATACTAGCCTCTTTGGAAGTTTTAACAGTCAGGATAATTCTCTATCAATGGATCGCACACAGTAAGGAACTGTAACAACTATTTTGCCAGTGACACAGTTTATGTTAAGGATTAACAGGCTATGCTTTAATGTGATTTATATTTAACATACATAGGATGAGGAAGGAACTTAAATTCTGTCCATCTACATTTTTAACCACAGTTTGAAAAATGTACTTGCCCAGGACGAGCAGGAAGCATAGTATCTCCAATGCATAGAAGCTATGCTTTGATTTTTAAAAAATTCCATTTCTAGCCCTTCTGGTTACTAAGATAACTTGCTGAACCTGAACCAAATGCAAACTGCTGGAGCGTTGTCTTCCTAAGTCTGCCAAAAGAGAGCTCCAAAGCCTCTCCATATGCTCATAGCTTTGCCAAGCTACAGCAAGTAAGAAACAAGCAGGCCTGAAAATTTTCACAGAACCTGTGGACAGCACTGAAATGGACAAGAATCAGGTCAGCTTCACTCTGCTACTGTTTAGGAAAGTCATAAGCACCAGAGGACATACACAAAATGGTCAGGACAATGCAAAAATGGATGCTAGAGGAGGGTCAGAGTAGCAGAGAACACTCCCACAGCCACCCAGCCTTAAGACAGCCACGCATCCGTGACAGAGAGGAAACAGACAAAATAGAAAATGTTGCTTCTCTTGTCCAGAAGGGACAATGGTTGGAGTGAGGACTTCAAATTATCAGCCTAGCTAGATGCCGATTTGAAAGATAGCATCCCCATGCAAAGTACAAAGTGGCCGCTGTGGTAGGAAAAGAACTGCCTTCCCATCAGGCCACTGCTCCCAGACAAATATCCTCTCACCCCATCTTTTATCAGTCTTGGCCTATAAAGATATCTGGCAACTTCCAAGCTTGTGTGTGAAGATTAGGAACAATCAAAAACAGCCAAAAGGCTGCCTTCTAAGGTGCCCCTTGCATGTTCTGGTATAGAAGGCACGTTAGGTTCAAGGGCTGCAGCGCACACTGTGGTGGAGATTCCAGGCTGCACAGCAGGCCAAAGAGCAGACTGGGGTGGCTTCAGTTTTACGGTCCAATATCTAATGAATTATCAGGGCTGGATCAAATGATCACCATTAAAAGAAATTACAGCTCTGCAATGGGATGCAGTCTACATTTTTAGTATTATTGGGCTGTGACATATCAGACCCTTCAGGCATTAAGGACATTCACATAAAAGGCACTAGTCTTCACTGAGGACCAAGTTCATTCTATTTTTGAACCAGCTATTTTGACTTATTCCTGTTCAAAAGTAGATGGAAATTTTAAGCAGGAAAAGTGTATGTTTCACTTCCATATGTTTCAACTAGTTGAGGGGCTTTTGCTTAAACTTGATAAAAATATACCTTCAGACAGACTAAACAGAAAATCATTTTAGTAACAAATATGAATCTTACAAGCATCTGAAAAAGGTTGTGGGGTGTTTTGTGGCTCAACCATGACTATAGTGTCATACTGGTTGCATCAACCTTAGCATCAAATTGAATGACCTTTGCTAGCAAAATAAATTTTGGTTATTGGAAAAGTGGAAGGGAAGATGTAGAAAACGCACATTTGCATAAGTTAGCAAGGAAAAATTAAAGCCAACAGTTCCCAGCACAAAAAGCCAGCAACACAACTAGCTGATGAAGCAAAAATAGGTATTTACATTTTGCAGGGAAACCAGGAGTGTGTTCTCTTTTAGCAAATCTTTTCATCACTTCTCATATCTCTTAACTAGAAAGTAGGCACAAGACCATTTCATGTATGTGTTGCTATGTAGCCTCTCTCATCAGTGTAAAAATCTCCTCTCCTTCTGGCCAGAGTTGTGTTTTATATGCTTTTCCCCTATTCTTACTTGCAGTGACACATGGCCACAGCTACTGCTCAGTTACAAGACAGTTCCTTTCTGCTTCTTTCCCACTACATTAAATGGTTAAAAAGAACTCAGAGGTGCCCAACTCATTTCCTACTTTGAGGTCCTAATGCAAAGACACTTTCCAATCTACAAGCAAAAAGGACTCATTTTATTCATTTTGTCAAGTCTGTAACAGCTCTAACAACTTCCTATTCTATTCTCTTATGTCATCCATACTGCAAAGGGACCGGGAGGAAAATATCTCCCCCCCCCCACTGTTTACATTCCTTGGTTTATCTAAACCAGCCTCTCTTCAGAGATTATTTCCACTTTCTTTTTATAGCCCTAACTCAGTAAAACCTCCTTTACATTCAAGACTGCATCTTGTTTAGTGCAATACTGAAAGAAAAAGTAATCACCAATAGGCTATACTCCTTGGGAAACAGTGACCTAGGGAAAGTGGGGATGGGGGTGGGGGAAGACAATGTGATTTTTAATTAAAGATGCGCTACAAATGACTTTGGATAATATGCACCCCACCTCTGCACCATGCCAGATACTAATCAGCCCAACCAAGGAGAAATGATACAGGCAGGGAGGTAAAGAGAGGCAGGACTTTAAAAAAAAAATTAAGGTGATTTTACAACAAATGGGGAAATTAACTTAAAAAAACCAAAAACCCAGTGTTTTAGTAAATTTAAACATTCATGGAATTATCATCATTGGTGTTCATCTGGTCAATTAATACAGAAGAAATATAACCAGAATACATGGTGACATGATGAATCTCAAATATCTTGGCAATGCACCATTTTTTCTCTTTGCTTGAATCAAATTGTCAGTTCCTACATCAATATAAAACGTTCTATTGTTCACTTAAATAGAAATAAAGTTTCAACTGAAATTATAAAATATTTTATCCAGGACTTAACTATTAAAACAGGCGTAAATAAATATGGAATGTGACTCTCAAAGTTAGATTTTTTAATGAAGCCTCTGACATTTTAAACCAGTACATTATTTATATTAACCATATGTAATGTATATTCATAAGAGAAGCAGAAACTCACTTTATAACTTGGACTGATCGCAGACTATTCAGTGATATTTTTGCCTTATATTAACACTAAAGAACTTCTGAAAGTGGTTTTGAGATTTTTATAGTTAAGATGTATGTATATTTCCTGTTCCTTTTTTGTTTAATAAAAACATTTTTGTGGAAGAAAACAGATTAATAGCAAACTTGAAAATCTAAACACTATGCACTATATGTGGTGAAATATCACCATGATTGAAAAAACACAGCTAAAACAAAAATGCTTCCTCTGAGACCAGTCAAGGCACACATTTGTTCTTTGCCATTTAAACATGTAAGGTTAAAAATCAGATGTTATACCAGCACCCGAGACCAACTAGATCTCCATGATGACACAAGATCTGCCTATACAGATGTCAAGACTGGGACCTACATCTCTATTTATCCATAAAACAAAGAAGTACACAAAAAGCAACAGCATGGTTGCCAAAACTACCTCATCATAGCTCAACTTTGAAATGGAGACTCCTAGCTGATGCTCTGGTTTGGCAGACATGGACTAAGAACTTCATTTCATAAGTCACTGAACAATCTTCAGACAACACTGAATTTTAGTAAGCAATGTTACCCTGGAGTAAGATTACTGATATAGAAATAAAAGCCTCATTTTCCCCCATGATCTAGGAAGACAATTTTCATTTTAATCAAGACAGGTAAAAAATGCTAGAGTATTGCAAGATTTGATACTTATGAAGCATTAATATGGTCTTGCACTAGTGATTAGTGTCTATAATTACTATGCCAAACATTTAAAAACAAGTAATTTTAAAATACAAATAGCATTTGTCAATTACTCTGTGCCTCCAAAATACTGTGTTCTGACAACTAGCAAAACAAGTGCACAGGCCTATGAGTACTGAAATCAAATTATTAGATTCATTGTTGTATATAACAACTAACACATTTTTGGTAAAAACACACTTTCCTTGGAAAGGGAACTCAATTGTTTTGGAAATCTATGGCTGTTCACGGGCCTTTTTTTATGATGGATAGTAGGAACAGATTTTGGCTTCAAGAACTTCTCATCAACAGAACTGATTATACATTCCATATACATTCTATGGCAAAGTCCATAGATTCTGTGGCAGTCTGGTAGAAAAACTATGAAGTTCTAACAGTGGAAACAAATGCACATTGTGTATTACTGAGAATTATTTTGATTAAGTATTCAAAACAAGGCATAATTATAAAATTGAGCTAACACACTTGTTACTCTTTAAAGCCAATTGAATTTGTGTGTGTATATATCTCGCTATACATACATACACACCCTGAAGAATTACAGGACAAGCAATTTCATTTCAAGGTTCCTAAGCATTAATCAAGATGAATTTCAATATTTTAAGAAAACCAAAAATCATAAAAGGAATGATATTTTTATTCCTCTAGCTAGGCATTATAATGCACTTATTTTGGTGGTATAGTATCTAGAATGTAAAATAGGACCATTTTATTATATGCTATAATAAAACATCAGAGGTAATTATACATCTCCAGAAACATATGAAACGTATTTTGAGCTTGTCTTCACTGCAGTTAACTTGAATCCTATCTACACACAAAAAATCCTTAACTCGAGCAAACGTAAGAACTAAGCCAACGGCTCTGTATTCATTGTCTGAGAACATTCAATGCATAAACAAAGTTAAAATAGTTACGTTTTTAAAATTTACTTCAGTGTTAACATTCTACGGCCCTTTTAATCGTAAAAACAAAGGGTAATGCAAATAAGATTTTTTTTCCAAGATGATTTGTTTGGCTCTAACAAAGAGCTGCTGCCAGACATCTTGCCGCCCGCCCCTCCATTGAAAGTGACTGAGAAATGTTTTCGTAATAAAAAGTGAAGAGAAAAGAAATCTTGGGTAACCCCCCCCCCCCCCCCCCCCCCCCCCCCCCCACCCCCCCCCATACCAAGGCTTTAGCTAATCGAGATTTAAACGTCCACACAAGACAGAGGCCTCCAGGCTCCTCCCTTCCCCTCCCGCGATACCCCGCCTGCAGCCCGCCGCGGCTGACGTTCAGCCCAGCGACGCGGAGCCTCTACCCTGAGGAGGGAGGCCAGCGGCCCAGCCCGCAGCACCCGCCGCTCTCCCCGAGGGCCCCAGCGGCGCCGCTTGCCCCCCGCCCAGCAGAGCGAAGGGGGAGCCCAGTGTCCCGCCCCGCCCCGCCCCGCCCCCCCTCACCGGTGGGCGCGCTGTCCAGGATGCGCAGGTCGTAGGCCCCCGAGCAGCGGTAGTTGGCCGCGGTGCCGTTGTCCCAAACCACCACCACCTCCTCGGGGCTCTCGAAGCTGCGCACGGTGCCCACGTGGCCCTCGCCGCCGTCCTGCTTCCCCCACTTCCAGTCCGGGCCCCGCACCACCCGGGCCCCGACCCCCTCCACCATCACGCGGTTGTTGCGGGCGCCGCTCATGCCGGGGCCGCCCCGCGGGCGCGGGCACGGGCCGGGCGGAAGGAGGCCGGGGGCCCGGGGTAGGCCCGGCCACGGGGGGCGCCTCCGCGGGGGGAGGGGCGCGGGGCCAACCGGCCGGTCGCTCTGCAGGGCGCCGCGGGGGGCGGAGAAAGCGGCTCCGGGTTCCCGCGCTGGGCGCTCCCGGCTCGAGCCGCCCGCCTTCTCTACACGCCGCGGGGGCCGGAACCAGCCTGGCGGCGCCTCATCCGCTACATCCGGGCACCTCGGCGACCGGGAGACAGCGAGCCCACCGCCGCCGCCGCCTCATCCTCCACTGTCTGGGCCGGCCCGCCCCCGGCCGCCGGGAACACACGGCGCATGCGCCGCCTCTCCTGCCGCCAGCCCCCTCGCGGCACCGGCGCCTCTAAAGCCCCCCAGTGGGCGAAAGGAGAACGGTGCCACGCAGGAGAGCGGGGCGGCTCTTCAGCGCCACCTAGGGAGAGGAGTCGTGCATTGCACACGGCGTTGTGGGCGCAACCGCATGGCCCTGACCCCAGGCCCTGGCTTCAGTCTGTCGTCAGGATGGGTACCAGCAACCGGCCCCTTTGACACAGTATCAGCCCCCCGCTCTCTGGGGAGCTTTTCATGTGCTGCGGGTAGCGAGAGACCTCATCCCCACCTCGTGGCCTGTAGCCACTATTGCGATACACAGTCATAACAATAGAAGTGTCATGCAGACCCTGCTGCATATTTGTAATGTCCCCCCCACCGCATTTCCTTAGGAGATTATCCAGGTGATTTTGGGAGCATGGCAGCCAGCTTCAACCCTGCCAGCATCTGCTTCTGCAGCTATACTTATTTCAGCCAGAGGCTTCACCCCCAAAGCATTTGGGAACTACGGATTTCATTGGGCGAGGTTAACACACTTCGTTAAGGAAATGTAGAAGGCTATGAAGACCCACTCTCCTTTAACATCACAGCTCACAGATGTAGAAATTGCCTTTTGTATCACAATATTGGTGTCAGGAATACAAAGACATTGTTTCCCCCTTTCTTTGAGACCTTTAGTGGCTTTGAACTCATATCGCCCTCCATACCAGGAAATCAGGTTCAAAACAAGATTAAAACAGAGAGACGATGATGATTTTATCAGATCATCACAATGAAAATATAAAATTTAATTTTATCACGGGTGCTTGATTACAAGCTCACAAAATGTTTACATTTTCATTAGCTTGAAGGATCCATTTTTTTCTGACTCACATTTTATGACAAGTCTAACAGATTCACGCAGGCAAGGAAGAGCATGACAACCCCCTAAACAAAACATTCATTAGCTTTGTTTGGTTTAGGACTCTGTGCTTCCCAGTAGCAGGAACACTTCACCATAGCTTTAATTTTGAACACCTGCCAGAATTTCCATGCATATTTGAGGCCAAATCCCCAACTGTAACATAACCTCTGCAGCTCTGTTATGCACTCAAAGTAGACCGAGGTGTGGTCAGACAGGATTCTACATATTCCATGCTCACTGTGGAGTTCTCCTAGCTCTGCAGCAGTGCAGAAAGTGGAGTTGTGTGTGTGATGGAGGAGTGGCAGGACAGAGAATGCAATGGCGCTAGTGCCTCTCTAAGCCCCATGGTGGTGGGAATGCAGCAGGCAGGCACTACTGCAGCCCAAAAGCTATCATAGTAGCTATGCTAGTGGTTCAGACACTGAGGAGAAAGGAGTACATACCCTCACCCAGGTCTGGCCCCCCATGAAGTTCCCCTGCACAAAATCCAGACTTCCCACAAAGATCTAGAATATGGCTTTTACTAAATCTAACTCCCCAAACATATTTCACTCTAGATTATTCTTGGATTTCCTTTAATTCCACACGTCATGTTCATGTTTATCCATGTCTATTCTAATAAGAAATAATACCGTGATTGACAGAAGGGATAACTAAAAAAAGACTGTCTGATGTTATCTCATTGATCTTGTCTGTCCTTACAAGGATGTGCTATGCTGAGTATTAAGCATCCTAGGCAGGATTTGAAAAAGAGATGTGATTAGGCAAAAGGGAAAAATAACTGCTAAGACATAGCTGTGCTTCCCTCATAACTAGGTTATTTTCCTTTCTTTACTTCCTTTACACACTAGAGGTGGAAGAACTCATGAAAGCACTTCCTGACTTTTTTTGCATTCAGCTTTCTCGTAGGATAGCACAGTAGTGACACAAAACTTCTAAATGACCAAAGCATTAATTCCATTAATCACTGTTTCCTGTGTTACCATACTAAGACTCCAAAATGTTAGCTCATAAGGGATAGCTTCTTTAATATGAAAACGTGCCTTATGTTCATCCACTCCACTCCCTACCACAGAATCTGATTTTTACTTCTGCAGTGGAAGCCTCGAAAGATTAACACATATCATGCCAGGAAAGTGTGTAATTATTAAATTGCTTGTGCATCTTCAGGTTGAGAGTGAATTTTACTTGTACCAAGCTTATTATATTAGTATGTGGCATTTTGGAGCCATTCAGCCAGAATGGTACACACATTCACAAGAGTCGTAAATGGCAAAATTATCAGAACATGTTCTCTTTCCATGGGTGTTTGATGTAGTAAGTGTTCACATGGGTGTTTGATGTAATGAGGATCCATTAATGGCTGTAGGGTCATAATTTTCTCATCTTTCTCAAATCTGCTTTTTAGATTTTGATTATCAACAAGCGTACAGGTGGTGTTCCTTGCTGAGGGTGATCTAGGGCACATACATTTTGACTAAAATGGTTGAGGAGGTCTTCCTTGTGCCTGAGTGAGATGAGTTCAGTGCTTTTAAATATATAATGTCCCTTCCAAATCTTGGTCCTGAAAAGACAAGTACTCATATGAAATCAAGAACTTTTTTGTTCTGTTTTTAAAAAACAATTATTGGATTGACAGGATTAAGCTGCAAAAACTATGGACAAATTCTGGTTGCTAGGAATGAGCTAGCCACAGCACATAATTAGATATGACAGATGTAGAGGCAGTGTGAGGAGAGAGCCCTGGGAGGTAACAGGCATCATGATGTCTCAGCAATCATGAGGACAAGAGAACAGACCTAGATAGAGACTAGTCTTAGGGCAGTGACCTACAGGGTGCCACCTCATGGCCTCAGGGTGAACCTGCCAGCAGCTCCAACCTCTATTTTCCTCTTTCAGAGTCCCCAGTAACTCCACACAAGCTTTCCAAATATAAATAACCCTTAGGAAGGTTAACTTAAAAAGTCCCACAACCATAGTCCAGAATTCCCCAGCAGTCCAAATACTATTCAGTCTCTCAAGGCACAACAGTCTAACAACACACCAGGCTCTACCGTTTCTCACCATGCTCTAGCTCTCTGGTACAGCTCCCGTATCTCACCCCACCTAGACTCTCAGGTACACTGTTGAATCTCTCACCACCTCTCACCCCAGCCCCCCTAGCTGGGGTGCATCTCTGCCCTGCTTCATTCTCAGGTTTGCTTCTCTCTCTTGTCAGGAGACATCAGCAGGCTCACTCCTGATCTTATTATCCCCCAGCCTTCATCCTCTTGGGATCTCCAGCTTCATCTCTCTGGCTCAGAGAGCTAGCATGCCTCTCCCTCTACTACTCTCAGCCTTTGGCCCTCTCTGGCCTGGGAAAGTTTGTAGGTGACCCCTTAGCTGCTTTCTGCTTTCACCAGCCTGATTTGGCTCCACTGCTCAACCAGAGCTCTCATCACTCCCTCTTTCAGGGGCATCCACTCCCTGAAGCTCTCAGCCCAGCTCTGTTCTGAGCTCTGACCTTCTCTCTAGACTCAGGGTTCTGGACTTTCCCTTGCCTTTGGGCTCACTCTCATTTGTAACTCCTAAGGTCAGCCCATTTCACCAAACTACGGTGCACTTGGACTGGAACAGGAGAACTGGGCCCAGTTTCATTTAAGGTGCCAGGTACCCTGTTATGATCTACAACAGACAACTGAAACTATGCCAAATGCACTTATCCTGTGAAAAACAGGAGTCAATACTTTTGACTGGAAACAGAATAAGGGCTACTTCAACCTTCTCCCTTATGGCTTAATTGGCTCTCTTCTCACATTAACAAAATACTAAATCTCAAATATCTATGAAAATGTCACTTCAGCCATTTTCTGTTTCTTTTTGCATCAAATTCAGATTTTTCATCCTTAATTCAAGGTTTTATGTACATCCCCTCCCTGTTCACATTTTTGCTCTTATTCCCTTTTATTTACTTTTTCATGTCCTACTGTGCCCCCATTTTTCCCTTCTTTCTTTCCAAGTCAGGTCCTTGAATAGCCCCCATTTCTCCAAGAGCCAAGTAACCTTCGAATTCCTCCTCAAAGTTCACTTTTTTTGGTTAGTGTTCTATTACGAATCTCAACTGTAATGATCTGACTGGTATCAAAGAAAGAAAAATGTGAAGCAGAATTACTAAAGGATTGGTTTTCGTTGAAAAATAATGTTCTCCGAAAAAATATTCCCTTCCCCTTCCTCTGTTGAATCTTCTTAAAGCTACACTCAATGCCATGGTTTGTTGATCATTTGTTGACATGTCACCTGGCCAATTTCTATCGTAAGCTCCATGGGGCAGCTGGTTTTTTAATATATTTATATGTAAAGTGACATACATGTGTATAGAATAAATAATGTCTTAAAACCATAATAATATGTTTTTGGAAAATCCAGTTAATTAGTAACTATATTTAGCACCATAACATTTGTGACCACCTAGAACTTTCTGGTTAACATATTTCTACATATAATTGCCACAGTGACTTTGGGGATAGAAAATAGAATTCAGATCCTCCAGCTCCAAAAGCACCTGTTGTTACTGTAACTAGAGTAAAATCCTCTATGGCAGTTTGTTGGATAGTTCAGATTCCACCCAGTAGATGGCACACATGAATTACTATTATGTGGGAGAAAAAACACCTCTGGAAAAATTGCAGGGGACAAACTCTTCATGGTTCCTCCAGGTCCAGCCCCCAAATCTCACCAATTTCGCAGGAAGCACAAAACCTCCCTCTTTGGATTGTAAATCTCCTGCCCCCCCCCGCCCCCCCAGGCTCCTTAGCAATACAATCATTGTAAAGTGGCTACAATGAATATCCCCCCTTAATGAAAGATTTTACAGATGGCTGAGTTAGCGGAAAGATTTATAAATGTACATGAAAACAGACAAAGACTATAACATCTGGTGACGCTCCCAAGTATAATTTATACCATCCAGTGCATGAAATATTCTCCTGGTATGTTGATTTTGGATAGGATTGTGTCACGAAGTGTTGCAAGGCGAAAACTTCTGATTTTTTTTTTTTTTTGTCAAACCCAGGCTTCATTTTGGGGCTCAGTAAGTACAAATAGATTAGACATCACATCGTATCCAGTAAGCCTTCTGTAGAAAAGCAGTGCCCTTTAAAAGTCACAGTTTAATGCAGACATTGCTATTATCTTTGATTATTCTGATTTCTGGGGCTATGTATGTGTGGATTTTAGGTGAGACTCTAGCCTTATGTGTTACACTTTATAAAGAAAATGTGTTTAGTCTCCCAATTAAGTTTTGGACTCACTTCAGTTTAAGGAACACCTATAAACACAATTATTACATTTGAGCCTGATCCTTCAAACACATTTACTTGAGTTGTCCTTGGTTACATGACTAGTGTCACTGCAGTCAGTTACCACTATCTATAGAAAGCAGAAATGCCCAGACTTTGTCCCACTGAGGGGTGCAGACAACTACTTAAGAGCTAAAGGACATAAAATGGAATAGATGGTAGCTGTCCTGTCTTAAATACACAGATGAAGCCTATAGAAATGTTATGAGCTCGATGAAACCGTATTGTTTGAGCCACTGAGATTGAGCCGTGTGAATGCACCCCTGAATTAACATAGCTAAGGATAAATTAATCATAATCCCTACCTAAAACCTGCCCAGGAGTTTTGGATTATGTGGCCGGAGAAGGTGAGGGTTGTCAAGTATTGTTTCAGGAAAAGATATGTGAGGGAAGACAGAACCAGAGAGAGATAGAAACAGCCTGAAGAAAACAAACCTGTAAAATGGGGTGACCCTGAGAAAAATCTAGAAAGGTTCAGGGTTGGGGGCACTAGCCGAGAAGCCTCTTGGGTCTGTAAGCTAAGAAACTAGTCTTTTGGCTTTTGTTTCCTTCTTCATTCAGAGAAGCAGGGTTTTGTATGTTCCTGTAAATAAATAAGATGGCATCAAAGATAAAATCCTGGGCCCTGCACTGTGACTAGCTGTCTAAATGACTGTTCTGACTGAGATATAAGGGGTAGCAGGAAACACACACAAGCGTACAATGCCTTAGTGCAAGTATCCTGGCTACTTAGATCAAAACGGAACACTGCAAACTGGGACCTGCAGTCTCCCGAGGCCCCATCTTTGTGTTAAGAATTGAGGGAAGCCTAGAGCTCAGTAAGTGAAATAAATTCCATGACAAAATTTGATGGGAAACAAAAACTGTTTTTGCCAAAGACTTTCTACCAATTCTTTTGTCTGAGGGCGGGGATTGGATTGTAAAAAAAAAAAAAAAAAAAAAGATTTTGGTGAATCAGATGAAAAATTTTGCCCAGCTAAATTTTTAATTTTTGATAAAAAACTAAAAAAAATTAATCAGAAATGGGCATTTTTTCAATAAAAATGTTTTGAATTAAAAATTTCAACCAGCTGTAGGGCAGCCTTCATCTTAGAATCATAGAATCCTAAGATTAGGGTAGGAAGAGACCTCAGGAGGTCACCTAGTACAACTCCCTGCTCAAAGCAGGACCAACCATGGAGGCTTCCTCCACGAGCCACATTTTGTCCACCTGTGATTTAAAGTACAGTGGACTCATCGTTCCTCATTTGCTGCCTTCCTGTGGCCATAAAAGCTATGATAAGCATATATTTAACTGTTACTCTTGGTTTCAGTTTCAACTCTTCATAACATTAGTTTACCGGCTTGATAGCCAATAGAGCGTTTTCATATCTTCCCAATTTTCTTAAAACACTTCAGCAATAATTAACACCACTGGATGTGTGCAAGAATTTTTCCCAGCATCAGTAGAATTAGAAGGTTTTAAAAACGGTTGGTGAATTTAAACAAGTTCTCATAAAACACACTAAGCTTTTTTTAAAACAACACATTACTGATATCATCACTGAAAGTTTTTAAGTACAACAGACATTTCATCCCCTCTTGTCTATTTTAAAGATTTTGTCCCACTTCCCATGCCTTTGTTTCCTCCCCGAGAAGTCTTACCTTCTCCTTTTCTTCAGGAAGGATTGAGCCACTGGGGAGAGATAAAATACAGGGACACCATCTCCTTCTGCTGTAGAGCAAGATTAAATTATTGGGGACCTGGAGGGATAGAGACTTTTTAGCTGGCTGGAAATATGGCAAAAGATGGCAGAGTGTATGCCATCACACTAGTGATGGGACTAATCATTTAGAAGTTTTTGACAGGATGAAATATACTACATGGTCTCCAGTGAACAACAAGCTAACCTCATCCTTCCCTTCCCCCAGTTCCCAGTGCTTAGGGAAAGGACTTAAATGGTCTGCCAACTGGCCAGTTTAAAGTTGCAGCCCTTTGATCCTGGATGTGTAATCCTGAATTCCCAATTCACTTCTGTCTTTTGCTCATTCAGATAGCACATTCTCTACAAGAAAAAAAAATGGGGGGGAATGAGGTTCCATGCCATTCTACTTATGGAATAAGTGACATACTTGTGCTGTAATTAAGAGACAGAGAGAATCACACAGACAGAGCATTTCACTTAAAGATAGACCAGTCATGGAGTCAGGGGACCTGGTTTCTATTCCCTGCTGCATAAGACATTGGACAAGTCATGTTGACACTATCTGCCTCAGTTTTCCCATGAAATGGGGGCTAATAATGCTTTTCTACCTTTCTGAAGTAATTTGAGATCTATGAATTAAAAGCACTATGTAAATGTTAAATGATACGTCAAAACAAAATTCTCTTATTGTAAAGGAACAGTATCTCAGTCAGTGGCAAAGACACACTATGATTACACTATTTCAAACCTCACCGTAAGAATACCTGCCTGGCTAATCCTGCTCCTTTCCACACAGAGTAAAGTCACAGTCATTTACAGTGTAGTCAGTTTAAGAATGGCCGTAAAAGGAACTGCTATTTTTCTGGCCATAGCAGGTGGCCACAAAACACAATGTAATTAGTATGGACAAATTCTGAGTCCTTGTCTACATGAGCATTTTCTTAGATCTTTCACAGTATATACAGGCTCTCAGCATTTTAACCACCAAGTCATCTAATCTGATCTTGATGATTGGTGCTAAACCCCCAATTTAGCAGGGTATTTAAGCATATGCTTAACTTTAAGCATGTGAGTAGTGCCACCACAATCAAACAACCACTGATGTTCTTAAGGTTACACAGCTAATTTGGGCCTAAAACACCAGCCTGTCCACTCGAGCACTCTCACCTTTGCTACCCCGGTATCTGGCTGGTGAGTCTTTCCCACGTGCTCAGGCTTTAACTGATCGCCATATTTGGAGTTGCAAAGGAATTTTCCCCCAGGGCAGATTCGCAGAGGCCCTGGGTGGGTTTTGCCTTCCTCTGCAACATGGCACATGGATCACTTGCTGGTGGGTTTTCTGTACCTGGAAGTCTTTAAATCATTATTTGAGGACTTCAATAACTCAGTCTTAGGTTAGGGGTCTATTACAGGAGTGGGTGGGTAAGGTTCTGTGGCCTGCGTTGTGCAGGAGGTCAGACTAGATGATAGACTAATGGTTCCTTCTGACCTTATAGTCTATGAGCTGCAACAGTGGGAGATGGTATGAAAAATGCTCGCGAAGACAAGGTCACAGGGACTGCTGAGCACTAGGACAGGTAATCATGGTTCATGAGATTCTTAAAATGGTTTTCTTTCAATTCACTTTGAAACTCTACCACTAGAGAGCTTTTGATCTTAGCTATGCCTTCTGAAAACCCCTCTCTCTCTCCCTCTCTCTCTCTCTCACACACATTGTATATATGAACAGATGGCAGCTGCAGTTGTGCTCTTTTAATAGGTAAACAGAAAATGAAGCAAAGTGGGCCAGATTGAGGGGAAGAATAATGAGTAAAGAATAATGATGCTACTCGGGAGTGGGTGTGGGAGTTAGGGCCCCCATCCCAGGAAGGAACATATTTAGAATCCAAAGATTGGGATCCTCTCCCAGACCAAGTGGATTTTATAACCATTTGCTAGGCTGATCTATATTATATGGCGAGAAAAAAAATCTAAATGCAGTGTGAAGGCTGAAATTTTAAAGCACAAGACAAAAGAAAAGAAAAGAAAAGAAAAGAAAAATCAGATCTAAGGGTCCTCTGACAATCTAGTACATTGTAATAGGGTCAGCTGCCTCCTAGCACCTCCTCATAGCCAGGGAGGCTCTGCCATACCCTGCATCAGTTACCCTCTTCTTCAGGGCTCCTTAAATAGACTCTGCCAGTTCAGAGTCTAATTTATTCATAACCAATTCAATGCACTCAATACTGGGGCTTCTCCCAGGTGAAAAGCCTCCTCTTCCCTGCATCTCTGCCAGGCCTTCCCACCTGTAGCATCCTCTTGCTTTTGGTAGGTGACTGCCAGCTCTCCATCGCTAGAGTCTTGTTCCCCTGCCCTCTCAAACTCAGTCCTTGGGCTTCTCCCTAGAAAGGAGCCAAGACTTCCAATTTCACTCTGGTTTTTCCCTGCTTTTGGCAGGCCAAGACTTCCCAGACCTACCTGACTGGAATTTTTTGGTCCCTGAAGTCCAAGACTCTTAAGCTTTCTGTGCAGCCTGCAGGAGCTATCTAACTCTCTGCAGCTTCACACTGCTACAACTTCTTCTTCCTGGTTCCCATTCACCTCTGGCTCTTCACAGAAATCAGCTGCCCTCTTCAGAGTCTGTTAATCAAGTTCAAGTGGCCTACGTAGACCAGTTCCCTTCTGGGCCCAGTCCACCCTGCGACATGCATATCTACTGTAATAGCACAAACAACAGCTTTCTCTGTTTGTAAATTACTTTATTCTCTGTGTTGCAATACAAGTTCTCCTAAGCCCAATGTATTTCAATAGAGTTAAAAGTTATTTATCTATTAAATGCTTTCAAATATTATACAGTAGGGTTTATTACATTTTCATAAACACATGTGCATTTATGCTTATACAGGAAAAAGTGAAGTTCCTTAAATTAGAGAGAAGCATGGTCTAGTGATCCAATCAGGACTGGTATCCAGGAACTCAGTTCTTCTCTATATCAATTTCCCCATCTGTAAAAGTGATAGTAATCTTTGCCTATGTAAATCAGAGGGGTAAAGTCAGGATCTATTAGTTAGTGTTTCTGAAGTGCTTTGAAGATATAAGCTCAGAGGCCAGGTACAGCAAGGTATTTAAGCACATACTTAAAGTGCATGAAGACAGCTATTGAAATCCATGTGCTCAAAGTTAAGCATGTGCATAAGGGCTTTCCTGGATCAGGGCCTATATAGATACTGAATAATATCTGACAAACAATGGGCTAGTTGCTATGAAATCATCTGTTAAAGTAATGATGAACTTTGAGTAATCCAACCATGCACAAGAATCTTAATTTTAATGTTTTTGACATAAGTAATTGAAGTCTCAATCTTGACATTCCATTAATGTAAATTTTAATAGATAAATGTCTTAGATTTCATCCACACCCAGGTGTGGTTATCTGGATATGCATTTATGAAAAAATGCTCCTAGAAATTCCCTAAGACACACACCTTAGTGCACGTTACTGAGTTTTTATGAGTTATGTACTGTGCATACCTGTTAACCTTTTTATATGCCTGTAAAATACACATACACACACTTCATTCAAGATTACACAAAAAGTTTTATAAGTAGCTAACATAGCTATCATGCAAAAGGAAATCTAGAGCATTTCTAAGGTGGAAAAAAATCTCTTTGTGTGAAATCCAGACTCCACTGATGTCTATGGCCAAGCTCACATAGACTTCAATGGAGCCAGAATTTCACCCTGTTTGCTTTGAGATTTTTAAAAAATAGCTAAGTATTATAAAACACTATAAAGTGTTTTTTCTGTGTTTAATTTAAGCATGCAAGTTTTCAGGGGGAAAAGATAGATATTTATAAGGGAATGAAAAGAGAGGAGTTTAAAATGGAAGTGTTACTCACTTATAACTATAGACAAGGCTCCATGTACTCCATAGCATATTTAGCCTACATGCTATGGCTAAGTCCCTAGATTCTTTGGCAATCTGGTAAATGGTCTCAAAGTTCTGTAGCAGTTTCAGATACATTTTTAAATGGCAGTTTTAATTGGATTGGATATGGATATGAGAAATATACCCAATACCTGGTGAAAAGTTCCAGAGGGGTAGCTGTGTTAGTCTGTATTCAGCAAAAACAATGAGAGTCCTGTAGCACCTTAAAGACTAACAAATTTCTGCAGGTATAAGCTTTTGTGGGCTGCAACCCACTGTATCTGATGAAGTGGGTTGCAGCCCACGAAGGCTTATGCCCACAGATATGTGTTAGTCTTTAAGGTGCTACAGGACTCTCATTATTTATACCCAATACAGTTTATTTTTAAACTAATTTAGATTATTTTATGCTGTCCCACATTGTCTATAGGCCACAAATTGTCATCATTGGGTTTCAGAATTATCAAACTAATGGGAAAGTTCACACTTCTCTGAATTATTGTTTCTTGCTGTCTGCAAACTCAGGATGGCAGCACTCCATTGGTTGGTACTTAGGTCACCTTTTGGAGGTAATCTTCAGAGCTATAAGGCCTAGAAATGACATTTTGATCACATTTCTGTGTCAAACAGTGGATTTTGCAGCAAGTTCCACAGTATTGTGGAATATGAGGCTTTGCCCATAGCATTTCTGCAGCTTAGCATTTGCCTCAAGAAGTAGCAGACCCAAACCTTCTCAAGAAAGATCAACACTTATAACAGAGTGGGGGCCCTTCAAGCAAACATGGCCGATTTCAGCCTGGTATATGCCACAGAATTTTACCAGGTTTTAACATGGTTGCAAACAATCAAGTTAGACGACACCATGCAGAGACCAGTACAAATAGTGTTCAGCATCATGTTACCTAACATGATTAAACATTGGCCTAGGCAAGATTTAATCACAAGTAGCTCACGTGATGCTGAATGTAATTTGTCCTCCCCCCTTGCAAGGTCCCACAGCTCAGGCTCCAGCCCAAACCCAAACATCTACACAGCAGTTTTTCAGCCCTAGAACCTAAGCATTGCAAGTCCAAGTCAGCTAATCCAGGCCAGCCATGGGTTTTTTTTAATCCCATGTAGGCATATCCTGAATGTCTTCCAGCCAGGATAAACAAAACTTGAATGACAAGTAGAAAAGCACCTTCTTTTCATGTAAAGTTAAATACCTACTTTCAGGACATCTTTAGACATCACAAAGAAACAGAGTGAATGAGCCTAATTTTCCCTTTAAGCATTGGATATTTATGCAGCAATTTAGTGGGCCATTCAGAATTGCAGTAAGAGCAAAGAACTTGCAAAATTCCTGTCATGCTGCAAACTATTTGCTCGCAGATGCTTCTTTTGGGCAGTCCCTCTCTGTTCTTTCCTCAGTCCCTGTTCCTCACTAGATTGCAGTTCTTCCCACAAGCCTCTTCTCCTTTTCCAGTCACACCGATTCTCCTGTCACTGTTCCAGATCTCCCTTCTCACACTGCTGCTCACCACCACCCTCTTTCTTCAAGATTGTCTCTCAGCTCCAAAGCCATTTGGTTTTTCTCTGAAAAAAGAAACTAGTACTAAAGGAATTAGCCAGGCTGTCCTCAACCCCAAGATTATTATTTTTGTAACTGGAGACCTTCTCTAATCCAAAACATCCAATAATTCTCCCCTAAGACACCAATGGTCTCATAACCACTTTGCAGCAAAAATAGCAGAGCACTGAAGTGAGATTTCTTTTAATTACATTTACAAAGCAACTAGTTACAAAGAAGATTAGATAAACAATAGATTGAGTAATCTGTTTGAGTAACCTGGATTTAGAGACAAATTTACAAAACTGAAGAAAAATCTGTACACTTCCCTCAGACCACTAAAGCTAGATTGAGCCAATAAGTTATCTAAGTATGGAGGGCAAAGAGCATTGTAAATATAGCAAGTATCTTTGGAATTTTGAACTCTGCTCCTTTGAAAAAGCTATAAAGAAAAGCTTCACACCAGGTTTCCCCCTCCCACTATTTACAACTCCAATGTCTCTTGGAATTGGATGCATATGAACAAGGAGTTGTCTTTTCTCTTTTCTCTTTCACAAGATATCAGAGGATTACTAGAAGACTTAGGCTGGCCACATACCAAGAAACATTGTATGGAAGAATAGCTTCCGACACATTACTACTCCCACCTCACAGGGTCCTAGAGCCCAGGCTCCAGCCTGAGCCCAAACATCTACACCACAGTTAAACAGCCCCTTTAGCCTGAGCGCCACAAGTTCAAGTCAGCTGGCACGGGCTAGCCACCAGTTTTTAATTGCAGTCTGTAATACCCAGAATGTCACAGCTGAATACAGGGTAGAATAGATTGTTTAGCATAAGTAGTTAACATACATTTCAAGGGACCATTCATGGTGAAGTGGCCCATTAATACCCCTCCAGTCATAGGAGGGAAAGGCAGCTGGCGGGAGTTGTAGTGGGTTATAGGTTGTTGTAATAAACCATTAATTCAGTGTCTCTGTTCAGTCCATGATTTTTAGTGTCTAACAAAGTTATGAATTTAAACTCCCAGGCTCATCTTTGAAAAGTGTTTTGCAGGTTTCTTTTGAGGCTGGGGGCTGACAGGTCAGACACAGAGCAATCGCTTTGTGAATAATAAAAACAAGAGTCCTGTAGCACCTTAAAGACTAATAAATTTTTGTGGGCATAAGCTTTCGTAGGCTGCAGATGCATGAAATGGAAATCACAGATAGGAGGTATATATATACATCCAAGGGTAAGAAACACAATGGGAGGGCAAGTGCTACTGGATGAGGTAAACCACATGTTGCGATAGGCATGTGTAGGACCTATGGATCTTGAAAGGTGTGTTGCAGGGAGTGTTGATCATTGTCACAGTAAAGGGGTCTGCAAGTTTTGTTCTGTTGTTCTGGCAAGGTCTGGTGCCACTTTGAGTTGGTGTGTCCTGGTTTGTGGGGAGCTTGCTTCTGATGATGAGCTTGGAGAGCTGGGGGCGTAGTTTAATGGCCAGAAGAGGGGGGTCAGGAAAGATTTATTTCAAGATTGAGCCTCTTTGAATATGGATTGTAATTGTTTGATGATACTTCATATGGGTTCCAGTGGGGGGTGCTATGTGACAGCTAGGGACATGTGGTTGGAAGGGGTTTTATTTATGTATTTATTTATGTATTTGGCTGGCCCATTCCATGATGCAATGTACTTCTCTGGTGAAGTGTCCTTGTTGGGTGACAGTGGTTTTGAATTGTGTTGAGGTGTATATTCTGGACTTCCTCCTCTGAGCATAGTCTGTGGTATCTGAGTGCTTGGTTGTCAATAACAGATTTCTTGATGCATATGGGGTGATTACTGGATCTATAGAAGTAGGTGTGGTAATCTGTGGGTTTCTTGTATATATTTGTCTGTAGTGTTCCATTTTTGAAGCTGGTCGCGAGTCCAGGACATTGGTTCTAGTGTAGGAGGTTCCAGAGAGATTTTAATGAACAGGTGGTGGTTGTTGAAGTTGTAGTGGACATCTATGAGGAGTTTAAACTGTCTGTCCAGAGGATGAAAATATTATCTATGTATCTCAGACATCTGTCTGGTTTTGTGGTTCATTTATCCAGAAATTCTTTTTCAAACTGGCCCATGAAAAAGTTGGCATCTTGGAGACCCATTATAGTACCCCTGGCTGTTCCCATGGTTTGGATAAAGTGTTTGTTGTTGAAAGCAAAATTGATATGGGTGAGGATGAAATGGATGAGTTTGGTGATGTTTTTGGGGTGGATATTTGATTTATTGTCTTGTAAATATTTGATTATTATTATTATTATGAAACAAAATAAGCATTCCCTTAGAACACATATAAAAACAACAAAATTCACTTTTCTCTGGTACATTTGTTTGAGGTTGGCTAAGGCAAGTCAAACAGACACACACAAAAGACACAGCTTTGAAGTGTATAATTTACACAGTCACTGCCCCACCTGGGGTATTTATTTGACTCACTACAGACAGACTCAAACACCAAAACAATAAATAAAAGCACATAACTGAAATCTGTAAACCCCACCATCCTCCTTCCCCCCCATTTGAGCCTATCCGAGTCTCAGAGCAGATTACAATGTATACAAGCAACTTGGAGTAAGTGAGGAGAAGTGTGATTTAAAAAAAAAAACCAATGATACTGCATAACAAGATGTATTTTACGATACATTTAGTTTAGTTTTAATTATTTAGGATAATAATGGATAGCATTTTAATAGAGATGCTATAGAGTTAAATTAGCAAGCTGCCATGGTCTGCCACTGATCTCTCCTCACCCTCATCAGATTTGAACAACTTTAATTGAAGGATTTTGAAAGTTGTGTGTGATATCACACAATGTGTTAGAAATAGCCTTTGTTTAATGTGCTGAAGTAATATTTCTGGCCTAGTGGCCATTCAACACTATTCTGAGGCAATTTTTGCTATTTTGCTCCTTCCCTCCTAAAGAATTTGACAGTTCTTCTTCCCCATCTAGATACATAACTACAGAACATTTTAAATCTTTTCTGCCGGAGATACGAAGCAAACAGAAGAAAAAGGATGTGTGTCCAACAATCCTGCCACCCCTATGTATGTGATCACTTCTTACTCACACCATTGCAGGATCAGGTACATAAAGGATATGACCATTTAAGAATAGTGCTCATTTAAGAGGAACAGATATATGAATACTTTGTAATTACAAATATTCCATTATGGTATCAGTGTGATGGGGTGTAACCCCCACACATCAGGAAAGGATTAATGGGTTGCATCAGGTACATTCAGCCCTATGTTGTGACACCTGAAGCAGATGTCAAGCTTTGAAGAAAGAGCTAAAAAGGTAAAGTCCATGTCAGTTTTTGGATGTCTGGGTGGGAGAGCAGGCTGAGTGGGACTAGGAATTCAGATCCTCCCCTGGGAAAGGTAGGTCTCACCCAGGATGATTGCTTTGTTTGAGTGCCAGTGACTGATTTAGGTTTACAAGCCCATGCTTGTTTGTTTTCTTGGTACTCTGCAGAGTCCAGGGGGGACAAACCGTATGCCAAGGATTGAGCCTAGAAACTGTCAAATTTGTGTTTCTTTTGGACTTTGGAAACCCTGGACACGGTGGAACTGTTAAGTGACCAAGCCGGAGGACTAAGTCAACTCAACCTGAAAAACATTGGAGGCTGGGCAGATCAGTGGAAGACCAGAAGGGACAGTCATGTTTTCAGAGTTATTGTTGAGTGGCATTTAGGTACATTTATTACATGTTTTACAGATTTCAAAAGTTTCTTCAGTCCAGTCAGTATTCAAGTGTATCTGCTCTAGTGCCATATTGGTGTTTGATGGAGATTCAGAGTTTCAGGATTTTTTTTATGCAGTTCTGAACTAGAAGTTTTGATACACAGTATGACTACAGACAGCAAGTTGTTACATTTTTAATTTCAGCACACCCCAAATATTTTATATGCTTTTATTCATTTAGGTTTAATTCTATACTAAAATGTTTCTATTATGCAGTTTTATCATGTTTTTAGTAGAAAACAATTTACATTTGTACAGGCTCTGATAGTATGGATAAAGCAACCACTCTGCTTGTAGTATTATCAAGTCCAACAATAATGTTTTACATTTCTAAACACTATACAAACATAAACTAATAAATTTATTAGGTAAATTACTGGCAGGAATCATTAATTCCTTTTCCTAGTCCTCTAGACTAGAGCAGTGGTTCCCAACCTTTCCAGGCTACTGTACCCCTTTCAGGAGACTAATTTGTCTTGCATACCCAAATTTTACCTCGCTAAAAAACTACTTACTTACAAAATCAGGTATTAAAAATACAAAAGTGTCACAGCACAGTATTACTGAAAAATCACTTACTTTTGCATTTTTACTATATAATTATAAAATAAATCAAATGGATTATAAATATTGTACTTACATTTCAGTGTGATACTTACTGTATAATAGTATATGGGGCAGTATAAACAAGTCATTGTATGAAATTTTAGTGTGTACCGACTTTGCTAGGTTTTTTTTTTTATGGAGCCTATTGCAAAACTAGGCAGCTATCTAGATGAGTTGACATACATACCCCCTTGGGAGATCTCTGCATACCCCCAGGGATACACATACCCCTGATTGAGAACCACTGCGCTAGAGCGCACCAGCCTTAATGGACACAACAATGTTGACAACTGTCAGGCATACATAAAGCAAAGTGTTTCTACTGATGATGCAATAAAGTTGCTTCATACATGTTTTCATTCATAATAGAGAGAGACTGTGTCCTCAAATGAGATTTAATGAAATTTAAATATTTGTGAATGATCCAGGTATCTCCCATACACACTCTCATGGCATAAAGTTTCTGTATTAGAACTGCTGCAATTTCCATGCCTTTCAGGGCTCTCACATTCCCAAAACACACTCTTCTCTGGTTCAGCAACATCCCTCCTTGGAGCTAGGATTATTAAAATAACAAAATCATTCCCAAACTAAAGTGCACAAGTCTCTATTAAGTCCATACTCCCAAGGATCTGCCTTTCCAATCTAGAACTTTTTCCCTGAAGATCCAAGGCTCCCTGTTGAAGTCTACTCACTTACAGCTGTCTCTGTAATCCATTTCAGTTTCCACCTAGTATGTTAGGATTCCCTGCTGGAATCTATTTATCGCCAACAGTTTATCACTGCCTTGGCAGGCCTCCTCCACTAATGTCTGTCACTCCAGCTTCACTTGGGTCATCTTTTCTTCCTTCCCTGCTTCTCTTTATAGAAGAATCAGCACCTCTGATCCCCCCCACTCCCCGACCCTCCCAGCTGGTTCTATTAATTAAATCCCCTACCATCCCAGGTGAGGCAGAAAGGACTAATTAGATGGGGCTGGCCAGTCCTATGCCGCCAGCCTTTTTAAACAGACAGGGCACCCCATTACAACTGTACTGAGGGAAATTTTTCCTTTTAATACATGTGAACAACTTCTGTGAATGTTAATGAGTTACTATAGTAATATCTTGATTTATAAGTAATATCTTGATTTATAAGTAGTATTCAGTTAACATGAAAGATGGTAAAAACCATGCTCTCTGCCTTGAACTTATGCAACCCAAATCAGTCAACCATAAAATCTTAAAGCTAAAGATAGAAAAAGTCTTTTACAGTAGCTCTCCAGCTGTGGTCTGGTTAGTCTGCAGAAAGCTTGTTGGTCTCAGGGTGTGGACTCTCCACCTTGGTTTCAGCTGTTAAATTATATTAAAAGAAGCTAAAAACATATTAAATACTTTCCTAATTTTACTTTTCCGTGTAAGCAGTTGGTGTAGCTGCAACTGAGATGTAATGGTGAAGAGTTGGGTGTGATGGAATGCATCCCTGTATCCACATCCTATTGTAATAATCTTTGCACAAAATATGCCTTGTTAGGTATCATTTTAAAACTAATAACTTACTGGCCAATAACATCATGGTAAAATGTATGTAGCAATATTATGTGTAAAGTTATAAATTCCCCCCAAATAATGTTGGTGGCACATGTTCAAAGCCACATAGCCCTGATTAGGCAGAACTAGTCAAGCAGGTATTAAATAATGGAATGTGTGTTTATCTCAATTTACATATAAGTTGTAAACAGGATCCTCAGACAGCCAGAAGGGGAAGACAGCAGACAAGGAAAATCTGCATTACAGCAAACAAAAGTGAGAAGAAACAACCAGGAAATACTTTCACTACCAGACACAATGTCACCTTCTTTACTGTTTGAATAAACTTTGCTTTGAGAGGTAACCTTCATGAAAATGCATCTCCAAAAGGGACTAGACTATAAAAGTGAGGGGAGAATACACCCCAGGTTCTTTCATCTCTTTTTCACCTAAGAAAACAAAAGAAACATCCTATGGAATTTGGTCAGCCCTGTTCCTGGAAGCATGTGGTAAGAATTTCACCTTGAACGAAGTCTAGTTTAAGTTTAGAAAGCATTTTATCTTTATTTCTCTTGTAGCCATTTCTGAATTTTAATATTTAATACTTGTATTCACTTAAAACTTATTTCTTTGTAGTTAAATAAACTTGTTTTATTCTTTAATTAAAACTAATTCAGTGTCAAGAATTGTTGGGGTAATATCATTTAAGGTAGTGGACTGTTATATTTTGCTCTTCTTAAAGGGGCAATGGACCTAATATATCTAGACTGTCCAAGAGAGGGCTGATCAGTACAAAACACATTTTAGGGGGAAATCCAGGACTCAGAATGTGCTGGGGTAACCAGTGGTGTACTGTGTGTCTCCAGCACCCGGGGGTCAATACATGTATTTGCACCCCCCTCCATGGCAGTGCCCCATGGGGGGGCAGTGGGCCCATTTCCCCCATTCCCCCCGCTGTGGGTGTGGTGGGTGTGTCGGCAGTAGCGTACCAAGGGGGCCATGCCCCAGAGCACAGGCCTGGGGGCTGCCAGCCTGGCCCTCTTCAGAGCAGCCACCCCCCGCTGACATACCCAGTGGCTGCACCAATCCGGTCCCTCTGGTGGACGGCAGGAGTAACAAGCAGATGTGCCAGTGGGGGAAGAGGAGCTGCCTGCTTGGCCCCTGCACAGCTGGGCTCCCCATGGCTCCCTCACTGCACCCAGCAGAGGGGCCAAGTCAGTGCAGCTGCTGGGGATATCAGTGGGGGAATGGCTCCTCCAATGCACACCCCAGGCCAACGCCTGCCCCTCCTCAGTATGCCACTGGAGGTAAAACTGCAAGTAGAGTGGGGTCACCCTGCTGGAAGCCAGCTTGTGGCTGGTGTTTGTTTGCTAACAGGTTGCCGTGGTCAGAGTTGCTGAACCAGGGCTGTGGCTTTACACAGACACTCAGGATGTGACCTACAAGCTGTTTGGCTGATGGTGTGGAGCCCACCTTGGGAGCTCCATCAGCAAAGCATTGGGAGGCACCTCAGGTTGCAGGGCAGGGGTGACGGTGACACAGCCCCTCACTGGTCTGGATTGCATCCTGGAATGTCATAGTGGGAAAGCAGTCTGTGCCATCACAAGGGAATGGAAGGTATTCACCAGATATTCCCTCTGTTAAGAGATGGGCCCTGTTAGAAAAACTTTTAGGAACTCTGGCTTATCAAATCATTTAGTCCCACACTCAGAGAAGGTCCTGACAGTGGACTGGACAGTACTTTGTTCTGTAAGCCTTGTCTCCACCACACTTTTTTCTTACAATTGCCCACCCTGACTTCACTTTGCCCACTGTTGGGCCTACTAGTGTAGACAAGGCTACAGCAGCCCTTTGAACTGGGTTTGGGGCAGCCCTGCCCCGGAGCCGGTTAGACAACCGGTTGATGAAATGCCAGCAGCCCCCCCGGGAGCCCTTTTCCACACCGCCGCTCCCACGTGCTGGTGAGAGACCTTCCCTCGCAGCTCAATGGAAGCAAAAGCCCTGAGCCCCCCCTGCTACGAGCCCGGGTGATTCCCCAGCCCCGCCGCCAAGCGGAGAGCGGCAGGACCCTCCCGCAGGCGGATCTCCCCACCCACCCCCCGCATCCCTGCCTCTTAGGCCCCCCCGGCGGGAACCTCCGCCAGAGCGCGCGCGGGCCGGCCCCGGACAGCCTCCGTGTCCGGAGGGGAGGGACGGGGCGGCTCAGAAGAGGAAGCTCGGCGGCGGCTGGCGCTGCCCTGGAACGTCCCGCTGGCTGCAGCGGCAGCGGCGCCGCCCGGGTCCCGGGGAGAAGGCAGGACCGGGACCAGCTGCCTGGCTCCTTCCTCCCGCGCGCGGCTCGGGTGCATCCGGTCTCCAGGCAGCCCTGCATCGCCGGGCGCTTCCCCGGCGCCGCGTGTGCGCCGCACGCATCCCGGTGGCCGGCGCCGCTCTGGCGGCTATGAGGCTGCTGGAGAGCAACCTGCGGGTGCTGACCCGGGAGCTGTCCCTGTACCTGGAGATCCAGGTCCCGCTGGGGCTCTTCGGTTCCGGCGTGGGCTTGTCCCTGGTGCTGGGCTTCAGCGCCGCGTTCGCCTGCTATTACCTCAGCTGCGTCGCCAAGGTGAGTGGAGACGGGAGAGGGGTCGCGGGGGGCCAAGGGACAGGCGGGGAAGACGCGGGGTGAGCGAGACGAGCCGGACGCCCTTGGCTGGGAGACCGCCCGCCGCTACACCGCTGGAGCGGAGAGGAGCTGGCAAAGCTCCGCTCAGCGCAGCGCTCGCCGCCTTTGTTGGCCTCTGAAGTTTTTTTCCCCTCCCTTTGGACAAAATGTCAATGTCACTCCGTCAGGCTCACCGGTGCTAGGACTAGATGGGTGCTCGCTGTGGTTGGGTTGCAGGCAGTGCTGAGGGAATGCTTATTTGTTTGTACCTCCTGATTTACGGGATTTTTCCCTATTGCTCTTAGGTTTATTAAAATCTTATTTTTACACCTCCAATTTTTTTTGGGGGGGAGGGGAGAATTATCCTGACAGCATCCTTTTAGTGTCAGTTGCAGTAGACAGACCTCGGGCACCAGCAGTCGGTTGGAAGAAGAAATGAAGAAAATTCAACCCACTACTAAACTACCTATTCTCTGGTTCTCAGCATTTGCTAATATTATGGCCAAAAAGATTAGTTTTCCTCTTTTTTTCCCTCTGTACGTTTTTTTCTGTTCTCTGCATAGTCATTAGCTACAACTATTTGCTCTCACTAGATACCTGGATATGCCCCCTCAGACACTTCTCTGTTTCCCTCCCTGTATTTCACAATACTTGACTGAGAGGCTCACTCACCACAGGCACACCTTCCTGTAAGCAGGGTACAAACTAATTCCCAGACCCAGTCTGGCACTCTTTTCTATTGGTGACCCTCTCTCTGTCTAGAAATTGGAGTGCTCCCTTTTAACAACTCAGCCCTCTGGCCCTGCCGCTATATCATCCCCCCTCCCTCCATTTCCGGGAGACAAAGTCACACCAGACAAACTATCATGATGCCACCTCAGTCTTCCACTGTATCTCTAGGCCCTGTATCACTTCCCAGTGGCTGGTAGGGGAACCCAGGCTCCTCTACTACTACCCCAAGTTCCAGCCCAAGGACCTCTGACTAGCATCCAGGCCTGCTCAGTCTCAATCATTGTTTCCCTGGGCTCTTTCCTATGCCACCTCTCTATCTCCTTGCCTATCCCTTGGGTTTGTCACCAGAGCTTCCCCTGCTCCCTGTGGCTACTTCACTCCTCTAAAGACCTCTTGTAAAATTCCCTAATCCAGGACAGTACCCCAGGTCTTACTCTTACCTGACAGCTCCTCTGTGTCCCTGGCTAAATAACTTTCACTCTAGAAAGTTCCAGAGGGGTCGCCCATTAGTCTGTATACAGCAAAAACCATGAGAGTCCTGTAGCGCTTTAAAGACTAACACATTTCTACAGCCATAAGCTTTCGTGGGCCACAACACACTGATGAAGGCCCATGAAAGCTTAAGGCTGCAGAAATGTGTCAGTCTTTAAAGTACTACAGGACTCTTGTGGTTTTTACTCTAGAAAGTGATAACAGACCTCCTTCCTGCAATCCTTCCTGCTCTCACTCCCTGGCTTTATACTGCTAGCCCTGTTCCTGTGCTAGCATTTGTCTTCAAATTTTCTACTGTTTCACTAGCACTGAGGAGCTAGAGAGAACTAAATAATAGTGTTTAAAATATCTGCAGCCTGTCACCACTAGCACTCCCACAGACCTCAAACTTCCTGTACAAAGGACATGTTGATTAAAGTTTGTTTCTTCATTTCCCCATCTATGACAATATCTACCTATTTCACAAGTTTGTTGTGAGACATGAGTCATATTTGCAAAGTGCTTTCCATCCTGGGATGGAAGACATTGTGACGGTATATATTATTTTTCATTAGAGTGTAAGCAATACTTTAATAACTTATTTTAGAAACACCTCATGAATCCATAACATTTAGAATCAATAATGTTGTTCTTTGCTTTTTTCTGGTGCTCTTTGGTTTTTGATGTACTTATGTTTAGAAAAATGAAGACAAAAATTAATTAATTAAAAAAAATCAGCTCACCAGTAGAGAATGAAAACCTCACCTGAGATTTGTTGATGGATGCTGCATACCTGACTGTGATCTCTCGCCCTAGAAACCTCAGCTGGTGACTGGCAGTGAGACCTTCTGCCGCTTTCTCCAAGAACATTGTCCTGTAGTGATGGAAACTTATTACCCCACGGTGTGGTGCTGGGAAGGCCGGGTGCAGACCCTCTTGCGTCCCTTCATTACCTCAAGACCCCAAGTGCAGTACAGGAAGTGAGTGTCTCTTTCTTGCAAGTTACTAATTTTTCTATAGACACATTATCATTAAGGCTGATAGTATTTCATATAATGTGTGATTTAGATACCACCAGAACTCAGATACCTCAGTAATGTTTGTGATATAAAAACCTATATAGATCTATATGTCTTACTTAGTGCATGTGTTAATTTTTCCCCCAACTCACACACTGCTTCTTTAATATTCCTTTTAACTCCACTAGAGCCCAATTCAACCGTTTGGTAAGTGGGTATAACTCTTCTGAGCTCCAGGGATAAATCTTGCCCCCAAATTTATCCTTTGTTTTTGAATGCTTGGGTTAGGACATGAATAGATATTTATAAGTATTGCTCTTTCTCCAATAATCTTCCTTCCACAAAAATATGGCTCAATCTTCAGGTCCTTCAAAGCTGCATTTGGCACAGGACCCAAGGTCCCCTTTCCTTGCCCCACTACATTTCCTCTATTCCTGGGTCTGTGAGGAAGGTGGCATAGGTCTGGCAACACTGATTTTGTGGCACTCAAGGATTGCTTCATGCAAGAAAAATCCTCAGCTGCCACTTAGACCAGTTTTAAGTCTTCTCATTGCTGAAGCTGTGCAAAGCAGACTTAGCAGGGCCAAGGATCTGGCTTATGCACTTTAAAACATGTGATTCAGCAGGTGTTACTAGTGTTGTACTTGTCTGGCTGAGGAATGAAAAGTTATATTCAAGACAGGCTTCATGTTATGGTAATTCATACAGCAATATGAGTGTTTGTTCATCTTCTTCATCAGAAAGTTGCTAGAGGACAGGGAAAATGCAGTATGCTTATAAAACTGACTAAAAGCCTGTTCTAATTCTTTAAGCCTTGTTTGGTTTCTTGGCATATTGTCAAGTTTGTTGCAATCTTAACATGGATGAGTGTTTAAAGTACGAGTTAGCAAAATGTGTTTGTAGACATAGGGTGAAATCCTGGCCTCATTTAAACAACGTTTGTTTGTGTAAATAAAACACACACATTCCTCCACACACCCCCCACATACACACCTTACCAGAACAAAACCCACTGCACACATTTCTCCCCTGGAGTCAATGATGAGAGAACAAACAACAAGTGACAGAATTTAATCACATCTCTTAATGTCCTGTTGGAAGGCATTCATATTACAGTTGTAAGCATGTTATAAGACTCTCTATAGAAGGCAATAGTGAAACTCCTGTTGACTTCAATGGGGCCAAGATTTCATCAGCAATTCATAAACAGCTAGATCCTCAGCTGGTGGGAATATGCATAGCTCTACCGAGGAACTATACTGATTTACACTAGCTGAAGGTCTGGCCCTTGGTGAATTGCAACTACAAGCAAATTTTGTGAGTAATACTTTTAATATAAAAATAAGATGAAAGATATAAAGTCCACAGGTATAATATTTTCTAAACAGTAAATACCTTTAATGGTACATTTAAAAAAAAATGAATCAATGTTATCTCTTGAACTGTTCCTTTCAGTGAGCTTATTAAAACAACAGATGGAGGACAGATTTCACTGGATTGGTTTGATAATAATGACAGCATATGTTATCCGGATGCTAGCACGAGACCCACTATCCTGTTACTGCCCGGCCTGACCGGAACAAGCAAGGAATCCTACATTCTTCATATGATTCAACAGACTGAAACGTTGGGATATAGGTATTCCTAGCTTTACTGGCTAGCATTTTGCTTGTTCAAATAAGATTATATGTATGTGTGTGTGTATAAGATGTCTACCAGAGCAAGTGATATCTAGAGTAATGAATTACATAGAATAATATTTGATATAAATAAGAACTGTATAGAGTACTGTACGGGCCTATTTCCTCTGTTGCCCTCCACCTTGTGCAAAGTGTGTGCAAAATACAAAGATGTCAGAACAGCAGCTTTCAGACATACTTTGCTCAGGTATAAATTACCACACAAGGTGTAAGGGATTGGAAAATAATTTTCTAAATTCTTTATAATTGCTTCTTATTAATTATTTTTGTAACGTTTCCTCTGTGCCTTCCAGAGAAGGGTGTTGTATTGAGCTCCAAATAGGCAAGTGTGGAGGGGACGGTTGGGGGATGGCTAGATGCTGGCTCAGGCAAGGTCTACAGGATCCATGCTTATTCAGGTCCAATAGCCCCAAGCCCTAACTGTGGGCAGAGGGGCAGCATTTCAGCCCTATAACTGATGGTTAGGGGGTAGATTTTGTCATCCCTCCACCCTTATTCAGACTTTGGAGGAGAGTTGGGTGGAGGAAGTGAATTGGATTTTACCTAGGGTTCGTAAGTGCTGTAACTTGCTGCTGTTCTGCTTTAGGATGAGATAACATGGTGTACTGTTGTGATTACTCCAACGTCCCTATTTCAAGACTACTGAGTTTTGGCATTGAATATATTGAATTCAGCACATGCTCCTGTATGACTGTTCATTTTCTATGTGGAGGTTTGAATACCTGCTTTACTTAAAAAAAAATGTAAAATAACTAAGGACTACCCCCTCCCCCAACTAAAACTTGGGTACCTGTTTTTTTAAATAGTAGTATATATATATATATATATATATATATATATTCATGTCACTTCTGAGCACCAAGAGTGGAAGAATATAGCTTTTAAAAAAGTTAAGGTCAGATCACAACAGAATCGGGTAGTTTTGTTTTTAATAAATTTTAAGCAATACACTCACTAGAATGAAAAGAAAAATTGTGAAATAAAATAAGTCCACCTTTTTTGCATTTAATCACCTTTTTCAAAGGCTAGCTTTATTTGTTTAGCAAATTTAATGTAGTAGAGAAGACCACCAAATAGTGAGATTTATCAAGAAAACCAAAGATCCTTCAATCAAGATCATTCTTACTACCAGAAAGTTTTGCCACTCTCATTAGGCTCAAATAGAGAGAGGGCCATGCTACACTGACTGAAAACTCCCCTCCCCAACAACCCATACAAAACTCTGAAGTATTTGGATCTGTGGGTTTGGTTTTGGCTCATATCTACTACCAAATAAACATTATATAGACTGACACTGCTCCTGCAATTTGATCTTCATAGGCAGACCCATGCGTCCACATAGAGCCCAATTTACTTCAGTGGATCTCTATGTAGATGTAAGGGTACATCCAAGCAGGTCAGATTACAGGATAAGAACTTTACATATTTAATAGATAAATTTAGACTTCTTACTGAAACACACTGCCTTATGTATTTTCATTACATATTTATTTTTAAATGACCTTTTAAATAAGTGTAATTCTAATATGATTTTTGTGTACTTGTATGCAATAAATGTATATATTCATATTTACCTTCTTGATTTTTAGATGTGTGGTTTTTAACAACCGAGGAACTGCTGGTGAGGCTCTCTTGGTAAGTATCAATTTTAAAATAAATAAGACCTTTTATTGTATAGACAGCACAAATTGAAGTAATCAGTTAGGGCTGGATTCTAATCTAAGATGACCCGCATCTGATGTGGCAAACTAACAAACGGACTAGAAAAGAATCTAGCCTGTAGTTGACTGAATGCACATCTCCTATTATATTTATTCAGATTTTAATAACAAATATCTTTGATTTTTAACCTCAGTTCCTATGGTGGAATACGCTAAAATATGGTTGCTCAGCCCCTGGAAATCAAAGGAAAGATTCCCAATTACTTCTATGAGTTTGGGTCAGGCCCTTGGTGCTTTATTTTATAACTGGTATACACTTTTTTTTAAAAAGGCTATTCATTTTTTACATGGTACCTACTTTACTTGAAGGTATGTCTGTATGTAGGAACACCATGTTCCTTGATAAATAGCAAACCAGATAAATCATACTATCATTTTCTGAATTTTGTATGGTTGGGTATCATCAATAAAGATGCTTTGTGATAGCCACTTTTCTGGAGGATAACATGAGTTTTGCAGCAATAAATAATTGTACTGTAATCTGCACAATATAAATGTAGTTTATTAAATTGATGTATTTCATGAGAAAGATTTGAATAATTTAATATCTCTACCAGCAAAATTAATATCATTTGTTTTCTTCTCCAAAAATACTATAGTATCTAAATGTACATTTGTAATTTATCCATTACATTTTTTTCCTAATGCTTTAACACATAAATCAAAATTGATTACAGTTACTTTAAACCAAATTGTCTTCATGAATTTTAACTGGACCTGGGTATATTTTTAATTTTTTTGGCCATTATTAACTGATCCACCATTATGCATTATTGTATGAATGAACCAGTTTTATCTGGAACATTATTATATTTTTTTAAAAATTAGCCTACTTTCATTTTCCCCCAACAATTACAATACAGGATGAACAACTAGCAGAAGTTTTCAGGATTTACACAGCATATTATTTTAGAAACTAGTGATAAATTACTGAAATCTTAAAGCTAAGCCCTTTTTATGCAAGGCTCACGATGTGATGAAATATTGCTGAATAAGCTTTGTTTCTTCATATATATTTTGTTGGCAAGTTCTGCATCTGTTCTGAGTGTGCATAATACTGTGTATTGTTCTGGTTTGCATTTTTTAATCCACAGATTTAAAACAACCTACAAATGCCCATAATGCTTTCTCTTAACCAATTAAAATGTTTCAGTGAAAACACTGCCATGTTAAGAATCACTTTTCTGCATGCTTTTGGAGATGTATCTACAAAGCTGTTTTGTGACACAAAGTCCTTATTGATGAATTTCAGATTCAGTATGTGAAAAAAGATTTCTTGTTTGGATGCAGTGTGTGTATTTCAGTGTAATCAGCTTAACACATTTTATAAGATCTTACTATGTACTAAAACAGCTGAAGTTATGACATTTTCTGCAAGGTTTTTTTTCCCCCTTCACAATTTATATAAAATTCCCAGGTAATGAGTCTGAAGCATAGTCAGGCAACACAATAAAATGTAGTCATGCAAATAATTCTTGTTCTTGTCTTTAGAGACAGATTTAACTGTAAATTTCCATTAAACAATGCCTATTTAAAGAATCAGGACTTTAAAAATACTGTACTATCATTCATGTTCTGCTGAATGTTAATCTGTTGGAGTGAATTATTGTTTTGAAATGATCATGTTACATAAACAGAGGCATTTCAATTGAAAAAGCAACAGATATGTTTATTTTATTGATTACAAATATCCTCATACAGTACATGAAATGCACTAGGATTACAGAACTAAATGTAATACAAACAGCATCTCTCTCTATTTTTACAATATTTAAATCAAGCATACTTTCTTATGAAAAATAATATACCCTCCTTAAGGAAAATAATTTAGTGTTCTAACTGCAGACTTGCCTGTTTAATTGAAATAAAATACATTCACCCTCAGGTTATAATTAGTTGAAATAAAAGTGAGTGGTAATTCATGTAGTTTTAATTTTCCCAGTCACAGCTTTTTCCCCTTCTGGTATTTTATTTTCTACTTCAGTACTTTTATATTCTTGTTAGGTAAATTCAGATTAATTAGTTATGTCTAATTAAATGTGTTAAAACTAGCCACACATTTCCAGGCTGTTTAATTGCAAGCAGCTTAAAAAAAAAGATGAAAATACATTGCCTCAGGCTTCTGAGGTTCTTTCTGAATAAGCAAAACTAAAGCATCTTTTATGATATTTTAAGTACCTGGGGTGAAATCCTGACCTATTGAAGTCAATGGGAGTTTTGCCATTGGCTTCAGTGGGATCAGGATTTTATAACAACAAATATACAGTTAAAATATTTGGTTTTGATATATGTAAAGTCCACAGGTTACAACTGGGTGGTGTGGGGTTTATTTTACTGGGCTCTTATTGCACCTCAGGGTACATGCCTCCACTTGTCTTGCCTTCCACTACCCACAAACTGTGGTCATCAGCTATCCAGACAGGTAAAACTAAAAAGTCTTGTTTATTCTTTGGACAAGTAGGGTGGGGGAGGAATACAATAAACACTAGATGAAACTCACTGAAGGCAGTGGGAGTGTCTCCAGGCCCCAGATCAGGAAAGGATGCCTATTCAGAACCTGAAGAGATGCTTAAAGGTAGTTAATTCCTAAGTGTTGTCCTGAACAGGAATGGAAAATACACATACTTAAGTGCTTCCCTAAATCAGATCTTTAATGAATAGATCTCTTGCATAGATGCCTTTCAGTGTAACCAGCTTCAACTATTTTTGCATTTTAAGCTTCTACAAACAATTAAGGTATCAGAAGTTACAATGTTTTCTTCAGGGTATTCTATGCCCTAAGTTAGAATTGGAAAATGCTCAAAGGGACAGCCTAGTCTAAAAGATATTTTAACAGCATTATGTGGCAAACTGCCAGCTTCCACCAGTGGGTCTCACACTTTACCTCTCTTACAGGCCAAGGGATCCCCAGCTACCCTATCTTCCCTGCATGTAGAGTAGCTTTGTCTCCTGGTCTGGGAGGAAACCTTCTCTTCAGCCACCACAACCCTTCCAAAACCTTCCTCCCACTTATTCCCTCCTACCCCTTTTGGGGAGGCAGGGTTTAAGTACACCTGGCATCACTCTTCATTGGGTCCAGGTGTCTCTAATTGCCATGCTGTGCTCTCTCTGCCTGCAGGGCGAAGGGCCTTTAACCCTTTAGGGCCCACATATCAGCTCTGGTATACCCTTTAGTAGCCCTCTGGCCTGACTTTATGACAATTAGTACTACATTATTTTAAATAAGACTTTTTGTAGTATCTAAATATTGACTAGTTTTTTTAATACAGTTTCTATAAAGAAATTTAATTTTACTGAATATTTGCTAGCACATTTAAATGTGGATTAAGATGAAGAAATGGGCATCACACATATTTTAGAGAGTTCTTGTAGGTCACTGTCCTTTCTATACCTTGGAGGCTTCATGACCTTGTTTACTTCCTCATAGATTTTTAATTAGCAATGATGCCGATCAATTTTTGAACAAATTTTAGTCATAGACTCTATATCCAGAATTTGTCCAGTTAATTTTTGGACAATTGCAGATATTGACCCTACCTCTCAACTGTTTGTTGTTGTGCTAAAAAATATGACTCCTACTGCCAGCTCCCTCCAAAATTAAGCAGGTTCATTTCACTGTAGTTTGATGGGAAATGTTAAATTTGACATGTTATGTAAACCATCCAGCTTCCACTTTGGTATGTCCTTAAGGATAATACAAATGCTTATGCTAGTGTTTTCCCTTGTGGCTCCTTACAGACACCAAGGACTTACTGTGCTGCTAACACAGAGGATTTGGAAGCTGTTATTCATCATATACACAACATGCATGCCTCAGCTCCATTTATGGCAGCAGGTGTTTCTATGGGAGGGTAAGAATTTATATAACAGAAATCCCTTTAGTTTAATTTACCAATCATGAAATAAGAGTGCTGCTGCTTGGCTGTAGTTTAGTGCAGTGTAATGTTTTCTGGAGTGAAATGGAGTTAAAATATTTAATACAGTTAAAAGAAATCAACAAAGATCCTAATTAAGAGTTCTTTTCAACAGGATGCTTGATTCAATGGGTGCTCATCTTCATGGCTGAATTTCATTTCTCAGCCCCCACAAACAGGTTTTGCAAATACATTAAATCTTATTTGAAAGCAATGGGTATAAAATTGAACTTTTATTCTTATAGGCAGGGCTCCATTAATTGTTTTGTGGTTGTGGAATTTATTGTGGAAAACATCCTGGTTGCAAAATTGTGCTCCAGAATCCATGATTTCACTTAAAAAATATTTCTAAGCCTCATGAGGCAAGTGTATAATAAGATAAAAGGTTTATTTTAAAAACTATCTTGAACTAACACATTTTAAAACCTCAGCATAGAAAAAGCAAGTTGCAGTTTTAATACACTTTGCTAATAGAGATAAAACCTTGAAGGGAACCTAGAATTCACCTTGACTTGCTAACATATTAACTATGACTTGCCCTGTCTACAGTAGGGTTTTCAAATGTGGCAGCACATGTTAAGTAGCACCTTAAAAAAATCTTTTATGCTTGTCTAGATAAGCTCAGCAGTGCACTGAGAATCTCAAAAATATTAACTGAATTTATCCAACTCAGTGATGCATTTCTGTGTTGCAGACAAGCTAGAAACAATAGCTGTGAGAGGTTGAACTGTTCATTCATCATAATGGATTATTGATTATGAACCTTAAAAATGACAATGCAAATGTCTTATTGTTAACTTTCCATTGCTGATAATTTTAGCAGAAACATCCAACTAATAGGCCCGATCCAAAGCCCATTGAAATCAAAGGAAATCTTTCCACTTACTTCAGTGGGTTTTGGATCAGGCCTAATATGCTTATTGCACAATCCCAAACTGGAGCTCACACCTCTTCAGGTGCCAAAAGGATTAAGCTGTCAAAACTCCATCTTCTCCTTGACGACTGCTGTAATGCAGTTAGGAATTGGTCTGTAGAAAAACTGAAAGCATGGGGACAGTGTAAAATAAATTGAATGTAATATCTAAAAAAGTAACACAGGGCTACCATGTTGATTTCATTATTCAGCTTCATATTTCACAAACTTTCTCATTAGAGCAGCTCTCCCTCCATCTGCTCTACAGGATGCAGGAGATCAGATAAAAAAATAAAATAGGGCCAAAAAAGAGGAAAAGAAACCAAGCTAGTATGTTCCTTTCCCTCCCTAGCAGCCTGTGGAAACCCAAGAGTTAACTTCTCTCTGGCAGAGCTTCACGCTTTATAGTTAAGGTTTGCTAGAGAAAGGGTGGGCTTCAGAGAGCATCTGTTTGTATGATTCAGAAGCAGGAAGTAGTATTGTCAACAAAGCCAGTGAGGTAATCCTGCTAAAGCAATGTTAACACTCACTCTGTGCTGGCCCCTATCCAGAGAAGGGGAGTATAGCACAGTGGGAATGGACAATGCACAGTGACTGCATAGTTTCTGGGAAAATTGTGCTGTGAGGTAGGAAGGGAAGCACCCAGAGACCCTCTGTATTAAGGAGCTCCAGAGAGAGGAAACTTTCATTGGGAATTCTGTGAGTTCAGAGCTGAACTTCCTGCTCCCTCTGTTCCTTTCTTACGGCTTGTGCTGAGGATGGGTACAATGTGGCTGTATGTCCTGGCATTTACCTACTAAGCCATACTGACCTTTGCAAGTTATTGGATAATTACAGATTTGTTCAATGGATATCGTTATTGAGAATCAGGTAAATAAGTAACTTGGAAGCTTTGAAAACTTATTGGGCCTAATCTTGAGTTTTATCAGAGTTTTGCCATTGCCTTCAATGGAGCCAAAATTTGGACCATTGCAGGATTTTTGCTTTTGTGGTTATAAATACAAAATAAGAAATATCACAAAAAACTATGACTGAGATTTTTCAAAGTCTCCTAAAGGATTAGGACATCCAATTCCCATTAATTTTAGGGTGAACTTCAAAAAGCTCAGCCTATATAAATCATGATCTACAAAAGGAGGAAGTGTGAGTTAAGACTAAATCCTGGATGATATTTTGGATTACATAAGAACATAAGAAAAATCATAACATGTCAGACCAATGGTCCATCTAGCCCAGTATCCTGTCTTCTGACAGTGGCCAATGCCGGGCGCTTCAGAGGGAATGAATCGAACAGGTAATCATCAAGTGATCCATCCTGTCAGCCATTCCCAGCCTCTGGCATACAGATTCCCTGCCTATTCTGGCTAATAACCATTGATAGACCTATTCTCCATGAATTTATCTAGTTCTTTTTTGAACCCCATTATTGTCTTGGCCTTCACAACATCCCCTGGCAAGGAGTTCCACAGGTTGACTATGCGTTGTGAGAAGAAATACTTATTTTTGTTTGTTTTAAATCTGCTGCCTATTAATTGCATTTGGTGACCCCTAGTTTTTGTGTTATGAGAAGAAGTAAATAACAGTTCTTTATTTACTTTTTCCATACCAGTCATGACTTTATAGACCTCTATCATTTTTCCCCTTAGTTGAACTTTTTCCAAGCTGAAAAGTCCCAGTCTTATTAATCTCTCCTCATATGGAAACTTTTCCATCCCCTATCATTTTAGTTGCCTTTTTCTGCATCTTTTCCAATTTCAGTATATCTTTTTTGAGATGGAGTGACCAGATCTGCATGCAATATTCAAAATGTGGACATACTATGGATTTATAAAGAAGCAATATAATATTTTTGGTCTTATTATCTATTCCTTTCCTAATGATTCCCAACATATTTTTAGCTTTTTTGACTGCTGCTGCACATTAAGTGGATGTGTTCAGAGAACTATCCACAATGACTCCAAGAGCTCTTTCTTGAGTGGTAACAGCTAATTTATACCCCATTATATAAATTATAATATTAATTTATATGCATAGTTGACATTATGTTTTATATGTATAGTTTATTTATTTGTATGTATAGTTGGCATTATGTTTTCCAATTACTTTGCATTTATCAACATTGAATTTAATCTACCATTTTGTTGCCAAGTCATCTAGTTTTGTGAGATCGCTTTGTATCTCTTCACAGTCTGCTTTGGACTTAACTATCTTGAGTAGTTTTGTATCATCTGCAAATTTTGCCACCTCACTGTTTACCCCTTTTTCCAGATCATTTATGAATATGTTGAACAGTACTGATCCTGGTACAGACCCCTGGGGGACACCACTAATTACCTCTCTCCATTCTGAAAACTGACCATTTATTCCTACTGTTTGTTTCCTATCTTTTAACTAGTTACCCATTCAGGAGAGGCCTTCTGTCTTATTCCATGATGGTCTACTTTGCTTAAGAGCCTTTGGTGAGGGACCTTGTCAAAGGCTTTCTGAAAATCTAAGTACACTATATCTAGTGGATCACCCATGACCACATGCTTGTTGAGCCCCCTCAAAGAATTCTAGTAGATTGGTGAGGCATGATTTTCTTTTACAAAAACTATGTTAACTCTTCCCCAACAAATCGTTTGCATCTATGTGTCTGTTAATTCTGTTCTTTACTATTGTTTCTACCAATTTGCCTGGTACTGAAGTTAGGCTTACCGGCTTTTAATTGCCAGGATCAAATCTGGAGTCTTTTTTAAAAATTGGTGTCACATTACCTATCCTCCAGTGATGTGATACAGAAGCTGATTTAAATGATAGGTTATATACCACAGTTAGTAGTCTGCAGTTTCAAATTTGAGTTCCTTCAGATCTCTTGGATGCATACCATTTGGTCCTGGTGACTTATTATTGTTTAATTTACCAATTTGTTCCAAAGCCTCCTCTCAAGACACCTCAGTCTGGGACACTTCTTCAGATTACGCCTAACTCATACTGTTGCAAATGTTGGCTTGATTTTTTGTTTGTCAGAATGAATGTCTTTAAGGCAAGTATGTGAACCTGAATGTTCTGCATTAACTATATCCCAGCTTTGTAGGTCAAGTCAGATGTTTAATATTACTTTTAGTAAGTCCAGAATTGCGTGAAGCTCCTAATATTTCAAGTAGGGAAATATTGTTTCTTTTTTTCATAGCAACTTGATATTTGTCTAATGCGGTATATTAATACATGCACCCCATTATGTAATTGGCTACTCTGTTCCACATGGTCCAGCCCCTACCACTGTCTACTCCAAGCTGATCCACTGTTACCCCCATCAAATGGGGGAAACTCTATATAAATCCATCTCTTTCCATTCCAACCATCTTTGCTGGTGCTGGATCAGCCTAGCCATGGGGGTTTCAAACGCCTGATGTTTCCAGAAGAGTTCATTAGACAGAGTACTGGACTGGGATTCAGGATATGTGGATTCTATTCCTGGTTCTGCCACAGGCCTGCTGGCTGACCTTGGACAAGTTGCTTCACCTCATTGTGGCACATCCAAGTTGTGGGCAGCCAGACACCACAGTTATGAGACAGGAATCAAGAGTTGGCTAGGTCAGGATACAGATCAGAGGCAGAAGACAAACTGGAGATTGGAGCCATGAGTCAGATGCTGGACTCAGGAGCAGAGCCTCACACTGGGGCTGGGCTTCATGGATCCCAGGTAAATAGTTGTCAGCAGACTGCCAGGTGGAGTGTTGGAGCATGGCTGCTCTTACGAACCTGGGTTTGAGACCTGTGGGTCGTGACACCCTGTATTTCAGTTTTCCCATCTGTAAAATGGGAATGATGATGCTGACCTCCTTTGTAAAGAAAGGTCTTTAGGATCTACTGATGAGAAGTCCTATACAAAAGCTAGGTATTATTATTTATTATTGTTTAAACTCAGTTCCCTCTGCTCCAGTGTCTATTGCTGCCAGAGCTACCCATCCATTATGTCCCTCAGTACCACATGTTACTGTTGGGGAGGGAAGAGTTAGACTATGAAAAGAAAAGGAAAGGAAACACTGAGATTTTGCTGGTTTGTTATTCAAGCTTTTTCATTAGGTGATCTTAATTATTTTATTATTTCTTGGAATTTTTGGCATTGTTGTATAAAGGTGACTCTTATGAAATAATCATTATCAAAATCCATATTTGATTTCCAAAACTGGTACATTAGCCTGTGAACTATTGACATATTTTACCCTATCATATAGTTCTGCACTCCCCATTTCATAGTTTAGCTCACTTTGTTGAAGACTATTACAACAATGAATAATTCTGTGGAATGGATTTATCAGTTTCAATGTATCTTTGGGACTAATCTTTACTTCCTTCCAGTGATGGATTTTTAATCTGGCACTCTTCCCCTATAGGAACTGTAACGAGTTATGCATACATGTTTGTTTTTAATATTAGAAGGGTGAACTAAGAATATTTTGCTATTTTTAATTTTGTTGTACCACTGAGGTTTGTTTGGGAATGTGTCATTTGCACTGTGGATGTGTATTGGATTTGTATTGTTGCTTATGTAGGAGACATACTTTTTTCCCTATAGGTTGTTATCGCAAATGGCAGAATCAAGGTGTATGGGTGTAACCTGCTTGATTGTGATTGAATAGACTCGATTTGGAAGGGGAACCACCAATCTGTGTTTGTGATGGTCTGTTGGTTTGCATATGTAAGAAGGTGATGAATGTATGTATATGGATTTACTCTGTATTCCCTGATTGTTGTGTTTTTAAATTGGTCGTTGTTCCTTAGTAACCTTAACTGGTTTTCATTGTGTCTTTTGTATTTGAATCTTATAATAGAATCATAGGATTAGTAGGGGCCACAAGGGTCATCTAGTCTAGCCCCCTGCCAAGATGCAGGATTTGTTGTGTCTAAACCATTCAAGACAGATGGCTATCCAACCATCTAAAGTCATGCTCTATCCCTTTGTCTTGTCACCTTCTCTAGACTCCGATCTTGCAAAGATTTATGCACATGCTTAATTTTAAGCAATGGAGTAGTCTTAAATTGACTACATTGGAATTACTCACATGCTTAAAGTTAAGCCTCTTCATAGTGAATGGGACTATTTATCAGCTTATAGCTAAGCACATGCAGGTTCAGGACCTTGTAAGAAGCAGCTATTCAAAATCCTCATTTCAAAATACTTTTTCAATTATTTCTTTAATAATTTTTAAAACTTTCTAAATAGCAAACAAAATACAAGTAGAATCCTGACAAACATTTAAATCAATGCAACATAGCCCACAAAATTTCATAAGAAGATTGCAGGGCTAAAAGAAACTTAATTCTGGCTGATTAAGAAAGAAATAAAACATTCACTTTACTTCACTGTGATATACCTTTAAATTAAAGTACACGTCTCTCTGACTTTCAATCTGTATTATTTTGGAAGGGACACTCCTTCTCTACCATGAAGCTTCTCAGTATCTTTCCCACCACATGTATTCTCCAACTTTCCTTTGTGGCTTGTTCTGTCACATCCATATTTTTACTGACTTAGGGATCAATTGTGGGTTTTTCCACAAGCCCTGTGTATTGGGCTGCATGTACGTGTGTTGCCTTCCAGTTTCCCCTGCTTAAAGGATGTGGGGTTACAAACCCTGCATCAGCTCTCTGCTTACCTTACATCCCCTGGTGTGCTGGACAGTACAGCCATACGAGCATGTTGCTTGTTCCTCATTTTTTCCTGTTCGCTCCCTTCAAACTTGCATAGGGATAGGATGTACCGGCCCCTGGAGACTGTTCTCTCTTTGCACTGCTACCCATCACTTGGGTAGCTGGTGCAGGGAAGAAAGGAGGTGACTTATACCCCAATAGTCCCCTGTGAAAGCATACAGGATGGGCCAAAATCTGCCCTTAGACATCAAAGGCAAAGTGAAACTTTTACCTTCTAGCCTTCAGGCCATCTTCTGTTTTTCTCTTGTAATACCCTCCCCATGCTCCTGATTTTTTTTTTTAATCTTTCTGCATCTGGAGTGGCAGGTATCTATGAGTTCTCCTTCATCTCAGACACACAGCAGCAATTAAGACTTTAAGTAGCAATAGTCAGGAAGGCAAGACTTTAATTAGGCCAGAGGTTCTGGGCCGTATTTTTTCCTAGTTTTAAATATTGTTTTATATCATTTGTGTTAAAGAGCTTGCCCACATACATACTCTTAGGGTACGTCTTCACTGACGGCAGCAAATTCGCCACCATCAGATAGATTTTTCTGGATCAATTGAGTGGAAGTGAAGACCTGCTCAATCGATCCAGAAATTGACTAAATAAATCCACCCCCAGAAAAAGAGTAACGCTGTATCAACGGGAATGCATTTCCTGTCGGCCCAGCATAGCGGAGATGGTGCACAGAACAGACTTTAGGAAGTTGACAGGAGATACGCAAGCTACTCTATGTAGCTTGTGTCTCTCCCGTCGACCCCCGTCAAATTTGCTGGTAAGTGTAGACCAGACCTTAGTGAGTGTGATGTGATGGTGGAGGCTAAACTTATCAAAGAAGCAGACATACTGTTGCCTGCTCACACTTGTGTCTCACCTAATAGATCACAGATAGATCATAGATTTTTCAAGACTTTTGAGAAAAATGAAATATTGTAAGACCTAGTACCCACAAATCTCACCATTTTCTGCTCCAAGAGCAAGCACACTTAATTGACCTTGCCTTCTCTAATATAAACAATTAGCAGTGTGTACATATTAAAAATATCCCCAAAATGACTAAAACACAATATTGTATGCCCTTGTCCTCCTGGGGAAAGGATGAGAGAGAAAATGAAACGTGACAGATGTTAGTAACATAATTAATGCACTATTGGAAGGTAGATATCATCGTGTTGAGGGTGGTGCAAGAACTCTTTTAGAATAGAATAGACTTAAAGTTGGCAGATTGTTACACACGTAATGATATTTAAATGAGTGATTGGACTGTTTGATTTGTTTTTATTTTTATTCCTGTTTGTAGCATGCTTCTTTTAAATTACCTGGGCCAAACTGGCCGAGAAACCCCTTTGATGGCAGCTGCAATTTTCTCTGCGAGTTGGAATGTTTTAGAGTCTGCAGAATCATTGGAGAAACCGCTAAACTGGCTTCTCTTTAACTACTACTTGACTACTTGTTTACAATCCTCTGTTAGTAGGTGAGTCACCTTCTGAGCTATTTAGAAAGGTTGAAGATGTTAGCATGGAATATATATGGCCAGACATATGGCCTACTGGAAAAGGAATGCTATTACTGCATTTCACATTATGCTTTCTTTTGTGTGTGTGATCTCAGGAAGTTCTGAAACTGAAATGTCTAATTGCTTGAAAGATTTTTCTCATGGGTGAAATTTACTCTTGTGCAGAGAACCATCTTATGTACCATTGCAATCTTCAAAATAGAGCTTAAGTGGGATTTAAAATGGTGGATAGGCTTTATGCTGTCCCTTTCTACAGGACTGAATTTTACCCCATGCATGCAATGATTACTGTAAGGATACTCATGATTTGAATGGACGGCAGCATTTGGTTTTCTTTAGAAACCAACATTAACACATTTAGTTTGAGGGCTACAGAGATACTAGCTTATTAAAAATACCAACTTAAAAAAAAAAAAAAACTAAGAAAAAAGGGTAGCTCATATATAGTCTTAAAAATTGATGTTTGTGTTCCTAAAATCAAAATTCTCCTTTTTACCCTTGTCAGCTTTCTGATGATTAATTCATATGCCACTCATGTTTCCAGTTGTAAGTAAATGCACTTTACTTAGTGGCCTGGACAGATGTTTTTATAAGTTTGAGAAGTAAAACAAATATGTTCTTACTTTATCGTGATATTTATTTCTCAGTATGTATTTGTGAGGCTGAGGACTTTTACATCTGTAAAACCATTTTTTTTCTTTTTCCCTCCCTCATTTTTTTCCAGACATCAGCAAATGTTAGAGAAATTATTTGATATGAATCTTGTCATGAAGGTAAATGAACAGATCTTTTCTGTTTTGGTTTCATGTTTTGGTTTCCAAACACTGATGTAGTTCCTGATTTGAATTCTGTATTTCAGGCTAAAACCATTAGGGAGTTTGATAAGCAGTTCACTTCAGTCATGTTTGGCTACCATGCAATTGATGATTACTATGTAGATGCTAGTCCATGCTGCAAGCTGAAGTCAATAGGAATTCCGGTGTTATGTCTAAACTCGATGGATGACGTTTTCTCACCATATCATGGTAAGTTGAGGCTTTTTCATGTTTCTGTTTATACCTGTATTTATATATGCAATAAGATAAAAAAAAACTGCATAGGTCTAAGAACAGGCTATATATGAATGAGATGTATTTAAGTAATTCTGTACAATCCTGATATTTTTAGTTCCAGTTTTCCACTCTGATAAACTTGAAGTTATTGGAAAGGCCCAACTAATACATAGTGCAAAATGCTTAGTGCTTTCGTTGATCAGCATTCTTGTAAGCCAGCACCTATAAAACACTTCATGCTGTGATTTGCTCATATTTCAGGTTACTTTAACTTCTCTGTAGCCATCGCTGGCAATGACATCTGTGACATAGAAGTTCAATGCCTAATGCAAAAATTATTTGGTTCCCTTTGATAATTAAGCATGGAAGGAAGTTCAGAATCCTCGAATCTAAGAGGGCACCAAAGCCAAAGTGCTAACATGTCTATGTTGTTGGTCCAGAACAGGGGAAGTGACACAGATGATGTGATCTTATACCAGAAGTCCCACATCAATATTAGTAGAAGTCTGATTGGAGGATGAAGCTGTCCAACAGGCAGCAATGTCAGCTAATAACAATTAAGCTGTAAAAATAAAATAGATTCTTGTAATACTACATCCTGATCACCAGATGAACCAATCAGACCTCTACTGTTGACCCTCTTCAGTCAACATGGTTTAACCACATGGTTAGAGATTTCTTTAATCCTCTAGCCTGCATGATGGCTATATTTTCCTAGGAGTGCCATGACAGGGAATAAAAGTAAAGTTCTAAAAGATAAATTAGCCAGGGATCAGAACTAACTAAGGACACAATCTTCTGCAGTGGACACCTGACATTAGGAAGTATAAAATGTTGACTTGATGCTGGGAATCTTCCTATTGCCATTGTAAATTGCTTCAGATCTTCATAGGCAGATCTAGGAAACCAAGGAGATGGTGCAACTAAATTAGAGTACTGACCTGAAGGTTAAAGGAACTGAAGAGATATTATATGTGTGTCATGAATATGTTAAAAGTTACACATATCTAATATAAAGTAGGATTATACAACACATGGTTGCACGTCAGCTGTGACTGCTTCAGTACAGGTACACTCAGGAAGGAGAAGCCTCTTTTGTGATCCTTTGTTCCTCTTAGGACTCCTGCACAGGAGGCAGCCATAATGTACATTGGTAGTGTAAAGTAGTGGAGACCAGCTACCGCAACACACATAGGAGTATCTGGGTGTAACCATAGCCCTGAAATCCATGCACTAGCCAGTGATTGTGGGGCTGTGTGGTTTGAAGCACAGGCTACATTTATTATATGGGTATTGCAGGAACCACCACTGAGATCACTTTTCCTAGTGCCCCTGGAGCTAGTATGATCCATTGCTCCTGGTTTCTGCCAGCATGATGCTTCCGGGGCCCCTAATGAAAGTTATGCCACCTCCTTCTCCTCCCGCTTCAGTTATATAAGAGGGTCTCAGGATCATAAGTCATCATGATTAGCCCTGGGAACTGAACTCAGGACCCCCAGAATTAAAACACAAGCTTCTACAACTTGATCTAAAACTGAGAGTTATAGCAGGTTCATATCCTCTATGGATCTGGCACAGAGGGGGACACAATGCACCCTGAACAGCGGGCTGCACAAGGATTGTCATTTTATACATCATGCAGTGTTGTACCCATTGTTGAGGTTAAACAAACAACAATAGCACCTTAAACATATCCTGGTATGGGGATATTGTATAGAACTGAAAAATAGGCCATTACCATTTCTGTAGTGATAAAATCTGATTCTAACCTGCGGTCCTCCATTAAGTAAAGTTCTTGGATGTTCAGGCATTTGTTTGGTCCTTGCACTTCCTACTGTTAAAGGTAGGTATAGTTTTATACAGCATAGAAAACAGAGAAATGTAACTGGAAGGGATAAAAACCTGTTCAGCCACTCAGTTTGATGAATTTAGTATATTTTAGCCGCCACTTACTTGACCACTAGAGTATGATGATGTACTGGAGAGCAGAAGTTTTTCAAGGCAGAAACACAAAAACCTCTTTTTCCTCTCTGTGGCTTAATCCCCTACTAGAGTTTGGGGATCTGCACTGAGCTGGGACTGACTGTAATCAGGACAGGACCCCAGGCTTTCACTGACTTCAGGGATTGACTACTTTTGCATGTCTCCTCACTCCTCTTCCAGTAAATCTGAGATTTCCTTTCTGACTTCAATGTATGCTTCAGGTTCCCGTTAGTATCAGGAAATTAGAACTCCACAGTTCCAGACAGGATTGACCTTAGTATGCTGCCACTGGCATCAGGGAAACACAACATCAGCCTAGCAGAGAAGGTTCTCTAAGAAAAACTATTCCAGGATTCTGCTTATGTCCAGACAACTCCCTATATGAAACTGACCACACCTGTCTGCAAAGAATACTGTTAGATGAGTCTGTCACTTTACACTCTAATTACAGTTCAAGGCTGATTGGCCATAAGAAATGCAGACTGCCATTTGCTCTCACATCATCTGTAAAAACAGTTTTTGGTATATTTTGCACTTGTAAACATAATGGTGATAGATATCAAGGGCTTGATCCACGATCAAGAAACAGTAGAGAAGAAACTGTATCTCTTATTTCCAGGCATGCCTTGATGACGATAGTTTCAGTTTAAAGTACATGGTGCAGGCATGGCTTATACAATAATATATACAGATCTTGACTGTTTTCAGAATATATATTAACTAATAAAAGCAGGTGTCATTTACATGAAGTATTTTTCACTCTTAGCCATTTTTCTCACTACGAGTAATCTAGACAATTCATTGTATGAGGAAAGGCATAATATAGCCAATTTCAGCTTTTATTTTGAATTGCCCTAAAAACCTTCATCTGTTAAAAAAAACAACCCAAAAAACCAAACAAACAGTAGTGCTGGTCATCATAGTATCACATGTGACTCTATAGTTGAATTATCATTTTCTTTGATCGCTGCCTTTCAGCGGCATGTTATGCAGTGTGACTTAAATTTCATCATACCAATGGTCTGCCGGGTACCACTAGAAAGAGTGCTGTCCCCCATCTGAGACTCTGACCTTGCAGTTTAGTGCCCTGTCAGCATGTCCTTACCACTGCACTCCATTGATATCTATGCATTTTTCAGCCCACAGTGTAAATTTTACTGAACTATCTTTCTCGTCACTGTTTCTTTTTGGGTTTAAATTTACAACATGACATCAGTGTTAAATTTCACTCTGCAGCCCATTCTGTAGACAGTGTGAGGGAGTGAAGTGGTCAGGAGATACCAAATTAAAAAGAAAGGATAAAGGGACTAGGAAGAGGGGTCAGAGGCAAAAAATGGGAGTAAGAGGCTCAAGGATAGATAATAGAGAAATGAATCAAAAGAAGGGAATGGAAAACATGAGAGTAGACAATTAGCAAAATTCAAGCTGCTGTTTGCTTTGGCATGTGCATTTTAAAAAAAATTTGTCAAAGACAGAAGACATAAAGACTAGAATAGCTTTTGAACTAAGGCAGTATTTGTGATGCTTCTCAGGGGTACTCAGGGTTGTGAGTACCTCATCACCACTTGCCTTTAATGTGAAACTGCCTTGCTTGATTCCTGCAGCTCAGCTCCCTGAAACCAACGGCCTCTCTCCACAGAAAAGCACTGACTTCCTGGTCTCCACAGACCTCACCCTCTTTTTATGCAGGCTAGTGACAGACCAGCTCCTCGAGCTCCTCTGTCAGCATCCCCCTCTGCAGTATCCAGTTGCTGTTACTGGACACTCCCAGAAATAACCAGGTAAACTGTCTCTGAAGAGACAGTGCACACACAGGTTGATTGGCACAACTCAGGATCAGGTTCCTTATAACAACACAGCACTGGAATCTACTTATAGTGAAAACAAATATGTTTATTTACAAAGACTAAGATTTAAGACATAGTGAGCAAGGACAACAGGTTACATGTAAAACAAAAGGGATAACATGCTTCTTAGAGTCCAAAGTTAACTCTGACAGGCTAAAATTCTTGTCTAAAGCAATTTCTCACCTAAAGCAACCTCCCAGCATCACTAGTCCACATGGCCAGAATCCAATTTTCATGAATGCAAAAAGCTATGTCTTTTTTGCTCCCTCAGTGAAGGATTGGAAATGGGTCCTTTTTCATTCCTTTTATAGTCCAATAAACCTTTGAAATGCCCTTTTTGAAGTGCATCCCCAGATAAGACTGTTCTGCCCTGTCCCTTGTCCTCCATTGTGCTCCCCCTTGTTGGTTTCACATACTGCAATCAATTTGTTTTTCCTGTTAGCTCCCCCATGTAAATGGGGCTTCCATTGTTGGCTTTACAATGTTTAATTTACATCAGAGACAAGGGATAGATGAAGAGACATGCTTTGTCTAGCAGGAGACCTGTTTGTCTGCTCTGCCTTGTTACAGACTTCAAAACATAATTTCAGTATATATTCACAATTCCTTATATAGTGTCAGAACATACATTTCGCAATGAATTAATGGCCAGCGTGTCATCAGCTTTCATTTGATCACTTACAAGACACTTTCTTGATAAGTACTATGAAAGCAGTGTGTTGGATATAGTGAGTTTGCTAGGTCTGATAGACATTGCTAACACAAATTAGTGACCCCCTTTGCAATCTGGCACCACTGGGCCCTTGTGTCATAAAAGGGTAGTTAACCCTTTGCTAGCTGGCTATATCACGGTATATGAATTTACTACTGAATTTAGATTAATCCTACTTATTTCTTTCTCTTGTAAAAATACAATGCAAATTGTTTTTGTAGCACCTAATCACAATTGTTTGTAGTTTTATTTTTTCCATTCTTGCAAAATAAGCATAATATTTGAAAACTGCTGTTTTACAAGGCTTCCGCCATGAGTGTATAACAGGGCCTTTTGCTATGTTAAAAATAAATACATTTAACATACGTAAAACCTGTTATTCATTTTTTGATGGAAGCTCCTTTAAATAACTAAATCACTCCACCCTGCTCATGAACAATTCCATTAGGTTGCATTAACATCATGTCATCTCAGACAGTCCGCATGATAATAGTCATACTGTTGCATTGATCTGTCATTTTGTGAATACAAGTGCTTTCTATATTGTTAATCTGAGTTCAGTTTACCTTTATTTTTCTTTTGTCAAAGGTTCTACTATAGGCAGCCCAGTGGATCAATGTCCTAGCCATTCACCTATGAATACTTCTGACCATCTGAATACACTGAGATCAGAAGAAAAAATGATTCATTGTAGTCTCTATTTATGCATCTGCCCAAATGATTGCACAGTTTAGAGACTAATTTTAAACAGCTGGTCTAATTCTGAGTTACTCATTTATTAGCAGTCTCTAATCTAGAGAGAGCCACTAAACTGCTGACCTTGGGGAAGTCTCTCTGTGTGCCTGTTTCCCTTTTCACCCTTTGTCTGTCTACATTGCAAGCTGTCTGTCGTTATGGCCCAGATCCTCAAAGGTATTTAGGTATCTAACTCCCATTGAGATCAATGCACAATGGAGCCCAAATCCTGGTCGGGGCCTTTAGGTGATATTGTAATACAAATAATACAGAATAAAAAAGATACTAATAACCGGTACTGATGTGAGCATTGACATAGTTGTATAAGCACATTGAACATCTCACATAGCTGTTGGCCTTTCACTGTGATAATCATTGAATTCAGATTCCTAAATTAAACACATTCTTATAATAGTATTTACATAAACATTTTAAATGCAAAAGGTTAAAATGTCTTCAGGGTTCGTACCTAATCCAGCAAGAACAGGGCTATTCATAATTAAAATTGTCAATCCATCATTTATGTGTTGCCAAGTATTGAAGCACATATGTAAAGCTGTGGACCTGATTCTTTTCTCACTTAAACTGTTTTTACACCATTTAAATCTCTATTGACTTCAACGTGATTACATTTAATTTACACCAGTGTGAGTGAGAAGAGGATCAATCAGTGCATCATCTAGAAATTTGCACAAAGGAGGTGAGTTAATGATGAAAAGGGAGATATCTTTAGACAGCTTAAAATCCCCATCCTGCAATGCCATTTGCTGTATTTTTGTTGCATGATTAGGATGCAAGGTATTTGCTAGAGATAAATAACAACCTGGGGCACTTACTATGCTTTTTTCCCTTTCTTTTTAGCTATACCAATGGACACTGCCAAACAAAATCCTAATGTTGCTTTGGTTCTTACTTCTTGTGGAGGCCACATTGGTTTTCTAGAAGGAATGTTACCAAGGAAGCACACTTACATGGACAGAGTCTTCAAGCAGTTTGTGCAGGCTGTGTTTGAGCATGGAAACAAAATCTCTAGCATGTAGCTTTTCAGATGCATCTCGTCCAGACCACTGTTTCAGCACAGTGGCATGATATGACAAGCTCAGCTTAATGCACAAATTTTAATTACTGTATATACAGCAAATAAGTCATCAGATGGATGAAGTCCATTAGTATGTGCAAAAAATACTTTTTGCCTAACTTTTTGTAGCAAGAAATAAATATTAAGTTGGCACTTTTGTAATTTTTTAATATGCCTTACCAAGAATAACCTTAAATAAAATAGCACGGTAAATATATCAAATTGCACTTAACCAAAAACATTAAGTAAATAGGTTATAATTTCTCAGGGTTTTGATTTAAGACTGTTCATTTTAGGAGACTTAAATTTAAATGACTTGTAATATAATAGTATTAATAACTAACATTCAGCGTAACATTTATTATATTGGAAAGCATGTTATAAGTTGGTCCATTTCTAAAGCCATTGATGAGAAATATATTGAAGTATGAAAATAGGAGGAGGAATACAAAACAGCAATGATTCGTCAAAGTAATCTTTAGGTTTAAGCATGGTCTAAGCATGGTTTAATGGAACAGTATTAGACTGATAGCTTCATTTGCTGTTTTACCTTGTGAGACTATTCAGATTTAGGGCTGGTTTTTAATTATTGCTTATTTATAATGCCAATACCATATTTGTCTTACAGGAATATTTTTAACATTGTTAGCTAACTTGTAGTGTTTGTATCTTACCAAAGGGTCTGTTAAAATACAGTACTGTAATAAACTATGTCATTTTAAACCAACACATTTTGTACTTCCTATCTTATGTAATCTTGTGTAGTGTTGTATATGTAATACATAGTCCATATAAAGGTGGCAAATAACACACTGCATAATTCTATAATTTAAGTTGATACTACCTGACAAGAACATTGGAGTTTTTTAAAAAAAATATACATTAGAAAGACAGGAAATTAGGACTCTGTCAACTTTAAAATAACATTTCCATCTGAAAAATTTGTCTGTGCTCTTCTCCCAAGTAATACCTAAAATGAGTAACTGAAGAGATGAGGGAGAGGATAAATCTAATTTTTTTAAAGTTTTCTTGCTTTTGCACTTGGTGTACAGTCAGTTTCTTTGTTTTGTTGATGCTCTGGTAAATCCTTGGAGCTACTATGGCCCTGTTGCACAGTTCTTCTGGCACAGAAGGGCTGTAAAGCTGGCTTCATCACCCACCTGTGGCTCTATGCCATCTCCTCTCCAGCTTCTGAAGAATGTTGTGTCTGGAGGGAAAAGAGAACTGGATATAATTTAGAGCAGCCTTAAGACTGCTATACGGTCCTGATTTAGTGCTCACTGAAGCCAAGGAGCCTATTCATTAACTTCTTTGGAGGCCTTAAATCATGACAAAGGTTGAATTGGCCCCAGCCACACCAGGTCAGGGAGCAGCAAAACTGCCTTTGCCCTTTCTTCCTTTTTCAGTACTGCACCAATTGCAACTCAGACCAGAAAATTTGGCCTCCTGTCCTATACTAGCATGATCATACCACTCTTGTGCACAGCTCATGTGCACACTCTTTTCCAGATTTGCAAGTATATGTTCACTAGTAACAGAAGCGACAAAGCTGAAACTGAGTAGGCATCAGAAAAGTGAGCACAGGGAGAAGGAATACACCTGAGCATGTTTGCTGGCATTGCTGTTAGCTTGCTCCAAAGAGTCATCTACCTCTCAGCTAGAAAGCAAATAAATAAAATGTTAGGACATGATAAGAAAAGGGTGCTATGACAGAAAATTGAAATTAGTCAATAAAAAAAATCCAAGTGTCTTTTTAAGTTTGACCTTTTTAAACAAGGCATTAAGTCTGAACCAAATAATAGATACAAACTTAACTCTGCCTTGTAGAGACAACACAAGAAAAATGCAATGTAAAAGCCAAATGAAACTGCTCATGTTAATACACGAATGAAAACACCATGATTTTTGGAAGCTTACGTCCATTTTCATAACACAAGTTTTGTGTACATACAAGCATTGCTCTGGCACATGTCGCTGAACCAATAAATAAATTATGGAATCAATGCTCTTCAGGTTACATTTCCATCATTGTGTACAGCTGTTGTTCACAGCTCTGTGCTAAACCTTTTAAAAAGACATTTACTAAGAAAATTCTTATAGTGCAACTGTAAATCACATAATAAATGGCAGAAATATACTATCCCTCCTTTTATTGCCTCATCTCATTTAGGCCCTGATCCTGTATTTGTTTGAAATCAATGTGACAACTCACATTTAAATTTGAGCATGTGTGTAAGCATATTCAGGATTTAAACTTTAACCTAAAAATATCCACATTGACTCATTTCCAGAAGCTTTAAAAACACAGAACTTTTGTGCAGTCGTTTCTTTTTCATTAGGATAATGAAATTGACTGGAGCAGACTAGTGACAAGCTTTAACCACCTGATCTGTACTTCTATCCTCAACCTTTCCCGATCAGATTTCACAAAGCAACACGGCATGAGAATGGCTGTGTAGCACTTAAGGGCTGATGTGGTTATGAATAGAAGCCTAATATCAGCACTTAACCTCTCTGTAGCCTTCCATATAGTCTATTAAAAAGTGCCAATCACCTGGAAAACACTTCCACAAGCTACCCAAGACACTGACCTCTGATATCTACCCTCCACTCATCAAAGCAGCATGGACTTTCAGGTTCTTATTTGATTCTTCGTTAATCCTAGATTGAAACAGTGGTGAGAAATTTTGAAGATACAAGTTTTCCAGGAATCTGTTCTCTTTCCTTTTCATCAAGGACCTTGGCACAATTCATGGATTCATCATCTACAGGTTAGATTGTGGTAAATCTGGGTGGGATAGATTTTGGGCAAGTTGGAAATTCCTGGTTTTATGCCATGCAACCTCCAAAACAAAACAATCTTCTCAAACACATCACACATGTGAATTGCAACTTCCACTGCTTCATAGTTTATATCTAGAATCAATGCAAGTTTCTATTCTTAATATCTACAATGTCTTTATTAACTCAGAGACCTTTCATTATCTATCCTGAGCATAACGCAAAGCTCACTTTAGGTAAAGCAGTTTAACCCCAACTGAATATGTAGAATTAATAACATAAACAAAAATCAGTAGTCAAAAAAAAAAAAAAAAGCAAAGCACAGAATCTAACCCAGGATGTACAAACTTCACACCAAGCCAACACAAGAAGGGATTAATGACCATTCCTGAAACGGGTTTAAATTGGCCTTGAACACCAGCCAGCAGAGTCAACCTTGGATGGACAGATGTATAGATAATAATCAGGAGGGAACGGGATTTAAAAGAGACTACATATCCCTAGAAGGGGTTGGAGTTATGGAGCTGGTACTGTGTGAGTGGGAGACTCAGCCACAGGGAGTGCTCCTTGAGGAAAGCAAAAATCTACATATATATGAATTATATTTGTTAATTCTTTTGCTTCTTTGAGTGAAGAAGGCTTCCTCCCCCATCCATAGCTTGGAAATGAGTCTTTTTGGCTCAGCTGTGGCCAATGGGCACTCTACCAGTGTGACAGCAGTATAGATTGATATGCAGGATTAAAGTGACATATAACTCTTAATAATATACCTGCTCTAAACCACCACATTTCTCTGTTAACAACTTTCTGAACACCATGTATTGCCTGAATACAAACAAGACCTGCAAATTGAACTGAAAAGCTCTAGTATTTTCACAGAACTTCAGAATGCTGTTACATTACACACAAAGGTTGCAAATTTGTTCATATTTTTTCCAATAGGTATTTTATTCAAACTTTTAGATTTAATAGACAACAGCAATGTTATATTCTTTACGGTTTCTCACTGTACGGTGAAAAAGTTAATTTTCTTACATGCTCCTGGATGATGTTACCCTCTCTGCATACTTCATGTTAACAATAAAAAAAGGGAAAATAAATCTGTGAATTTACATTGTTAACATGAAGTATGCAGAGATTGTTCTAACATCTTCCAGAAGATTTATGTGCTCCCAAATGATTACAGTATCTTACTTCTGGAAGCTATCTTATAGGTTACTGTAACACAGAAACAGAGCACATGTTGGTACATCAACTGTAAATTCATACTGGATTATGGTGAGTTAAAAGAGAACGTCTATAGGGAATTATAAATAACATTTCCTGATATCAGCTATTTAAAAAAACTGCAGTTGCTGAAAATTTCCTCCAGTCCAGGACAAAATGTGCTTCACTGAAGTGTGCATGGAGAGAGGATCTTATAAAGTAAGGTAAATTATTCATTTCAATGTCATTAAATGACAAATTAGGATTTACAAGCAGTGTAAAACATCAATATAGTACTAACTCTATTCAGCAATTTTCTTCCCAAACAGTATACTGAACAAATGTAATGGCTGAGGAATATGGATAAACTATAGTATATTCTGAGTTTGAGATATTATAGAAAGCTATTTGTTAGAAGGGATTGAAAAACAGTTAATTAAAAATTATCAAAATGCCCACTTTAAAAATATTACTAATAAACTGACAGATGTATATGGAAATTCTCAGAAATTCCATTCTATACACAGAGTTTGGGAAAGATAAATGAAATCACTAGTTCAATCTCCATTACAGTGTCCAAAACAAGATACTTCTTCAACAGAAGGTGGCAGAAAGTCGTAAATGAACACCTCTGTCATAGCCTGCTCTTAAGAAAATATATTGGCTGGCACAAGCCCTGGAACATGAATGAGGGTTTATCTCTTATTTTTTTCATTTCCTTCTAATGTAGGTTGTAGATGTTCTCATTACATATTTGTATGGATAATCTTTTTTTTTTAACCCTACTAAGCTCTTGACCTCAGTGATATCACATTTATGAGTTCCAGAAGTTAATCATATGCTGTATGTGTATTTTTAAAAATGTTTCCTTTCATTCATTTTATTACTTTATTGATAGAAAAATTGCTGGCTGACAATGGCAAACTGCAATAGTAATTTGGGAATATTTACATGTCATGTGGAGTATATATACTTGAAATAAATATCACCTAATTGTATGTGTGTTGTCCCTTTTCTTCCCTTCCCACCTTTTATAACTGTTTTTGGATTATGAGCTCATTGGGGCAAGACTTGTGTCATCTCTTCCTTTAGAAATGCACTTTATTGATAAAAGTACATTTAAAAAAATGTTACTGTTGCCTTATTGTTGGGTCTTATGGAGATGGAAAAAAAAGAGATATAGATGGAAGAAAATAACACTGAGGAGAATGACAGGCAAGCGGAGGGGAGACAGAGTACACATGTAAAATATTAGGGGGAAGATGAACATGGGATTCTCAGTGATAGACTGCAGATGGCACGTTTGAGGTGGGCTGCCCGTGTGATAAGAACAGGAGAATGATCAGCAGAGAAAGCATAGGAGGAAGAGGACAGCAAGAGATGGCGTAAGAGGCAAAGGACAGGATGGAAAGACTCTGTCAAGTTAAGCCTGAAGGAGAACGGGGCTATAAGTCTTAGAGCTAGGAGTGGATGCCAAGGACTGGAAGGAGCGGCCACAAATTGTGGGTGCCTTCTGCCATTGTAAAGGGGAAAGGGAGTTGAGAAGGACACTGCCTTGGATGTGTCCTTTTCTGTTCCAAGAAGGGCATTTGGAACAGGTAGGGCGACCAGATAGCAAGTGTGAACAGTCGGCACAGGGGATGCGAGGTAATTGGCAGCTATATAAGACAAAGCCCCGAGTGTCAGGACTGTCCCTACAAAATCAGGAATCTGGTCATCCCAGCTGGAACAGCTGAGTTAGCTGCTCTACACCATATTTTATACCTCGCCCGCCTCCTCCCCTTGCAGACAGCCCCAAACAAGACAGGGGAGGCTGGGTCAGTTCCCGCTCCCGCCGCCAGAGGCCGCTGTGACTGCCTCCCGACCTCCCTTCCTCCTTCCCTTTCTCCAGCCGCCTCGTTAGCAGCAGGAGGGCCTTCGGCGCATGCGCCGGAGCTCGCGACTCTCGCCGCCGGCGGAAGTTGGATTCTGGGAAGTTGGGAAAACCGTTTCGGGGTCAGAGAGAGACACAACAGCAGGCGTCGCGGGCTGGGGACCGTCATACGTGTGGGCGGGGTCGTCTCGGTGCCCGGATGTGAAAAGATTCCATCCACTTGCTCCTGCGAGTGCTGCTCTCCCGGAGGCTGGCAGGCTCCGGGTGACATGGGAGAGTGACCTCGCGCCACTCACCCTGCCGCCTGCGCGGGCCCCCGCCTCTGCTGCTCCCCTCCCCCTCACCCCAGCAGCCGGGACGGGAGCGAGCGGCTCGCGCCGCGCGAGCGCGCACCGGCGGGGACCCGCTGAGGTTAGTGGCCCTCCCCGCCGGAGACTGAGCGGCCCCGGTCCCCTCCCTCGTGATCCCGCCGCCCCCGGAGTGACGTGCCCCTTCCCGCCAGCGCCCTTAGCGACCGCGGGGGGGAGACGCCTCAGGAGCGCAACCCCCCGCAGCGAGCCGCTGCCCTCGGCCCCCAACGGCCGCGCCGGGCCCCGGAGAGGGGCGGGTCCCCGCGCCCTGAAGGCCCCGAGGAGACGCCCCCGCTGTGGGCGGTGCCAGGGGCGCGGGACGCTGGGCCAGGCTTTGCGCCTGGGGGGCGGGGTGCGAAGTGACTCTAGACCCTTGTTCCGCGGCTTGGGCCCCGGCCCCACCGAAACCCACCGCAGCTCGGGGGTGGGCTGCGAGGGAGGCCCCTCGGTCAGCCCGTAGCTCGCAGTCCTTGTCCGCCGTCCCGCTGCCCCTCGCTGCTGCGGGTCCCTGGACTGCAAAGTGCTCGGGGCGGAGACGGGGCCCTGCCCGCCTGCAGGTCCGGAAAGCCCCCGACGCTGCCAGACTCAGGCGGAGTTGTGGGAAGAAGGAAGGAGTTAAACCGCAGCCGCTCCCTGCGAAGGGGGTGACCGTTGAATTGGATCCTCTTTCCCTCCGCTGACCAGCCTGTTTAACTCGGCCGTTCTCACCCTGGGGGTCGGGACCCCTCCGGGGTTCTTGAGGTTATTATGGGGCGGTCGCAAAGTGTCATCCCCCGCACATGCCGTGGTTGTGGCTGTCAGCCCTGTGCGTGGCTGACAGCCAGAGCCCTTCAGAGCTGGATGGGCAGAGAGCGTGGCTGCTGGCCAGGTGTTATGAAGGCAGCGCTGCCCACAGCAGAGTGCAGTAGTAGGGGTGGTATGACATGGGGGAGTCGTCATGTTTTTGGGGATGTTGTCACAAACTGAAACGTCTTCAAAGCGAGTCCTGCAAAAAAAAAGTTTGAGACTCCCTGGGCAGCTCATCTGGGGGATGGAAGTGGCCGTGAACTCTTTCTGTTATCTATGTATTGCTGAAAACAAGATAGCTATGAGTAGCCTTTAAAATACAGCAGACAGTACACAGGGCATACCGTTCATGTTTTGAAGATCAGCATTAAACACCTGCTTGAGATGGTGTAACAGCTTTGTAGATTACATTTTTTAGCAAACTTAATAGTTTTTTACAAGCCCAATGCAAGGAGCTATGTATAAGTTGGTGTGTTATGGTACTTGATAATCAAAGCTCTTTTAGTAGCAGAAATCATAGGTTCACTGCTGATTAATGTGAGGAAAGATGGGAGGCTTGGACATACCGCAGGGGTGTCAAACTCATTTGCTATGGCAGGCCAGATTTGGATTACATGTACTTCAGGTGGGCCATACATACCATAAATCGAAATAGTAGGCACTTTTGGAGCGCTGTGTCTCATGCACACAGCACTCCACACACTGGTGCCAGAGTACACAGATCTCGTGGCAGCGTCCAACGCTGCGAGATCTCATGTCGTCTTACACTCTGGCGGCAGCGCCTGAGGCCGCGACATGTTGTGGTGTCGTACTCTCTGGTGGCAGTGCATGCTGCTGCTAGAGAGTATGATGCCACTAGCGCGCTGCCACCAAGGGCCGAACCAAAAAGGTTGGTGGGCTGTATTCGGCCTGTGGGCCGGATGTTTGACACTCCTGACGTATAGCTTGTCTACATAGCTGTTTCTGTCATCAGTGTCCTATGAGAAGATGTGATTTTTTCAGTTATGAAGTTAATTGGGAGTATTAACAATTTTATAAATAATCATATTCACAATCTGGGTTCCAAATTCTCTGGGTTCCTGAGTTTGGGGACCCAATTCTGCACATTGTTTGTGTGTAGCAGACCCCATTAAAGTCTATGGGCAATACAGGGCCAATGAATTGCAGGATTAGAAACCAGCAGAGTAAGTAGAATATGCGTAATAAAGAATGACATTTTAATGAATCATTTTAGACTTGGGAGCATGGGCACCTTGTTTTAGTTTAAAAAAAATCTAAATAAAAAAATGTAAATTAGGGTCTAACACAAACTTTTGTCTCCTCTAATACATATGCTTTAACCAAACAAAAGCTATTGGTCTCAATACAGAAATAACAATGAAATTCCAATGGTCTGTAGTATATGGAAGGTAAAACTAGATGATCTAATGGTCCTTTCTTGCCTTAAATTATTTAGTTTAATAGATTTTTGAGGTTGGAGTGACAGTTTTGTCAAGGGATTACAGAAATAGTTTGTCAGCATGTTGATGCAAAAAAAAAAAGAGGGACCCATTATATTGGAAACATCAATGGTAGTATCTTTTTAAAAATTGACTGAAAATCTGAAAGTATCTTTCAGTGTCTGGAGTTGTTACCCAGAACAATATTGCAAAATTAAGTGATTGTTCTTCCTTAACTAACTGAAAAAAAAAACAGTTCTTTGTGAGCAGTAGTTGCTTAAGTGAATGTACACAAAAAGATATCTTTGAATAATAAGACCGTGCCTAAAAAGTACCAATAGTCACTTTGCTGGAGGGCTTAAACATAGTAGTCAGTTGTAGATATGAAAATTAATGGTGAGATGCTCCAGCAAGATAACTCAGGTGCAACTTCCTGGTGAGAAGCCCCGACACTCCTAGTTTTAGGATTTTTCTCCAGGTGTTGTCCCCACTGTTTTCTTGGAGGCTCTATCTTTCAAATTGGCCTTGAGTTAGTAAGTGTCTCAGATTGGAACTTAACCTCACTCTCCTTGCTGGAAGGAGTTTTTGGTTTCCACTTTTCTTCCAGGACTTTGTGGCTGGTACTCATAGCTTTCCTAAGCAGCACAAGTAGTAACAATTCTTGACAACTTGGGTTGCCCTGTGGGTTCTTAATAGCAGCAGTGAAGCTAACCAGAATTTTATTAATTTCTGTTACTTCTGACAATGCTATGAGGCACAGGAGAAACATCAGACCCATCTGTTTGCAGACTAAGGAAGAAAATATTCTGTCAGTTTGCATTCTGTTCACTTTTGGAAGACTGCATCTTCCAAACTTTCTCTTAAATAACCATATATATGGAAACTGTCTCTTAAATAACCATATACATTCTTAAACAACCACGTTCATTTCAGCACCATTGGAAATAAATACCAGAGGAAAAGTGTAACATAGGAAAATGGCAAAAATATTAAAAGCTTGAAAATACGTTTTCTTAAGTGGCTGTTAGAGTAACTAGAAAAATAAAAGGACTATTTCAGGTCCTAATATAAAAGTGCTATACCTCGCTGTCACTCATTTTGTTAGAGGGCTTGTGAGCTGCTACATTTTAGTACTTAGTACAGCAGAAATAACATTTCAGAAGTTGGTTGTACAATAGAAGTGCATCATTTGGTCTCTGGGAGAGATACATATGAGAGCATCTAGAGAGCATCTAGTGTTGCTTAACAGTGGCATCTGACTATGGTACTGATGGAGCTCCAAAAAGGGCCCTGTCCACTCCCTTGCTTTTTGGGGCTTTGCAATATAGTGCTACAACTGCAACTGAAGGGCTCCTGATATAAAATTACATCATGAAGACAGAATATGGAGAGTTGCATACAGTCTACATGTCACTTTTGTTAGAGACTCTCATACTTTGAAGCTAATTAGTATTTGAAAGAATGAAAATAATTAGTATAGGTGTTCAGGAGCTGTATGCCTGAATTCAATGACTGAGAAATAGAAGGGAAAAGTTAACAACATAAACATAAACAGGAACTAAATATTTCCGTAAATGTTTTGTTCTTCATAGGTGATATGTAATGCCTTGTCTACAACCAAATTTATAAGGAATGCTTTTGGCACATCTTGATAAGTTACTTTCTCTGAAACATCGATCACCTCTTATAAAATACCTGTAAGTAAAATAAATGTTGTATACTAAACTTAAAATGGCTTAGCAGACTTTGCTTTCTTATCATCACTACTATACACTGATAGTTAATAGACAAAATGAATAATCCAATGTCTCCTTTTAGTTAATATGGCTAATGTGTACTAACAACATAGAAGTAGGTGAAAAAGTTGTAGAAATTTGATTCAATTATTGTTTTGCAGAAATGGCAGCCCCAAAAAGGAAGTCTGCAATAGCAGAGCCTTCTGCTAAACGTCGGAAGCTAGATAAGAACAGCAAATCATCAACAAAGAAAGAAAGGGAGGTATCAGCCACAAAACAGGTCTTAAATAAATCAAAGCCAAATAAAAGTGCAATGCAGAAGAAAGCAATGCTTAAAATCTCAGGCAAACCTAATAGGTCAGTAGTAAATAAAGCCATCAATAATTGTGGTAGGCTGTCCTTCCATTCTAAACTTGTTCAGAAACATTCCAAGAAGAGTGAAGTTGAATTAAAGAAAAGATCCAGTAAAACAGTACCTCTGAAAAGATCATCCCTAAAATCATTAAGTAGGATATCTACTGCAAAAACACCCTCCAGATCTTCAAAAATAAACCATAATACTTTCTTGAAATCTACAAAGACTTCCTCCAAATCAGGTCCTGAAAGGAAGGACAAATGTAGTGCTTTAAAAACCAAAGTTTCAGTTGAAAGTAAGAGACAACAGCAATTAAAATCAACTTCAGTTATTAAAAAACATTCATCCAAAACCCAAAGTATTAGGCAATCTGTCTTGCAGTGTGTAAAAACTTTAAATGAAACTACACTTAGGAACACACACGTGGATGTAAAATCTGTGAAGGGAAATTCTACAGAAAATAATTCTAGAAGTGCTAAAGTTGTAAAAATTACTGATAAAAATTTAGGGATACAAGTTCAGGATCCTAAAAAGAATCTTGCAAAAAGGTCAGTTTCTCAAGATGTTGAACAAGCATCGATTAAATCTTTAAGTGACAACAAATGTGAACCTGAATTAGAAATGCGCAGGATGACAAGATCATCAGGCACAAACAATAAAATAACTATCAAAGACACACAACAGCAGCCAAAAGTCACAAAAAATAAGGAAGTGTGCCAAAAAAAGACAGTACAAGAAATTCCTAACCCAAGACACATCATTATCCCAAATGAGCAACTAACCAGGCGATCACATAGATTGCAGCAGTTATCAGATGTGCCAGTGAAATCCCTTCGCAATAGAGAAATTAAAGAAGGAAAAGCTTCAGAAGTGAAACAGTGTACTCAAACAAAAGGATGTGTTATGGGTGCTAGAGTTGAAACAGTTAAACCTATTAAGCAGAAAACAGAACCGAAGAATATGAAAACAAAATCTAAATTTATTAGTGGAGATAAAGAAATAACTGTAGGAATAACCAGCTCTCTGCTAGAGAAAAAATGTAAAATGGACCATAAAATCAATGATTCCAACAGTTCTGAACGTAGCCTGAAAGGCTCAAGATTATTTCTTGATCATAAAAAAGTAGAAATAGTATGCCCTCTTCAACCAACTTCTGCGACAACAAATAAGGAAAAGCAACCAGTGCATCACAACGCAAAGAGCAGTGTTAAAGCAAAGAGAGTTTCGCAGCCACCTGTAAATGAAACAGATCTAACCCAGCAGCCAGAGAATGTCGTGAAGTCCAAACGGGTAAGCATTCTTGAACTCTGTGAAGAAATTGCAGGCGAAATTGAGTCAGATACAGTAGAGGTGAAAAGAGATTCTCCCAACACTGAACATAGAAAAGGAGAAGAGAAACATGCAGAAACACAGCTGCCATCGACTGTAATGCTTACTCAGAAGGAGCAAAATCAGAGCACTCAGTGCAAGCGTTTTTTTCCCAGCAAAAAAGGAATACCTATCAAATGTATTCTGAATGGCAGAAATAGTCCTGCAAACAAAAACTCTAAGTGGACCAAAATAAAACTAATGAAAGCTAATCATGTGAATTTAAATAAATTAAACTCTGCAAGTGTTCCCAAGCTGGATTTATTAGAAACTAAAACTGAAGTTCTAGAGTCAAGTCAAGCAGCTGATGCTGAAATACAGCTTTCAAAGGCCCAAGGTAAATTGTCAATGACAAAACCAAGTGAGGATGAAAGTGCGACTCTTGTGCAGCAGAAATTGGTAGCAGTATCTTCTGAAACAGTCAGAGCTAAAGATGTGACACCAGAAACAAAGCAACCCTCAAAAAGAGTTGCTGAAAATGGTTTGTTGGATAATCGGACAAAACATGTTCCGGAGCCAACAGATGAGGTAATTCTTTTTACTGGATGAGGTAATCTTTATTTATGGCGTGTGGTGGGAGGATACTATTTTAAATTTGTTCTAGTATCTAACAGTGCTATCTGTGCTTGTGTAACTAGCTTTGTCAGTAACATTTTGTGCAACTAAAACATTTCAGTGCAGAAACCTTAATCTGCTCTTGAGTTGACTTGTGCTTCTAGTATAAATCAAATGGGAAAATGAATCCATTATGTTTTACTAAAGGCAGTAGTTTAAAAAATAAAATTATTTTCTAATAACTCAAATGCACTGCTTGACAAATTAAAATGTGTCATGGCAGATTAATTAAAAGACCATAGCTATCTTGTGCTGAAAGTCTGTTAAGGGGAATGGGAGGACAAAGTACTTATGATCTTGATTAGATTTGTTTAAATTTAGTGTCCTAAGAACACAGGCCTACATGTAGTAACCATATCCTTTCCAAATAAGCATTCATATACACTGAATGTGTAATGTTGCAAAATTTTCCTACGTCAGACAGTGCCACAGATGTATATCTGCTTATCAGTTCACTAAGCAAAGTCTTAAAGAGGTTTGGAAAAAGTGTTAATTTGCTCTTGTAGGAACTCAGCAATGGTTTTACTTATAAGATATTGAATTAAGAATTGATAAAATGGGGACATTAGTTTGTGAGATATGAAGCAGTTTGACTTCGATCTATCATGTGTTCTAATGTGTTGTTCAGAGTTTTAGCTTGCATTTGGATACAAGTCCAGAAAGCACTCCGGTGAAAAGTACTACAGCACCAACACCTAAGCAAGCCAAAAAGGAGACGGAGAGTGAATCTCAAGGTAAAAAATCTAAAATGTAAATTCTGTGCGCTTTCAGAGGTGGTGGTGAAGGAATCCTTTTCCTTTCAAATGGGAAGGTTACAAAATTTGTTGGTGTCAGCAGAGTGTGAAAACTTATCTGGTAGTCCTAGAACTAAGCCTACTAATAAGGTAAAAATATGGTATTTGGGAAACATGCCATCCTCAATAATTTAAAAGAATAAAAGTTAAATTTATGTACTCTGTTTAAATGTAATAATACTATCAGCACTTGTTGATAGCACAACAAAATTATGCAATTAGATTATTACTGGTGGAATTAATTAAATATATCAGAATAGTATTTGACCAGTTGTGAGAACCAGTTGAATACCAAAAAAAGTAATCAAATATATTATATGAGGAATGTCAGTAAAATCAGCTGTTAGTTGAGTACTAGACTACTGACTTGACTTTTTGCATCTCTTGCTTTTATTTTGCCATCTTTTCCTTCCAGTATTCACTGAACTCTTTTTCCACTAACAGATGATGGCATTGATACCTGTTCTCAATCCTCTCTTCTTCTCCTCATCTTCCCCCCCCCATATTTTTTTTAACTACTCCCTCCACAAAATCTCTCTCAGCACTGTTCTCCATACGTATCTCATTAACCATTCTTTCTCTCCCACCCTTCTCTCCTTCATCTACACATAGTGCTTGGAATTTTTACCAAATACCTAATAGTCAGGAGACTTACTCTCCTGGCTGTGGACTGATACAAAAGGTGGGGCAATGCTCAGGTGAAAAGCCTTGTTCCCCTCCAGCAGCTGAGAAAAGGAAGGTTGCTTGGGTTTCTTCTAGGGTGCTGATCCCTGGACTCTATTCAATGGTTCCATCTTTCCTGTCAGTGTCTGGCTAGTAGATTTCTGATAAACTTGAAATGCCTCGTTCTCTGGCTGCTGGAAGAGGAGCAGCATTCTCTCTATTTTCCTTTTGTATTTGAGTCTTCTGGCTGCTAAGAGGGTGAGGGTTGTCAGTAGTCTACACCATCTCTTCCTCTGGGGCTCATGTGCTGAGGAGGGGGAGTGTCTACTACGCTACCTCATGCTCAGTTTTTTGGTTGGTGCAAGGGGGATGTTTATGCTGCTCTGCCCTTTCTCCAGACTCCCTTTTTAGACGCCCCTTCCCTAGTGCCTGTCTCCCTCAGAGCTTTCCCAAGCTGAAGTGGAATGAAACTGACCTGACTTTAATTTTACTTCTGTCTACTGAGATTGAAAAATGGCAATGATAGCTTTTTGCCAAAAGTAGTGGTGTGAAAAGTGGATATCTGGCAACTTTAAAAAACAACCAGACAGTTCAAAGCAGGTGGGTCTCGTCAATCTGGGAGGACAGCCTACCAAGGAGAAGGAAAAGTGCCTTAATCCATCTATGGGTTAAATGAAGCCTGGTGTTTGGCAATGGCAACATTAGTAACATCTGCTGGCAGGTCTGTGGCAACAAGGTGGGAAGAGAGTGGGCATGCACTGAGTTCAGCTAGGGAAAGGTCCTCTCTGCAGCGTACAGCAGGGATGCCAACTAATACACGTTAGTGTCTGGTGCAAAGTTACAATGTTGGTGCAAACAGTTTCTGAAGATAGTGGATACTTGCACAATGACCCCACCCCAGACGAGAAGAAGAAGACGACAAAGAAAACAATACTCTGATTAGTCTTTGCTATGCCTCTTCCTTTGGAAGAATTGAGCAGCAGCAGAGGTATGGAACTGTCCTTCAGCTCACTCAGGGAGATGGCACTGCATTAGTTTCATCTTAGTTTGATCTTGAACACCATCTTCACAAACATCAAGGTTAGAAACTTGCTAAAATTTGTTTTGATTCTGCAGCAGTTGATGGCACTTGCCAAGGAAAGCTTCCTTTTCACTGTGGGTTAGTGGATGTTTTCCAGTCTAGAGCATGGAGTTGAGTAAACTCTTTGTGGATGGCCCATCTGACTAGAAGAGTTCATTGAATTGGCAACTGAAACTTGTACAGTTCTCCTTACAACATTCTTCTTGACAAATTAAGCAATGAATCTTCTGTTTTCTTATTTTTGCTTTTTTTCTGGGTTCCTTTACCCTCAAAGATTTTATCTGTCTTTTGTTATACACTGTCAGAAATAAGGTGGTGGTAATCTCTTTTTCACCATCTTCACTTATCTGTTTGCATCTTTCTCAAGGAGGAACTCGAGTTACTACTTTTTACCTCCCCTTCTCCATCAAGTTTCCTCAAATTAGCAACTGTTCATCTGGCTGGGGACGGCTGCATACACCTTTCCCAGGAGCCTGTAAGCGCCACTCCAGTTGTCAGGCTTTGGTCAGTGTAATATGAAAATTTTCCCTTAGCTTCTGCTGGCTCAAGAAGCAAAGAACCAAACTCTGTTCTAAAGTAATAAGTACCCTTACTAGATCACTGATACATCTCCTACTCTTCTCTGATGGAATGCCACCCTCTTGCCTTCTCTCTATCTCCCTGTCACTGTGCCTTCCCCTGTGGGGCCCTATGCAATGTTTCATCAGCAGGATTAGCCATTTAGTAAAAGTTGACACTTGTGTAAGTCTTGTTTTTATTACAGCTCCAGCTTTTTAAAGTGCCACATACAGCAACAGCATTAAGAGCATTCACTGTCACTAGGAAAAAGAGGGTTCTTTCCTCTATTGCATTTCCTAACTGCATCTCTCTTCCCCTGCCTCACTACTTAGCAAACCAGATATCATAGATATGGCTGTTTATGGCTCTCCTGCTATACATAGAAGTACCCCATTGACGTCAGCATGAGCAGGTTGAAACTAAAATTCAGCTTAATTCTGCTGCTCCTGCTTGGTTACAGGGAAACAACCATGTTCAGCAACAGTGGATATGTATAATTTATGTGTAACAGAGGTTTAAAAATTTAGTGTGGAGAAATATCTGAATCCTGTGCAAAATTTGCACCCTTTTATTATATGACTTTCTACAGATAAAGTCTGCATGTGTAACATTCTGATGTATTTCTTTGTTGTAGTAAAGTTAACACATTTTGCCATTTGTTTCGCTAAGTGTGCTTCTTCTATTAAGTGGAATTTTGTAATGAAATTACAATCCATGATTAACTGCAGGTTCGGCTCCCAAGCAGTTGGTGCGCACTTTATTCACAAATCAGATCTCTGAGACTAGTGAGAAGAGGTATAGTATCTTTTTATTCTTCAATATATTATGGAGTGACAGTATCTCCTCCTTAGGTGAAGTTGCAACAAAGTTTCCATTATAAGACCAATTTTTTTGTCCTTCTTTTCCACTGCCAACCTAAACTTTCATTTTAAAAATCAGTATCTCATCCTTTCTGTAAGAAACCAAACTCTATGTAATGCAGTTTACGAAAGAAGGTTGTCAGTGGAAAAAGGACTAACTTTTCGCTTTGGTGAAAAAATTATCAGACAAGCTGACTGCAATGTGAGTCACCTTTTTTGGAAAAGTGGTAATTAGCAGAGCTAAAATATACTTACATTTTGCTTTGCATTTTGCCAAATCCAAACCTGAGACTGGAAAGTAGATGACTAAAATTAAGTTTTAGATTCACTTATTCAGAGGAGGATGAGGAGGAAGATTGCTCTAATTTTTCAGTTATTAAAAAAACTTCTAATAGTCAGTACACATTTTTTGATGGAAATGTGATTTTTTTCTTTCCTACTCCTCCCTCTCCCTCCAGCTGAGCTTTGTGACCCAAAATATTTTAAATCTAGCTGCACAAAAAGGCCTTGAGACAATCAGAAACTCAGGCTGCCTTATCCGTAACAACTTTTTTCTTTTGCAAGTACACAACCTAAAATGCTTTGTTTTCAATGTGTTATTTGTCTAATCAGGACAGTGTATGACAGAGTGGCCAGAATTTGGAAAGCCACTATAGAACTAAAAATAATCAGTCCTTATGAAAAGCTTCATATGGGAATGTACAGAGATGCTCAACAGATCAAAATAATGGACACTATTATTCCATATCCTAACTAGTGATCTTAGTGTCATTAGACATAGAAGTATCATGTTCACAATGGAGACATGAAACCATTTATAAAGCAATGCTCTTTAGTTCACATTTACAGTCTTTACCTACAAGCTGGACAAGTACAGAGGTTGTTCAAAATTAACCCAGAGGTTGTGGACTTCTTAACCTTTAGAAAATGTTCTTGATCCAAAAATACCACCTCCATCAAAGAAGCCATAAAAAGAGCAAAGAAAGGAGGACAGATAAAAGGGCAGATATGTTAGTTTACATATGTTAACTGAATACTTCTATATGTTTGAGTTTCTTGCAAGTTTAATCTTAATACTAAACATTTTTTTGTTTTACTTTACCATTCCAGTTCGTTCTTCAGACAGTTTTATAAGGCTTGTTGCTCTTAGTTGCTGATGTGTAGTTTTATTTTCAACTTCACCTAAGCAAAATTTTCTGTCTGGAAATAGAGGATGTTCATATTTTTGCAAGTTTGAAAAAAAGACTTGTTGGCTAGTACTGTAGTTTTGTGCTCTCTTTATTTGAGTTACTATTGTTTTAATAAGTGTTTTCTTAACTCATATCACAGATACTGCTCCTATACATCTATTTGAGACACTATTGACACACACATCATTTCACACACATGGTGGTATAATTTCACTGTAGGTCCAGGAAGAAAAAATGTGTAGTAGGAAAGATCACTTTTTAAACAAATATTTCCAGTAATTAACATTAATAATTAACAAAAGAAATGGCTAATCAAATGAAAGGGACATGAATTCATGTCTTAAGTGTGGCATGATATCACCTCTTTGGAAAAAACTTACATTGAAAGTTTTGCTCTGCATGTAAAAGTTTATAATTCATCTACTGTTACAGACCATGCATGACAACTGTTAGCAAGCATCTTATTAACAGGAATTATGTTGCTCTGTCTGATCTTCACTTTGCTAAAAAGTTAGGATTAGTAACTGCAAAACAGAGGTGCTTGCTTTTTTTAAGAGAGTTGAATGACCTCCAGGAGTTTCTCATCCTAAATCCTCCAGCTGTCGTCTTTTGGAAAAAGATGCCTAGGGCTTTGTGGGGAAGAGCTGGTGGTAACAATTCTTTCTCTACTTCCTTCAAATAACACAGCTAACAGGAATGTGGGAACAGAAAGAACTTTTAACTGTCTCTGATCTGCCTCTGAGGTAGGCAGTGTCAGCTTGGCATCTCTTCTTCATGCTGTGGAAAAATCCCCTTAAAAACACTTACTGAGAGAAGTAATGTAGACAGGATGTGTCTACATAGCTTGTCCACAGGCCCTTTTTAGAGATGTGGGGGAAGGAATTTTCTTCCTGAAAGAACTGGAATGGTGTGGTCTGGACAGATACAGTTCTGCTTCTCTCCTGGTGATATTGGGCCGTTACTAACCCTGACCATAATTTGTGTGCAAAGTGAAAGTAAGCGGTATGATTGGTATAACTGTCTTTTAACTAATATTCTGATTCATACACCTCAGACTCCTGTGTATACCAGACGTACAGTAACATAATATAAAAAATCATTTTGCTAACTTACCAGAGGTCAATGAAAATACTGAGCAACTGAAACTCAAACAAGAAAATCATAATCTTAAAGTCTAGTAAAATTTGAATTGCAGATGAAATAATCCACAGTGTCCATACTGAGTTGCATGGGTATGTGATAAATCCATTGCCCAGTTGTTGATGATTATTTCTTCCCACTACCTATATAGTTTATCATTATGATAATCACAAGTGGTGCATGTTATATTCATCCTCTTGGCTACAGTTCTGAACATTTCAGAATTGCAAACTAAAACGTGTATGCTTTTGGTCATGTTTTGGAATTTAAATTTATTTAAAATAGATTTACACTTAGATGCATTTTTGAAAATAACTATTCAGAAGGGCCTTATTAAATTGTATAAACTGAGGAGGATCAGGCAGCCTCTTCTGACACGAAATATGTTTGTGTTTAAAGGGTCCCTTTGCCAAACCATTCATTAGCATCAAGGTGCAGTAGCTTCCTGTCTTCAGAGCAGCATATTCAAAAACTAAGAGAAGCAGGAAAAGATGGTGATAAACAGCTGATCATAGTAAGTACTTTCCTTTTTAATGTTGCTGTGTATTTTTCAAACTTGTATGTGAGTCATAAGCCTGCATCTTGAAATTTTAACATATCTCCCAGTAAATATTTTTGACTGAGCTATCTCACCTCTTAAATATTATGAACTTCGTCTTAAATGTAGATACCCTTACGTAATGTTGTTTCTATAGCTTTGCTATCACTGACTATTTTACATTTTTATTGAATTGTTGGCATTAAAAAGTGGTGGTGGACTGATTAATCTAGAATCCATGTTACTTAAACTGAGTCTTTCAAAAATTCTAGTTTTTTTTTTTTTTTTTACAATAGGCTGTATTTGCTCTCTCAGATTCAAAGAGGAGCTTTATTTATAAAGGAGACTGAGAAAAGAATGCTAAAGAAGAGAAATTTGCCTTTGTATGAGCAAATCCTCAGTTTATGCAAATTATAGAATCTCACTAGTGGGGCAAGTGTATCTGGCAGATTTTTCTATGTGAGATTACATATGAATGCATTACACTTATGTAATAATATATATGGATATTTTTTCCAAGGCACTGACTAAAACCAAGGACAGAGAAGGAACTTTTCCACAGATCATTTAGGAGCTCCATCGATAACTGATAGAGTGAGGGGCACAAAGGACATAATTAAAATAATTTCTTAAACTAACATGAGTAGCTATTTCTACTAAAGAAAAAGTAGAGCAAAAACTATTCAACCATAGAATTTCAAAATAGCAAGTGGGGCAAAAGCGCACACATTGTCATATTTTGAAGGCTACACAACACTGCAGCAGAACCAATTAAAAAGTGAACCAGTTAAAACAGACATTATCACTATCCACACTTTAATATTACAAAATAATTACTAAAAGTAGATCGATAGACATGACAGTTCTTAATGAGACGAAAACACATTCTAAGGATACAAGCCTGAAGTCTGACTCTTACCTGCATCATGAAGTTTGCCTCTTTGGGTGGGATTACAAGATGACCGATTTTTTTTATTCATTGCCACTTATGTTCAGAAACATCAGGGTATTAAACTGTTCGGGGATGTGATATCTAATACTTACTTGCGATAGTCTCAAGTATTACCTGTTTAGGTGTTATTAAGCAAAGTAATTACTCACGTACCTAATTTTAAGCATACAAAGAGTCCCCTTTACTTCATCAGGGTTGAATGCTGGCCTTAAAACCCAATTTCTGGTGGTACAGTAATAGAATTTGATCTGTCTTCGATGCTTTTTTCCCCTGACAAAGAACCTGTAACCTTTTTCAATCCATTAAAGGAAACAATAAATAGCTATGATCTTCACTACTCATAAACCAGCACTTTTGTTACCTTGCTTGCTTTTTTCTCATAGTTTTCAGGTTTTTTAAAAAGGGGGGTTATGACTTTTATTGTTCAGTGCCACAACAAAAAAAAAAGTCCTAATTATGTAGTATCTAGCTTAAATATAGTCGTTTTAGAGGGGAAAAAAGGATTGGGGGGGTCTTCATCAAAACATGTGGGAAAACAAGGTTATATCTGGGACTAGTTCACTGTGTATTTCTGCCAAAGTTTACAAGTCAAGAGTGACTTATAACAAAGTAACAGTTGTATAAAATATTAAGATTGTTTTGCTTTTACATCTCTTAATATTAGTATTTTAACTGAATCCCTGTTTGTCAATGAAGGCTATAGTTATTATGCCTATAGTTCATTTTAATCAAATAATAGTATATGTGACCATGATTTATACATTTGTCTCCTATCTTTGCAAAAACTGACTGAAGCCTTCTATCTAGGTGCACAGAAAAGTCTTCCAAGTTATCCTTTTTGTAAAATGTTAAACTAAAGCTAGATAAATGCATACATATAATTGAGATATGATAGTTTGATGTGTGGATTTAAAATAGTTTGTACTTGCAGAAAAGTATAGAAAAACACCTAACTCTTAAAATGCTAAACATAGCATTGCACATAGAGGTGGTTGAAAGAATGGAAATTAAATTAAATTTTAAAAAAATTCCTGTTTTTTGAAGTTCCTGATTGGCAATTTTTTTTTACTAACTCTATTTCCAGACATTTAGTCTTTAAGCCATGTCTTTAGATATATGTAGTTGTTTAAAAGAAATTCTTCATTCTAAGAACAGTTTTTTTACAAAGATGCCGAGGTACTACTATGGCAAGGACCATTTTGAGAACCAAGACAGAGAAAAAATTTTGAATTTCTGAGTATAGGGGTTTCTTAATCATCTTGGATATCTATTTACCCTCATCTCTCCACCCTGTCTCTTCTAGTTTACCAAAAAAAAACCCTCATCTTTCAAAGGTGTTCTCTGGAGTAAGATGTTAGGATCCTAAGCCCAACATTAATTAACACCTCTTTGCTGTAAATGTGACCATGTTAATATTTTGGTTTTACATTGTACATTTTATGACACTTTATTTCATTCTAACTGTTTGTACAGTGCCAGAGTCCTTGGGACTGAGGTATGGTATTAATCTTGTCAAATATTTTTATAAATTCTATCATTCTGTTCAGTATTTGGAGGGAATGTTATGGATGAAATAATTCCTTCCCGCCTCCCCCCCATGTGGTTTTATCTATTTAGCAAGAATTTAGTCCGTAAGATGTTGCTATATTATCTCTTTTGTATAGTGTGTGTGTATATATAGTGAATTGGTTTATATTTTTTATTGCCTATGAGTATAAAATCAATAGCAAGCTCAATTTGTCTGCGAAAGGTATCCTCCTTGTATTAAAAATTGTCTTGCTATTTTTGCTTCTAAATGACAACGATTGTGTTCTCTCCTTTCTCTCAGTATAAAAATCTTCTATAACTTGAAGTTGTTCTAATACTCAATACTTGAAAGGCTTTTCAATTCTTTATTTTTTATGATGCATGTCACTAATCCCTGAATATCTCTAAACGTTAATTTATCCTCACATCACAACTATTACTCTCATTCTATTGATGTGTAGAGCTGAAGTACTGGAAGATTAAATGTCTTGCCCAGAGTCAAACAGGAAGTCTGACAAAACCTATATTTTCTGAGTGCCTTAACAAAATCATCTTTCCTTTTTTATTAAGGTTACAAAACAAATTTAAAAGAGTATTGAAAACCTTCGTGTGCATGCACACTCAGGAGTATATTCTGCTGGCTAAATCTTTTTATGTTCAAAGCCACTTACAAACATTAAATCCTTGTAGCAACTTTGATAGTATCATCTCTGTTCTACAGACCATGTAAAGTGAGGTAGCAAGTTTCAGTGACTTGTCCAAGGTTGTAGTCTATCAAAAATTGGGGTAGAATTTAAGTCCCTGATTATTGTTGTGTTCAGACCAATATAACAATCCAATCTGAGAATTTATTAACTATGATATAGAAAGTCAGACCTTAAATAACTTTTAAAATCTTATACATTCAGTGGACATGTTGCCAGTTAAATGAGCCCTCATATTATGCAAAATTAAGTTTTTATAAAACTTAAGCTGAGTAGAAATATTGCTTCCCCCTTCCAAAGGAAAATATTTCAACAAATACACCCTTGGTGTGTCTGCATCCTAAATTTTTGACAAGGTTCAAAAAAGAACTAGGTAAGTTCATGGAGCCATTAGTCAAGATGGTCAGGGATGCAGTCTCATGTTCTTAGTGTCCCTAACCTCTGATTGCCAAAAGCTGGGAGTGGATGACAGGGAATGGATCACTCAATGATTGCCTGTTCTGTTCATTCTCTCTGAAGCACCTGGCATTGGCCACTGCCGAAAGACAACATACTGGGCTAGATGGACCATTGGTCTGACTCACTATGGCCATTCTTATGTTCTTAAATGCAAGTACATGAGAACCTGAAAATGAAATTGATGTCTAGTTTATTCTTCTTCCATGTTGAGAGGATTGCAAAATGTAAACAGCATAGGGAGTTCTTTTCATTCTTCAATTTTAATTAAAAAAAAGTTTTTGTAATGTAAGTAAAGAAATTTGCTTTTTAAGATTTTTATACTGACATCTCTTCAAGGAGATGGGATTAGCTATTTATTCTGAGTATCACTAATTTTAAAAAATATGCATTTTCATTTATAACCTGCACTCAGAATTCACGAAATAGCATTTCACAGCAAACAATAGTGTAATCAGTGATGTGCAGAATATAGAGGATGACAAGGTAATGAAAACTCTGATGATTCACCTTAATTTTAAAATGTTTCCTCACTTTTATGAGACACACAAGGTAGGTAAAGTAATATCTTTTAATGGATCAACTTCTGTTGGTGAAAGATACAAGCTGTCTAACTACACAGGGCGGTTCCTCAGGTCTGAGGAAAGAAATTGGAAATAATGCTACTAGACGCTAAAAATCATGAACTCAGCAGGGACACTGGTTTCTTGGCTCAACAATCTGAAACACACACCTGCCTGCTAACCCTTAATGGCTCACTTCAAACCCCTTTTGCGTAATGCTCTAACCCTGATTGCCCACTCCATTTCAGATGACCTCATACAACGTTACCCCTTATGCTTAACTATCTGTCCCAACTTGTATTTAGCTCAGGCCTGGTCTACACTACAAACTCAGGTCCTCAGAAGCCTCTATGTATGAACGTAGTTGTGCATATGTCTCTACTTTACATTGGTGGGAGACAAATTTAATCTCTTCTTTATGCCAACATGATATCGGCACTGGACCATGGCCGATGTGTTGAGGTCGACACAGCGCAAATGTAGACACTGCATTACATGTGTCAACCCTAACAGTCCTCCAGCAGCTGTCCCACAATGCCTGACATTGACAGCTCTGGTCACAGTTGTGAACTCCACAGTCCTGAGGTCATGGAAACCAGAAGGCTCACTGCTGCCTCCCTTAAACCCTGTGAATTTTTTTAATGCCTTTTCCTGATTGTCCAGCTTGGTGAGCACACTTAGCAGCTGTTGATTGTTGTGTACAACTGCCCAGCTGACCATGTCAGCTGCATGCTCCAGACATGTTCCGTTTTGAGTAGATAGGAGATATTACATCTCCTGGGCCCATGGGGAGAAGTGGCTGTACAAGCACAGGTACAGACGAGCCACAGAAACATGGACATCTATAAGCAGATTTCACAGGGGATTAAGGAGAAGAGGTACAACAGCAGTAGTGGATCAGCAGTAGTGCTGTGCGAAAGCAAAGGCACTGTGATAGGCATAGAAGGCCAGGGAAGCCAATAGTTGATCTGACGCTGAGCTGCAGACCTGCCACTTTTACAAAGAGCATACTTGATAGAGACCCCACCACTATCCTGCACATCACCATGGATATCTCTAAGGAGCCTGAGTCACAGGACCCTGGCAAGAACAGTGAGGACGAAGAGAAGGTGGAGAATGGAGGGAATATGCCACAAGCCAGGATCTGTTTGAGACTTCACCACAGCTGTCAGTTTTGGCAGTCAAGCATGTGCAAGCCTGATACAGGGGAAGGAACTTTAGGTAAGTGTAAATTTATTTTTCCATTACTGTTATGGTGCCCCTAGCTTTGCAGGACACAGGTATTGACCTTTCATTAATTTACTCATACAGGAAGAGGTATTGGTACAACAAAGAAAGTTAGAGTTACCTGCTTTTCATTCCCGTGTACAGCAGTTTGTTTATCTACACAGAGATGTCCCTTGAATCTTCTTGAGAGATCTCAATGAAACTTTCATGGAGGTGCTCAGTAATCCTTTCCCAAAGGTTTTTAGGGATGGCAGCCTTATTTCTTCTTCCATGGTAAAATAGTTTCCCACACCTGTGGGCAATAACTTTGGCAATTACCACTGCAGTAAACGGGTTAGCAGCATACGGGCCCAGGTGGCTTCGGGTCACCAGCAGCAGCTGTGCTCTCTGTGCCTTTGGTACCCTCAGGAGTGAGATATCTGCTAAAGTCACCACTGCCTGTGGAAGAAGATGCCAGTCTTCAGCACCATTTACTTATGCTCATATTTTCATGCAACCATGCAATCCCCTCCTCGTTTCCCTCATGCTTGGCAGGCCAGATTCCCCATGACTAGAGCAGTGAGTGGCACTGTACACTCTTAAGCATTCTCAAGCAGAAGTGTCAATAAGCATGTCTTGCTTAAAAATTTAAGGGAGCAAAGAAAGGGAGTTCTGAATCTTAACTTTCACTTTCTACTGTGACTATACTGATGTTTTGGTTTGTCTGTAGCTACTGCCATTGCAGCCTTAAGGGGTTCCCTTTCCACACCTGCATAATGCTTGAGCCAGATAAGAAGGAGAAAGAGGAGGACTTGAGATATGTTCAGCAAGAACTTGCAAGCCAGTGCTGTATCAGACCATGAACGGGGGGCCTGGAGATTGAGGATTGTAGAGAAGGAAAGAGCTGATGAGACAGGCCAAGATGTAATGGGGCTTTTTAGGCAGCAGACACAGATGTTGCAGGCCCTCTTGTGGCTCTGTAGGTTCAACAATCCTGGGGTTGCCTCCCTTTGCAGGCTGTGGAGAACTGTGGTATAGCAGCTCCTTACACACCATCTCAACATTCCATGTGGCATCAGGGAGCAGATCCTGAATTCTACCACTCCTCACTGGGCTTCATTAAGAACAACCACAGCTTGACATATACTAACCTGTGAGAGCTACAGTTGTCTGTATAGCTAAAATGGACATGAGTTTTAAGCTCTGTTCCATAAATTTATTATGGTTTAAATGTACTTGCTTTTAACTTTCACAGAATTTTTGGAAGTGTTTTTGTTACTCAAACGTTGGGAAAATAATTCATCTTCATTAGTTCCCAGCATATGTTGCAGAATGACGTGATACTAAAAGTACCCACTTGTAATTGTATGCTTTGACACAACTCCGAGGATCAGTGACAAACAGGGTAATAATTTTAATGTACAGCAAGCACCACAAAATTAGTAGGTACATTAGTAGGTCAGTTTTACATTCATAGATGTGCATCAAGCACCACGCAATTCCTAACAAGCCACTGACCTTCAGGACCAGGTAGAGCACAGTACACCACAACGTGTTACCTTGGCTCCCTGTTAAAGTGCTTTTCCAGAGATTGCGTGAGCTGTATGTTAAGCTCTTCTGATAGCCCTTGTGTCTGACTCTTCAAACTCAGTCAAAAGCCCATAATACCCCCACCCTGGCGGCAACTTTTCCCCCTTCACAGATATTATGCAAGACATAGCAGGCGGCTATAACCATTGGGATATTTTTCTCACTGAGATCCAATCTTATGAGTAAACAGTGCCAGTGCTCCTTCAATCTACCAAAAGCACATTCAACTGTCATTCTGCACCTGCTAAGCCGGTAGTTATATCTTTCCTTGGTGGTGTTGAGGTGGCCAGAGTATATCTTCATAAGCCAGAGGAGCTGGATCCCTCAGGATCACCACTGGCATTTCAGCATTGCCAATGGTAGTCTGCCGGTTGAGGAAGTCCCTGCTTGTAGCTTTCTGAACTGTCCTGAGCTTTGAAGGATGAGAGCATCATGCACTTTCCCCAGCCAGCCAACACTGATGTCAGTGACATTTCCCCAGAAATCCACCAGTGCTTGCGTGACCATAGAAAAATATGTCTGGTGCCAAAATAGGGAAATACATGCCATCTGTTGCTCCACTGCAGTTCAGGAACCCCATTTCTGTAGATCCATGCACCATGTCCTGCATGTTGTAGAGAATTAAAATTCTGCACAGCAGGAGATGATTGATTGCCCTGCACACATGCATGACACTGGCCCCACTGTGGATTTTTGAACTCCAAATTGATTTCCCACTGACTGGCAGCAATCCAGGGTTTCCAGTTTCCACTGTGTGATCACCTCTCACTTCTCAACTGTCAGTGTAGCTCTCCTGGTGCCTCTATACTGGAGGGCTAGTGTGAGGTTGGCATGCAGATTCAGGAAAGTGATCTTTTGCATTCAAAAATTCTTCAGCTGCTATACTCATCCGAAGCCTGGATCATGATGTTATCCCACCTGTCAGCATTTGTTTCTCAGTCCCAGAAGCAGCACTCCACCATTTGCTGTTCTGTGAATGCCACCAGCAGTCTTGAATTAGTTCTTGCTGTTTCCCATACAGTCTGACCTCCACAAAATCAACATGTTCTCTGTTGCTCTTGCAGCTCTTCATATAACGGAGGATCATACGTCCAGAGCTTGCAATGCTCATGGCAGTAGTGCAGCACTGTGCAGCCTTCTGTCAGAAATGGCAGACAGCAACAAGTGGCACATGGATTCATGGGATTTTCAAAGTAAACATGAAAATTATGGGATAGGGATGGCGTTATGGGGTAGAAAAAGTTGCATGCGGGGAATGTGACCCTGCAGTCTGTCATCCCTATGTGACTTGTTTCTGCCCCAACATGCATTGCTAAAACTTCCTAAAATCAGTGCACTGGATGGTGGCAAGTAGCATACTGAGGTACTTACCCTTGTTGCATTACACTATGCATCAAAACAAGCATTTCTGGTGACTATATGCAGCGCTGGTGCTGGGAGGCAAATGTGCATGCGTGCAAGTGATATACCAACTGCAGCAGCTTTATGCCAATGTAAATTGCAGTGGCAAAAGTTGGTAGTGTAGACATGCCCCCAGACACTCTTTCCCCAGATCTGATGAGGACCTCTGTGTAATTCGATAGCTTGGGCCTTCCACCAAGAGAAGTTGGCCCAATAAAAGATATTACCTATCTTTTCTCGCTCATATGCTGGGACCACCACAACAATCCTCACTTCTAGTTATTGGTGTGACATAATCCCACTTTGACAAATTCATTGAATGAACTCTTGAAAACTTACTTTTGAAGGAGGTTAAAAAAGTATATTCTGTTTCCTATGGACAATGAAAAATGAGACATACATCATAGTATGGTTAAATGCAGAAGCCACAACTATCAAAACTATTAGAGCCAGTCCCAATGCTACTTAGCAGCACTGTTCCAATGTAGATTTTACCTGAGCACCAGTGTCAACGTGTTTATACAAACCTGAAGGTAGGTATGAGGGCAGTGTACTCTCTATATATTCTGATCTGCCCAGGAGCTCTAGCTAGAAGCCAGAATCCTAACCCATTCCCATGCTCCATGCAGGAGGTAGCAGAGATGAGATGAGGGGAGCCACATGCTGTGTAAAACACAGAGGAGGCATACCCCTCACTATGCAATGTCCAGGTGCCCATGCCCTGGCAGTCACTGGGTTACAGGGACCTCACATGGGAGCTTTTATAACTCATCCACCACTCTGGAACCTTCCATAGTTGTGACATGTAATTTAAACCCCAAAACTGGACCTCTGGGATAGTAGATGGAAGATTCCCTTCTAGACGTCAAACAAAAGTTTGCCAGTTTTGCAATATGGGAAAATTGCTGTCAGCCTACCCCCAGCATTATGAGTTAAGCATACTGTATAAAGGTGCGGCTGGAACAGAGCCCAAAATGGCTACTTACCAGCAGAAACAGTCCCTCAACCTAGCCAGGTGAAACAATCAACCAGCAGCCAACCCATCATTATTTTTGCTGTACAATGGCAGTAGGAGCGTGTGGAACTGTCTCCAGTAGCTGGATGCCTTACGAGATAACTGGCTCTACAGCGCAAGGACAGAGAGTGGGGATAGGAGAAGAAGCTGCACCTTTCCCCCTCTTGTCCACATGCTGTGGGCCATGAAGAGAGAGAGACTATTCTAGTTGATACACATAAGCACTATCCCAGCTGCACCTGCTTGAGATCTCACTCTTTTATTCATTGCTCCTGAACCTATCGAAGATGTGCCTGGCTAGTGAGGTGAGCATTTGTTGGTTTTGCATCTTAAAAATGGACTGATCACTCTATTAATCACTTGCTGCTCGTAGCAGATCTAGGATAACGTTTGAATCTAAGCTATGCTGAGTAACCAGTTAAAACATTCTCTTGTATCATTAGTGCTATCATATAAATCATGGCCTACGGAAATGGGGCATTAGGAATAACGAGACATCTGTATTGTGGCTGCTAACAAGATTTTTTACTTGTGAAAGTTAAACTAATAAACATCATCTCATCTCATGCTTCAAGATGTAAGTGGGGTTACGAAGGACTTTGTTTTTCTCTTCTCTCTTTGTGCAAGATTACATAATTGGTAAGATGTATTATGGGGTGTTGAGGAGGGAATTGATTGCCTTCTTGGTAGCATTAGTTACCTGCCACTGGCAGAAAAAGGGTTTTAAGCGAGGTGGACCAATGGTATGGTTTGGTGGAGAAAATCTGACTGTCAATAACAGGCATAACTGCATAGATCAGGATAACTTTCAATTACTGAAAAATGTCTTTCATCCCATAAGTGTCAGCTGGTGCTGTTTACAGTAGCAAAGTATTCTAGTTTATACACTAGAGTATCTTTTATGTTGTTTAGTTTTCAATTACACTTCCATATAATCTTCCATTTAACTGTTTGGTAACATAGGCACTTCATGAAAGAGATGAAAGGCTTTGACTTCCAAAAAATTTGAGTTTAATTGATGAGAGTGAGGACACGATCCATAATGAAGTTGATAAAAAAACAATGGGCTTGCAACTGTCAAGTATAAAACTGAAGAAAACAGGATTGCGCAATTTTAATTACTGGCTCTTAAATTACATTATAAACTTGATGGAGCATTAAGGTTTATAATCCTATTGATTACAGAATCAATCTTTGACAAATAGGAAAAGATCAGTACTGTAAACACTATCCATGCAGCATACTGTTCAAACTTCACTTAGCACCTTTTTTATTTTACATGTTTATTGCTACAGTTTGTAATAATGACCATTTAGGTCAGCATTTCATAATAGGAAATGACCCCATATTTTTACTTACATTTTTAAATTATCCTAGAAAGTAAATAAATTCTCAAGAAAAAGATTACATTAAAAAAAAGTCCTAACTTTTATCTTCTGACTGAAGCAATAATCATTTATGAAGATTGGAGTCATGTTTTTTCAATGGTTTTGCTAAATTCCACAGAATAAAGTTCTTGATTTAAAATCTACACAGCTCCTTTTTGAGAGGGGCACGTCTTGATAGGCAGAGAAACCTGCCCACCAATTTCCTCCCAGAAGCATCTGCCTCTGCAGGGAATACATATGGCAACTCAGGATCTCCCATTCTTTTTCTTCTTTCTGAAGAACTCAAGAAGAAATATTTTCTTCTCTGGACCTTCTTCCTGCTTTTCTCCATTATTTTTCTTCTTCCAGCCTGCCAGTTTTCTGGCTCTTTTTGCTCACTGAGCAAAGTGTTGCTCCATCTTCCTGGAGCGGTTGCAGCAAGGGTAATCGAGAGGGGAAGTGCCTCACCCTGTGCCTAAGACAAGGGACCCCTACCACCACCAAATGCCTTTTTTGCCTGTGGAACTTCTTAACTCACATATACGGAGGATCCAGCAGAGGTACACCTTTTCAAAGAAGAGAAATTGGTAAGATTTTTTTTATATGTCCAATATCAAGAAAGAATTATTAAAGCCCTTCTAGAAATGAAGACAACCTTGATGTAATGTGATGCCTGGTTGTCTTGAAGTTACAAATAGACTGAGAGAGTGGGTCTGAGGTATAAACTTCTCACAGTCTTCCTAATGGGTTGGCCAGACTTAAGGTGTTTATCCTCTTTTCACTTCTGTGCAAATTTTTATCAAAGTCAGTGTGGGCTTGCTGGTGCCTAGAAGAACAAGTTTTAGATCAGGTAACCCAATTTCTGCTCCCTCTGCTGCGGCTCTGTCTTGAATCATGTTGCTCTATCCGATTGCTGAGAACTAACCTTTGTGCCCCTTGTTACTGCTTCTTTTCCAAGTCTTAAGAGCGCTCATGCTTCACTTCCCCCACAGAGGCTTTTCAAGAAGATTAAAGGGACACTGTCAATTTAAAAAATGAACTAAAGGGGATACTGTCAAGTCAAAAAAAAAAAAAAAAAAGTAAACTAATTTCAGAAACTTTTGTTCTGAATTTTTTCTAAAAATTCCATTTCAAAAAGGTTTCAGAAGGTTTTCTTCTTTTCTGCTGATATCTAAGGGCGTATTTCAGCGAGGGAAACTGGGCAAGCTTCAGAGTAATAAAACAATGTTTATGCACACTCGATCTCTCTCTTCTCTGAGGACATGCCTCCTTGTCTGTTGTTTCAGCAACAACATTGGTTGGCAGTATACTTCAACTCCCGAATGCCTTCCTGTAACCTATTGAGAAGTCCCAGGATGGTCCTCATATTGCTTGCAAAGCCTATGCTCAGATCTGGGGACAAAAAAGGATAGGTTTATTCTGTGGTTCAAAGTTTCAGGCACTCCTCAACTGTGTGTAGGAGTTGACTGATGGATGTTCACCAACCAGCTCTGTGAATCTATCCCAGGGAAAGGAGACACCATCCTGTTCCCAGACCAGAAACTGCAGCAACTCTTTGGCTGTTACTAGCAAACTCCCTGTTGTAGGGAAGAGTGGGTATGTGAGCTCCCTTCACAGCACTGCATTAGACTGATGTCATGCTGGTGGATGAGAATAGGAAGTACTGCTGAGAAACAGATGTGAAAGAGCTATGTGCAAGGTACTCTCAAGTGTGTAAATAAACTGAAAACAATTTTTTCCCATGTCACTTTCAGTACTAGTAATAAGTTTTTCTCCCCTGCTGTTGTGTGAGATCCATACAAACAAGGAAAACTATAGATAGGAAATGGACTGTGCATGAGGGGCTGTTGAATGCTTAAAAAAAAAAAAAGGAAAATGTTTTGCTCTATTCATTCGGCTGTAGTAATGTTAGGTGCTAAGGTGTAATAGGGTAAAATAATTGGACAGATTCGTCTCTAAAATACTAATACATTTAATTCCTTCTACTGTGTTGCTCCTGATTTTAGCCTGTACATCCTACTTCTGCACTGCAAAATCTGCACTGTCTCACACAGCAATTTTTTTTTTCCTGAAGCATGGTGTATGGCAGTGTATGCATTGGGAGCAGTGCTTCAGTTATGTTGGCAGGCTAATATCTGTATGGGCTGCATAACGTTATAGAATATATTTATTTTAAAAAACAAACAAAAACCTTTGCCACACTATGCAGCGTTAAAGAAGGCTTTCTAATAGTTATTGCATTCCTCTAGTATTCATATACTAATAGGTTTTAAAAATACTTAAAATCTACATATGTATGCCCATTCACACACTTGAATACATATAAAATAGTAACATCAATGAAATCCTAAAAAATGGTCTGCCAGATACCAGCAATATCCTAGAATATCAGTCCTAGTGTAAAATATAATGGGGCTGTATTATGTCCCTAGAGATAATCTGCTCATAGAGACTATGATAGAAAACCATATGAGCTGCATCAAGCAGGATAGGATGAATCAAGGATAGTGCAACTTTGAGGATTTTTTTCCCATTAACGTTTTAGTAACTCCCTTATGTAGTTAGTTTTGTTAGTGTACCACCATTCACTTTGAATACATTTTAACTTCCCATTTAACTTCATTTGAATAGGATTTTTTGTATCACAAGGCTTGTTACACTATTGTTTATACATTAAATTTTAAGAATTGCTTTATATTTAGCTGACTTTCAAATGTACATGTCTTATCTTTTTGAAGTGTACTCCAAGCATCAAAGCAGACTTCCCCCTCACCTATCATACTCTGAGCATCGGGGACATGTTCTCCATCCTCGAGATAACAAAAATTAGGTTCGGTTCAAGTGGGGTCGTAAGGTAATCACATGCATCCTTCCTCCTGAACTGCCTTTTTTTTTTCCTTCTTTGTGTATAAATACTTGAAATTCAGCATACTCCAATGGCCAAAAGGGCATTTTCTTCTGAACTATGGCTTTTTAAAGGAGGCCTGGAGAGAGGGACAAAAAATGCATTGATCTCAACTTTCACACCCATGGAAAACTGAGTCTCTCCCTCACATTCCAGGCCAAAGCAAACACATGGAGCAACGTTTGTTTCCTTTTTTTTCCTTTGAAGAATTTGTAATCTTCCCTTTCCCTCTATTACATGCCATAGGAATGTAGAGCAGCCATGCTGAGGATAAACCAATGTATCTTCAGGTCCAGTTTCGTGCTTCCAACAATTGTCCATGCATACACCTTCAGAGAAAGGCTTATCTTATTATGCATCTCACTAGCAGAGTGACATTTCTTGTCATGTTTTCTCCTTCCCTTTTCCTATTGTCTTTCTCCAGTACTCTTGTATGTATTGTAAGCTACACAGTGAAACTTGTGAAAAATCACTAGAATTAATAGAACATGATTATAGTGGGTAACTTATGGGGTATACTAAAGTTTCTTTTCCTTGGAAAAGAAACTATTCCTAAAGATCAGACTTCACTAGTAGATTTGCTTGAGGTTATAACAGTTACTGTGATAGTTCAGTCTTCAATGTCAATATAACTGTCTTCAGACCAGTTAAACCAAATATTTTTCAGAGTTGAAAGAGAGGGTGGGAAATAGGCTGAAAAAATCCAGTCAGACTGCAAAAACACCTTTCCTGTGATATAATGTAAAAAGTCCATAAACCTATCTCTTCGTTTTTAAAATGAAATTAAGTTTAAACAGTAAATATTCATGCGATATTATATTTTGAGATTAACACACACACACACCACTAAAATTTTCCCTAGAAAGAAAACCTGGGTCCTCCTTTGCTTATATAGTGTTTTTGTTTACTGTATACTATGCTAATTGGATTCCATATCATGTATGTAATGTCCATCCAGCTTAACTTCATTTTTAATTGTGTGTTATAATCCATTATCCTTTTCATATACACCTTAAATAAGGTTCAAACACAGGTTTGATTTTTTTTTTAAAACCAGAACTTGTGTATTTTTTTTTTTTAGCCAAAGATGGTTTCCAACCTTACCAATATATACATCTGTTTTTTGGAACAATCGTCATCCAAATGAATTACTTAGTTCAAATCAACAAAGGCCCTATACTTGAGATTTTATTCCCTTTAGGCATTAATTATGTTGATTTCTAGTTCTTTGTACTTTTCATAATGAATGCACTTGTGTTTATCAGTAAATTGCAAAATAAGTACTGAATTGTCTGTGGTCTAAGTGATTTTTGTAATAATTACAAAATAGTGATATCATTAAATGGCAGAACAAAATTACTGAGTGTTCCTTTTTATATGGGACTGTTTTCCTGTATTAAGGGAAAATGCAAGCTACAAGACAATATAAAGCATGATAAAGTGAAGAATCTTCAAATTTCTGGGCAAGGGATATATTCTTAACTGATGCATATGATTTGTATGTATGAAATACAACTTATACCCCTAAAACTTTAAGAGAAGAGGAAAGGAAGGTAAATGAAAAACACAGTGCCAGACAGTTTAATTTGACATAACTTATTTTATTACCATAGAAATCTGAAAAACAATAACAGGACTTAGCATGTGTACTATTGTTGCTCTAATACTTTCTTCCATAATTGTTAGGTTATTTGTTTATGGTGGTGCCTACCATATGCTAGATGCTTTCCAGGCACTCAAGACAGTATGGTCCATGCTCAAAAAGCTCACTATCTAAGGACAGACAGGAGTTAACAACAGATAGATGTAATATTTTTTTCATACAAGAAAACTAAATTCACTGTAGGTAGCAAAGTAGGTAAAGAGGTTATTTCTTTTATAAAAAAAATAAAACAGGTGAGCAGTCCGTGTTTCTTCATGTGGCTCTGCTAGTATATCTTAATCTCTACTGTGAAGAACTACCAGTAATACTCGGGGTGGGGGAGAGGTTGTCTTAACATGCCTTTAGTCCTATGGCCTCTGCTGTAACTGCAGCTTGTGGGCTGGCCTTTGAAGGATAGACTTCTGGTCGTCATATATTTAGTATACTACTTTTTTTCCTCCTTCCCAATTCCCTTTTAGCCTCAGTGCAGAATCTATATGTGCTTTTGTTTATGAATTGCATATCTAGCTATGAAAAATTTCCGTTGTGTTAACTCTATATTGAGCAATATGTATATTTTTTTTAAATAGGATGCAGGACAGAAAAGATTTGGAGCTATTTCCTGTAATATTTGTGGAATGCTTTACACCGCATCAAATCCAGAGGATGAAACTCAACATCTGCTCTTCCACAACCAATTCATAAGTGCTGTAAAATATGTGGTAAGAGAACTTCATGTCTTTTTACATTTATAAGCTTTAAAAGTTTTTAAAGCTTTATATTTTCCCTGCTGTACAACAAACACAAATCAGATTACTTTTAATAAACTCTTAAAATGTTACAGTAGATGATAAATTCATCTGTGGTAAACATTCTTTTTGTTAAGGGATCCTAGCACATGGTAATAAGTCACCTATAAACATTGGTTATCATGATAACAAAGTTCCCATTCAGTTTTATCCCTTCCTTGTTATATTTCCACATCATTTTGTAGGAAAATGAAAAGTAATTTATCGTTTAATTTAAGACGTATTTTAAAATTGTTGTTAAATTTAGCTTTTGATATAATTAGTATTGCCACAACATTTGGCATAAGAACTAGTTGGGGAGCTCATTGTCTTCTCTAGAATGCCATCCAGATTACTTTTAATTCACTTTTCTTTATATTGGCTATGTTGGAATAATATCAGTGATTCAGAGTTTGCATGCATTGGAACTTTGAGCATAGCATTACAATGTATTAAAACTTTGGAGAATAGACAGTAGTATATGCTTGGTTTTTTTTTTTTTTTACAGTATAAAATTTAAAATTATAACTCTACATTCCATACTCTACTTACACATAATAGGTATGGTTGAGTCAACTCAAGTTTAAAACCATCTTAAGAGTGTTGTACAATTTCAAATAAGTATATTGTAAAATTAACTACTTTGTACTAGCTAATATTACAATATTTATAGGAAAACTTGTCCATGTGTCTGAAATCCAGAACAGAATCCATAAAGTATTTTTTAATCACTCATGTTACCTTTAGTACTCTACACGCAAGTAGATAAGACCTCCAGGATAATTGAACTGAGACCGCCAATTCATTTCATATAGGTACCAAACAGCAAATAGACTACTATTAGATTCTGAGCTGAGTTTGAACCAGTAGTCTATAAAAGAGCCATATATCATTATTAATACTCTGAAACCATCCAGTCACTTTAAACAATTTATTGCCAGATGTTGACGGCTTGTTTCATTCTTTTCTTAGTTGGCTAACCCTAACCCAAAATACCCCAGAAGATCTTCTCTGAATAGTGTTAGACAAATTGAAGGAGGTGGATAACTAGACTGTGCTAGACTAGCAATGTAATACCTGTTTTCCTGCTTGTTCTAATTTGTCCACAGTAAATCACTCCAGTTAATCATCTGAAAGAATTTTCAGGTCTCAGATGTTCTCCAGGATTCTTTGTCTTGACTGGTGTAATAGAATAGATACTGTAGCAAACAGCACAAAGGCTTCTGAGGCACATCTGGAGGTGTGAATTGCTTTGATTGTCTTGATGGAAGAACATTTTTACGGACAAATGAAAACAGTTGTGGGAATGTAACTGGTATAAGAAGAGGAAAGACTAAATTAAATCCTTTGAACAGAAGTTGGTAGATGAATCCTGTAGCCATTCATAGCCACTAGAATTTCGGTGATGTATAGCTTCAGGTGGTATTGGGGGATTGAATAGGGATTTCTGAGGAAGTGAACAAATACTTTGAAAATGACTGGAGTTGGAATAGTTAATATTCCCTCCATTCCTTTCCATCACAGATATGACTAGAATAAGACTTGAGTGAAAGGGAAAAGAAACTGTCTTAAGAACAATCTGGAATAACAATGAAAAAGTTCAAATGCTAGAGAGAGTTTAAAAAAAAAGCAAATAACTAGACTTTTTAAATATGCTGCAGACAAAGTGCTTAGAAAGGTGGCTGATGGCTGAGAAAATGGAAAGCTTTACAGAAATTGGACCCAAGCGTGCTATTCTTATCTTCACTTCTGAGAGCAACATCTTATGTCTGAAATTTGAGACTTTGGTTGTGTCTCCTCAAGTCACTTCTAACGATGCATGTAGAATAGCAAATACTATGGCAACTGGGATGATAATTTTATGTAATACATTAATATAAAATATAGTTGAAAACATGGGAAATAATATTGTGACTGTCTTTGAAATTTCCCCATTTAGTTTTAGTTGAAAAATACTGAACCAAATCAGTTGTTGGTCAAACAACTGGAAGTAATTGAATCTAGACCTGAAGGAGTACATGCATTTCATTCTGGTTGTTATAACCCACACTTGCATATTACTGGCCATTCTATTTCTCCTCTTCTGGTTCTTCATGTGGGCTTGGTGTTCTGCGTGGATTCAGTATATTATGATGATGATCATTGTAGAAACACCTATGTAAAAGTGTCTTAAAAGGATTTTTTCAAAATTGACCTTTTGCCTATTTTATGCTGCTTTGATGTCTAAAGAAATCCTGAAATGGTAGTTTTTAACATTCTAGAAATAGCTGAAAAGTCAACTTTGCATAGTCATCTTAGTTTTTCTAAAAGACTTATGGAGGGAGCGACGACTCAGTGTGTGTATTGTCAGCTGTTGCACATAAATGTAAATTGAGGGTATTGAAATATTACCGGACTTTCTCGAATAGTTAGTTAATCATTAAAATTAAATAGGGAGTAACAAAATCAATTTTAAACATTGACTTCTCCTCTTAACTGCTTATCTTTCACTGTCTTGAAACTTGTGATGTCATTTCATTAGTTCTCCAATCATTATTTTGCAGGTGATCTTTAAGCAGCATTATCATTGCTCCTGTTGGAGCCTGATTTTACCTGTAAGGGCGTTATTTCAAGACATCTCCCTCCATTCCTCCACTGCTCAGATTCTTCATCCTGTGATGCCTCATTGTGAGCCATAAGAAATTTGTCAGACTGATGATTGTTAAGGGGAAAAGTAAAGCTACGTTTCTTCTGTTCTTCCCGCATGTATCTGGGAAGATGATACTGAACATCTCTCTCAATAAGATCTCAAAGAGATAGGAAAGAAAAAATGTGCAAACTATCATTCTAGCACCTGCTGTCACCATGATATGTCCATGAAAGCAGATAGTCTCTGATTTTGGTTGCCTTTTTTTTTTTTTTTTTTTTAAAGGAAAAAGAAATTTCTTCCACATTCATTTGGCCAATCAGCAGATGCATTTCTTTAAGACATGAGAGAATAAATTTTAAGTCCCTTGCTTAGAAGCTATCATCAACTAAACTCTGAAATGTAATTCTTCTCCTAAAATTGCTTCCTGGCTGCTGCTCCTTTTAGTTTTCTTTGAAAGAAATATACTTTTCAGGACACAGTGTATAATTCCCAAGATGACTTTAGATCAGGCAGAACAGGCCACTGTTGAGCTACCACATGGACGCAGATGTTATCTTACTTTCCCATGTAGTGGTTGGCTTCTTTTTATGATTAAGGATCTTTATTTTATTATAGAACTTCTTCTTGCAATTAACTGAGACAGTTTGTTTTCATTCTGATGCTTTCTTTAGTTTTGTATGAAAAGTTTTCCTCTCTAAAAGAATCTAAACTTCTTCGTTGAAAGTAAATATTTTAGTCCATCTCAAGCCTATTTGAAGAAGCAAATACCATGATGAAACAATCTCTCTCTGAAGCTTGTCCTGTGTGTGTGTACTTGCTCACTCGCTCATGTATTTTTTTTCCTCTGCCTTCCAAAAGAGTTAGGCCAAGGTTTGAAAAAAATACCAGATTTCTCCTAGCTATAGTGGTAATTCTGCTAGCCAGAAGCAGATTGGAAAGGCGGAGAGGGAAAGCAAAAGCAAACAATGAGATCTTGATGAGAAGTCCACCCCTAATAAGAAATACAAGGTGCTGGAAGCTAGTCCCTGATTCCTGTTTAGAGGCTCCATTGTGTGTAGCAACCCATTGTCCAATACAGTGATTCTCAAAATTTTTTCCATTTTGTGGTATGGGGAGGGGCAGTATCTCAAGACACTTTCTTCCACTGCTCACATCTTTCATTCTTTTGATGTCTCATTTTGAGACACGGAAAATTTGTCAGACTGATGACCCCTTGACATGTAAGACTATATGATCTAATACACTGGGAGATGCAGCAGGTGCTGGACTTCCAGAAGGAGGAAGAAGGTTTGTCTTCTGCCTTCCCACCCCAAAGCTTCCTGCCTATTGAGATATCTTTGCTGTTCTAATCCTTCTTTCTCCTCCCAGCCTGTTGACTGCTGCAAATGTTCGTTTGTCATTATTCATCTACCCTCTGTAGGTCGGTTTCTCTCTCTTTCTCTCTCTTTCTCTCTCTTTCTCTCTCTCTCTCCCCCCCCCTTCCTACTACTACTGTTCAAAGTTTCTCAGATAGTAGCAGAGGGAAATTGATTGTTTTGTCAGTTTCATGGCTGCCCTGAAGGTTCTGAATAATATCTGCAAAACTGATTAGTATCTTGCCAATTTCACTTGGCTACTACTTGGGGAAGATGGAACAACAGAGGCAGTGGAGAGTAGGCCTGCAGAGTAAAGAAGCTAACATCGCTTTGGTTCATAGTTTAAAGATTGTCTTTGCACCCAGAAGTGCTGGAAACATTTTTCCTTGAGAGCCTGAATTCTGTAAATATTGATGGCTTTAGGTGTAGTCCCTCTCCACTTCCCAGGGAAGGCTTTTACTCACTAATGGCATGGGGATTTTTCAAGTCCAGGTTAAGTCCTTTTTATGGGAGACAAAAATACTTGCTTTTTAGCATAAATATAACTAAATGTCTTCACATATGCCTTTTGAAATTAAAGTTTTTTGTTAACATCATTGACACAACTTCCATTTTGATGAGGTAATCCAAAATTTTACTTCATATTTTTTTTAGTTCCTTTCAACTCTGTCTTGCTGACATTTCAGAAAATGTTTAATTCTTATGTATTCTGCAAAGACTTTACCACCTTAGAATAATAATGATCAGTATTCCAGTTATTGCATTCAAATTGGCTGGTTATTATAGTTGGGGTTGGTAGCATTGCCTATTGTTGTTGCCTGGCACTTCCCATTATAAGGCCCTATTTTCAGTTGCTTTTAGCTTTGCCCAAGTTTAACCATTTGGGCTGAAGTTTTCTAGGTCAGGTGTCTGCTTCAGACTGAATATTTTTGGAGAACGTCAGCCCAAATGGTTCAGCCGTTTCTGAGAACAAGGCTAAGGAAAAATAAATTGTTTTGCCCAATTTGTGACCTTTTCTTCAAAAAAAGAACCAGTCACTATTCTTTGAGTATGGACTTAGAATTTGGCACAGCAGATGGCCATTGGTCAGGGTTGTGCTTTTTACCATGCCCCTGAAAATCTGCCCAAATTTGGCCAAGTTATAAGCCTTTGAAAAATGGCAGCGCACACGTGCTCAGTATGACATTTAGTAAATTTTAGTAGTTTAAATTCTCAGAAGATTCTGTCAGCAATGGGCATCCCCCAGCCCTGGGCTGAGCAGGCCTTTCCTTGCAGCTTTAGAGTTGCAGCTCCAGGCTGCTGAGGGCTGTGTTGGGTCTGAGTCCAGTTATCTGAACTGAGAACAGGGAAACATTCTCCTGTGCTCTCAGTGATACTTCCTCCACCCCCCGCTGGACCCAGTAAGTGTCGAGGAGGAAATTGCCTGATGCAAATACAAAATAGCCAATCTGGGGAAAGGTGAGGGTAGTAGATTAGGAAAAGGAGCCTTGAAGAGAAAGAAACAGGGACTGTGAGCTGTAGACTGGAACAGGAAGCCAGGTGAGGAGACTTGACTGAGAACCAGTGGGAAGAGGCAAAGGAGGTGAGGCCGGGTAGATACTGAGCTAACAAGGAGCCAGGGTGTGGAGAGGAGAATGAGACTGGCTGGACAAAGATGGGGGCAAGAAACTGGGGTCAGACACTGGAGTAGTTTGGTGAGGGAAATTGGGACTGAGAACCAATGGAGATGGTAAATGTAGGCAGGAAGTGGGGAGGTGACTGGAAGACAGCTTGTGGGGAGGCAGATTGGTTGTGATTCTTCAAGGCAGAGAACAGGGATTCTTCAAGTTCTGGTTCCTATGTGGATTTCTTAGGTGGGTACACGTGTGAGCCATGTGCTGGAGCCAGAACTGTTTGTGGTAGTGTCCATCAACCCACATGTGCATCGACCACATGGTATGTCCAAGCTCTGATGTGCAGGTTACCGCTGCATGGCCAGAGTCGGAACCCCCTCTTCCTCCTTGCTTTTAGCTTGCTAAAAAATTCTCCTTCATTTGACTAACACTGTGTCACCAAAGTTGCAGTGTATATAGTTCATTAAGGTACTCCAGTTAGTTAAGTTTCAGTTAGTTTTTACCCTTGGAGGGCATCCTATCGACGCCAACGGACTATGCTCCAGCAAGCCAGTTCAAAGGATGTGCATCGTGCCCATGATTCTTCTGCATGAGTGATGAGAACAAACCCTGTCTTTACTGCCTCAGGGAAGCCTACATTTTTGCCTGTTGCTACATTTGTTACTGCTTCTCTCTGTGAACTTGTGAGGCTAGAGAGCTTCACCTCTGAAAAAACACCTTATGGAGGCAGCAATACGCCCGCATGTGGAAACGGATCGAGGACTGAATGTACTGGCACCGCTGACAAAGGCCCACTGTGCTCATAAGAAGCACAGTCACGGGAGTAAGGATAGTTCCCCCCCATGGGGCCCACCCCTAAACTCAGTGTTGCTTCCCCAAGCTGTGCCTAGTTGGGTGAGAAGTCATATGAGGACACAGCTGCTCCACTGCCAAAGAAAGCCAAAACGGAGCAGAAATCCAAGCATTGCCAAGACTTGCCAGTACCATCTTCAGCATCGGTCACTGGGCCACCACTTTCACTCCCAGCACCGTCCACAGCCCTGGGACCATCTGGACTTTTGTGCCCAGCTCTGCGTACACCCAGCCATTGTCCCCACTTATGCCGATGGCCAAATTCCTGCTGCCATATACTGGCTCCCCTCTGTCTGGTTTGCCTGTGGCTCTGGAACTCCTGTCACCTCCGAATGAACCACTGTTGCTCAGCCAGCTTTCTGCTCCTCTCCTATTTGCACCTGGCTCCATCACTGGCAACGTCTTCATCACAGACATATGCCTCACGCTGCCAACATGCCCATTGCAAAGGCACTGCCTTTCCAGACCTGCCCTCCGTGATTCAGAATGGTCTTCAGACCTGGACCCCACATTTTCACCATGTTATGAGAATGTCTTATAGTCTGGAACTGGACGCCTGACCTAAGCACTAGAGTATGGACCTCCTGTGGAGGCATAGTTCCATCACCCTTGTGGGCTGCCAGTACACACTGAACCATATGCCTGTCCTTATTGGCATATGGTTCAGTGGTTCCCTTATTCTTGGGAAGCCTATCGCAGTCATGGAGGACCTCTGCCACCTCACCTTCGCCTGCCCATACAACCCATCCCTTGATCATCGAGTAACTCCAGGGCACTGCCGCACCTCTGGTCCTGACTGGAGCCATCTCGTCCCCAGATGAGACACTCATCCTGCCTTCTCTTTTGCCCCCAGATGACTATGACCGACATCTTGCTCCATCGCATGGCTGAGGCTTTCAACCTCCAGGTTGAAGATGTGTAAGAGCCCCCCCGGACCAATTTCTGGGTATTCTTCAACTGGCTGGGCCCTTGCATATCGCCATCCCCATCCATAATATGCGTTTTCACTTGGATCAGGCTGTCTGACATGGCCCAACTTCCTGTGCTCCCACTTCAAAGCAAGCAGAATGGTGCTACTTTGTTCCCACCAAGGACACAAACTTTCTATTCAGACCCCTCCTCCAAACTCTCTTATTGTCCAAGCAGCAACCAGGCACGCCCAACAGCAATGCCTGAAAGCCACCCCTCTGGATTGGGCAGCCGAAAAACTTGACTTAGTTGGGCACAGGATCTATTTATCAGCGGGGATATAATTCTGCATTGAGTTATCAGGCCAAATTGGAGAAGTATGTCTTATTCTCGTACTCCAAGCTGATGGAGTTTCAGGCCTCCCTCCCATAAGACAAACAGACCAAGTGCAAATCCATCATTGATAAGGGCAGACTGGTAGCTAAGGTGGCCCTCCAGGCTGCTGTTGACACAGCAGATACAGCACCCCACTCCCTGGCATCAGGCGTGGTGCTTTGCTGGGCCTCCTAGCTCTAGTTCTTCAGTTTCCCTAAGGAGGTCCAGACCATGCTTGAGGACCTCCTGTTCAATAATCAAAAGCTTTTCAGTGACAAAACAGACAACTCTCTCCATTTCCTGAAGGGCTCTTGTGCCACACTCTGATCTCTGGGCTTCTGTGCTCTGGCCCCAACTCACCGATAGCACTGGGCATCTTTTCGGCCCCGCTATGTTGCCCACCTTACCTACCAACCTTACCCTCTGAGTCAGCAGGAACTGTCCCGCTGCTGCCAGCAGTCCCAATGACCTTGCTGTTCTGCTGCTCCTATATCCGCTTTCCCGCAGCGCTCCTCCAAGCACCCCTTTTGACTTCTCCATCGAGACCCACAAACCTTCATCCACCCTCCTGAGATTCCTCCGGTTGTGTTTGGGGGCCATCTTGCCCTCTTTGCTTGCAATTGGGACAAGATTACCACCGATCGCTGGGTACTGGAAATCGTACTCCAGAGATACCTGATAGAGTTCCTCTCCTTTCCTCTTCATCACCTTCCCTTTGGTGGCTCCATGGATTCCTCCCAGTACGATCTCCTACTAGAGGAAGAGGACTCTCTCCTTCAGAAGGGTGCCATAGAACATGCCCTTTGCCATTACAGTAGCCATAAGTTCTACCCACCCTATTTCCTTATACTGAAGAAAGGGGGTGGCTTTAGCCCCATTTTAGATCTTTGGGTGCTAAACTGTTTTATCTGCATGTTCCACTTCCAGATGGGTCACCTTTCCTCCTGCCTGGAGTTTGGTCAGCGGCTCTCTATAGGAAGGATGTGTATTCCATGTGGACATCCCTCCTGCCCATTGCAAATTCCTTTGCTTCATCGTGGACACTTCTACTGTCAGTTCCAGGTGCTTCCCCTGTCTTCACAGAGGTCTTCGCAATTGTTGTGGCCTATGTAAGATTCCTTGATCGCTCCATATTCCTGTACCTGGACGACTGGCGTCTAGTTGCATCGTCCTGTAAACACCACCTTGTCACTATCCTTACCCCGCGCGACCTCCTTATCGACTTGGGGACCTGTATCAAAGAGAACAAGTCAATCCTTATGCCAAATCGTGTGCTTACCTTTACAGAAGTATGCCTAGATCCCTTGTGAGGCAAGCCTTTCTCCTGCCAAACCGCTTTGCTGCCCTCATTTCGCTTATCACACCCCTGCACTGTAATCTCTGCATGCATCTCCGGCAGTGCCTCTCCCTTCTCAACCATGTGGCAGCCTGCACCACCATCACCTCATATTCCCACCTACACGTGCGATACCTCCAGCTGTGGTTCTACTCCATCTACAACCCACAGATGGGTCACATCAGCAAGGGATTCTCATTCCCACCTCAGTCTTGGCTCCCTCTCGTGGTGGTGCAATCCATCCATGGTCCTGGCCTGTGTCCCCTTCAATCCTTCCATGCCCTGTACCACTTTCGCCATGGAGACCTCACTCATGGGGTGTGGCGCTCATCTGGAGGGCCTCAGAACCCAGGGGCTGTGGTCCCCTAGGGAGGTGAGGATGCAAATCAACATCCTAGAACTACAAGCTGTCCACCTCACCTGCCAGGCATTTCTGCTCCTCATCCATTCCCACCACGTCCAACTCCTTTCAGACCTGATGGCCATTGTCTATATAAACAAACAGGGTGGCCCCAGGTCCCCATCCTTTTTCATGAAGGTGATACAACCTCTGGAACAGGTGCTTCTGGCATGGGATCACACTCTACGCCATTCATCTTCTGAACACCAACAAATCCCTTGTGGACACGCTCAGACGCTCCTTTCACAACAACCACAAGTTCCCACTCCACTCCAACACAACTCCACTCCCTGCTTCTCCACTGTAGGCTCTTGGGCCTCGCTCACTCCTCTATCCGGGTCCACCATACAGCACTCAGTGGAGCTCATGCTTCTACCTGTTGATGGCTTTTCTGCCTTTAGCCACCCAACCGTTACTTGTTTCCTCCATGGTCTCCTTGATACCTTTCCACTAGTCCACTAACCCTCCCCACTGTGGGACATTAATCTTGTCCTCTTTACCCTACCAGGCCACCTTCAAGCCTATGGCAACATGCTCCCTCACCCACCTCTTCATGAAGGTGATCTTTTTGGTAGCCATCACCTTCGCTATGTGGGTTAGCAAACTGGCGGCTATGACTCCATGTGGGCACAAGCCACCACACCCGCCCTTCTCACAGGTGTCCCATGGCAGGATATTTGTAGGGCAGTCACATGATCCTTCATTCACACTTTGGCTGCTCACTATGCCATTGCCACAGCAGCAGATGTGGCCGTTGGCTGCGCAGTCCTACACACACTCACTTTGAGCGAGTCCTTGCTCCTACTTCCACACTGAATACTGCTTGCTACACTACCCATGTATTAGAATCCACATAACGACCAGCACTTGAAGAAATGGAGGTTACTTCCTGTAACTGGTAGTTCTCCAGATGTGTGGTCCCTATCTGGATTCCAGTCCTGCCCCCCTTCTGCTCTGCTGCGGGCTGACCCTGTTGGTAAGAGGGACCTGCGTTGACCCGTGCAGCCTCATAAGGCCTTGAATGCACCACATGGCCAACACATGGCAACACGTGGGTCGACAGACACTACTACAAACAGCTCTGGCACATGACGTGCATGCCCGGCCACATATGGAATCCAGATAGGGACTACACATCTCGAAGAACTACCAGTTACAGTAACCTCTATTTTTAGAGTGTGGGAGGGAAGGCTTGGTCTTGGACATGGAGTTTGGAGGGGTGAGCCCAGGATGTGCTGGTCACTGACACTGGATTGAGAAGCCTGAGGAGTGAAGACTAGAACTAGTAAGGTGAAAAGAATGGAAATGAGATAAGGAGCCAGAGGTAGGAAAGACGAGACTGGGATAGGGACTGGGTAGGTAAGATGGTACAGAAGAGTCTCTTCCTACTAACGCACGGAGTCTGGAATGGAACTCAAGATTCTAAAGACTTACCATTCCTATGCTGCCAGCAGATAGCTGTGAAATCCACTGGCAAAGTGTCCCATCTTCCTGTAGTGCTCGTTAATATAGAGCATATCAACATATTACTGCTATTGGTTAGTCTGTTAGCTCAGAGAGAGAGAGAGAGTGCGCGTGCAATCTTAAGGTTCTAGCTCTGCTGATGATCAGTGAAGGTGTTGATATGCCACAGGATGCCTTTTTTTTTCAGTTTTATTAAAAACCTAGGAAATTACACACACAGTTCTGTGTTTAAAATAACATTATTAAGGTGGCAGAGTTAAGCATTCAAGTTAGGAGATGCCAGAATTAAGACACAGACACCCTGAATTTTTATCTCATACTGAATTCTTGAATATGAAGATATATTCAGCGCAGAATAAGACTTGCTGATATTTCAAATAGGATAGCTCATGCTATTTGACATCCCCTTTCTCTTGTTCTAAAAATGTCTTAATTTTATTTTAACCTCTGATACTTCAGACTTAACACCTTTCATCCAAGAAACACGAAGCATTCTACAATCAAAATCTCAACACCCCTTAAGAGGTAATACCTCATTTTACAGGTGAAGGGGATGAAGGCAAAGAGAAGTTGTGACTTGCCCCATCAATGGCAGGTCACACAATCAATGGCAGAACTGGAAATAGGAATCCAGGTGATCCTATTTCAGTTCTGTCTTCTAAGCAATAGAGCCTGTTCCTTTGCCACCTTAACAAAGTGCCAAGGGTGCAACGTACAAAGGTTCCCTATTAAGAACATCTTTCTGAAATTAAATTCTGATCATACCTTTACCAGGAAGGTCCTTCCTAGAATCAAACAGTATTAAGTGTCTTCCTTCATCCATATGTAAATATTTTCAAAGAAGAATCTGAATACAAATTTACTCTTCAGGGTAAATTTATTTGTAGGCAAATCAGGATCATGTGGCACATCAAACAATTTATTTAATCTTACCACATTTTAAAGTTCATACAAATTTGTGAAACTTGAGAAATTCAGAGCTAATGCATTGCATTGTGTTTTTAGCTTACATGTCTCAAAGGCAAGTCTGTATTAGAGAATTTTGGCATTGCAGAAAGCTATGCTGGTAACCCCATTCATGTGCTCACACAAACACTTACAAAGCAAACGAGTTGCTAGCACCATCAAAATTATACTTGCTTAGAGCAAAGCTCACAATTGTATCATGTATCATCACTTTGCACCTTAACAGTACTTAGTGAACAAAAAAAGATGCCCTAAAGCCACACCATTTAAACTAGTGTTCCCTGCACAGTGACACAATATTGCAATTGCTTCAGCAGCTGCTCTGCAATATGCAGTGTTTCCTCTACTCATTAATTTCTTGATTTTGAATATTCAGCATCTGTAATTCTATATGTACAAGTTTCCTATTTTGTTGAGATGCAGTGGAGACAATTTTCAGTCTTATTTCAGAAAACAGAATTTTAATGCAATGATTCTGTTTAAAGTTACAAAATACATATTTTATTAATTGAATTTATGGTTCAAATTGAAAAATCATCTGTGGTATGCCACTTCTCCACTGCGAATTGCTACTCTCTCTCAAATTCCCTCTTCGAGGACCTGTGCTGAGAACTACACTGGTCTCCCAGTTGTTGGAACAAGTGCTGGTTTGGGCACAGCAAACAAGTTTATACTTTCATCTTTACAAATTATAGTTGAAAAGTTGTAATTTCTAATAGTGCAGTTGGTTAGAATCACTGTAGTTTACATGTGTGGTGCAGTTTACTCTGATCATACCCTTTCCCCTGATCATACAGAACATAGGCATGTAGATAGGTGTATAGGAAGAAGTGCAATAGCTTTTCTTACAGGCATTAATATTAAGTTTAGATATTTTTGTGCATTCCAAACACCTTATATTACAGTGAAATGAAGTAAAATTTGACTTGACAAAACGGATGCCTTAAAAGTAATGTAAATAAAGAGAGAAGAAAAGTTCACTTTCTGTGGTTCTATTATAGAATATTATAAATGTGTTTACATCTGCAGATAGGTTACCTTTTCCCTTTTTATAAAAGAGCACAAGTACTTTAATTTTGTGTCCTTTTGTCCGAGGACTCCCACTTTGAGTTCCTAGTGATGTAAATGCCTTGCAGTTTGATCTTTGAAGCCACATTTTCACTTAACTGTATTTTAAGGTGGGTATATCTAGGGCTGGGGTCTACACTGACGGTGGCAAATTTGCCACCGTCACATCGATCCAGGAAGCGACGCAGGAAAACCACCCCGGTAAGTGGCATAGCGCTGCGTCAAAGGGAGCGCTGTTCCCTTCGACTCAGCGCAGTATGGACGCCGTGCAGAGGAGACGCTGCAAAGTCGATGGGAGATACGCAAGTGATTTACATCACTTGCGTATCTGCCGTCGACTGCCACCGAATTACAAAGGTAAGTGTAGACCGGGCCTAGGTATGTATTTTCTTTAAAGGAAAATATAGCTTCAAACCACATATAAGGTACTGTCATTAAAACCATATTGGATATATTTTAGATATTTAATTTGATCATTATTACTGATGCCATAGTTCATCCTGGTATCTTTAATCTGAGAATAATACCACCTTGATATCTTTTGGTGTGTTTATCAACACTGAATAATGAAAAAATTTGACTTAGTCCTTACAATGCATGAACAACAAAAAGAATAGTGACACAAATGTTTGTTTAAACCTATTAACTTTTGGAAATGCCTACAGATACTGCAAAAATCAAAACAGGGATATATTTTTCAACTTGTTTTATACCCTCTACTGTAAAATCAAATTAATTCTAAATCTTCCTTTGAACACTCCCAAGGTGCATGGCAAGACTTCAAAATATAAACTTTTAGCCCAAAGTGCACCTTTGTGGCTGAATTCTAAGCCTCTAAAATTTGGAAATTAATAATGGTAGTAGTGAAAATAGAATAGTTCACTATCTTGAACTAATGTATTCAGTTGATTTTTTAAAAAATCTTCAGAAAATAGTAAGAGGAAATAACAGTAGAATTAAGTTTTTAAAAAGTCCTGAAAATATTTAGTGGCAACATCACTTGTCCTTCATGATTAAAAGCCTGCTGATCTTATTGAATTCTTCACTGTAGATTAGATTTCTGCTACTAAATTATTATTTGTCTTGAAAATAGAGCAGTGTTAGCAGAATCAGGCAACACGAATCATACACTTCCCACTCTTCTCATAGTTAGACACAATACTTATTGGAATTAGATCTGTTCTGAAAAAAACAATTTTCATAATTCTATATTTGTCTTCTGTGATTTTACCAAAATATAAGGCTGTGTCCTTATGTTGGGTAACAGCTCTCTGGATGCTGTTATGGTAGGATTATCAGGCATGTTACCTACACCAGCTGAGTGACGTACTCAGTTGGTCAGGAGTAGGTGATGGAAACTATGGAAGGTTGAAGTGTGAAACCAAAAAGAGGCTGGGGGTTTAATCCCCACTTCATCTAAATTGTTAGGAGACTTGACATTTGCTCTAATTAGAGGTCAAGTTCCCACAAGTGTTGCTGCTCCACTACCCTAGTGCCATAATAATGCTGTTTAATGTGCCCCAGCAGCAGAATATTTCCATCATTAGACTGGCCTGCTCCTCTCTTAGTATTCAGTGCTACTATCATAGAGGAGGGGAAGGGGACAGGGTTGAATCTTCACTTGTGCACAACATCCCGGTTATATTTGTACTCAGCAGTAGCATCACTGGGGAATGGCACATGTTCTAAAGAGCCTGCTTTTGCCAGTTTTCACTGCTGGAATCAAGTAAAAATCTGTTTTAAAAATTATTTCTAAAATTGTCATCTTAACATCTTGCTTGAGAAAGGGTGATTGAAAGTATCAAGATAATTTAAAAATGAAGTAGAAACAACATTTCTGAAGTTTGCCCTGTTTTGGATAGTATATATGGCATTGTCAGTATCAAATCCAGTTGTTTGCTTTTTAGACAGCTAAAATTTTACTTACGCTGGATGGTATAGGTCTCTGAGAAAATTGTTCCATCTGTATTGGTTCTTCAAAGGCTTGTTGCATAAAGGTTTTTTGTATGAGACTTACAGGTCAGCTAGTTAAGTGTTCCTCATTTCTTTTGTATTTAATATTTTCAGAATCCCTTCAAAGCAACTCTAGTTCTAATTTCTGGATCCGTCCCATCTTACTAGATTTAAGTGGCTTTTTTGTTTGTTTTTTCCATGCAGGTACTGCTCATTAATCACCATGAGTGTGGATCTGAAGAAGAATTAATTACCTCTATTTTTTGAGTATGTTTAACTTCAGATACACACAACGTAGCCTCCTTCCCCATTAGATTCTTAGAAGGTAGTTATAATACTTTTTATAGTCTCCTTCTTGTGGCTTTGATAGTTATGATCAATAACAAAAAACCCTGTTCCTTACATTTTGGGCAACTGCATGCCAATCAGTTCATTTAAAACCTCCTGGAGGTCTTTCGCATGCCAGAACTTTTAAAACTGAGTGTGTATTTGCAGAGGTAACCGTGTTAAAAAGGATTTTTTTAAATAGAAGTTTTGTTTATTTCCTTTCACTGGACTCAGAAAAATATATTCCTTGTAGGTTGGGAAACTAGTTATATTAGCTGAGTGAATTTGTTAATCCTGGTTAAAATTTAGTTTGAACTACAATCTTGCAAAAATAAAATAAAAATCATGCAATTGGATACTTTTTAAAATAAAAGTTTCAGGAGTTGTGACTAGATATGGTTGGTATACTGAGTGTTACATTGAATGAGCCTGCATTATACCTATTGTGCGGATAAATAAGGCTGACAGATCTGGTTGTTTTACCCGCTAAACTTATCACTGATTAGTTATGACATAGTTTTTGCACAGGCTGACGATATCTAGATAAACTGATATGTATGTCACTTTTCTGATTGTAAAAGGATTATCTTGTACTCAGTATAGATAAATGTTTTGTTTTACTTAGGGATGGAAGAAAGAGAGAATTTTGGCCGAGTATCCTGATGGCAAGATAATAATGGTTCTTCCTGAAGATCCAAAATATGCACTTAAAAAGGTATATTTAAACTATTTACTTTCTCATAAAGCAGATTGTATCCCGTGCAATAGTTTGGTTTTTTAAGGATAACAATGGTGTTAAAACTTCATCATAAAGTTAGTGTATAGTGAAATAAGTTTTTTTGATGCCAAAACTATTAGAACACGTCAGAGAAGCTTAGAGTTACCACCTCTCCTCACTCCCCAGTTCCACTAAGTCCAATCTTGACACATCTGAGAATTCAGCCCTGTGTATTCACTCTATATTAGAGATAGACACTGATCATGACACTAATGGTAGTCTGTAGTTGACTAGTAGGGGAAATTCTTATGAGGGGACGTGAAGGGGGAAGTTATGAGAAATGGCATTTTATTTTACTAAATTTGTTTTTCTTCCAAGACATTATAAATTATCATAAGGGCTTGATCTGCAACTGATACATATTACAGACTTTTGTAGACTTCAGCTAGAGTTTTGCATATGAAACAAATGACAAATCCAGCCCTGATGATTAGCAGTTGGTTCCAATATTCCAGAAGATACACATGATGCTTTTGTAAAATGTCATTGAAGTTCTAATCCTGCTAAACTGAAATACCATATTTAAATATAATCTAACCTTTTTAATACTAGGTTTAAAATCTGCTGAAATACATATAAGAATTAAATTCACTGTGTACATGTCAGTTTTCACTGTAGTTCAGATAATGCAATCTAAATTCAGATAAATCCAAGAGAAAGTCAAGGCTGAAATTAATTGTGACAAAGTATAAAAAAATCAGTATCAAAATCTTTTTTCTTTAACATGTTCTACAAAATTTTCTAATACCCATAAACTTGCAGTTGGACAGATTGTTAAAATGAGTATTCAAGTATCTGTGATTTGGTCAGTGATTAGAAGTAATTTATTTCATTGTGTTCGTAACAAATTTTAGATTTATAGTAGTTAAGCAAAATATACAAGAAGATGTGACTTGGTTAAGCTTGAGGAATAGCTTTTGACTTTTGTGAAGTAGATTTTTGTGTAACAAATTTTACTTCATGTTTAAACTTATTGAAATATTACAATCACTCCATATAGGGAAGAAATTATTACAGTTTGACTTGCCTTTTGGCATAGCAGTAGTGCTGTGCAATATTAAGTGCAAGACCTATGATTACTGCTTCTGTTACTTCATTCCCCCCCAAAAAATGGCTAACTTGCTGCAGTAGAGTGCTTGCTCAAATTTCATGAGCTTGAGCAGATTTTACCCTACACAGGGTATCAATGGCAGACTGGCAGGGATATTAGTGATGGAACATGCATATATTTTTTGTGCTGCAGATAGCATTTTCCATGGAACCTTCTTCTGCAGCTTTAGTTGCCCTTCTCCCTTACTTACTTATTTTTAATGAATTGTATTTGACTGATTTTTCCTGAAAAAAGCAAGTGTAAAGTGGAGAATTTAATGGCACAAATCAGGAAATTTCGAGTCCCATGATAACCTTAACTCTCCACTGTAGTGTGACAAAACTGTTAGTATGACCCTAATGAAAAACTGAGGAAGTAGAATATTCTACATTAGTATGTCTCATCTCACAGCAAATGTACACATGCACTACTCTTACCCACATGAAATGCTCTACCTTACATTGAATTCCCTGACTTCTTTGGGATTCAAATCTCAATTTTAATGTAATGTTAAGGTAAGACTTTTGCGTATTGTCTGCTTATATTTCTGATGCTGTTTAGCCTCTAAAGGTGTTTCTACATTGCAAAGAAAAGCCCATGGGTGGCCCATGCCAGCTAACTCCGTCTCGCTGGATTCAGGCTGCTGGGCTGTTTCATTGCTATGTAGGCTTCGGGGTTTGAGCTCAAGCCCTCCAACCCCCTGCTTAGGGTCCTGCAGTAGTCAGAAGGGGGGGCACAATGCAATTAAGTTTGAGAACTGCTGGATTAGATGAAAAATAAATTAGATATAGTATTGGAATTTTTGATGTTACTAACATTCTTGCTGAAGTATGCAGTCAACTCAGAACATTGCTGGCTTTGTGTTCACATCTTGTCTGCTAATCCATTCCTGCTCTTCACATTCAGATTTACAAGGACAGTTCTCTTATTTTTGTGAGTTTAAAAAATGTGTTTTTTATCTAAAATTAGGTCTTGAGAGCTGTACATCTATAATAGAGCTTGATTAGGACATTTACTGACCTAATTCACTGTTAGGTTTTTTAGCAAAGTTTGTACTTGATTTTAGGAATCCTATTTTCTGACATTAATGATAATGGACAAGACTTAACACCAAGTTTGAAATTATTGGAAGCTGACAAAAAGAACTGTTGAATTTAATATTTGCCATTAAGCATCTTTAAATAGATCCATAGAGCTATCTTCCACATATTATATCTAGAGTAATCCTTAAAACTTTTGGAAAAATAACACTTCCAATCTGTTTAGTATGTCTGGAACCTTTTCATAAACATGTAGTAGTTCTTGTTGTGTGTATATCTATGCAGCTTTTATGCAGTATGTTCATTTTAATTTATTATTTTGACAGGTTGAAGAGATTAGAGAGATGGTAGACAATGACCTGGGATTCCAACAAGCTCCACTCATGTGCTATTCGAGAACAAAGACACTTCTCTTTATATCTAATGACAAAAAAGTGACTGGTTGTTTAATTGCAGAACATATCCAGTGGGTAAGTGATCAAATTCCAGAGGAGCAAACTTTGTGGATTCAGTGTTGAGTGACCAGTTATATTCTTTAGGTATTTTAGAGCAATTGAAGTAGTTAGTTAATATTCAGTTCTGCTCATTGGTGTCTAATGTGATCCTATTTTAAGATGTTTAAGATTATATTTGTGTCAGATAAACTCTGGTAACTGCTGGAATTTCCAATAGTTGGTACAATTCCTGTCTCTATCCTATACCATGTGGTGCCATACAAAGGTACTCCTCTGGGGACAGAAAATACTCACAACTCTGTTGTTAAAAAAGCTCTCACTAAAGTATCAAACAGGAAAAGACTTTTCATCATGGGCATTTCCAAGATATAATTATTCATATCTCAGTGTACTTACGCTCTGATCTTAGAGACTTGTGGCAATAAGGGACACCCTAACCTTCCCAAAGAGTATTCCAGGACAAGGAACAAAAACAAAATCTGAAAATAGAAGTGAATTTCATAATAAGGTAGCAATTAAATTGTATTTTGTTCACTGCTATCACATTCACTTGGGAGCTAAACTAAAGAAATGCCATACATGAAATCTCCCTGATGCTTTTGAATCCTCTACCCTAGTTTTGAAATCAACAGGACAGACATAAAACTCGAGTTGTGACTGTAACAATGGATGTACTTTATACTGTATCAGACCAATAGCCATCTAGCTTACTATCCTGTCTTCTGACAGTGGCTGGTGCCACATGCATCAGAGGGAATTAACAGAACCAGAATCTTATCAAGTGATCTGTCTCCTGTTGTCCAGTTCCAGCTTCTGGCAGTCAGAGGCTTAGGGACACCCAAAGGATGGAGTTGCGTCCCTGGCTATATTGGCTAATAGCCATTGATAGACCTATCCTCCATGAAATTATCTAATTCTTTTTTGAACCAAGTTATACTTTTAGCCTTCACAACATCCCCTGTCAATGAGTTCCACAATTTGACTGTGATGAGAGAACATACTTATACATTAATATGCTATATCCCTTCATCTAGGTATGTGTAACTGAAGTGTTTGTTTACAGCTGATTGGATTACCTGTGCAGGCATTACTAACACAGGGTGGAGTTATGAATCATGCTGTTAAAGTTTCACATTATCTGCAGGGCTATAGAGTAATAGAAGAGAAGATTCCAGAAGTTCGTTCAGAAAATGAGAAAGTCATATTTGAACGACAAAAAGCCTGGTGCTGCTCAACTTCTCCTGAGCCTGCTGTCTGTGGGATTAGTCGAATCTGGGTGTTCAGCATGATGCGTCGGAAGAAAATCGCTTCTCGGATGATAGAGTGTCTTAGGTAATATTAAAAAAAAAAAGTTTAATAATTTGGGGCTCAATCTTTGATTTAGTCTTTAGTTTTTTTAAAGACCTTTTCAGTGAATTTGTGGATGTAAACTTAAAACGAACAGTTGTCCTCAGTTTTATACAGACTTTTCTTTAACAGTTTCAGTATTCTCATAGGGCTTGCCTACCCTAGAAAATTTTGTTTGAATACAATTGTAAAGAGTCAGAATAATTGATAGGATTACTAATCGAAGTACACCAGGGACAAAATCTTCAAAAAAGTACTTAAGTGATGTACAAAAATGGGAGTAAGGCACTCTTGAAAATTTTACCCTAAGACATGTTGTGTTCTGCATTATTTCATCTAATCTTTTAGTTATATCTTCCAGACTTTTGAGAGCAAAAAAAAAAGAGAATGGAAAAAGGGACATTAACAGGCACAAAAACACCAGGCTACCTACTGCATTCTTCTTAGCTGCCTACACCTTTCCTCAGGTGGTGGTGTTTAATGTTATTCTGAGTCTGATTTTTTTCACCCCATTCAGGTCCACTAAGCCTTACAGTAGGTTTTGGTTTGCACGGAGTTTAGGTGTATTCAATCATCAATCAGTAAGGCCCGCTCCCACAACAAAGAACCAGCCAGTTTGTTCACTTCCCTGCTTTCTCCACACAGCAGGCCATGGGCTCCCTTTGTAGAACATTTGTTTTCAGAATCTTTGTATTAATATTTTTTTTCTAAAGCTGGAAATATCAACAACAGAGCTACTTTCCAGTGAACACCTAAATTTGATAATTTGTCTTTAATTCTATTTTCCGGGACCCTATGAGTTCAAATCCTTCAGTAGACTCTTCTGTCTGAGGTAAATATCAGACAAATCTAAAAAGTAAAGAATCACAAAATGCTGCTTATAACTTCTTGTCCAGATCTTCATTGAAGGGGAACTTTACCTTTTCTGTTTCCATATAGAAAATTCTGACAGGCAAAAAGCAGAAGTCTCTAACTGGGTCCAGGGTGAGTGGAGAGCTGAGCTCAATAGCCGTTCTCACAGCAACCTGATATTATCATTTCAGAGAGTAATGCTTCCTTGCTCACTGTACCAGCATTTCCAGGAGTAAGCTTTCTTACCTGTGAGGCCTCTGCAGCATTGGGTAGCAAGTCTTTAGAGACACTGACAGTTGGGAATGTCCACTTAGATTGGAAGACACATTTACTGCTATGGACACCAGTTCCATCCCTTTCTGATTTAGGGATGCATTCTCTCTTGAACGTAGGGATCTTCCTTCTTGGTCCCAGCACCAAAACCCCTTGCCTCATTTAAAAAAAAGTAGGTTTTAAATGTGAGAATGCCCTTACCCCCCTCACCTCAAAAAGGTAGAGACCTCTGTTCCAAAGAGATAATCTTTAAAAAAAACAAACTAACAACTATTTCTGAATTGCATCATGGGGAAGTAAAAATGTAACATCTAATAGTTGCTTTTCAGAATTGCTTGAGATCATCGTTCTTGGATGACATGTGATAAGCAAAATGAAGGAGATGCTAGAGGTGGGAGGCAGCAAAAACACCTGTGACTGATTTTCATCAGAGTCCAACAAGGAACTTTTCCTCACTTTACCAGCAGTTCACTAAATCTAAATGTTCCTTAGTTAAAGATACAGCTGGCCTGCTGGAAAGGGCCCTTCTCACAGCTGATTAGATCCTAATCCAAAATTATGGAGATATTCTCAGCAGGCCTTGGATTCAGCATTGGTTACCTGTTTCACTAGAATCATTCTAGCTTTAACAGACTCACCTGTGTAAGCTTTAACAGCTTTAACACCTGTGTAAGATCTCTAGGAGCATCCCCTAGATTCCTAGCAAGAAACATGGTCTTAAATGCATTAAAGGGTAGGTAACTGCTAATTTTACTTCAGCGTAAAATATTCTTGACGTTATAGTTTGGGCACTCCTGAAAGATTTTAAATATAAAAAGAGATTGTTTTTACCCTACTCTTCTCAAAGGGTGTTTCATCCAGAGTCACAATTCTGTTCGGTTGAAATACAATTTTTGATAAACAGATACTATCCAGATCTATGAATGTCCATCAGATTCTGGAATTTTTTCAGGTTAGTCTCTTGATGTCCCTTTTAACAAAAGAATTGGGGGAGTTTTGTTTTCTGTTTTGTGGGGTTTTTTTTAATTGTTTATGGTCCTACTTTTCAGTTCAGGTCTTGGAGATCACCAAATCTATAATCCTGGGTCCTACAAGGAGCAAACAGGCAAAGACTTGATATTCCTGTGATAAAAGTCAAGGAAAAAATAATCCTTTTGGCATACCTTTATATATATATATATATAAAAAAAGGGGACAGACCCAATTTTTTTCCTCTTCATACTGCCTTTCATGGTAAATATTTTGAAAGTACATCATTCAGCCACGTTGTTTGTAAACATTGTAAACCAGGCAAGATCTAGCTTTATCCTGATGTCAAATAGTTTCTCAGAGCATCATTTCTACCTAATCTGGCCAAAGAGCTGCATGCTGGGACTATAAGATAGTTAGACCTTGTATCAACACCTTCTTAAGCACGTACCGACTTATATGGAAAGCTTTAGGTCATATTTCTGATAGCTGTACTGGTAGAGAAGACAATGCTACGGTTCTGCAGTTAAAGTAGTACTTGAAATAGATTTTGGTTTTTATTCAGAAATGAAACACTACCTTTTTACACATCACAAGAAACTGCCTTAGCTTCATTCTTTTCCTAACAGAGTGCCTTCAATTAAAAACTGGTAGCATCATCTATGTCCACAGACCACTAAAGACATATATGAAATCAGATTTGAAAAACCTCCCTTCCTCCCCCTACAGACAAAAATACTCTCAGCAGGCTTGGAAGGATTTAATTTTTATTGGTAAATGGTAAAGATAGATAGCTGATAGGTAGCAGATACTGCCAATCCATTTTTTGGGAATCTCAGTACCTGTTTGCTCAGATTGTGCAGATAGGGCCAGGGGAAAGAGAGGCTTTAGCCAATAAAATACAGAGTTTATTCTGCAGCACACATGCATATGTGTGTGCACACCGTATAGCAGTGGTTCCTAACCTTTTGGCTTGAGGGCCACAGATATCATTTTTACAACCCTGAAGGGCCGCCAGTCTCTGCCAGCAGGCTCTCCCCCCCACTGCAGCCAACAGAGTTCAGCGAGGAGGTTGCCTCCTCGCTGATCTCCCATCCCCCTGGCTGAAGCAGGGAGACAGCACATTTCCTGTATCCCTGTGCGTCCCAGCGACGAGGAACCCAGGTGGAGCGCTTTGCCATGCTCCCTGTTACAGCCAGGGAGATGGGAGCACTGATCTCCTGTCCCCTTGGCTGCAGGAGGGACCCTGCACCAGTCTTGTAGCTCCATAACAATGCGCTTCGCCTGGGTCCTTAAGCAGTGCCTCCCTTCTACAGCCCATGGGAATGGAGTGACAGGCCACTTTGAAAGATCCTTAGGGCCATGGATTGGGAATCACTGCCATAAAGTATGAATTCTCTATTTGATGGCTACAGGCCTCTTCCCCCGCCCCTCCATCTATACTTTAAAACGTATTAGAAAGTTACTTAGGCTGACTCTTCAGGGAAAGAGGTTTAGGGAAAGAGCCAGTGACAGACAGGTCTGGTTTTGCTCCATATAGAGCGAAGAGACGTAAGGATCAGCCGACCTGAAAAATAATTGAAGAAAGGTAACTTTCAAGGTATAAAAATATACTTTTGCATTATCACTTCATGAAAATAACTAATTTACTTTTTTTAAACAGGAGTAATTTTATATATGGCTCATACTTGAGTAAAGAAGAAATTGCTTTCTCTGACCCCACTCCTGATGGAAAACTCTTTGCAACGCAGTACTGTGGCACTGGCCAGTTCCTGGTATATAACTTTCTCAATGGACAGTACCATACTTAGAGTGGAATTCCTTCAGCAAATGTTACTGGGAGACTTCTGCTAAAAAGTACTGATTGGGTGCAAACCCTGACCAGGAGCGTGGGCCATTTTTTTTTTATTACAGCGAACTCAGGACTGGTAACAACCAGAAGGTTGTACTATTTTATTAAAATTGTAAATTGTGCAGTAATAGGATAACTGTTTTTAAAGAAGATATTTTGTTATCTTTTACAGAAGTTTATGATGTATTTTTATCTATAATTAGTCATGTTTACATGCAGCAGATATTGTTCATAGTGGACTGTAAACTATTGCAAGGACTATGGTCTCACTGAGTACATATTGAAGTTCTTAATATGGTGATATACCAGTGTTGCTTGGCATTGTAATCTTTAATACTCTACCAGTTCTAGATGTTTAGTAAGGTATTTTAAAAGATCGTTTGTCAAAATTTAAAATTGTGCTCAATTAGAACATAAAAGTATTACAGTGCACTATAAACTTGACAGATTAATTACATGGTGGTTCTATGCATTAATATGAATAACAAAGATTAAATTAACTTGTTTCTCTATAATAAGGAAGTTACATTTTGCAAAAGTTGGTTAAAGATGAATTTACAAAATATAAACAGGTGTATGCTTCACCTTTCTTCCAATGCTGAACTGGGTATATGCCTTTATTAGTGGACTTCATGTTGTACCTCTTTCATGAAGCCCTCCACTTTAAAAGGGTTTATATGTTGAAAAACTGCTGTGGCCTTTCTCCATCTGTATATACTGTAGATTAAAAAATAAAATACTTGATTAGCTTTTTTCTTTTCCTAAGTGATATGTTGATACTAACAGAGTGAAGAAAGTAGTCTTTGAAGTTTGTGTTCTTGCTTGTGAAATATTGAATGATGAAACATTAATCAGATTAACATCCAAAGGAAAAGTCCTGATTCAAAACAAGCTTGTTGATAGCCTTATGAGAGGGGGGGAAAATAATTTCACCTTTTCTTTACAAACTAAATTGTTCCAGCAAAGAAATTCTTTATTTTATTGCATGTTTTTGTCCACAGGTGGTCAACAGTGTGACTTCCAGTATATCCCTACTACTGTGTCTTCATCTTGTGCAAGTGCAGCCACAGCTAATGGCCGAGAGAATCGGTTTCCTTTATTAGTAGTGAGACTAGAGCTGGGTGAAAATTTTTTGATGAATCGTTCATTGGCCAAAAACGCAGTTTTGGACCACCTGCATCTATTTGTGAGTTTAACATCCATTCACTGAATTATTGGCCACACCTTTTTTTTTTTTACAGGACTTAACTGCCATTTGTAAGGTGATAGTGCCACTAAAAGTTTTAGCCTAGTGTTTAGGGTGTTCACCCACTAGATAGGAGACAAGGATTCACTTCCACCTTCTGCCTGATGTGGGATTCATATTTCTTAATTCAGAATTGTTCATAACGAATAGTCCTTGGGCCAGAGAAAGAGTGGGAGACTGACTTCATAGCTTGGTAGCTAGGGTATTCCCTGACAATGTGGGATCCCCTAGTGCAAGTCCCTTCTCCAATGGCTGTTTCTTCTTCATTCTGTGTGTGCACACCCACGTGCTGGTTACTGGCATTTTTTTCCCCTTAGCAATATCCAGAGGGCTGACTCTGGCACCCTCTGGAGCCCTGTGCCCATTCCATGGTATATGAGGCACTGCACCCTCTGTTTCTTCTTTCTGCTTGTGATGGTTGCTGTAGCCCATCTCTGTCACGGTATCACAAGTGCTCAGTTCTACTCCTAGTAGTTTTGTTTCCAAAGTTTGTAGATAGTTTATAGGTAGTGTTAGTAGTCCTGTTAAGGACATTGTCCCAGAGCGGGGCTTGTCCCATTCCCCGGGATTTAAACCTTGCGCTTCCTGCAACAGGCCTTTCCTGCTTACCCCCTGACAGCTATCTGAAGTGTCTGGAGGAAGAGCCCAGGAAGGACAGGTGCAGAATTTGCAAGGGTTTCAGATCAGGGACAAAGAAAAATAGATCCGGCTGAAAGCCAACTTATGGAGACAGCATTGAGACTAGCCTCCAAGCACATTAGCCGGTGTGCAGAGTGCACAGAGTTCTTAGTAGTGCTGTTCCTCTTCTCCATCCCCAAAGAAGAGGCAGAAGAAGCAGTGCACGAAAAAGGGCAGTTCCCCTGCACTAAAAAAATCCAAGAAAGGGGCGCTGGGCTCAGGACCCTTGCTAGGCCAGCTGCCCACATTGGGACATCAAGGACAGGGGTTTCCACCCAGGGTACTGGCCCCCTTGAGGGAGCCACCTCCCAACTCCAGCAAGCACAAGCGGGCCTCTCTAGTTAACCATTCCTTCAACACGAGGCATTTCAAGTTGCAAGGGACCTGATGGCCCTGCTGTTGCCTCCAACCCCTAGGCATTCCTTGGTACTGGGCAGAGGGAAAGCCTGTGATAGGTCCCCCACAGCATTTGTACCGATCACCCGAGCTGCAGCACTACGCATCACAAGGAGAATGGTAATCAGTGCAGAGGAGGTCCCTGTCCTCACAGCGTCAGTAGCCATGATTGCTCTTGCAGTCTCCTGTGTCGAGACACTCCTATCTGAGCAGCACTGACTGCATTCTCTGCGGCACCAGTCCTCAACTTCCTGGCCCCGATCACTGGCACTTATTGGGATACCATCATTCATGGGATTCGCAGCGCTGGTTTTTCTCCCTACGGCACCATTCCCTGGTGCTATATTGTTGCCAAGCAGAGGCTTCTACAGCTCCTCCTTAGTTCCCACAAGAGAAGTCCTTCAGATGTAGAAGAGGACTCCAGCCTCCGACCTGGCCACCATCAACATCAGAAAGTTGGCCACAGAGCCAATTGCCTGTTCAATGGCTTTATGGGAATCCATTGGCATTTCCCATGGCAACAGGTTCATGCTGCTCCTCGGGAAAGTTCTCTGTAGTACTTGTGGCCTGGAGGAGGCTCAGGATTCTGCATCAAACCATGGCACCAAGCCCAGGAGGAAGGATTACTCCTTCCCCCAACTGGATCATCCTTCTCCTCCCTGGATGAGGGGGTCACCATCGCAGAGCCCTCGCTCCCACTAGACAACCTCAGAGTTCACCAGAACTCCTTAAAAGCATGGACTCCAACTTGGATCTAGAGGCGGAGGAGCTCAAGGACACTCAGGACACCCTCTTTGATGTACTGGCAGCTGCGGTGCTGGCCCAGATCATGCCATGCATGAAGGGGTGCTCGAAGTGGTCAGGACCCTGTGGCAAATGCCATCTTCACTGACACCAACATCAAAAAGGGCCAAAAAATAACTACTGTGTCCCAGCTAAGGGATTGGAGTACCTCTTCACGTACCCTAAGCCTAAAGGAAGGAGCCACGGGAACTGGAATTCAATTGAGTTTGGGGGACAGCTAATGAGACAACAGGAAAGGGCATGAGGGTCAAATGGAGGAAACCGGAAGGGGACACTAAGCAGAGAACCCTGGCCAGCACCCACTGCTCCTAGATGGCGTCTAGGGAGCCAGCGGACGCTGCCCAGAGGAACTGCCAGGATGCATGAATGGATGGAGGAACACAAAAAAGCCCCACCATTGCAGAGCACCCCCTCATCTAACCTTCTCTCCCTGGTGTCATAGGTGGCCACCTTGGCCAGTGTTAGGACCTCCTCATCAAGCTCCTCCTGTGACTTTATGGGGCCCTGGATAGGGGTGTACATAGAGGAACAGGTGCTGGGAAAGGTGCAGCCAGGACCTCAATAGGAGGTTCTGGAGAAGCCAGAACGGGCTGCAGCCTGTTGCACTTGAGGTAGATGTGCACCAGGGTCTCCCTCCTGTCACAGAAGAGGCAAGTGTCAGGGGGAGGGCCTCTCCTCCTTCTCCTATGCCCATCTCCACTTGGGATGGGGGGGCATCCCCCTCCATCACTCCCAGCCAAGTAAACGGGCCTATTGCTGTGGGGTCCCCAGAGGGGAGGGCAGTCTCAAGAAGCTCAGCCGGCCACATGCAGAATGCCTTCTGTAGCTGGGCAGGAGGAATGGTCCCGGGGTGACATAAAGGCAAGGCCGTGGAAGGGGGGGGGAGAGAAACAGAGGGTGGCATGAGGAGGTCACCACCCAGATCGAGGCCCGCTGTTGGGTTGTCTTCTCCTTGGGTGACCAGACGTGCCTCAGTACCTGGCAGAGGAAGCCCAAGACTCCCAAATCCCCCAAGCCAGTAGTCTTCGGTTTGCTCCATAAACATAGGTTGTCTTGGCCTTTATGGGACTGGAGAGAAAGTAGCCCAGCAAAGTTAAGTTTCTTTTCTGTGTCCTTCCTTCCCCCCTTCCAAAATGGAAATTTTCTTACCTGATAATTTCTTTTCTGTTAACACCATCTCCCTCAATTCTGCTACACATGAGCTATTTCCCTCCTGTGTGCTCAATTACTGGATTACCTACAGCAATTTTCTGCTGAAGGAGACCTCTCTGGAAGACAAAGTCCGCTAGAGAATGTCTAATAAAGCATGTTGCTACGTTGCAGATCTCTGTGGTAGAAGTAGCTACTCTTTCGACCCATGAGGTCACCATGGATCTTGTGGTGTGCACTCTGATTTCTTCTGAGACAGGAATGTCCAAACCCAACATAGTTTGATCAATCTAGCAAGAGAGAGCTTGGAGTCGGAGTCCTTGACACTTCAGATGGAAGGAGACAGGGGGCACCTGCCTTCCTTGTGGATCCTGTATGCTTGATGTAAATCTTCAGTGTTCTTTTGGCATCTGAGTGCCACACCTTATCAATCAGGTGCTTTGATTTTGGACAGAATGAAGAGAAATATCTCCCACGTGTCACGGAAAGGAGAGTTCACCATTGGCAACAGTGTTCTAGAGTTCTTAGTACGACCTTGTTAAACTGAAACATGCTGTAAGGTTCCTGCATACTTGTCCCTCCATGGTTGTTTATGGATTCAGCCATTGTCATATTGTTGGACTAGACCAGGATAGGATTTCCTTCCACGGGGCTCTGGAATCTTAGAGTTAGTTTGGCTCCTCTAGGTTCCAAGAGATCAAATGCTGTGGTCCCTTTTCTCAGAGCTGCCGCTGCCCTGTATGTTTTAGCACTCAAGTATGCTCCCTATTCTCTCAAGCTGGCAAAGGTGGTGAGAACCTGAGGGTCTTTAGAAAGCAGATGGGAAGACCCCAGTGGGTGATTTTCCAGACTGCCCACTATCTTGTGAGTTGAGGGCCTGTTTCAGAACATGCAGCTGAAGTTGCCTGCACTCCAAAGAGTGGTCCTTACTTTCAGAAAAAAGCCTGAAGGCACCTGATGTGGAATCTCACCCATGGGGTGATCCCTTTGCATGAGACCAGGAGGCCTACCAGTTGAAGACATGGAACAGTGGTTGGGTTCCTACATTTGACCACTGTGGATATCAAATTCTGAATCTTTGGGAAACTATCTACTGATGGGTAGATCTGCACTGTTGATACATCTCGCTCTACACTCAGCTGATGATCATATTATGAATCATGCATTGATGGGAGATCCAGATTCCAAACCATGGTGCTGTGTCCTACAGTCCGGGACAAGGCTCTGATTAAGACATTGTCCAAAAAAGGATACAGGTAAATGCCCTGGAAGCAGAGTCTGACTGATCACCACCAGCATCTTCAGTAATTCTCTGGAGGCTGCTGAGACTGAATGGAAGTTTTTGGTAGTGGTAGTGATTCATGGCGTAAGCCAGTCTCAAAAGCCTGCAATGGCTTTTGTCCAGAAAAAGGGAAATCCTGCTTCCCAGGTTCAGGTCTGAGCAACAGTATATTCATTCATCATCAAGGGCTTTTGGAAGTTGCATGACTTCTGCTAAGTTTTCTGCCTGCTATTTAGTTCCAAGGTTTTCCCTTGACATATGTTATCTTTCCTCTGAAACTTCAGTGAGGAATGTAGATGGAAGGAGCAGCTCTGTTAGAAAGTGGGTTTGTATTCCCTCCTTTGAGGGGAAGGTTTGTTTGGTTTAAGCTTTTCAGCCACTGCCTTCCCACTTTTTCTGCAAAGAGGAGAGATCCTGGGAATTGAGAGTAGCACAGGACTTTTCTGGAGTATCAACTTTCAAGGGATGAAGCCCTATGTGTCTCCTGCCATCAGAATTACATGCCATGGCCCTGGCAGAAAACCTCATAGCATCCAGTGTAGCATTTGCCATGAATGCTATTGCTAGAGAGATTTTTCTTAAGCATAGACTTAATCGGTTTGGTTTCTACCTTAAGGGCTTTAAGGTTCTCCAGCCATGACATTGTGGCTCAAAGCAAGTGGCTTCTGTGACATGCCTCCACAGCCACACTCAGAGCAAAGTCTCTTCTGAAGATAGTTTTCACCTTCCTGTCTGATGCACCCTTGGAAAGGTCGCATTTGGCAGAAATAAATATAACCCTTGCCTAGAGGTGCTACTCCTGCTTTGACCATGGCCGCCTCAGTGATGACATTTTTGGCTCCTGGAGCCTGTTACTGTGTTTACCTTGTTTAGAAGGTTCCCATGCCTCCCCATTACCACAAAGGATGGGTGCAGGGGAATTGCTGCCTTGGAAAGGTATTTGCTTTGAGGGCTGTCCTCAAGGGCCTGGTCAGTTTGGCTCTGTATAAGGGAATCAAACCTCAGAGGGAAGAAACCTGTGTTGCAGTTTGTCTGTGTCCTGCTCAGAATTAGTCTGATAACAAACACACTTAGCAGGTAAGGTACTCATCCTTCAACTCCCACCCCTCATGGGATTTTTGCAGATGTCAACATCTGGCTATGCCCTGGGCAGTGTCTTTTGCAGCTTGTTTTGTGCAGGAAATCTCTCCCTCAGCGTCCTTCTATATAGGCTCTTACTCCCTCAACTCAGGGGATGGGAACTCACTGCCACAGTTGCCTGACTCAAGCTGGGAGAAAAGGGGGCTGATGGTTAGCCCTGCTTCTTTCCCCAGAGCACTAAGGACCCATTTCGGGACTCAAGGGGTAGGGGAAGGGCTAGGGACTTATCCTTATGGTCCTGAATGGCCCCATTATGCCTGGGTCCAACTGAATGAAGTTGTCCTCCTTAGACCTTCTCCCAGTTCTGTTGTGGTAGAGTCATGGCTTCTTGGGGGCCATAGGAGTCCAACATGCCCCTCCATCTCAGTGCTCTAAGCCCTAGCAGTGCTACGGTCAGGCTAGCTGTCACCAGGCATAGCATAATTTGCCATCCATGGAGCCTGTTTAAATTGCCTCACAGATGGTGCAATGTTCGGACTTAGCCCTGGGTTTGTGTGGCTGCTCTGCCATCCTAAAGGGAGACAGTGGGGAGGCACTGAAGAGGAGGAGAAAGAGCTGCATGCTGTACTCTCCGTGCCCTTCCCCCCCCCCCAAAGAAGAAGGAAGAAAGGCAAAGGGCATGAGCAAAGATAATCACAACTGATCCTGCTGTAGAGGCAGATGATGCAGTGGCAAGCTGGAGCAGACGGGCATTGCCAGCATGGGCTGTACATGTCAATTTTGACTTACCTGTGGAACTGCGTACACACAATTGTGGGAAACACTGGGCTTCAGAAAAGGCTCTGCGCCACCATCAACCTGGTCTGTGTGGTTTGCAAACTCCCCAGTAAGGAACTGGACCTGTAAACAGCTTTCCCAGCTCCTGATTTGTGACCTGGTCATGAGGAACTCTTGGTAACTGACCTCAACAGAAACAACCAGAGCCATTATCTTCATAACAGATGGATTGTGATGGTATGGGTAGGTGGATGAGCAAAACAACGATGGTGGGATAAGTAGTATAAAAGATGAGTGCATAAGGATTAGGGGTTTTTTAAATCTTTTCTTTGCCCCACCCTCTGCATATGTTTGAGACCGTACATTCTTGGGAAGTGGCAGTTCGCTGTAAGTGATAAGTGTTTTCCTCACTGGACATGGAGGCAGGGTGAGCTGGATAGAAAAGCTCTGTACCCAACTGAGGGTAGTTACAGTTGGTACTTTAAATTTAAGAGTCTCTAATGTGCCGGGGGTTTAAACTAATATTCTATACAACTTTTACATGGTGATGTATTCTTAGGTTTAATCTGTTCTAATGATACTTGCTTTTCAAAGGAATCTCTGTGTAAAAGGTAACCAGCTAATAGCAAGTATAAATTGGGCAGCGTGTCCCACCTCATTCTGACCCATTCATCTTGCAGCCTTGCAATGTAGCAGTAATCAATGCAAAATTTACTAAATTTCTGCTGTGATTTCATGTAGAACAATGTCCTCCTGAGGGCTAGCGTGAGACTCCTGAATAAATTAGTTTACAATTAAAAATATGACGACCCTCTGCTTTCAATTGTAAAAACTCAATGAAACAGCAACTACTTGGAAGTGCAAGCAAAGAATGCCTGCCTGCCACTAAGCCCTATTAGCGCAGTCAGAAGGAAGAGGCAGAGCCTTTTGAAACAGATCAGATCCTGTCACAAATTTAACTTTTAATCCTTCATGGTGAAGGAGGTGGTGAACTGTCAGTTAAAATTTTCAAAAAAGGTAATTTTAAAGCAGACACTACAATAAATTGCTTATATGAATCAAAGCCAACATACCTCACCAATTTCAGTACTATGCAACACAATCAGTACTGATTGTTGAAAATTATGGCAGTTTTGGAAGAGATGACAGCACAACTGCTCAATAGTGAGCAAATTTAGGATTATATTAGATAATTTTTACTACAAGATGTCCTTGTAAGACTAATACCCATCCTGTCATATAACAAATCTTAAGAAAATGCAGTTTGTTAAATGGCAATTTAATATGTTCATCAAATTTAATGAAAGCACATCATAAACATACTGTAACCACAACTGCAGACAATTTTAATTAATAAACAATAAAATGTGAGGTAGACTGACTAGTGAAGTTAAATTCACCAAGTTTTGGTTAAGAAAATTTTACACTAAGAAAGCAACATTTTAACCTCCTTCCAAAAGTCACAAAAAGCAATTGCATAAATTACAGCAGGAAACATCTGACTATGATTTTCATTCAAATCTTAGTTTACATTCAATATTTATTAACCTGTGAACTTAACCTGTCAAACATGTCCAGATTTAACATGGCTCCAGGTAAAATATAATGCTGGCCTATTTAATACATTCATAAGAGTGGCCTCGATGATGAGGCTTCAAAACAAAACAGAACAGTTGTACTCTAGATGTGAAAGTATGGTCTCTTTCCCATGAGTTCAAGGACTGTGAGCTGTAGTTTTCAAGCAGACGGACCCAGGATTCTTTTAAGTAAAGATTTATAGTGATATAGTCTTCCAAAGAAAATGTTGCCAAAAACCTTCCCTCTCCACTGGAGAATAAAGTGTTATAGAAACCAATTGCTCATTTGGAAGGCAGATATGCCAGCTTTCTGATTTCGTTCTCAACCATCAGGACAATTTTGCACCATTTTACCACAGGGCTAAATAGTCATCAAAATAGTCTTAGCACCTGGAATTTTAAGAACTTAGTGCAAACATCAAGTACACAAACATAAAGGAAACCACTTTTGAACATTTTATATCCTCTTAACTTGCAGAATACAAGTAATATTTCTAAAATGTTTACCCAAACTAAAACTCAAAAAGTATTCAAATCAGTCCTAAGCCCTTCCAGCAAACTAGAAGTATTGAAATGCAGTTAGGTGTAACCAAAAGCTTCAAAATATACCTCTGTATCCCCATGTCTGCTAAATTAAAATTAAGGTATGCTTTAAAACATAAGGCTAGTCCTATATGAAGGACAATTAAAATATTTAAATTTAAAGAAAAAGAAAAGGGTTATTAATTTGAAATATGCTACATTGACAGCCTCACAGTTAAGCTATATTAAAATCCACAGATACGCAAACCATTATTTTCCTTTTTAGCTTCAATCTAATATATTATGTTTTTCATTATCTGTAAACATCTCATCTTTTCACAAGATAAAAAAGTTGCTTGATTAACACTTTGTTCAAAATGCAGTTTTGGCAGGCCCTTCTCAATTGATTGGCAGGTCACCTATAAAGTTTTCGTTAAGAACTTCATAAAAACACAATGCAGTGAATATCGATTTTTATCTTACAAAGGAGGCTGCATTTTTTTTAACTAAGAGTGGAGAGAGGAGAGTGTGTGGGGAAAGGTTAGTTTTTATATAATATAAAATATGGAAATCTCAGTTGAGTAACTAATATAAAACAGTGAATACTACTAAAAATGTTAACTGCACTAGTAAAACTGGTGAATATCTATAACCCTGACATCAAGTGCTAGTGCACTAGGTTAATTCTAGAACAACAGAAGAGCAATTATTTTGAGAGAACAATGTTTTAAGAACAATGCATGATCACTACAGCCAATATTTACAAAAGTTTAGTATTCAAAATGAAAGGACCAACTTGTTTTAGGTACCGTATTCAAACAGACCTCCTTGATTATGGACAGATTTTCTTGTGATTGATCCCAGCTCACTTGTGAAGTGATTTTCAGTGAGCTAAGGAAAAGTCCCAAACCATTGTGCCTCACCCCATTTTGGCTCACTTAAGCTATCAAAATTCAGCTCATAGCTGCTGCCACTCTCTTGAACATTGTATTACTATTTTACAATTCCTTTCTGGGCAGGGTATGTAAGTTCTCAAAAGAAGCCACATCAATAAAAATCTCACCTCAGGACTCTACACACTACTGTAAGTGAATGACAAAGGATACCCAGAGCAAACTGCATTCAATCAAACCTACACTTCAAATTTGATGTATAAGAAAATTGTATGTACCAGCTAAAAGGTGATGTTTCACAATTTTAAAAACCTTTGACACTATTAAGATCTTCAAATCATTTTGCTGGTGTTTAACTGCTTAACAGAAGAGACAATGCGCATAAGAAATATTTTTCATTATGCTGGCCAGTTAGTTACTCTAACAGTGGAGGAGAATTTTTGTGAAAGAATGTTACTAGGAGAACCTGCGCGTGGGCAAATGCCTGCCATGCATTTACTGATTTTGTTCAGGTTTAAGTAGTAAACTTTTAACTCCTGTGGAAATTTTGCCAAAGACACAATTTCAATACATATACAATTACACGTTTTAAAGTAACACTGCACAGAGAGAGAACAAGACTACTCCTTTTAATACAAATACCTAAGTTACTTAGTAATTTCAAACCCCTGAGTATTACTGTACCCAAGTACAGATCTGAAGAGAAACGGAGGACTCTCCTCAGCATATTATCTTCAATGGTGTGAGTCTGGTGTTACACATTCAGGCTAGTGGATGTTGAAGTCAGTTTTTTCCCCTAGCTTAGCATAGAACCAAAAAAACACGAGAACTCTTCTTCAACCAAAATATGTTGTCCTCATGTCACAGGAGACAGGTGGTAGGCTGTGTTAATTTCATTAGCTGTGACTAAGGTGGCATTAACTTGAATTCAAGCTCCTGTAATCATAACTGAAGTGATAAACATATGCCTAAAACAAGGCCTACTTTAGAATTGTGAGGAATCCTTTAGAGTAGACTAGATAAAGATTGGTTGCACTTCGCTCCACAGTGATTGTACTTTGGTTGTTTCTTCACCCCCCCGTCCCCAAAACAACAAACAAAACCTCTCAAGTTCTCTTCTTTTCCTTTGTTATTTGGTCTCCTATCAAGTTTATATGTGGCGTCCAGTGAGAAAATAGAGTGGTTTGTCATCAATGCTGTTGGCTGTTTGAAACTCATCTCGGAGACGAAAATGCCACTCGTCTTCAAGCTCTAAACGGACTATTGTTTGACGTAAGGAGCTTCTGTCTTGGCATATGACACACAAGGTGGCACCTTAAATTAAAAATAAAAGACAGCTTTAGGTAACATACAAGACTTCAATTTTCTTGCCTCATTTTTAAAAAGACCCCCCCCCCCCAAAAAAACAAAACAAAACAAAAGACCCTTTCCACTACATTTGAGGCCTTTTCCACAGAAAACCTTAATAAGCTCCCAAGAGTCAGTTAAGGTATCTGACATGAACAGAATACCCAGTATAATCAGTCTCAGATATGGCAAGTGAACCCTGAGAGCCTGGGCATCTCTGCAAAAGTGACTAAAAAAAAAAAGAGTACAGTGGGAAGAAAATATTGCAAAACGTGTTTGGCATTCAGCAGTTGACAATGAAATAGGGATTTTGGGGGAGAGACGTCCCTCTCTACAATCCAAACCTGAAATCACGCACAAGATGTCTGACGAAGCCACTTCAAATGAATGAAGATTCCAGGCAGGACTAAGGGAGCACTCTTTATTTAAAATGTAGTTATTTATACTGCAGTAGTTCCTGTGACACTAGTCCATGATCAGAGCCCCACTGTGCATTTCTCTACATTGCAGAAAATGGTGTGGTCTTAACTTAGAAGCTGGATTTTACTGCTGTTTGAACCCCAGGTAGCTAACCTAATTTGTGTTAGCAGTTAAAGATGAGCCTGGGATTGAACTCGAGCTGCTCAGTTGTGATGCCTTCCCTGCTATTTTAGCCCAAATTAAGAATTGTTTTTTTTTCAGTGTAGCCATATCCTGTGCTAGGCACCTTACACACACATAACAAGAAGAGTCCATGACCTTGCAGAAGTTTCCATTCACGCAAGTCTGGGTCACACACACATCCTTTCCACAGTCAGAGCTTCTAGGATTTGCCGCCTCCCTGATCCTGCTCAAAAAATTTATGTTATTTTCTAAGTAACTAGGCCTGCATACCCTGGCAGTGAATTCAGGACGGGGCAATTCACTAATGTCAATCAGAAAAGGCAGCTAAGGAAACTAAGTAGTTGTGCTGAGAGACCAAGTACTGTCCTGGAGTAAGTACTGACTAAGAGAAAGAAAACAGAGTAGGAACAAATGGTTTATTTTTGACCTTGCAAGAGGCTAACAGTGTGGTGCCCAAGACTGGTGCTGTTTGATATTGTTTCTTGTCATGCCCATGACACGTTAGATACTGTTCAGCCTTAACAAAAAAGAACACACACCACATGACTGACATCCTTCAAGAAAAGTCAGAAAAAAGTGATGAACAGTGAGGTGGCAAAATGTGCAGGTGATGCAAAATTATTGAGGTGAGTCAACAGTAGAGAAACCAGTGAAGAACTTGCAAGGAGGCTAAACAAAGCTAGGTGAATAGGCACATGATGACAGATGAAATTAAATGCTGACAACAGCAAATTTAACCTACTAATACACATTACTGGGTTCTGAGTTCAACTGTAAACACCCAGGAAAAAGAAGACCTGCATGTCACTGTGGACAGCTCAATGAAGATCACTGCTTAAAAACACAGCCCAAAAGAATCAGGATGTATCAAGAACAGGATAGGAAATTATACTGAGAGGGGAAATCTGCATGTTAAGTATCCCTTTTGTATTCAAATCTAGGGGCACACTGGTCACTGAAAATATCATACCATATGAACTGATGGTATATCTCACTTGGAAATAGTGTGGTTCAGTTCTGGTCTCCCTATCTCACAGAAATATAGTAGAAATAGAAGGAATGCAGCAAGTAGGCAATGAAAACGTTTAAAGGCATGGAAAGACATCCAAATGATGAGAGACTGAAAAGAATGTGACTGTTTAGAAATGAATACAATTATGTGAAATAGGTATCTGTAATAATGAATTTATAGGGGGTGAGGGATAAATCCTCCTAGACGATCCTACCTCATAATGCAAGAACAAGTGGACATTCAATTAAACTGAAGGCCAACACATTAAAATTGATGAAAGGAAATGCTTTTCTACACAATGCATATTTAGCCCTCAGAACTCATTGCTGCAAGATGTCTCTGAGGGCAACAGCTTAGAAGGATGAGACATTCATGTGGACAACAACATCCACAGTTGCATTAGATCAGGTTTTTTTTTTTTCTTGTACACAGAATTAGTCATATAAACCCTCATTGTTAGGGCATACGACAACCACTAAGAAGTAGGAAGAAACGTCCCCAATGAGCTGGTTACTCTATTATTGTTCACTGTAGGATTTCTTTCATCTTCTCCAAAGCATTGAATATTCACTACCAAAGGCAGCATAATAGTTTGGAATGGGTGAACTACTTGTCCTATCCATTAAGGCAATGTCTATGTTCTGAATTGTATTTCCAAGTCACCTGTTAATGAAGTACTCAGCTGCATGCTGCACTGACTGAATTCCACATATACTATGCCTATTTCCATTTGATGCCACTGTTAATGCTATTTATCAAGGCTTTTCTTCCCTTCGATAACCTTGTTATTATGGTGGTGGTAGGTCTATACAAATCAAAACTAAGATCAGATAGAATGCATTCCTTGTTGGAGCAACACCAGCATTGATGATAAAGATGGAGAAATTTATGGATTCTCTTCTTCTATATTTCATTTTTCTTGAGAGCCGTTACTTTGTACTGAAAGCAACAGAGGTATCTAGTGAAAAAATCATTACCTTTCAGGAATTTGAACTTCTTAAGAAGGTCTGCACCTACAAAAGAGTCACAGAGGTACAATAGGAGTCCACTGAAAAACACTCCCTCACAGCTGACATTGATGGAGTGTGGGCGGGAGCTGACATAACAGATAGCCACCTGAAACCAGAAAGCAAAACAGAATTAGTTGTTTTTTAAAAAATAAAGCATTCTGAGTTTAATAAAATAAACTAATGCATTATACGGAGATTGAACATAAAATAACTACAAGAAGCCAGGAGCGGGTTGACATAAATTTAAAAAAAACCCAAACCCCCACAATCTTAGATACAGTTTGCACATTTGGGGGTTCTGTTAGGTAATCTTCCTGATAACATTCTACATACAGTTACAGAAAGTCCTAAACACATTAGCTCATTTGTTACTTTTTCAAGATCCTAGCCAGAAAATTTCTGCTGTTACTCCTCTCCTTTGAATCCCTTCCCTCTATTAAAAGAACTTTACATGGTAATGGGATTTTTCCATATGCTAGTTAAAAAGCAAATAAAATGGTGCACAGACTGGCACTGGTATTCAATCCTAGGTCTTCTGATGGGCAGATTTCCAGAAGAAAAGTGATGCCTGCAGCTGAGGAGAGATTAAAACCTATCTGAACACTAGTAAATAGATTCACACCCCTGAAAGGGCCCACTGTAGTTTAACTTAACCCCATGCTTCTCCATTATCTAGCTGACTTGATCTAAACCTCTGTGGTCTGTGCTTGTGTAGTAATCACACAATAATTGTTGTATCATGTCATATGTTCCAATGACATGGCATTAGAATCATATCCTATTAAGAAGGAAAATTCCAAAGTCGTGTAGGGAGGGGTACATTAAAAAGGAGAATAATTACAGTGTGTTTTGCTGGACTGAGCAATCCAGCTAGTGCCATCATGTATCAGAAACTAGCCAAGCAAGAAGAAGGTTGCAGCAAATGTGAATCAGACACAGACGACAAAAAGTAGCAAAGAAATTTGGGGGATACATGTCTTAAAAAGGACATAGCAGTGTCTGTACAAATAGCTAAATGGCAAACTGAATGCTCCCAAGAACAAGGGCTTTTGCTGCAGACAAATTCTTACACTATTATTTTTGATAGATTACAAAAAGATTGAGGATGGCTATCTTAACCTAAATAACAAAAGGGTAAAAAAAGCACTCAGCACAAAATCCAGATATTGAGAACAAAAATCAGTCAAGAAACCAAAGGACATGAAGAGAAGAAACTCTTTGTTACGCAGGCTCCTAGCATTTGTGTATAGGCTATCCAACAAAAGGAACTGGAATTGCTAATTTATTAGCATAAATTTGATCTAGCTGGTGTTACTGAAACCTGGTGGGATGATTCCTCTGATTGGAATGCTAAAATCAAAGGTTCTAATCTATTTTAGAAGCATCAAGTGGGCAGAAGAGAATACACAAATCAAAAATGATGCTACCGGTTTCCGAGTCAGTGATAACTCAGAAGAGCATGATCTTGAATGCTTATAGATCAAAATCGAATAGGCAAAGCATAAGATGGGGTATTAGTTGCTGTCTGCCTCAGATCACCAAATCCCAATAAGGAACAGGATGACTGCCTCCCTACACACCTATCTATAATGTGCAAGGAAAAAGCCTGTGTGATCATGGGACTTCAGTTTGCGTGATATATGATGGAGATCTTATGCAGCCTGTACTGAAACATCCTGGGACTTTCTAAACATTGTAGATGAGAATCTCTTAACTCAAAAAATGTTGCACCCAAAACAGAAATTCTATATCAGGCCTCATCTTGACAGATAAAGAGGAACTGATCACAGAATGAAAAATTCATGGCATCTTAGGACTACAAGTGATCATGACTTGACTACATTTATAATGTGCAAACAGAATGAAGTCCAGACCAGTGATTTAAATGTATTTGGTACTTTGAAAGGGCAAATTTCACAAAGTTGAACAAAACTGTGAGCCAAATCAACTGGAAGAAAGAATTTATTCATATGAATGTGAATGATAATTGGGAATTGTTTAAAAACACTTTACTAGATGCCCAAAAAGCCACAATCCCACAAATGAGAAGGAAGACCATATTGTTTAAAAAACAGATCTGAGCAGCTGTTCCCACTTCGTCCCCACATGTGTGTGTGGCTGGCCAAAGTTTTCTTCTAATGTCTGTGTGGAGACTGAGAAGGAGGGAGTGGGGACAAACAGGAGCTGGGTAGATGGATTGTGGGGAATGCAGTAGTGAAGCGAAGGCCATTATAAAATATAAAAATATATATAAAATATATGGAAGAAAGGAAAAGCTGATAGTAATGAATATAAATCAGAAGCTAGAAACTAAAAAAATTGATAAGGGAAGTAAAGAGACACACGGAGAAACCTATGGCCAGCAGAATTACGCCAATAAGATTTTTTTAGGTACATTAGAAACAAAGAATCTTAACAATGGTATTGGCCCATTACCAGATGGAAATGGTAGAATTATGAATAATAATGCAGAAAAGGCAGAAGTGTTCAATAAATACTTCTACTGGTCTTTTGGAAAAGAAGAGATGATGTAGTCATATCATATGATATCACACTTCCCATTTCATTAGTATTTCAGGAGGATATTAACCAGCAATTTAGTTTAACAACTAAAGTTAAACATTGATAAATCAAGGGGTCCGGATAACTTGTACCCAAAAGTTTTAAAAAGTTAGCTGCAGAGCTTGCTGGACTATTTGTGCTCATTTTCAATACGTCTTGGAACACCAGATAAGTTCCAGAAGACTAGAAGAAAGTTAATGTTGTGCCAATATGTAAAGAGAGTAAATGGGATGACCCTGATAATTATAGGCCTGTCAGTCTGACATCAATGCCAGCCAAGACAACAGAATGCCTGATACAGGACTTGATTAATAAAGAATTAAAGGAGAGTTATCCAATTAATGCCAGTCAAAATGGGGTTATAGAAAATCAATCCTATCAAACTAACTTCATTTTTTTAAATGAGATTACAAGTTGGTTGTTAAAGGTAATAATGTTAACGTAACATACTTAGACTTCTGAAAGGCGTTTGACTTGCTACTACATGACATTTTGCTAATAAATTAGACTGATAAAATTCATATGGCACTCATTAAATGGATTAGAAACTGGCTAATCTGTGGGTCTCATATATAAGTGTAAACCAGGATTGTCACTGAACTGGTGTGCTTCTAATGGGGTCCTGCAGGGATTGGTTGTTGGCCCTAAACTATTTGTACTTTTATCAAGGATCTGGAAGACCACATAAAATCATCCATGATAAAGTTAGCAGGTGACAAAAATTGGGGAAGTGGTAAACAATGAAGAGAACTGGTCACTGATACAAAACTATCTGGATTGTTTGGTCAGCAAGCAAATAATATATGTTTTAATATGGCTAAATGTAAACGTATACATCTAGGAACAAGGAATGTAGGCCATACTTACATGATGGGGGAGAACTCTATCTTAGGAAGCTGTCATGGGTGGTGGGTGAAGATTCGCCTTGGGAAGGCTAGCTCCCTATCCCGCCTTTTCTGCCCGCAGCCCCACCTCAGGCCTCACCCCCTCCCCGCTTGCTGTCTGTGCCCTCCTCCCTGCTCGCTGCCCCCCACTCACCACGTCCCTCCTCACCCCCTCCTCCACACACCCCCATCCCCACCACTCAGGGTCTCTGCCCCCCCCCCGAGCCGTGCTTATTTATTAGGTGCCATGCAGGTACCCAGGCGGCTGAGGAGGTTGTATCTGCTATTCAGTTTCCTGGGTTCATCAGTAATCTCCCTGGAGAGTCCAAGGGCCCTGGGAAGCTGAGTAGCAGATACCGCCTCCTCAGCTGCCTGGGAACCTGGATGGTGCATAATAAATCAGCAAAAACTTCCAGCGGCACCCCACTCCCAGCAAAGAGGGGAAGACATAGGGCCACTATGGTCCAGACGTCCGGTGGCGGCTGCACCAGGTTTAGCATCCCCTGGCTTATTATACCCACCACCCATGGAAGCAGTGACTATGAAAAAGATTTGGGGGTCACGGTAGATAATCAGCTGCACATGAGTTCTCAGTGTGATACCCTGATCGAAAGGGCTAATGCAATCCTTGGATGCATAAACATGGCAATTTCAAGTAGGAGAAGAGAGGTTATTTTACCTCTGTATTTTGCATAGGTGCTACTGCTTCAGCAACACTGTCTAGTTCTGGTGCCCACAATTCAAGAAGAATGTTGATATATTGGAGAGGGTTCAAAGAAGAGCCACAAGAATGATTAAAGGATTAGAAATCCTGCCTTATAGCAATAGACTGATGGAACTCAATCTATTTAGCTCCACAAAGAGATAGTTAAGGGGTGTCTTGATTACAGTCTGTAAGTACCTACAATAGGAACAAATATTTAATAATGGACTCTTTAATCTAGCAGAGAAACATGGTCCAATAGCTGGAAGCTGAAGCTAAACAAATTCAGACTGTAAATAAGGCGTAAATTTTTAATAATGAGAGTAATCAACCACTGGAACAATTTACCAAGCACTGTGGTGGATTCTCCAAAATTGGCAAGTTTTAAATCAAGGTTGGACCTTTTTTTTTTTTTTTTTAGATCTAATTTAGGAATTACTGAGGGGAAGTTCTCTGGCCTGTGTTATGCAGGAGATCACCCTAGATCACAGGTGTCAAACTCAAGGCCCGCGGGCCAAATCCGGCCCGCGGGCTTGTGTTATCCAGCCCGCGGTCCGAATCCGGCCCGCCGGCTTGTGGCATTCGGGCCGGCAGTAAAAGTGTGCAAGATCTCGCAGCAGCGCATGCTACCGCGAGATCTCATCTCAGAAAGGAAAAGGCTGTCTCTGAGTCTCCTACCCTGCCGCCAAATTCAAGCCTGCAAGGAGATTTCACCGCGGAGAGTGGAGCCCGCGAGCACCGGTGAGTCCCTGCTCCAAGTCCCACTCTCCTACTCTGCCACCGAATTTCACCCCGCGGGGAGATTTCTCGGCGGAGAGTAGGAGAGTAGAGTATGTGAAGTGGAATAGAGCATGAGGTGTTTTAGCGTGTGTGTTTTAGCGTATGCGTTTTAGTGTACTGTTTTAGGTGCTTAGGTTTTATGGAATGCGTGGCCCCCTTGAACTTAATTTAATTAAAATGTGGCCCGCCATACGAAGTGAATTTGACACCCCTGCCCTAGATGATCACAATGGTCCCTTCCAGCCTTGGAATATATGACTCTATTAGCACAGCATGGATCTTTGCACCCCACACTCCCAGGGTCCAGGCGACATAAGAGGTTTGCTTCTACTGCTTCCAAGGTAATAGAATTAGCCTATTAGCTGGAGTAACAGAGACTCACAATTTTAGATCAAAATCCAAGGCTCAGTACCCACCCCAATGATTCCAAGGAGTCATCATACAAGTTAAAAAAATTAAAAGAAAGACATGTAACAGTTTGTATTTGCTATGGATCCCATTTCCCTGTAGAAATATTTTGTACCTCGGGTCCAATGTTCAGGTAGCAGTCAATAGCCAGTACTGGATTCTTGAAGTTATGGATGGCCTTTGGAAAGAGTTTGTATGTTGCGTGCTGAAGGAATTTCTCCAGAAGGAACTGAGCTGGGGCTGCCAGTAGTGTGTGTTCACTGTCTGGGGCACAGACATACTGAAGAGGCATTATTGGGGCCATGCTCTCTGATACCTACAATGAAAATAATGGAACCTCTTTAACCAACGCTCTGTAGGTGCATCTCCACTGAATGTGCACTTTACCTCCTTGCTGCTATGTTACTGTAATTCCCACTTGCTAATTACTCTGAAAAAACAGTTCAGTGACGTCACAGGGAAGTAGCAGAAACTTGTATTTATTTGTTCTTTAATTGTTAAGTACGTCTGTAAATATCTCAATACATAAGGACAGAATATAAAAATACAAATAATTTAAATTCAGAAGCAATACTATTTACTACAACACTCCATCCCTCCTACCCTGCCCCCCACAATCCCAGAGATTCAACTCTCTCCTTATAGCTGATTAGGCAAAAGACTTTATACATAGACTAATTTTGCTGTGTGCCATTCACACACTAGTTCCAGCTCTGTTGGACGCACAGGAAAAGCAAACTCCAGAATCCCATGAGAATAACTGGCCACTATACCCAAACCATTCAAATCAGGGGGCTGTTAGCTCCAGTGTCCCATCTGATCTGAATTATAGGGACTAGGTATGAATAGTAGCAAGAGAGAGTTTAAAGGAGCCAGGAATCCAGACCAAGACAGGATTTTCAGATTAAAGCCAACACCTTGATTATAACTCAGCTTAAAGCTGATGCAGATCACCAAGCACAGGTAAAATGAACTGTGCACTGAACAACCATTTAGTAGCAAGCAGCACATTCTGCAATAGCCAGAGTTTGCAGGTGGATTTCCAGAGTACTTTGAAATTTCAAAACCTTTGTAAAATGTTTCTTATTGTCAACAACAGCAATGACTGAAAATCACCACAAACAACTAGAGACTGGAACTAAATTAATATTCTCTACTCCACATGAATTTAGTTTGGCATAAACTTGAGTTTAGAAAAGCTCATCCAGTTTTGATTAGAATGTAGGATTGAGAGTTCCTACTTCAAGCCATTACTTGGCCAAAGAAATCCAGGTATTAGTTATAAATGATTTAATCAACTTTCAAATCCCACTTTGTTCTTGGTGGCTCCAGTATAACGAAGGAGTTGTGATATCATGACAGTGGTAACAAAAACATACAATTACAGCTAATGATTGAGAAATTATTAATATTTATTACTACTTTCATTGAGCTAGTAACTAACAGGTCCAGACATTGTCCTAGACCAGCGGTTCTCAACCTGCAGCCCACTCAACCCATAGCTGTGGCCCATGTGACATCCTCAGGGCCTACATAACCAGAGAGCTGCATATGCAGCCCACAATGACAAATAGGTTGAGAACCATTTTGGTAGATGCTGTACAAACACAGAACAAACAGACTTTCCCTGTCCCAAAAGTGACATGCTAAGTAAACATCCAATTTTTGACCTTCATGGAAACGACAAAGTATCAATTTTGCCTCCTGTACGGAGCTCTCTTTTTCAAGCATGCAAAACTCACCATGATTTTTGGCTTAATGGCAAAGTCCCTTTGCCCTCCAACCTGAATGTGTTTCTTCATGAGACTGAAGTTATTAAAGCGGCAGATCAACAAGCCACTGCTGTTTGTTCTCAGGTTAAAATCTACATCTTCACAGAAGTACCTAGATATTAAACACATGTTCACTAAACTGATTGCGTGTCTGCAAAGGGTAATTTGCTGTCTGTAGTGTATCAAATCCCTTTTTATTGCTTAAAATAAATTATCAATTGTATTCTTTGTATAAACGGTTTGTGATGTATTCCATATACTGTTAAATACACTCTGTGCACCACCTCTTGGACTATCTGACCAATTACTTTGCTAGAAAAAACAATAGGACTCTTACATAAACCTCTACAGAGCACTTAAAATTCAACTTGCTAATAGGCCCTTGCAGACTAATTTTAATAAGGAGAAAAGTCTTATTCTTTTTAAGTATGTAATTTGGATAGCCTTCCTCCCTTTGCCCTCCCCCAATTTACTGACTTCAAAACACGTTTTTTACTTTTGGCCAGATATTTTTCACCCATAGCATCGATCAGTCTCCATTTCAGAATGAGTCCCTTCTATAGGACATACTATCCACGTGAATTGCTTTTGTGTTTTGCTGCTTTATGCACATCGCACTACAGGTACTAATCATAAAAGACCATACTGGAATTAATGAATAAATAAGACATTCTACTACAAATTGATCCCTGCCACTGGGATGAGGCGTCTTATTTATGGTATAAAATTCTTGCATCATAAAAACAGTACAGATAGGAGAACTGTAAAGTCAGTTGCTCTGGCATCCATACAAAGAACACCACAAGCTAGAATTTGGTCACCCACATATAGCGTTTGTACTGCTGATGGAGGTAGACACCAGGACAGGCCACCTTAGAGTCAATGGGACACACAGGCTGGGGTTGCTGGAAGTGGAGGAGGAGAACATAAAATCTAGTCTTATTTAGCAGAGGGGACTGGATTCGTATCATGATGGGAACCAGTGACAAAGCTCTTAGTGGGAACTGTAGACTGGAATTGATGCCATCCCTGCAACAGCTTTGGGTGAGGGGAAAGAGAGGGACAGAAATGGCAGACAGTGGGGAAAGTGAATTTGCTGTAGGTTTTTAATTCCAAACGCTGATGGAACATGGGAAATAAAGGCAGAGGGGGCTGAGGTTTTCCATGAAAAACAGTGACAAATGGATCCAATTTGGAAGCAATTGAGCTCTGTAAGAAATACAATAGCCTTCCCTCCCTTCACATCTTTTGTCTCAAATACTTTAATTGTTAACCCAACCATCTCTCACCTTCAGTCAGGTGAGCTGCGCTTCCCTATGGATTCCTGCCGATGCATGTCTGGACGCAGTGCTTCCTGTGACTATAAAAGGTGCTGTACCTGGCAGGGTGGATTTTCTGCCTCTCCTCTTCTGATTTCTTCCTGTTTCTCTCTTCTAGTTTAGGTCTTCTCTGTGCTTTCTTTTAACTCCTGTAGCTTCTTCCCTCAACCTTGCCTTTTCTCTCCCTCCTCACCCACCCACCGTCTATCTTTCCCCTACTCCATTTGCACCTCCTTCTCCATCCTAGCCCTAGTGTTCACTATTCTGACTCCACTCTTCCAGTCTCCGCTCCAATGGGTCCTTACTTGGTACAAAACCAGCACCTGGAGGGGAGGGGGACGCTCTGCATCTAGACTGCATCCACAGATTGCAAGGGCGCATCAGAATGGAGAATAGGAAGAATGATTGCAAATGTTCACAACCTTGGTCAGCTGCTCCTCTTGTACCATACCAGAGAACACTCTCTTCCCTCCTCCAACCCAGGGATAAATTAATTCATTATAAATCATTCCAATTTTCTAGTAGTTTTTCTTTAAGGAGTGGGCACCTCTGCTAGAATGGAACAGCAAACCTGTATGAAAGCAAACCTCATTGGCCAATCAGGGTTCCCCAGTAATCTGAGAGCTACACTAGCCCCTATGCTTCATAATACTGGAGAATCCTGTTTGCTAACTGACTGGCAAAGAAATAACCAATCATAATAAGAAGAGTTCCTTTCCTGATTGTTGTCCAAATAACCCTGTGCCTAAGATTTATTCAGCTTTTAAAATATACAGTATAGTCCCTTGCTGTTACAACAAGCTGCAAACAGCTGTTAAATACAAGATCTTGTTGTGTTGTACGCACAAACTGTCGTGGTGTATTTTGTTAGGGATGTTTCATTGCAGAACAATTTTTACCTCAGCACTCCATGAAGAGTTTGGAATTAGAAAGCTAAAATCCCCACTAGTGGTACTACAGGAAACGTCCCATGATGAAAGTTATACATGGAACTGGGAGATTAAAGGCTAAAAAAAATATCAAGAAGTTCTGATAACATCATGGTAACCCACAGCTGCAAAGCTACTGCACTCGTTCATGTGTGCGCACATTGGGTGTGGTATTGCCGAGTTCTTTTAATAGAGACTCTCTTTCTGGGTGATCACTCTTTCACAATGTAGCAGCTTCGAGCATGGATGGTTTGTGATGGCAACATAACACTGTTACTCAAAGTATTTTTAGATTTTTGTGGTTTTAGTTCTTGAAATCACCTAAATAAGTTTTTGTCAAAATCATATACAGAACATCCATTTGTCCCGTATGCATGCTTATTTTTGTACGCACTTCCCGCAGAAAAGGGGGAGGGGTTAACAGCCAACTCTGAATAGTTCATTTTTATGTAACAGCAATGTGACGTCAGAAGTAACTCAACCAATCACACAGCTGATTTGAGTTGTTTGGAACCTGCAGTCTTACTACAATGCTGTACACATCATTATGTGGTGTTTCAAAGTTATGTTTTGTGGCTATGACCTCATAGCCATGAAAGTACCACACTCTGTTTTTAATATGGCTATGAAACATGACTATTAGCTGGCAGTAAGACTTTTTACTATATTTGTTAAATCATTTTGCCTACCTGTTTAGATCATATTGCACGTTCTGGGTCAGGTCTATGTTGAGAAGTATGAAGTCATGCACATGGCACCTGGAGAACGGAGGTTTTGATCTCCTGGAATTCAACTTGCTGTTCCATTTCTGAATACCCAGTATTGCATAATGAACAATTTTTGGTGTGGCTTCTATGTGCTGCAGAACACTCTTCAAAGATACATTCTTACTGGTACTCCCTGGCTCCATGGACTGGCTATGAAATGTAATCACGTACCACATGTTTTAGATCTCTGCTACTATTATATTATTATGTAATGTTTAGATTAGGACCTTTTGTGCTAGATGCTGTACAAATACATAACTATATATTCACGCATACGGAATTTTTACATTATTATAAACAGCTAACATAAATGCCAACAAGCCCAACCTCTGCCCCTCAATCCTGTCATCATAAGCGTACAGGCTTTCCAGGAGTGGTGGGTATTGGTGAGAGATATGGAGAGGCAGAAAGTAGCAGCCTTATGAATCAATGCAGGAAAGACATTTCCTATGTTGTGTGCAGTGTGGGGGAAGGCAAAAAGAATAAGAGTGCAATGATCCCTTCTAGAAAATTAAGGCTCTCAAAATAAAGACATTTTAATTGAGAAACAAAAAATCCCCAGAATGATCAAGCAGATAACAACCACCAACCAAAATGTTCTTTCCCACTGGCAATTCAATTGGTAGAACGGCTTGAGTGAACTCCACGTCTGAGCAGTTTTACAAAGTAGCAGAGAATGTGATCGAGTCAATCACAATACTGACTGATGGACAGAAAGCACTAATTGATATGAGATAATTGGAGACAAAATGTCGGTAAAATTACATACAGTTGTTAATTTTGAAGCGATCTGCAACATCATGCACAAAACAGTAACAGCTTTGAATTCTTAATGAGGGTATGTCTACACTGCAATCAGAGGTGTGACTGCAACATCTGTAGACATGCCTGCACTAACTTTAACCTATTTAGCTCCAACAGAAGCAGAGAAGCGGTGGCAGCATGGATTAGCCACTCAAGCACATACTCAGGGGTCCTGGGTGTGCTTGTGCAGCCGCCCATGCTGCTGTGGCTTCCCTGCTATTGTTATCTGAGCTAGCTAAACCAAAGCTAATTCGGGTATGTCTGCATGTGCTGATTGCAGTGTAGACATACCCTAAGTGATAAGGAGAGTATGATCTTGAGATTCTGCTTTGACTTTTTAAGTAGCCAGTTTTTTAGTTATCACCAATTGCTAGGGATGAGCTCAAGCTGCAAAGTGTGGATCCAGATCAAAACACTGAAAAAGTTTGGGATGGTCTGGGTCTTCGACTAGGCCCCATCTCTGACTGTTCCATTATCTGTGAGAAGCTAATTTACCTGGACTGTTCTTGGACACTGTGAATGTTCCATAAGACACAAGAATCATCCATGACAACAATGAAGGGCCAGACACATTGACGTTTGACTCCTAGTTCTTCCAAGCGGTTTCTCTCTAGTTCTAGATTGTGGTAGGAAAGTTCCTTAATAAGGAATCGGGCAGCACCTGGGAGAATACATGGCACACAACAACTTCTGTAGGACACTTATGAGAACTTTACTGCAGCTTCTGTTTTCATACAAAAGATGTAATATTAAAAAAAGAAAGAAAGCCACCAATTTTATACAGCACAGCACCTTGAAAGTTGAGAAGCACAAGGTGAGAAGCACATCTTACCATGTGTAAATTTTCAAATATATTTGCCAATCCAGGCCCACCCAGGAGGAGCTAAATGGGCATCTTCGATTATTATTTAATAGTACCAATAATGTGTTTGGCATTGCACAATTGACTAAAATAAAGATTATATGTTCTTTGGGATGGGTAATATCTAAAAGACAAATACAGAGAAAGTAAAACACACTGGAAATCCCAGAGAGGATGATTTAGGGTTGTTTTTTCAATTTTTATTACACAATCACTTCATGTGGACATCAAGAAAAATGTGGCATTTTAAGAGTAATTTGAACCAAAGAGGGTAATGGCTTGACCTTGAGAGAGCTGAGGGACCTCAATCCCTTGTGGGAAGAGTTCAACCTTTAATAGGATTGGGCCCAAATTTCAACTATAATTGACATTCGTGAACCTACAGCTGCAGTTTCATAACTCAATAAATCAGATGTAAAGTGACTGGACTAGTAATTCAGGCTGCAGTGCTGAGAAAAATGGGTGCAGTTTGCCTACAAATCAGTGGTTCTCAAACTGTGATCTTTTTAAAAACTACTGATTAATAGGAAACCAAATCACTTGTGGAATAGGAGGTGCTGGCAGGATAACAATGACCCCGTAAGAAGATAACTGAACAGACGGTTTCTGTGGAGCATGTAGAGAAGATGACTGAGCAGCAGGGAAATATGCAGGGGCAAAGGACAAAACAGGCCACAGGGAATCACATAAAGAAATAGGTTGAGAAAGGGACCAAGGAGCACAGAAGCAAGTGCAAGGAGTAAACCAAGAGAGGGGAACAGAAAAGACTGACTGGGAAGAGATTAAATTAATAGCAGAAGCAGATAATTTTGAACACAGTTAAAGAACTCTCACATTAAAGGGAGTTAAAAGTATGTAAATACTTCCCTAATCTCTTTCTATGCAATCACATGTACACAACTGCAATTGGTGCTGTAGTTATGACATGTTTTATGTGATCATGATGGGCCGGGAGGGGTGGGGGGAAGGAGGAAAGTGTTGAGCTCTCTATACAGGTGTGGTCCAGACTATAAAACAAGTTAGAGAACCCCTGCTTTCAAAGTAACACACTGTAGTGCTTCTTACCAACTCCAGCATTGTTGAACATGCCTGGCAGGACAAGCATGATGTGGTTGGGCCAATATTTACGGTACAGTGGCATTTCATATTCCTTGACCACTAGGAGGTGAAGGTGACTGATGCCTTCCATAGCATGGTAAAGGTTCAAGAGGCCATGCTCATGGCGGCCGCTTGATGGAGTGAAGATAGGGCTCTTTACCACATTCAAATTCTGCTGAAAGACCAAAACAGAAAATATTTTTACAAACTAGAAAGACTAAATGTCAGCTGGTTAGTCCTGATTGCCTTTTTTCCATCAGAAAGAACAGACTATTCCATGTATTATTACTTATTGTAACCCCCGCGACACGTTAGTTGCTTTCAAGATATTCAAGAAGAGATGATCTTTGTCCCAAGCAGCTCACAGTCTAAGGCAGGGGTCGGCAACCTATGGCACGCATGCCAAAGGTGGCATGCATGATGATTTTGAGTGGTACGCTGCACTGCTCCCTGCCCCAAGCAGGGCAGTGTGGTGGCTGCTCCCCGTTCCAGCTCCGCCCCTCTCCCACATGGGCCCAATGGACTGTGCCCTGCCCTGGCTGGAACAGGCGCAAAGCAGGTGAGGAAGCCTGCCTGGGCCCTGCATGCTCGGAGTTCCCACGGCTCCCTAGATGTGTCCAACATGGGGCCAGGAGGACAGAAGCTGAGGGGCTGGATCAGAGCGCCACTGGCCCTGGTCAGGAGCCGCGCGGCAGCCACTCCCTTCCATCCCCGTCTGCTTTGCATCGGCTCTGGCCAGGGCACCACTGGGCCCACAGGGGAGAGGGGCGGGGCCAGAAGGGGGGAGCAGCCACCACATGGTCCTGCTTGGGGCTGGGAGTGGTGTGGCTCCGACCAGCAGGGCACTGTTGAGCCCACTTGGAGGGCAGTGGCCACTGGCAGTGAGAGCAGGGGGACAGCTCCTCAGAGGGCCCAGGTGGCGCTCCTCCCCCAGGTACGCCACTGCCACAGCAGGGAGGGGAGCAGGAAACAGGCCCACAGACCCGCCGCCAGTGCTGCTGAACACCTTGGCCAGGTGCTGGGCCCACGGCACGTGGGACGGGGGGAGAAGACTTGGCACCCCTCTTCCAAAAGTTGCTGACCCCTGGTCTAAGTGGAGTCCAACAAAGGTTATGGGAACACATCAGACTAATACGGGTTTTTTCATACAAGCCAACTAGATTCACGGTAGGCAGCCAGCAGAATATAAGAGGCACACACCTACCTTGTCCGACACAAGAGGGAGACGCATGCTTTCCAGGTGCTTTCCCTGCTTGCTGAAGACAAAGTGGTTCTCTTTGGACTTGGGGATTATAAAATGAAGCTGAACCTCTTCTCCTAACATTGAGGAGGAGAATGTAAATGCATGCAGGGTGGAATCAGTCATCTGTATTCAAGGGAATAGTGGGAGAAACCAGTCAAACAACTAATCAGAGAAGAAGGCCACACAACAAAACAAAAATGTGGCACAGAAATGAATGCCAAATATATTTTCCTTTGGCAACCGAAAGTGGCTTTGTCATAGTCATAGTCACGTTTTCCCCTTATACAAGCAGACTTAGTTAGGTATGAAGCATGTCAGTCTACTAACATAACCACCTTTCTGCATCAACAATGTACAGAGAGAACTGGAAAATGTGTCAGGAAACAGTGTACTCTATCAACATGTACAGGTACACAAACGGCACAGGCCAGTAAACATTTCTTATAAACATACAGTCTACAGAAACATGCTTCTATCAAAAAGTATTTAAAAGGACAAGTTTTCAGAAAAACCTTTGGGACCTACATTATGAAGGTATTACCTTTAAATTACTTCCAGTTTCACAATATAATGGCACTCCAGAAAATCACAAGACTAGCACTGAGACACCACAACAGAACAAGTAATTTATGCACAATATATCCATATATTCCAAGCTAGTCGGGATACAGTCAATGGAGCTCTTCCTACCTTGTAATCAACTAGAAATTATGAACTACATTGGTCTGGCTGCAAGTTGTCTGAAAAGCAAAGGAGTGGTCCTAAAAACACTTTTTGCAGAAAAATCTTGGTGACAGTCTTCCATTTTAAATTATGCCTCCCTGTTTAGCAGCTGGTGGCTTTAGCTCATTCCTTAAACTGGTTAGTCAGAATTGTTCCAACGGAATGATGATTATCAGCATGAGTTAATATAGAACGGTTACTTGCCTTGTCCTGATGTTCTTCGAGATGTGTTGCTCATGTCCATTCCCAAGTTACGTGTGTGCGCGCGCCACATGCACTGGTGCCAGAAAACTCTTTCCCCTTGTAGTACCCATCCGAGCTGACTCTAGTGGCCCCTGCAGTGGCATGCACATGCGCCCACACATAGGTGCCAGCAGCACTCCATCCCTTTCACTTCCTTTTTGCTGGAACCCTGAGTGAGGGGAAGGAGGATGAGTGTGGAATGGACATGAGCAGCACAGTTCAAAGAACAAGTTACACGGTAAGTAACTATTCTTTCTTCTTCGAGTGCTTGCTCATGTCCATTCCCAAATTAAGAGACTCACCAGTAGCGTCTCCGGGGTGGGTAGGAGTTCATGGACGTGACACTTGAAGCATCGCTCTACTGAAGCCAACATCGTCCTGAGCTTGCTGCATTAAGGCATAGTGGGACACAAAGGTATGTACCGATGACCAGGTAGTTACCCTGCAGATGTCCTGGATGGGGACATGCACGTGGAAGGCTGCAGATGAGGCCTGTGCTCTTGTTGAGTGGGCTGTTAAGGGCCCAGGAAACACAACTCCAGCCTGCACATAACAGGCTCATATGCAGGCCATGATGCTCTTCAAGATACCAGCAGCCCCTTCATCCAGTCTACAAACTGCCTCGAAGAGTTGAGTTGAAAGACTAAAGGGTTTAGTTCTGTTGATGTAAAATGCCAGGGCCCGTCTCACACTGAGAGAATGCAGGCATCTCTCTTCATAGGAGCTGTGAGTTTTGGGACAAAAGACAGATAGGAAGATGTCCTGGTTAAGGTGAAAATGAGAGACTACCTTATGCAAAAAGGCCAGGTGGGCATAGCTGGATTGTGTCCTTATAAAGCACTGTGTAGTGTAGTTCTGATGTTAATGCCCTGATCTCCCGAAACTCGCCTGGCAGACATAATTGCCACCAGGAAGGCGACCTTCCAGGACAGGTACGTAAGACAGCATGAAGCCATGGGTTTGAAAGGTGGTCTGGTGAGTCTGGAAAGGATCAAGTTCAAGTCTCACTGACAAGAAGGCTGCCTTATTGATGGGAAAAGTCTCTCTAATCCCTTAAGGAACCTGACCATCATTTCATGCAAAAAGACTGCTCTACCATCAATGTGAGGGTGGAAAGCAGATATGGTCACTATATGGACCTTGATGGATGAGAAGGTCAATCCCCTTCATTTCAAATGGAGCAGATACTCCAAAATTGTTGGGATTGATGTCTCCGTTGGGGACATGCCACATTTGGTCGTCCAGCAGGAGAAGCACTTCCACTTAGTCCTATAAGCTGATCTGGTCAATGGCTTCTTGTTTTCCAATAGCACGTGCTAAATTTGGGTTGAGCAAGCCTGCTCTTCCTGACTCAGCCATGGAACATTCATGCCATCAGATGAAGGTCAGTTCTGGATGGAGCAGGTGACCTTTATCTTCAGACAGAAGGTCCAGTCACAGCGGCAGGGTTCAATGTCTGAGTACCACCAGCTCTAAAAGCATCCCAAACCAATGTTGTCAGGGCCACACAGGTGCTACAAGGATGACCCATGCCTTGTCTCTCTTCACTTACAGGAGGACTTTGTGGATTAGAGGTATTGATGGGAAGGTGTACAAGAGGCTCCCTGATCAGGAGAGGAGAAAAGCTTCTGATAGAGCCCACAATGACTTCCTGATAAGAGCAGAAGCAATGGCACTTCCTGTTGGCCCTGGTGGTGAAGAGGTCCACTTGGGGATTGTCCTTCCTTTGGAAGATGCCAGTTGCTACCTCCAGATGGAGGGACCACTTGTGGCAAGAGCAGAAGGTCATGCTAAGATGGTTCGCCAAAGAGCTGTTGACTCCTGGGAGATGTACTTCTATTGGGTAAATAGAAGTGACACAGAATATTGGGTGATGCAGAAGTCCCACAAAATCATGGCCTCCTTGCACAGTGCCAGGGATCACCCTCCCATCTGTTGATATGGTACACGAAGGCCATATTGTCTGAGTATCTGTACCACTTTGTTGGTGAGATGTGACAGAAAGACCGTACAGGCTAGACGAATTGCCCTGAGCTCCTTGATACTGATATGCAAGCACAGTTACATTGAGGCCCACATGCCCTGGGTCTTTAGAGAACCCAAGTGAGCTCCCCATCCCAGGTCTGAGGCATTGGAAATCAGTGTTACTGCTGGCTGAGGCACTTTGAAGGGCATTCCTGAGAGCACGTGATACGGATTCATCCACCACATGAGAGAGGTAAGTACTTCCGGAGGAACCGCAAGTGTCCTGTCCAGGTGGTGCCTGACTGGAGAATGCACCAATGCCAACCACATCTGGAGGCGTCTGAGGTGCAATTTGGCATGAGGAATCACATAGGTGCAGGCCACAACGTGGCCCAGGAGGCTGAGGCATGCCCTCGCTGTCACGACAGCGAGGGATGAAACGTGGGTTATAGTATCTAACATTGCCAGGAACCTCTCCTCCAGAAGGAACGCTCTGGCCCTGGACAAGTCCAGTATCGCCCCAATAAACTCTATCCTCTGCACAGGGACTAATGTTGATTTTTGCTCGTTTATTAGGAGACCTAGTGCCTGGCAAACATTTCGAGTCAACGTGATGCTGGCCTGAACCTGAGACCTTGACCTGCCCCTGATGAGCCAATCGTCCAGGTAAGGGAACGCCTGCACCTCTCTTCTTCGGAGGTATGCCACCACTACCTACATGTACTTGGTGAAGACCCATTGTGCAGTTGAAAGGCCAAAAGGTGAGCACCACAAACTGGTAGTGGCTGTCTCCTACAGTACACTATAGGAATCTTCTGTGGCCAGGGAAGATTGTGATGGGAAAGTGAGCATCCTTTAAATCAAGAGCGGTGTACCAATCGCCTGTATCCAGAGAGGGAATGATGGTGGCTAGGGAAACCATACGAAACTTTAGCTTTCTGATGTACTTGTTGAGGCACCTTTAGTCCAGGATAGGCTTCAGTCCTCCCTTTGTCTTTGGAATCAAGAAATAATGGGAGTAAAAACCACAACCCTGTAGGTCGCCGGGAATCTCTTCCACTGCCCCCACCTGCAAGAGTGCTTGCGCCTCCTGTTCAAGAAGTTGCTCATGAGAGGGGTCCCTGAAGAGGATGGGAAAGTGTGAGTGCGCCAAACTGAAGGGTATGACACCAATCGCCACCAAGCTGAGCACCCATCGGTCCAAGGCTATGGTTACCCAGGCTGGGAGGAAGCAGACTAGGCAAGAAGAAAATAAAAGGGGGCTGGATCCACAGGCAGAACTGGGAGGTTGCTCTCAGGCACACCTTCAAAAGGCCTGCTTTCTACCCTGATTATGGTGGCTAGAGCCTGGTTGCGGGCCAGCAGATGACGATGTCTTTTATATCCTTTGGTCTTTCTCTTATAGGAGTCCCTGCAGAAGTACTCCCCAAACCACTATTGATACAGGGGCTTGAAGTGCCTCCTAGAGAAAGACAGGGTATAGAGGCCGAGGAATTTCAGTGTTGACTTCAAGTCTTTCATGCCATACAGTCTGGAGTCCATCTGCTTGGCAAAAAGGGCAGTGCCATCAAAGGGGAGGTCCTGGATTGACTGCTGGACCTCTGATGGAAGACCCAAGGACTGCAGCTATAATGCCTGTCTCAAAACACTGCCAAGGCCATTGTCCTGGCTGCCAAGTCTGCTGCATCAGAAGCTGCCCGCAGAGACACCATGGCTACTGATTTCCTCTTCCAAGACGGCCTCGAACTCCTGTTTAGAGAAGGAGGTGGACAATGAGTCCGCAACCTTTTCTAGTGACTGCCAGATATTGAAATGATATCTTCCCAGCAGCACCTGTTGATTTGCCATTTGTAGCTGTAAGTTAGCTGTGGAATAAATTTTTTGACCCAACAAATCCAGTCTTTTCATCTCTTTATTTTTGGGGGTCGAGCTCACTTTCCCCTGTCTGTCCCTCTCATTGGCAGCGGTGACCACCAGGGATCCCGGTGCGGGGTGAGTGCAGAGGTATTCAAATCCCTTCACTGGTATATAGCATTTCCTTTCTGCCCTTTTTTGACATGGGGGCAGGAGGCCAGGGTTTGTCAGTGCCTTGGCTAATTAAACCACCCTTTCATGGACTGGGAGGGGCATGCTACTGGGAGCCACCGAGGCCAGTATTCCAAAGAGCGTATCCACCTCCTTTATTTTAAGGCCCAGGCTGGAGGTGACCCTTTTCAGCAGGCCCTGGTGCATTCTAAAATCATTTAGCAGAACAGCTGATAAAGGATCCGTGACTGCCTCATCTAGCAATGACAATGAGGAGACCAGTAGTTAAGGTAGGGGAGGGGCCTCTGCTCTACATGGGGTGGATTCCCCCAGGCTCGAGGCGAGTGAACCCTCATGGTCGGACTCCGTGTCCATGTGCAGTGCCAAACTCTGAGGGATGGAGGAGTATGGTATCGATGCGCCTCTTGTGGAACTGGACTGCAGAATCCCCGAGGGAAACCCCCACCAGTAAGGCCACAGTCTGGGCCATTGTCCCTGTGGCCACGCTCCCATTGGTGGTGCTGTAAGGAAGCCAGGCATCGGTGCTGCGGTCTGCCTCATATGAATAATGTCCTTGCTGCCTGAGGAGGTATGTCGCTGTCTGATGGCTAGTGTGGCACCAAATCCGAATATCTGACAGTTCCGTGCGGAGCACATTGATACCCTGGTACCAGTGAGGGGTACAGAGAGCCCAAGCGATGGGCATGACGGTACCTACTCTTGTCCTTTGGCTTCTTATATGGACTAGGTGAGCGAGGCCATGGTGCCAGGGAGATATACCCTGAATCCGTTGGCCTGCATCACTCTGTAGTTCTGTGGCAGGGTTCCACTTGATGCTGGTCCTCCGGAGACAGGTGGCAGGAGCCCAGTCCAATACTGTTCTGACCCAGAGAGCATGGTCTAGGCTCCAGGGATTGCCTGCACACCAGTGAATGGTGCCTCAAAGATGGGGACCTTTGGGCAGATCTGTCCCTTGATATGTTACCTGTTGGTGTCAGGGCCAAATCTCAGTGCAGCGGCCTGCCATACCTCGCCATCAGTGGCACGGGCAATGCCAGGAGATCTTTCATTGCCTGGAAAATCTCCGGGATCGATGGCACCACCAGGCTGAGAGAGCCTCTACCTCTACCCGGAGTCAGTGGAGGGCCCGGTCCCAGGGTTGACGTTCGCAACGGCGAGGGACCCTTCTGAGGCGGGGAGGATTGGCGGCCCAACATGGGTCTTGCCTAGTCCTCCTTAGTCTTCTCTGTAGGGAAGCGTCCCTGCTCCATGCGAGTCTTCTCTGGCCTCTTCTTTGGTACTGGAGATGGTGAATGGTGCCCAGATGAGGAAGAGGCGGCCAGAGGACCACTTACACCAAGATCATCGTGCTCGGTGCTGAGTCTGATCTGCCGTGCTCCAACACCGGTCTAAGCGCTGACTCCATCTCATTTGTTCTTAGTCTGTGGGCGAAAACTTTTACAGTGTGCTTTCCCTAGACACTTTAAACAACTTTGATGTGGGTCGCTCCTCAGCATAGGCTTCTTACACAAAGCACTGGGTTTAAATCCTGGGGAAAGTCCCAACACTGGGACTTTAACAACGAATAAACTGGAACTATCTATATATAACCAAACTATTAACTATGTAAACCAGAACAATGAATAAACCACTAGGTTTTAGTGAGAGAACTTGCAAAGGCAAGAGATGTTCCAGCACCGTCACTGGCGGCAAGAAGGAACTGAGATGGAGGGGGAGCCAATGGCGCCTGTATGTGGGCACGTGTGTGCCGTTGTAGGGGGTGCCAGAGCTGGCTCCTACGGGTACCTCTAAGGGAAAAAGTTTTCCAGCACTGGTGCATGTGGCGTGTACACACACCTACTTAGGAAATGGACATGAGCAGGCACTCTTAGACAAACCTTTTCATTCTTCGTTTTAAATTCTACGTACATGTTTCACTTTTTCCCTCCTTTCATTCAGCAAAACACATGAACATTTACTGAACTTTAAGCATGGGCGTAAGTCTCATTGAAGTCTATGGACTTCACCCATGCATAGTCACGTGCATATAGTTAAGCACATACTTGAGTGTTTTGCTGAATCAGGGCCAAAATGAGGCCAGCTGAATGACTTCTGTTTATTGTGTGCCTAATTTTTGTGTGTAATTACCACAATTATATGTGCAATTAAGGCATTTCCATGCACAAACTGGTATTTAAGTGTATGAATACTATTTGCATATGCAAATACCTGTTTGAGCATACAGCTGCTTTTCCTGTAGGCACACAGCAGGTGGCATGGCTTAGGTAAGTTAGACATATGTGTAGACCTTTTGTTATATTAATAATATTTTTTGTCTTATCTTATGCTTTATTCCTGCTGGTAAGATTAAACAATATTTTATTTTAAAAAGACTGTCTGGTCACTCTATTCCCAGCTTCTCAAAGGGAAGAATTGGAGGTGCCATGCCCAGATGGATCCGCTGAATAACTTCATTTGACCCACAGGGGGCTGTAGCGAAGGACCTGGCCTGAATGTGGGAGAATCGCATGATTCGACCCAAGGAACGGTTAAGGCCCAAGGCTCAATACCTGTGGAGGTGCACTCAGGCTGGGTCTATGCTGATGTCAGCAAATTCGCCGCCGTCAGATCAATGTCTCTGGATTGACTGAGCAGTCTGTGTAGACCCGCTCAGTTGATCCAGAAATCAACGTAGGAAAGCCACCCTGTAAGTGGTGTAGCGCTGCGTCAAAGGGAACGCTGTTCCCATTGGCGCAGCGCAGTGTGGATGGCGTGCAGAGCTGACGCAGCGAAGTCAATGGGAGATATGCAAGTTTTTTACATCACTTGCATATCTCCCATCGACTGCCGCCAAATCTGGAAGGTAAGTGTAGACCAGGCCTCAGAAAGACCACAGAGGGGTCAAAGGTACAGCTAGTCCTGGCACTGAGACACTAACCTGTGCTCCAGGATTAATATCCATGTACTGATAACACTGCTCACAGTGGTGAAATGTATTGTAAGCTGAATATTTGGTCAACATCATGGACACTGTCTCTCTCTTCCTGGGCTCCTCAGCTTTGATTTCTTTGTTTGCTTCTGTGTACAAAGAAGATAAATGACATGAATTTTAAGATAGCCAATAAACGTGCAGATAGAATGGAATTCTGTAACTATTTAAAAAAAACCCAGAGCACAGCAGCAGCTGTTTCTATCTATGATGTTTTGTAGGTTATGCCTTTTCTAAGCATTATGACTAGTCAAACCAACATAAAATCTCTCATTGTAAGCAGGAAAATGGAAAAGAACTTCACTGACCTTGTTTTACTCTCGACATTTGTTCTGTGTACACTGGACTCATAGAAGCATACTTGGGATCATGTACAATCAGGTCAAAAGTTATTTTACTGAAAGCCTCAATGTCAGGCCAGTGGTCATTGCTAGACTGGGTGATCTCACTACTTTCTGTAGAATCTGGAAAAATACATTTTGTGTAAGCAATGGAACACAGCATATGAAATGTATTTATTGGATATTTGTATGCTTGTGCAATTGCACAGGGATTCAAAATAAAAGAGCTCTCTATGTCAAAGATACAAACCAAAACTAAAATACAAACACATACTAAGCCATTTAAAATTTTTTTAAAAAAGTGAAAGTTCCTTGGAAACTAAGCTGGACTGAATCTCAGTGTCTAACCCCCCCATTCCTTTCACCTACCTGAATTTCTAAAGTACCTATCCCTATGGCATCTAGGCTTTGAATAGAGATGACAAAATTAAGAATGGTATCTGTCCAAGAGATATAGTTAATTCCTCAGCCTCTCTTCGGTTTAATCATCAGCTTCTACCTTTCCTTCTCATGTAATTAGGGGAAAGCCATACTCCAAAAGTTCCAAACTATTGGACATTATAATTTTTTCTTATCTCAAATTATAAGTTTCTGAGCAGAATCAAACTCCACCTTATTGAGTGGTTAGTAGAAAACAACACTTTTTGAGTGCTGGTACATTGATGTTAAGGCTCACACCACACAAGACACCCAGGGCGTGCAGTTACTTTCCCGTAACCACAACTCTGTTTATTATTCACTACATAAAGAAGTATCCCAAACAGAACTTCTTTCAATAGGTTCATACTTCCCCAGTCTAGGTCCTACAGTATGAAACCTGCTAACAGATTTGTGTCACCAAATAGTCAATGGAGTTTCTCATCATCATTTTTTTCCCTCAATTCAAAACATGTAAACTCAAGATGTAACATAACCTCTCCCAGAAATTTGGTATCTAATTTATAATAAAATCCATGAACAATATCAAAGTTGGAGAGAGAACAGCATTATTTAAATGAGCTTGATTGCTTAAAAGAGGCCTGAAAGACAGAGAATGAAGGAACGAAAGAAAAATACTTTAAGAACCACTAGGCATGGACATTATAGACAGATACTGCCTCTTCATGACTTTGATCTATTTTGCCTTTGCAATGTTGCCCAATAGCAGCTTTTCTACATAAAGAAGTGGTCAGATGGGCCATTTAAAATTATATCTCACGTAATAAAAGAAAGAAGTGTATATTTAGAGACCTGCTGGAAATCTAACTACATACTAACATACAAGTTAAAATGACACACCAGTAACATGGTAATGCCAGTTTTAATGTACAGAATGCTTTTTTACTCCGAAGAAACTGTAGTTTTATTTTATGCAGTGTTGTCGTAGCCATGCTGATCCGAGGATATTAGAGAGACAATGTAGTATCTTTAACTGGAGCAACTTTTGTAGACCTGAAGAAGAGCTCTGTGTGAGCTTGAAAGCTTCTCTTTCTCACCCACAGAAGCTGATCCGATAAAAGATATTACCTCACCCACCATGTCTCTCTAATTTTATTTTGTTTTATTAAAGAGAATTTCTGCACACAAGGTACTTAGCACTATTACTTAATACTTACTGTTATTAATCTCTTCTTCATCACACACATCTACCTCCAGTAACCTGATCAGCATGCGAAAGAGAATCCTAAGGAACTGCAAATAGGAGCCAGTTTTTCCCACCTAAAATAAATTAAAAAAAACCAAAACACTCAGAAAATCCAGTATTAGAGCAGGGTTACATTTTTGACAGATACATTTGTTTTTTTCCTCCTGTTTTGCTATGCAAGTCCTGGGTCAGTTCTGACAAGACACTGACAAACTACGCACTCCAATCTATAGCAGTAATAGATTGTCAACAGAGGGACAAATTCTGGTCTCACTTACACTGGTGCAATCCCACTGACTTCAATGGGATTTCACCAGTGCAACTAGGAGCAGAACACGGCCCAGAGTCTATATGTTACTGTGTATCTAATGACTGATGGCAGTTAACTATTTCTCTATTTAATCTTTTTAAGGTACCTTTATGCCAGGTGTGGCTCATGAGCAGATATGGAAGCATCTTTTAGAGAATAATTCAAACAGCATCTTCCTTAAAGCAGTCTCGGGAACCATTGCTGCTTGTGCCTTGACATGTACTTTTAAAGAATAAAGCAGCATCTTCAGTTTTTAGCTATCTTTGTCCTCTTCACCTTCCCTAAAACTCTATACTAACATGAATAATCAAGACAGGGACAGCTCTCTTACCTGTGGGGGTCCTGTCAGAAGCAGCCGTCGTGGGTGAAAACTCCTAGAGCCAGCAGTTTCACTCTGATTGTTGTAATCTGCATGATGTTGCCTGGCTGTGGTCCACTGCCTGTAGTAAAGAGACTGCTCTGCACCATTCATGTCTTTGTGAAGCAAAGGTCTCAAAGAGCTCAACCAAGACACATCAGCATGAGGCAGAAGAGAAGATGAAGAAGGCAAATGCCCACTTTTCTGTGAGCCAAGGAGACAGTAGGCAGCTTTAGACAAGATCACAATGCGTGGGAGTGCTGCATGCAGCGTCTTGCACTCCTTGACAGACTGGCTGGGCCACCGGAACGTCCGGGTTACAGCAGAAGATGATAATTTAGAAGTGGTGCTGCTTGCCATCTGGTTACCCAGTGAGTCGCATTCTTGTTTCAAGGTCTCTCCAGCAGTGAATCTTGGATAAGTACCTTCATCGACTGAACTAACTGCCACATTCTGAAAGTTAACGGATGCTGGTTGCCTCTGAGATTTGTCTGCAGCACTGGAGGAGCTCACGCCATTTTCAGCTATTGAACCTGGTGGAATGAAGCAGGAAATAAAACAAACAAAAAAGCCCAGTAAGACTGCTTAGAAAACGCAATTAAGGAGTGAACCCATTTGCTGTCTGATATAACTTTAACACTGCAAATATTTCTGTTTAGCAAACACTATAGTGCCAAGAGATCCTCAACTGGCTTAAGTTCATGTAACGCTACTGAAGTCAATAGAATTACAGGGATATACATCTATTGAAGGGATCTGGACCTATATACTTTCACCATAACCAAGGGAAAAACCCCTTCTACCAAGTCAAAGGTATCAGTAGTGCTGCCTTCTTAACACTAGGATAGATTCTCCCCTATAGGCCACATTCAAATTTTGGGACTAGAAAAGGCAAGTCAGCCTTAAAGTTAGCATACGTGGGAAGACTCTATAGTTGGCAAAGGCCCCACTCAACTGACTAAGGCAGGAAAACTGATAGGGAGAGAGATGAGAAGGGCACGGAAGTAGCAGAAGGACATGGGGTAAGGTGGGTTGAGATTTGCCACTAGAAAAGTTTCTAAATTTTATCCTGTAAAAAGTCTCTCTCTGCGGTGCCTCCCCTGTCTGAGTTAAGGCCTTGCCATATCGAGTTACCTCCACAGAGTCAGTCCAGTCCATGCCTGAACCTCTTAGTCCTTTCAGTGGGCATCACCGTTACTTACTTTGTTAAGTTTAAACTCAGACCAAATCCCTCCCGGGTTCAACAAAAAGCAAAAAGGTTAGGGGTGCCTAGGTAACTTCTTTACTGGAGTCCTTATGAGTAGGTAGCCAGATCAGTTTCTCCCTCGCAGGGCAGGGAGTCTCTGGTGTGGGAGTTCCACCTTCTGCTTCAGGAGCAACTCCCTTCTCAGGGCTTTCCTCTTGCTGACTGCACCTTCCTCCTTTTAAAGCCCCACTCCCTACCACGCATGACTGGCAGGGCACAGAACGTGCCCAGCCCCTTCCCTGTTGGCACAGCATTCACTCACACCTCAAGTATCCATCATCAAAACTAAGAGGGAAGGATCCCTGTACCTCCTGCCTATATTCAGGGCCAGCTCTAATAATTCTGATGCTCTAAACAAGCAAAGGTCCATCCTTTGTAGCACCCAGTATTTCCATACAGTTATTAAACATTTTGCTCTTCCTAATATTTTACACTGGTAAAATTATGTATTTATTTGGATTTTTAAGATCCTTAGATTACCCCAAAACTCCATGGGGAAGTACAAAAAAGAAAAGCAATAAGTAAAATTATATTTAACCCCCCCCCACAATTGACCCACAAGGCTACATTAACTAAACTTCCTAGCTTACTTCCTTCCCTTGTCACCCTCATCAGTGAAAGTCTGGGAGAACACAGAGGGGCCAGTCAGCATGGCCTGGAGGTTGCACTGTGGCATGAGACTTAAGATCTATAGGTATGTAAGATGCTGCAAACACGTCTTTATTTCCTGACCTAGACATGATGTCACTGACATTTTACTCAGTGCGTCAACGTTTGTGTTCAAATTCTTCCCAAAGTGGCTCAAGCATTAGCTTCCAGAACAACAGTAAAAGCAGTAACTGACCTGAGGTCCCAGTGACTGCACTGCTGTTACTCTGAGGTCTCTCCAAGTCTATCAGCAGTTCATCAGAGTCATTCTCACTAATGTTCGCCTTCTCGTGTTCCTTCTCACTCAGGTCAAGAGCTACAACAGGCCCTCGAATTACCTCCTTTGAGACATAGCAGCATGCCAGACCTACTTCTTGCTCTAAGGCGGTGCGAGTTAAATAGCTTGAGTCAATTAGTCGGAGGTCACAGTATTTCAGTGACCTAGAGAAACAAACCGAAAAAAGAGGATGTTTTGTATTTTCTGGCTTTTAAAGAGTCACTCTCAGTAATAATTTTAAACAGCTCATGCAATGTCTATTTGCAATTCCATTAATCAGTGGAAATCTAATTACTTTAAAATACTCAGTACATGAGCGATGTTCCTTAATACTTTGAATAGCTGTTCAGTTAATTACACAATGTACAGCACCCCCACTAGTACTTTACCTTTCACAAAGCAATTTTTCTTTTCACCAAGAAAAAACTTTACCAAAAAGAAAATCTTCTAAACTAGCATCTTTCATGTGACATTAATGGCAAAAGAGCAGCAGCTGAAAGTTTTATATTTGTTCTTAGAAATCTTTTGATTGTTTTTCAGACATATGCATTGTACAACAGTTCAAACAGTACCTGGGGAAAGTTTCTCCTAGGGTGTCCTTGCCAGTCAGGATAACAATACAAGGCAGGCCTTCTAAATCCTGATAGGTACGAGGGACCCAGTCCTCCTGTTCATTTCCCCTCCAAACCTGCAAAGAGAGTATCAAATCAAGTTTGGGTTTCATTTTTTAATTTTAATCCAATTCCTTACATCCTATTTTTGTTCTCTTCACATTATTCAACATCCAACAGGGGAACAAGCTAAGGGCAATTGTGCATTTTCCCTGGTAGCCAACTCCTAGCCAAGCAATAAAAGCATAACAAAGTGCATGTTATTGCACTGGTTCTGTAAACCTGGGTGTGGCATCTGTCAGTGAATCAGCACACCTACAGTTAACATCTGATTAGATTTCCTGTTTGAACAGACATAAGCTTGTAACCTGTAGAGTTCCTGTTTGAACAAACATAAAATTGTCTGAAAGCAGTTTATGGTCAAGGGGAATAATTTCCCCTACTGTATGAAAAAGGATTAAGATCTCCTTCCATTTTTGCTTTACTCTTCTACTTAAAGAAATACAAGTACACTAAAGGCTTTTACACTAAAGGCCACTCCGGTGTGGACACTACCTACAGTGACGGGAGGTGTTCTCCCACAGGCATTAGTAATCGACCGCTGTGAGATACGGTACCTACGTCAACAAAAAATTCTTCTGTCAGCCTAGCATTGTCTGCACTGGGGCCTAGGTTAGCATTTTGGTTTTTTACACCCCTCAGAGACGTAGCTATGCTGATGTAAGTTTCCAGTGTAGACCAGACCTAAGGGGCAAATTCTGGATGCTACGCACAGATTCAGGGGCAAGGAATCCTCACATGCAGACCACTCCGTGGTTAAGTCCCTTTTGCTTCACATTCTCCTTCCACACAGCAGAATGGCTGGGAGTTTCAGTGCCAACTCCACTCATCCCCTGACCCCCCTTGTACATTGGGGCACAATGACCCCTGCAGAGCACAGCTCTGTTATCTGTGTTGGGTGCAGTCTCCCAGGGCCTTGCTTCACCTCATGAACAGAATCTTATTGACTCCACATGCTGTGCGCCCTGGACCCCTTGAGGATGGAGGCAGGATGTGGCTGTATAGGCTTTAGAGCTTTAAAGCAACTGTTAAATGAAGCAAGCCGAAAGTAAGACGTACCATGAAGTTTTTATGATCTAGTGGGTGTATATTACTATCTAGAGAGGTGGAGAAAATCCACTGTACCACCAAAAAAGATTTTTTTCTAAAGTTCTACAACAAAAGTTTATAGATATTAGTTCCCAAGTAGTATTTACACGAATGATGCTGTTTGCTCACATACAAAGCTAACTTGGGTAAGATGTGCTGATACATAAGGAATGAAATTGCTATTTAAAAAAAAACAAAAAAAGTACACAAGGAATACTAATTTCAACACCTATTATTTATTGCAAGTCATAGGCAACTGCTTTAACTAAAAGAGAAAGACAACCATTCCGTCTCTGCAAACGCTGAAATCACATTACAATGTCTAAGTGCAAAAGCAAAGGCTAAAATATAACTACTACTGCCAATATGCAAAAGGAAACATTTGGGAAAACTGACAACATAGGTCAATTAGATCACTGACTAATCAGACAAGGTTATCAGCTAGGAACCTTTGCACCAATGTGTGTTTTCATCATATACACCAGTTGGAGACTCAAAATTTTCTATTCTGGATGATTTTAGAGATGGTGGTTTTTCTCATTGTGGAAGCTCAAATCAAAATTAAGCTTTTAGAATCAATACTTATTAATACTGTTGAATATTATTAAAGTATTTCCTGCCTTTCCTTAATAATGGACAAGAATCAGCTCTGAATGAGATTCCTGTAATTTAGTCTTGCAAATCTGTCATGAAAATTTACCAGGTGAGGCACAAAATCTGTTTCACTGACTGAACCATGAGAAAATGATTAACAAACAACAACAACAAAACAATCAACCTAATGATATTGTAATTGTTCATTAAAAAAAAAAGTTACTCTCCTGGAACTAGTGGGCTGGCAGAAATCTGCAAGGCTGATATTAACTTGAACAGATGCATCTTCAGAGAGCACCTAGGTTTATGTAAGCTCTGAGGAAAATGTGTACAGCAAGGAAGAACTTTTCAATGACATTTTCCTCTCAACTTTTTTTATTCTTCTTCTGTATATGACATTCACTCTCTCTCTTCCTTTGCAAATGTCATGTATTATGAGTCATTTCTTCTCAGGCAAAAAGAACAGGCTTAAAAAGGAAACACTCAATAGTAGATCAATGACTCAGTATGATGTCCTGCTTTTTAAAATTTTCCACTGTGAAAAACCTATGACTAATTTTTTTCCTTCAGGGTCAGGGGTAGCACATCTCTTCTACTTTAGTTCTATTTCCTTTTCCTATCCCCTCAGCCTGCTGCTTTCTGCAGCCTCAGTGCAGCACATTTTTGGAAACAATACAGATTGTTCTAAGTACCTAGCCACCTCACTGTATTAGGTCAGTTAGCAGGCTTGATATACTGTTCTGTTCAACAGGATTCAGAGATGTACAGAGTAAGGTGTTATATTACCCTGTAGTACATAACCAAATCTGGAGGTTTCCGAGAAAGTGCAGGAAAGAGCACTGGAAACTGGGACCAGGGAAAGGAATACACCAACTTCTACCTTAAAAATCTCACAGACAAGATCAAATCCAATGGATTTATTTATTTGGGGTTTGTTTTGTTTCCTTCCAGGGTGAGAAACCAAAGAGAAGACCAAGTCACTGCAGCTAGGACTGGAAAGTGATATAATAATAAAGTATTAACAAGGGTAGCACCAGATCACCAGCACGCAGCTACTGCCAATACTGTACTGTGGTGCTAAGCTGCTATCTGGATGCTTAGGGAGCGGCAGACTTAACAAGATCTTCCAGGTGATGACACTAAAAGCTACTCCACAAACTGGTCCTTCCAGGTCCCACTGAAGTCAATGGCAAAGCTCATACTGACTGATGAGGCCATGATTTCACTCAGAGTTCTTAAAAGAGAGAATTCAATATTTCAAAACTGCTCTTCCATCCATCAACAAAAGGGAGGTTGCTTACCTGTTCTGTAACCAGAGTTCTTTGAGATGCATGCTCCCTGTCTGTTCTGCGCTGTGAGTATAGATGTGCTCCATGTGCCTGAGACTCGAATTTTTTTCAGCAGCGTTCATTCATCCATACCCATTCCAGCCGCCTCCTCATGCTCTGATCTGAGAGCATAAGGGGCACTGCAGACCCACTGCCTCTCCAGTTTCTTCTTTACCACAAAACAAGTTGTGACCTGAAGCAGAGTGGAAGGAGGGCGGGTAGTAAAATACAGATAGGGACCACACATCTCAAAGAACTCTGATTACAGATCGGGTAAGTAATAGCCTTTTTTTCTTCAAGTGCTGGTCCCTGTGTGTGTTCCACTCTGGGTGACAAATGAGCAGTATCTATAGTGGAAGTGGGTGAAAGGATAAGTGAGAAACAGACAACTGGATCACATCAGTACCAAGACAAGCCTAAACTATGGCATAATGTCTGGAAAAGGTTTGTATTAAGTTCCATGTAGCAGCTTTGCATATTTTGCCAATGGGAACATCTTTCAACGAGGCTTTTGAAGCTGTCCGGGCTCTGGTAGAGTAAGCTCTCAGATCTGGTGGTTAGCTGCTATTGGCTGCTAGCTCACAGCACAGCACAGCACAACAGGATGCATCTGGAGATCCATTCAGAGAGCTTTTGGGATGACACAGCTCCTACTCTCAACAATTCTGCGAATGTAACAAAAAACCTTGTTAATTACCTGAATGGTTTTGCTTACTGCAGACAGAAAGCCACTGCTGTGCGAACACCCAGGGAATACAGACATCTGTCTTAATTAGAAGCATGTAGTTTTAGAAAGAAGGTAGGTAAGTTAATGGTTTGATTGAGGAGAATGTCCAAAATGACTTTGGGCATACATTTTGGATGCAGTCTCAAGGTGACGTTATCTTTGTATAAGACTATGTATGGTGGATTTGCCATAATGGCGCCTAGTTCTGCACAGTGGCTGTTAAAAAGGTGACTTTCATGGAGAGATGGTATAGCAAAGAAATTGCTAATGGTTCAGAGTTTTTGTGAGCACTGATAAAACGAGATTAAAGTCCCACGTTAGAGGTGGTTTTGCATACAGGTGGAAATGTCTGAAGAAAGCCTTGGAGGAAGTGGATCATTACAGGATGGGCAAAAATGGAGCAGTTACCAATCAGCACTGATAGCTGCCAAGTAAACATGTATTGAGCTGAGAGACATCCTATGGTCTTAGGGACAGAACATAGTCCAAGATAGCAGAGATGTCCGATTATGCTGGAGAAGGGTGGTAGTTATAAGCCCTGATAGAAAATCATTTCCACTTGGCTGCACAATATTTTCTACTACTGTTGAGAATAGCTGAGACATCTCACAAGCATATACTCTTCTAGGCTTAATGCCCACATAAATAGGCTGTCAGCTTTATTGAGTCTGGATTGGATTGCTTGATTCTGCCTGTGTGTTGCATCAATAGGTCTTGGAAGATCGGAAATGTGATGTGGGATGAGCCAACAAGTGAGGGGGCTGGCAAATCAGCTTGGGAGCAATCACTATGACCCACGCCATATCCTGCCAGATGTTCTTCAGGATTTGAAATAAAAAAGGAATGGGAGGAAAGGGGTACAGTAACTGTCTAACCAGGGAACCAGAAGAGCATCTCTCACTAAGTTCTGACCCATGGCCCTACTAGAGAAGTAATTCACACATTATGTTCTTGTGGGAAGCAAAAGAGGTCTCAGGAAAGGGACCCCAAAGATGGAAGACTGTCTGTATTCCTGAGTTGTGAAGCTCCCACTTGTGGTCCTGGGAGAAGCACCTTCTGTGGCTCTGCCCTTGAGCATTATGTACCCCCAGTATGTGCACCACTGACAGAGTTCTCTTATGTTGAATACACCAGTTCCATAGTTTTACGTCATCTATACGGAGAGGGGTGGATTACTTCTCCCTGCTTGGTTATATAGAATAATATGGATAGCCTGTACGAGGGGGAGAAACTGTTTGAAAGCCTCCTGGATTGCTTTCAGTTCGAGCTGGTTCATTTGCATTTTGGCTTCTTTTGCTGACCATGTGCTTTGTCCTAAGTGTTCAGCCAGGTGTGCATCCGAGCCAATCATGGAGGTGTCCATGATGAGAGTTGTCTATAGTAAGTCTGGAGAGAATGGACCTCTGAGACACCCTGTACCCCACGTTCACCACTTTTATATGTTTATGATACATTTTGTATGAAGCATGCCTTGTGAGGTATCATTTGAAAACTCAATCTACTGAACATCGTCTTGTTAAAACATGTGTATCAACATTACATATGGAGCTATGAGGTTTTACTATATGATGTTACTGAAACATGCTGTAGTTCTGGGGAATGCTCATAGACTAGCTCCTCAGAGACGACAAAAGAACTGACTGCAGGTGTTGGAAAACTATTAACTTCTGAAGCAACCATTCGCCAGCAGGGGAGACTGTAAACAAAGAATTTACAAGACCTTACCAACCTCACGTGAACACGGTACTGTTTTGTCTAGACTGCAGCAGGGGGTAATCCTCAAAGAGAGAAGGAGGATATAAAATAATCACCACCACCTTTCTCTCCCCCCCCGCCCCAAAATCTCTGCTTATGGCACCTACAAGGCCTGAAAAAACAAAAAGCTTTTGGTATCGGGAGGGATCCTAGCTGGAAGGCTTTTCCAGTTAGCATGAATTGCTGTAAGCTTTTGGGTGAAAGAAACCTTTTTGCTTATTAGTCTTGGTAAAGTTTAGGAATCAACTTGCATGTTTATCTTTTTCTTTCATAACCAATTCTGATTTACATGCCTCATCATTTAAAATCTGTATGTCTCTAATTAATAAAAACTTGTTTTACTATTTTATCTAAACCAGTGTGTGAGTTTTAAGTGTTTGGGAAGTCTCTACTCAGGTCAAAGGGGCTGAGGCATATTGAGTACCCTTTGCTGGAATTACGAACTGATTTATGAGCTGTCAACTGAACAGCAGAAGATGCACATTTCTGGGGGGGGCCAAGGGTGAGACTCAGTGGTATGCAGGTGTCATCCTGTATCTATTCATGGATGGCTGGGCACTTCATTCACGTACTCAGCTAGGAGTGACTATGCACACTGGTGGCTGTGAGTGATCAGGACCAGCAGAGGTTTGTTGTTAACTAGCAAAGCAGTGTAAAAATCATACCAGGTTGGAGAGCTAAAGGGACACAGCAGCTCAGCAATTCAGGTTACACCCTGCAGAATGTCACAGACTCCCTACACAACTGGCTCTTGTTCTCCAGCCAAGTCAGGCAGGCCCTCATCTCTTGAGGAAGGGAGCTTAATTTGTTCAAACCGTCTGTGGCTGGTGAGTAGACTGAGTGAAGCCAGGCCTGTAGACAGTGAAGATGTAGTCTCACGAATGGGGTTAACATAAGCATGTGACACCATATCATCCAGGAAGATGAGAAAGAAGAAGATTTGCATCTGAGAGCTCTCTCTGAGTTCTGTGGCAAGATGTTTGATAGCCTGGAACATCCCCTGTGCAAGGATCGAGTCCACAGTCTCAATCAAGTCCACGGTTGCTTCTATAAAATCTTTGAACTAGATTGGCATCAAAGTGGACTTTCCAGTGTTTAGCAACTGCAGTAGGTTGATGAGGTCCTTTGTTGCTGATAGCACCTCTTGGTAGGAGTTTCCTGTTCTTAATCAGTCACCTAAGCAGAGTGTGGCGAGGTGGGGGCAGGGGAGGGAAAAGTACTCTGCCCTTGTGGGTCTTGCGCCTTGCCGGCCGGGCCGGTGGTGCAGCTGGGGAAGGGTCGGGGGGTGCCGGGGTCCGCTCTACCCCTAGGTACTGCTACCTTCCCTCTGGGGTAGTCCGTGAATCGTTCCCCGCCTCTCCAACCAGGTGCTCTGCCCTCCGGGGTATTGGTAGCCACCGTGGAAGCAGCGGGTCTCCGTGGCCTGCAGGCCGCAGGCGGCAGCCTGCCTCCTCCAAGCCGCCAACTCCTAATGGCAGGCTCTCGATCTGCACACCTCCAATAGCTACGAACTGGCACTATAGATTATAATACTACCTCCTATTCTCCAACCTCCTCCTCTCCTCCTCTCTCCAAGCTCCTACAACCCACAACTGACTGCCTGCCCCGCAGGCTTTTGAGTGTTTGGGGCGGGGCTTCCTGATTGGCCCCAGCTGGCCTGATTGGCTAAAACCGCCCCAACCGGCCTAACTGCCTAAATCAGGCCCCAGCTGCGTTACCCTGGAAACATGGCTTTGTTGAGCCTGGGGCTGATATACATGCCCTCCAGCACCCTGGTGTAGCCGTCAGGCCTGACCCTGTCACAAGAGGGAGACTGAATGAAAATGAGCTGCCAGGAGAAATGATCTAAAATGATATTTTTACAGCTTATTTACAGGTTCAGAGAGACGAAGTAGCTTCAAGGACACGGGAGAATTTTCTTCTCAGACCATGCTGTGGTAAGAAGGAACTGGAGAGGTGCTCGCTTTGTACTGCACTGCCACTTATTCCCTTAGATCAGAAAACAAGGAGGCAAATGGTGCAGGCGTGGCCCAATGGACATTGAAGAAAAAATTTCCCATCTTGGGTGCCTGGTGTGCATGAGTACTCACAGTGAAATGCATGAGGGACCAGCACACAAAGAAAAGGTGGCAGCTCTTACTGGGGACAGTGTTCCAAGCAGCTGTTTCTACTGCAAATAAAGAAAAACCATGAGCAATGAGGTAACTAATATAGATTTTAACCACTATTTTGCTGTCCCTGGTTTAAAACAAAGTGCGTATGTGTGGGGAGGGGTGCATAGACCCACGGAGCTGTGGCCTAGGAATACTAATCATTACATTTGAGAGTCACCCAACACATCTGCACAGCTGATCACCACCATAGGGAAGATGACTGGTGAGAAACAGCATACATACTGATGCCATAGAGATGACCCCACCTGATCCCTGAATGTACAGCTCTCTTCAGGAATCAAGTAAAGAAAGCACTCTTCTCCACTGTAAATTTAGGACTCCTAACAGATGGGACCCTCCCTCCCTTTGACAATATCTCACTCATTTCTGTCCAAAGCATGAATACATACACCTTAGGGGAACTTTCTCTAATTTTTCTTCTCCCTTGTTCTTGCCTCCCCCTGCCTGCCAAACACCAGGTAGAGTTTTTGTTGTTGTTGTTTTTTTTGGGGCGGGGGGAGGACATAAAGAAAACCCTCAGAGTGGAAGAGAAAAGGAGGACAGAAGAGTTAGCTTCTTTTTTTTTTTAAATCCTTTTCTTTTCTCTATATGAAAATGTTACGAGCTAAGTACCAAATACAAAGAAAAAACTGAAGGAAAAAAGAGTTGGAGAGAGATAAAGTCAGAAAAGAACAAGTGAACTGAAGAGAAAGAAGAGATGAAAGAAGAATGGTATCAGAAAGAAAAGGTATAAAATAATAAAGACATTAAATATGAAAAACAGAATAATGGAAAATAGATGCTGAAGAAGGCACATGAAAGATATACCAAGATGTAAAGGAGAACTAAAGGAGGAAACAGATGATGCTCCATTTTATTTTAAAGAGATTATGATATGAAAATGGCTAACATACTCATATATGTTTGATTTTACACCAACTGCAGTAATGGGTAAGTTTGTGTGGGAGGAAAGTGGGGGAGGGGCAGCAAAGCATGGCTGTGGATGAGACGTAATCAGGAGCCCTGAGTGTTCATATACATTGGGAGCAGGGGGACTGAGCATGATGGAGGGGGAGCAGGGAGATAACCTGCCCTGGCTGGGGATATGGGAGATTGCGGGTGTGTCTGCACACCCACTAGTCACCTGCGGCTCGCCCATGCCAGCTGACTCTGGCTTGCGGGGATCAGGTTGTAAAGCCATTTCACTATTGCATTGATGTCTGGGCTCAGGCTGGAGCCCAGCCTTTAGGAACCTGTTAAGTGGGAAGGTCCCAGAGCTCCAGCTGGAGCCTCAACCCAAACACAGCAATGAAGCAGTCCGGCAATCCCAATCCTGCAAGCCCGGGTGAGCTGGCATGCGCCAGCTGTGAGTTTTTCTTTGCCATGTAGACATATCCTTAAAGTCTGGAATGAATCAGAATGAGTGGTTTGGGAGTAGAAGGGGGCAGTGCATGTTTACTGCCCTCACGTGCACACTTCCACGTGGGTATTGGGTTTTCGTGAAATAAGAAAACAAATCTGAGGCCCTGAAATTTGGTTGGCTTCAAGAGACATTTTGTCTTCTACCATGCGGGAGAAGGGTGAGAAAGTCATTCGGAAGCTCTCAAGCCTGGTCTTTTTATTCCCCACTCGATTACGGTTCTCCACTCAGTTTGATACAGCCACAAGGCTTCCTGAAGCACCAGCTGCCATATTAGCAGTTTTTATTCTATTTCCTGCTGAAGCCTATGTGCTGCTGTGGTGCACAGGGGCTATAAATAAATGACAAAGGGCCCGTGGAGAATTCCCATGGCACAGCACTGTGTAGGATTGCTAGTTCAGGGCTTTAAAGGGGGTACAACCAGCCCCTAAGAAATACCCCAGCATAAGAGTGGTTCCTGGATGACAGAGATACCAAAGCAGCTCTACATTGTCCCCATTGCACCTGCTGGGAATGTGTTGTGAAATGTAAGGGTTGCAATCGGCACCAACTGCACTTCAATTATTTTTGTCTCTAAAACAGCTCCTCAGGGAGGCTGTTGCAGCCTGGCACAGGTTAAAGCAGTCTCAGGCCTGGTTTACCCTACAAACTTAGGTCAATGGAAGCTGCCTAACTCACCTGTAACATCAACTTAACCACCCCACTTTCGCTAGAGGCTTAGCACTTAATTCAATGTTGATGGGTTGACGGAGAGGCAGTGTAGATGCAGTGTTGTGTAAGTCAACTGAATTGGCCTCCAGGAGGTGTCCCACAATGCTCCACTATGACCGCTCTGGAGATCATTTTCAACTCCGCTGCACAGCAGCCAGGTACACAGGAAACAGCCCTTCTCCTGTCAAAGACCTGGGAGATTTTGAATTCCCATTTGCTGTTTGGTCAGTATAGAGCATTCACCTGTTCAGCTGATCATGGCAACTCAACGCCCCAAACGCACTCCAACCTGGAGTACACAGGAGATGGTGGATCTTATCGGTCTGTGGGAAGAAGAGTCTGTGCAGGCACAACTCCAATCCAGCCATAGAGAGGGAGACATCTATGAAAAGATCACAAGGAGCATGGGGGAGGGGGAAAGGGCTATACCAGGGACATTCAGCAGTGTGCAAAAAAATCAAGGCACTTCAGAAGGCGTACCAGAAGACAATGAAGGCAATTAGTTGTTCTGGTTCTAAACCACAGACACGGCACTTCTAAAATGAGCTGCATGCAATTTTCATTGGCAACCCCACCACTTCCCCCAAACACAGCATGGATATCTCCCAGGAATCTGAGTCCTGGGCCACCTCAGACAACATGAGGAGGACATTCTGGAAAAGGGAGAGGAGGAGAATGGGAGACAGGCAAGTGGGAGATCCATTCTCCTGAGAGCCAGGAGCTATTTTTAACCCTGGAGCTGTCCAGCCGGTCACAGGACAGCATGGTGGCCAACCGTGATGCTGGGGAAGGCATCTCTGGTGAGCATGCAATGCCAATCAAACTGTAGTAGTTACACACACTCATATTTTATGTGCAATATGAAGAAACAGGGAGGTGCAGTGGGTATCTGCTTCCCAGTGGCTCCAGCTACACTGCTTATGTGCACAGGGATGGCCTGAGAATCCTCCATGGAGATCTCCAGGAAACTTTCATGGACGTACTCTGCAATCCTTTGCAGAAGTTTTCTGGAGAGGGCTTATTTCTTCCACCACGGTAGGACACTTTCCCACACCAGTCTAGTATTAACTCAGCTGGCATCATTGTGCTACACAGCATAGCAGCATAAGGACCAGGTCTGTACCCAAATGCTTGCAGCATCTGCTCTCTTGCCACCTGTTACCCCCAGGAAACTAATATCACATAGGGTCTCCTAGGGGAGGCGGTGGAAATTTTCATTACAAGTCCTCAGACAGCAGACAAGCCATGTGATCCCCCACCCACAGCAATTTCCAGGTCCCTCAACCATAGTTTCCCTAACATGTCAATGATTTGGTTGGCAGGGATTAGGATTGACTTCAGAATCTGCAAATCCAGGGTGACTACTACCAGCAGCATTAAGGGAAGGGGCTGCAAATTCTCATGGCCACAAACCCCCCACTCCCTTCCTGGAGTCGCCTTGGACAAAGACCAGAATTTGAGAGGCTTAATGCTGATCCCTGGTCTCAAAGCAACATCCATGTCGCTGGAGGCGGGCACTGTCCACTTCTCCACCTATGCTCCCAATGTGGGCTGCCCACAAGCTGCAGCACAAGGCCCATCACCCATGCCGCTGCGCCATACTCACCATGCCTGGAACAGAAAGGCAGTTCATTGAACAGCTAGGGATTCTGATGATGTTCTGACTTGCACTTGAGGGTAATAAGCGTATGCACTGACAATGGCTGCCTTGTGCTTTGCATGACTTACAGTGTAAAGCCTGGCCTTCAGCACGTCCTACACAATGGTGGAGAGGCTTTCACGGATTAGAAGGTGGAAAAAGAGAACGTGTGATGACATGCTCCACGAGATAATGAACGCCTCTGGGGTAGCTGACATGGCGCTAAAAGACCAGAGGATTTCGTTGTCTCAAATTAGACATGGAGAGCAGGACAGCAGCCCAGGAGCAGGAGCATGCTATGCAGGCTGAGATGCGCAGGTTATGAAGGACCAATCAGACATATTGAGGCATCTGGCTGATCATCAAGAAAAACAGCTAGAGGCTAGAGTCCCTCTGCAGCCCCTGCAGAACAGCCTGAAAACATTGTCCTGTTCCCAATCCACCTCCCCCAAACGTTCCAGGAGACAGTGGGGGGGGAAAGCAGTATCCCTTCCACTCAACACGGGGAAGGGTATTAAGAACAAAAGGCGGCCATTCCAAGATCTTTGATGGGCAAGACTTCTTTGTTTTCACCGACAAGCTGCATTTGTTTCTTCCTTCCCAATTTTACTGTATCGCTTGCCCAAGGTTAAATTATTTTCCTGTTCTTTCAGATTCTTTATGTTTGTGCAATAAAAGTCAATGTCCCATGAATTAAATATTCATTATTTATTCCAGTCACGAGGGCTGGGAGGTACAGGGAAATTGATGCACCGGAGAGGATGGTATGGGAAAGCACCAAGCAGATAAGCAGCACACATTACTGTGGCTCATTACTGAAACAGGTTTTCAAAGCCTCCTGGAGATGCAGAACTCCTTTTTGGGCTCTTCTTATTGCCCTGTTATCTGGCTGCTCAAAATTAGGTGCCAGTCTATCAGCCTCGGTGCCCCATCCCTGCAAAAACTTCTTTCCCTTTGTCTCACAGATATTATGGAGCACGTAGCAGGCAGTGATAGCAATGGGGATGTTGCATTCACTGAGGTCTAACCTAGTAAGCAAATTGTGCCAGTCACCCTTTCAAAGTCCAAAGGCACATTCCACCACCATTCTGCACTTGCTCAGCCTATTGTTGAACCGCTCCTTACTGCTGTCAAGGTAGCCAGTGTACAGTTTCCAGAGCCATGAGAACAAGGGATAGGCTGGGTCTCCCAAGATCACGACTGACATTTCATCATCATCAATGGTTACTTTGTGATCTGGAAGGAAAGTTCCTGACTGCAGCTTTCTGAACAGACCTGTGTTCCTGAAGATGCATGGCATGCACCTTTGCTGACCATACCATGTTGATGTCAGTGAAACAGCCCGTGATCCACCAGCACTTGCAAAATCATTAAAAAGTGTCCCTTTCGGTTTACGTACTTTTTGGCAAGGTGGTCGGGTGCCAAGATAGAGATATGCGTGCCATCTATCGCCCCACCGCAGTTAGAGAATCCCATCCTGGCAAAACCATCCACTGTGTCTTGCACATTGCCCAGGGTCACTATGCTTCTTAGCAGAAGTCGATTAATGGCCCTGCATACTTGGATCACAACAGCTCCCATGGTGGATTTACCAACTCCAACTTGATTCCCCACTGACCAGTAGCAGTCTGGCATTGCAAGCTTCCACAAAGCAATTGCCACTCACTTCTCCACTGTCAGGGCAGCCCTCATTTTAATGTTGCTGTGCTTCAGGGTTGGGGAAAAGTCTGCACAAGGTTCCTGGAAAGTGCCCTTCCACATTCAAAAGTTCTGCAGCAACTGCTCATTATCCCATAACTGCAGAACGATCTGATCCCACCAGTCAGTGCTTGTTCCCAGAAATGGTGCTCCACCATGTTTGGCTTCTGCACAACTGCCAGTAGTAACCAGGAATTGTTTCATTCTATGGCTTGCAGCAGGGCTGCTTGACTGGCATCACAAGGTTCCGAGCAGCAGTTCCTATCTCAGCACTGGAAATACTGCAGGATAAAGCGTGAGGTGCCTGTGATGCTCACTTATACATGGCTAAGCCAGGCTTCAAAAAAAAAAAAAAAAGTGAAGAAGTATGGGTTGTTTACCTTTGATATTAGGGGAGGGAGGGAGGAAATTGCATCATAGGAGGCTGAAGCCAATGTTCCCTTTCCCCCCAGCGATAATGTTTTGGTCCCCTGAAGCTTTGCATGCCCTTCCCAAAAACCCCTGCAGCTAGTTGCACTGTGGGATAGCTGCCCACAGTGCAGTGCTCTGTGCATCAATCAAAGTGCTGCAAGTGAGGATGCACTCCACCCACACGAGTGTGATGTGGACATACCCACCCCACTTACTTACTGCAGTGGCTGGATGCCAACTTAAAATAAGCTGACTTAACTTAGACAGGCCCTCAATGTTTAAAGCCACCTTTACTCCCTGTTTCTCTTCCTGTGCCAAGAGTGGCTTGGCCACAATGGCAAATATGGATCCAGTTGTATATGGTTGTGTATCACTGCATGTCTTTCAACGTAAAACAAATCAGAAGAGCCACCTTTGAGCTTAAAGCAGGAACTCAAGCCAGATAACCCAAGAAATTCATTTTCACTCTTATACCTTCAATTTCATACCAGGTGGTCACAGTCTCCAGTTGTTTCAATATGGGTGGTAAAGTCAGTATGGGAAATAGACTTTGCTAATTTGCATGCTAATAATCATGCATTTGCAAATACTAAAGAAATCAAGGCTAAATAATAATAGCTAAAGAAATCAAGGTCCTAACCAAAGTTTTTAGTGTTGTGTACATAAAACTGTGAAGAAGAGGCATTTGCCATACAATGGATTGAGAAAAGAACTAATTCTATGCCTATGTCTATGAAGAATACTTCATCAGGTACAGGCAGGCTAGACAACAGTTGGGAGGACAGAGTAGATGACACATAAATGGACCAACACAGAATTAGTTCACCTGGTGGGATTTAAACTCTGCTTTCAGAGAGTCAAGAAAGTAACCTATCTGGTTTTTAATGAAGAAGATTGTTGTATGTTATTATTCAACTTGGAGAAGTTAAAATATATGGTATATTTTACCTCCAGGACCAACAGCTTAAAATGATTGATGACGATCAAAAGTATATTACACCCAGACAGAAAGAACTATATTAAATACTCCCCTTTTCTATGCAAGAACTAACACGTATGTCAATAAAGAAGAAATTACTCACCTTGTGAAGTGACAATTGTTCTTTGAGATGTATATCCTTTTGGGTGCTCCACTATCGGTGTGCTTGTGTCCCGGTGCTGCTAATCGGAGAACTTTGGTAGCAGTGTCCGTTGGGCCCGCATACGTGCTGCTCTCTTCATGCCCTGCCACGAGGCTAGTCAGCACACATGGGCTAACCAGCTTCAGTTCCTTCTCTACCACAGAGTCATCGACAAGAACTCCAAGTACAGAGGAGGAGGGTGGGTTGTGGACATCCACAGGGATACACATCTCGAAGAAAACATAGTTACTTACCAGTAACTGTTGTTCTTTGAGATGTGTTGCTCATATCCATTCCACTTAGGTGTGTGCGCGCCTTCGTGCACGGCCCTCGGAGAACTTTTCCCTAGCAGCCCCCTGTAGGGGCCGGTCTCAGCGCCCCCTGGAGTGCCGCCCTCATGCGGCAGTACATCGGGCGCTGCCGGCCCCTCCCCTCCTCAGTCCCTTCTTTCTGCCGACTCCGACAGCGGGGACGGAGGGTGGGTGTGGAATGGATCTGAGCAACACACCTCGAAGAACAACAGTTACTGGTAAGTAACTACGTTTTCTCCTTCGAGTGATTGCTCATATGCATTCCACTTCGGTGATTAACGAGCCTTACCTGGAGGTGGGTAGGAGTCAGCGGCGAGCTGCCCTCAGCACGGCTCTGCCAACTTGCGCATCCTCCCTGGACTGCTGGACGACGGCGTAGTGCGCAGCAAAGGTGTGCACCGAAGACCAGGTGGCAGCCCTGCAGATGTCATCCAGGGGGACCCTTTCCAGGAAGGCTGCCGACGCGGCCTGGGCCCTCGTCGAGTGCGCCGTCACCACTCCGGGAAGCTGGACAACTGCACGCTCGTAGCAGAGCCGGATGCAGGTGGTGATCCACTTGGCGATGCACTGGGCAGAGACCGGGGAACCCCTCATCCTCTCTGCCACCACGACGAAGAGCTGCGTGGTCCTCCGGAACAGCCTCATCCTGTCTAGGTAGAACGCCAGCGCCCTCCTCACGTCGAGGGTGTGCAGTCTCCTCTCGTCCTCGGACCCGTGCGGTTTAGGAAAAAACACGGGGAGGAAAATATCTTGGTTACAATGGAACCGGGAGACTACCTTAGGCAGGAACGCTGGGTGAGGCCTCAGCTGTACCTTATCCCGGAAGAACACGGTATAGGGGGGGCTCCGAGGTCAAAGCTCTTAGCTCAGAGACCCTCCTAGCCGAAGTAATGGCCACGAGGAAGGCCACCTTCCCGGAAAGGATCAGCAATGGACAGGTAGCCAGGAGTTCGAAGGGGGGCCCCGTCAGTCTATCGAGGACCAGGTTCAGATCCCACAAAGGCACCGGGTCACGGACCTGCGGGTAGAGCCTCTCAACCCCCCTGAGGAACCTCACCGACATGGGGTGGGAGAACAGGGACCGTCCCTCCATCAGCTGGTGGAAAGCCGAGATGGCCGCTAGGTGCACCCTGAGGGAGGCTAGCGCTAGACCCTGCAGCCTAAGCTGCAGCAGGTACTCGAGGACAGCCTGCACGGGGGACGTACTGGGGGTTACGCCTCACGACTCCGCCCAGCAGGTGAATCTCCTCCACTTGGCCCTGTAGGCGATCTGCGTGGAGGGCCTCCTGCTGCCCAGTAGCACACGTTGGACCTGCTCCGAGCAGGTTCTCTCCTCCTCCGTCAACCAGAAAGCCTCCAGGCCGTCAGGTGCAGGGAGTCCAGGCTGGGATGCAGCAGGCGACCGTGGTCCTGAAAGAGCAGGTCCAGTCTCCTCGGGAGCTCGATCGGCGGGGCGACCAAGAGGTCCTGCAGCAGGCTGTACCAGTACTGCCTCGGCTACACTGGGGCAATCAGTATGACGTCCGCTCTGTCCCTCTTGATCTTCAAGAGGACCCTGGGCAGGAGCGGGAAGGGGGGAAACACGTACGAGGGTCCCCGTCCATTCGATGAGGAACGCATCGGAAAGGGAGCCCGGCTCACGACCCCGGAGTGAGCAAAACCTTGGGCACTTCCTGTTCCAGGACGACGCGAACAGGTCCAGTCGGGGAACACCCCACTCGCGGAAAATCCTGGCCGCTACCTCCGGATGCAACGACCAGTCGTGTTGGGGTAGAAACGATCTGCTGAGGCGGTCCGCCTTGTCGTTCCTGACCCCCGGGAGGTGAGAGGCGGTTAAACAGAAGTCGAACCTCACCACCAAGTCCCAAAGACGAAGCGCCTCCTGGCACAGAGCCGAGGAGCATGCTCCCCCCTGCTTGTTAATGTAAAACATCGCTGCGGTATTGTCCATCAACACCTGTACCATTTTCCCCAATAAAGAGTGGCGAAACACCTTGCATGCCAGTCTGACTGCCCTCAATTCCTTGACATTGATGTGGAGGGCAGTCTCTCCCTGGGACCAACGTCCCTGTGTGGTCAGACCACCGGAGATATGAGCTCCCCACCCCAGGTCCGAAGCGTCTGTGATCAGAGTGACCGAAGGGGTGAGGGCTCTGAAGGGGACCCCTTCCAGCACTGTCCCGGGGTCCAGCCACCAGTTCAGTGACCCCAACACTGCGGAAGGCACCGTAACCACCCTGTCCAGAGTGTGCCTGCTGGGCACATACACCTTGGCCAACCAACCCTGGAGGGGCCTGAGCCTGAGGCGGGCCAACCTCACTACATCCGTACACGAGGCCATGTGGCCCAACAGCTGAAGGCACTGCCTGGCTGTCGTCGTGGGGCACCTCTGAAGCTGCGATATGATCGCTGCCATGGCCTCGAACCTCGTGCGTGGGAGGGAGGCTCTGGCTCGCACCAAGTCTAGGGATGCCCCTATAAACTCTATGCGCTGTACCGGCGACAGCGTCGATTTCTGCTCATTGATGAGCAGCCCCAGAGCATGGCAAGTGGCCTGGACGAAGGAGACCGCCTCGCGCACCTGCGACTTGGTCTTGCCCCTTATCAACCAGTCGTCCAGGTAGGGGAATATCTGGACCCCCTGCACCTCAGGAAGGCCACCACTACCACCATACATTTGGTAAACACTCTGAGGGAGGAAGACAGGCCAAAGGGCAAGGCCGTAAACTGGTAGTGGGCACCAGCTACCATAAACCTGGGGTACCACCTATGGGCGGGAAGGATGGAAACGTGGAAGTATGCATCCTTCAAGTCGAGGGCAGCAAACCAATCCCCTGGTTCAGGACGGGAATGATGGATGCTAGGGACACCATGCGAAACTTTAGCTTCCTTATGAACCTGTTTAACCTGCCCAGGTCCAGTAAAGGCTTGAGGCCTCCCTTGGCTTTAGGACCGAGGAAGTACCTCGAGTAGAACCCCTTCCCCACCTCGAGCGGTGGAACTGCTTCCACGGCTCCCTTGAGCAGGAGGGAGTGGACCTCCTGAAGGAGTAATTGCTCGTGAGAGGGGTCCCTGAAGAGGGACGGGGAGGGGAAGCCACCAGCTGGAGGGCGTACCCCCAGCACACGGTTCTGAGGACCCAGCAGTCCAAGGTGATACCCCGCCACAGGACGAGGTAGGGCCTTAGCCTGTCCTGGAAAGGTGGGGGGGAACCCAGGGAACGGAAGACGGTGCCACCCTCGGGCACACCATCAAAAGGTACGCTTCCCTTTGGAGCCCTAGGAGGGTCCTCTTTGGGAAGAACTGGACGACGCCGTGCAGTTGCGCCATCCAGAGCCCCTGTTCCTATCCCTGCCCCTCGCGGGGGGGAAAGGCCTAGGCGGTGGCCTAGGTTGCTGCCGCTGCCGCTGTGGCGGCTGCTGCGGCTGCTAGCGGGCTTGTAACCGGGCCTTCTGAGGGGTGTAGAGACCCAAGGAACACAGCGTTGCCCTTGAGTCCTTCAGGGAGTGCAGCTTCTCATCCGTCCTCTCGGAGAAGAGGGAGGCTCCATCGAAGGGCAAGTCCTGGATGGAGTGCTGCACTTCCTGGGACAGGTCCGTGGATTTCATCCACACTGCATGCCGCATGGCGACGGTGGAGGCCATCACCCTGCTGGCCATGTCCACAGTGTCAGAGGCAGTCTGGAGGGCTGCACTGGCCACAGTCAATCCTTCCTCCAGGACCGTGGCGAAGTCCGCAGCCTGGTCCTGGGGCAGGGACTCTGTGAACCTTCGCATCGAGTCCCACAAGTTTAAATTGCCCAGGAGGGCCTGATGGTTGGCCACCCTGAATTGGAGTGCCCCCGTGGAGTAGACCTTCCTGCCATAAAGATCTAATCTCCTACCCTCCTTGTTTTTAGGGGAGGCGCTCTGAGCCCCATGCCTGTACTTCTGGTTGGCAGCGTCCACAACCAGAGTACCTACGGTAGGGTGCGTATACAAGTACTCGTGCCCTTCGGCTGGCACGTAGTACTTCTTCTCGGTGCCCTTAGACGTAGGGGCGACCGAGGAAGGGGTCTGCCAAACGGCCTTAGCCAGGCGCAGGACCCTCTCATGGACAGGGAGGGCTACCCTAGATGGTCCTTGTGTCCCCACATGCCCGAAGAGGAAGTCCACCTCTTCCTCCAGAACCTTGACCTCCAGGCCAAGGTTCGAGGCTACCCGCTTCAGGTGAGCCCTGAAGTCAATAAGAGGGACCCCTTGGTCCCTGACGGCCGCCTCATCCGGTGATGATGAATAGGATGGGTGGCGGGGTCCAGTAGAGGGGCCCTCCCCAGGGTCCCCTTCCTCCGAGGGGTGGTCACCCTCCTGCACCGAAGGTGCCTGTTGGGGAGGTAACTGGGTGACTGAGGCAGGGGCCGACGTAGTTCCCTGCCCCAACTGGGCTGCCCACGGGCCCCAAAATGGCCACTGCCAGGGGTCTTGGGTCCAGCCCGGGGGCGGCACTGGTGCCGGCACCGGCTGCGGTGCTGGGAGAAGTACCTGCTCCTGGCGTCGGGTCCGGGATCCCGAGCCAGGAGATCGGTGCCGGCAATGACGCCGGGGAGAGACGCTCCAGGACCCGCTACCGGACGATCCCGATGCGCGGCGGCATCTGCGGTGCCGACGGGACAACGCTGACGACGAAGACCAGTACCGGGAGAGGGACGACTTGCGACGCCTCTTCCCGGAGACTGGGGAGCGGTGATGAGAACGCCATCTCGGTGCCGGGCTGGAGCTGGACTTCGAAGAGCGGCGCCATGACCTGGAGTGGTGCCGCGACGCCTCGTCTGAGGACGAAGAGGGAGAGGAGTCTCCAAGCTTGACTCTCCGGCGTCGGGTGGTGGGCGGCCGATCCTCCGGTGCTGGGGCCGCCCACCCTTTGTGGACACCCAGCGCGGGTTTGCCCCAGGACACAGGCCCGGACTCTCTCAGCCGAGAGAGGGCCGGAGACGTGGGCAAGGCCAACAAGGCTCGAGCCGCCTCGAACGCCTCCGGCGTGGAAGGGTCCTGTACAGGGGGTCCCCCACTCCCAGGAGTCGGGGGAGGTTCCCTAATTGGTGCCCGTGCCAGAGCCAGAGCAGGCGGCACATCGGAGAGCCGAAGCACCTCCGGGCTTGACCCTGGCCGCTCCTGCGGTGCGGGGGAACGTTGCAAGTGCGGACGGCGCTTCTTCCTCTTCAGCACCGGGGACGGTCAGTGCCGAGACGCCTGCGGTGCTGGCGGTGCACTCTGCACCGAGGAAACACTCGGTGCCGAAGGAGTCCGCAACGGCTCGGACGCTGGACGCAGCGCGGACTCCATCAGTATCGCCTTCAGCCTCACGTCCCTCTCTCTCTGAGTACGAGGCTTGAAGGCCTTATAAATAGGGCACCGGTCTTTACGGTGCTGCTCCCCCAAACACTTTAAGCAACGGTCATGGGGGTCACTGACGGAAAAAACCTTTCCACAAGCAGCACAGGGTTTAAATCCTGGCGAGCCCGGCATAGCCAGGTCGCCTAGAGCCCGAAGGCTCCCCTATTCTAACTAGAAACTTTAACTAACTATAAAACTAACTAAGTTCAGGGCGAACTGCTATCTAACTACTCACGTTTGCAAGGAAAAAGCTTGCGAGGAGCAAGGGTTGTTCCGAACTGGCCATCACGGGCGGAAAGAAGGAACTGAGGAGAGGAGGGGCCGGCAGCGCCCTATGTACCGCCGCATGAGGGCGGCACTCCAGGAGGCGCTGAGACCGGCCCCTACAGGGGGCTGCTAGGGAAAAGTTCTCCGAGGGCCGTGCACGAGGGCACGCACACACCTAAGTGGAATGCATATGAGCAATCACTCGAAGGAGAACTATTGTTACTGTACAAGGTGAGTAAGTTCTTCTTCGAGTAGTCCCTTATGGATGCTCCTCTGTAGGTGACTCCCAAGCAGTATCCCTTTCAGGGTTGGGACTTTGGAGTCGGTTCAGTTACAGATGATAATACTGTGGAGCCAAAGATGGCATTGGAGGCAGCGTCCCCAGTGATCTCAGAATGTTCTGCAAAAGTAGGGACTGACACCCATGTCATCACTCTATAGATCTCTAAGCTAGTGACATTCTTGAAGAAGGTGACATATGGGATCGACTTTGTGGAGTGTGTATGAATAGAGTCTGGTGAGGTCATATTGCGAACCTGGTAACATTATCTGTTCAAGACACACTGTTGAGGGAAAAGAAGATGGATTCTCTCTTTTCCAGGGGAACCAGTCTGACTAAATGGCTGACAAAGCATGAGATGGAAAGTGCCTTTCTAGCAGATGTTTAATTTATTATGTGTAGCAATAACAAGATAGTTTTGAGGCCTAAGGTACCAATAAGTACAGAATGAGGAGAAAGACCTTGCCACTTAGATAGGGGGAGTTGAAACTGTGAGATTAAGGAATTCCTTAGATAAGGAGGTTTTAGTCAGCATTGCCATGGAAACTGTGATGTAATAGACTTGTTTGTGTAAGACTACATAACTTTTTAGAAATGTATGCTTAGGGTTGCCCCTGACCATCAGGCCACCTCCTTACGTAAAGGAAAATAAACTTTGACTTTGCTAACCTGCTGTCTGGCTAATTTGGACCATCTGCTGGGCAATGGACGTGTAAGTAAGGATCCCTGAGTTTGGGTTCCTCGACACCACTTGGAAAATCTTTGGGCTTATATTGCTGAGCCCTTGGATCTTTCTGGAATGGCGAAAAAAGCTTAGGAGACTTCCTGAAGGTCTTCATCCTGTCCAGATAGAAGGATAGGGCTCTCCTGACATCTCAAGTATATATTATAGTCTCCCTGTTGTCTAGGTGAGGCCTGGGATAGAAGATTGGAAGATGAACCAATTGGTTCATGTGAAATGGGGAGCTTACCTTAGGGATATATTTTGGATGCGGCCAGAGCATAAACTTGTCCTGATATCACACCAGATAGCAGGGATGTGCCATCAGGACTGCCATTTCTCCTATTCTCCTGGCCAAAGTAATCACTATGAGGAAGGCGGTTTCCATAGAGAAATATGTAAGCAAACACATGGCCATAGGTTAGAAAGGGGGACCTGATCAGATCTTTCAGTACTCGGTTTAGGTCCCAGGTGGGGGTAGGGAGTCAGAGTTGTGGGAAAAGATTTACTACACCCTTCTGAGGAATCTTCTAGTGGTCAGGTATGATAGCACTGAGTATCCCTCTACTAGCTGGTGGAAAGTTGTTATAGTCACCATGTGGACTCAGAAAGCTGAGAAATAGTTCTGTTTTTTTAGGACCAGCACATAGACTAAGATCTGTAGAAGAGTCACAGAGATCAGGTAGATCTGTTGGGAGCTATATCAAATCTAGAACTTGTACCATTTTTGCAGGTAATGTAGTGTGTCAAGGATTTTCTTCTGTGTAGTAATACCTGTTGTACCATCTTCAAAAAGGAGTTCAGTAAGTGTCAGAGCCATGAAGGAGCCAAGCCTTGAGGCAAAGAATCCCCAGGTTGGGATGTAGGGTGTATCCTCTGTCCTGAGAGAGGCGATATGGAGTGGATTGGACAGGAATTGGCAGGTAAGGGCACCAGGTGGGAGTGATCAGTATGACATATGCTCCCTCTCTTTTAATTTTCAATAGGACTTTCAACAGTGGATGAAAGACATACAGAAGGTCCCTGCCCCAAGGGAACGAGGAGGGCGTTGCCCAGGGAGTGCTGTCTTATCTCTGCTCTGGAGCAGTAGTGTGGACATTTCTTGTTTAGGTAAGTGGTGAACAAGTCTGTGGTCAGCATCTCCCACAACCTGAATAGATCATGAAGCACTACTGGGCCTACTTTTCCCACTTATGGTTGTATGGGAATTTGTGACTGAGACTGTCCACTATCGAGTTCTGTGTGCCAGGTACATAGGCTGCTGACAGTGTGACATCATGGGTGATACACCAGTTCCACAGTCTCATCACTTCTGCACAGAGGGAGGGTGACCAAGCTCCCCCTTGTTGATTTATGTAGAATGTGCAGGCTAGCTCTCTTGTGTGGGAGCTTTTCATCAGTGGGAGGAAGTGAGCACAGACATTCCTGACTGCCCTTAGCTCAAGGAGGTTGATGTGAAGGGATATCTCCGCGCGTGACCATTTGCCCTGTGTGGTAAGGTCATTTAGATGTGCCCCTCATCCTCTGAGCAATGTGTTGGTGGTGAGAAGCAATAACTGGAGGTGGGAGGGAGGCAGGTTTCAAGAAGGGGATCCCATTGCAAACATTGGCTAGGTCTCTCCACCAATCTAAGGAATTCTTGATTCCGGTGAGTAGTGACATGGGTTTGCATAGTCTGTCCCTGTTTGGTCTGTAAACCATGCTTAACGACATCTGGAGGCATTGCCTGTGAAGTCTGGAGCATGGTACTGCCGCTGTGTCTGCTGCCACGTGCCCCAAGAGCTGTAGGCCATGGCTGGCTGATACTTGTGTGCTGTTTTGAACAGTCTTGGTGAGTGTAGCCAGAGAAACACATCTGTGCTGGGGTATAGAAGATTAGGGTTTGAAGGGACCTCAGGAGGTCATCCTCTTTTCTGCTGGATATGGCCTTTTCTGAAGCAGCAAAACCACTGGGAGTGCTCATCTGCAAATGGGGATTGCCTCCTTGCAAGTGAGGCACTTCTTGAAGACCAGTGAACCGGGCACACCCCGCTGGGAAAAGGGTCCCCAATGAGGAAGAAAAAACAGATGGGGGGGGCGACAACAACAAAAAGTTTTTTTGGTTTTTTTAAGAGAAGAAAGGGACCAAGAATAAACTAGAACTGCACTATATACTAAGAGATTAACTAACTACAGAAATGCAAATACAGCAATGATCATAATGGACTGGACTGCAGAGCACAAGAAGAGAGAGTGCACGTGCAGGCGTAACGGACACTGCTACTGAAGTTCTCCAATAAGCAGCACGGGGATGCAAGCACACCTAGAGTGGAGTACCCACAGGGACATTTCTCAAAGAATATGTAGATATACACAAGATCTGTACAACATTTCAACAAGTAACACAGCTGTACACAGAAATATTTAATTTCTACTAACCTTTAACCGTGTCACAAAGGGCTTAGCAACAGTAAGTTCTGAAGCTGGGTTCCCAAGAAGGATCTCAAAACGATACTGCAGACCTAATTTGTCCCGCACTTCTTGTAACCTCTCTTTTGCCAACATTGCTAACTGCACAGAGGGAACTCTAATGATAAGCATATGGCCACAACCGTTCTTATTCTTCCCTGGTGAAGTGATGAGGTCATCCATTATGCTGAGTGTCTCTGGGGTGCTGTGGTCTCGAAGGGAGGCCATGGTTGTGAGAGCCATCAGGGCTTCGGAGTACTGCTGAATGAGAAGGTAGCAGCGAATCACCATGCTGTGCAGCCTGGGGTACCTTCAGAGGAATAGTTATATGTTGATCAGTAAGTATGTTCAATAAAATCACCACATGAAAGTCAGCTCTGACATTGGCAGGCATGGATGGCAAGTAAAAGGAGCTCATTTTACGTGTAGTACATCAAAACTGAAGTCCTCAAATTCTGTTAACAAATATGAGCTGTAAAGGGCATCATGTTATTTTTATGGGCATACATGGCATGTATAACTATAGAAGATAGAAGGAGGTACAGTTTAATTCAGACACATTTAATATCAGTACATACAAATATAAAACAAGTTGATGATCCAGTCTCTCTTAGATGTCCATCTTTTTTCCTTCCATCATCATTGGAAAATTTTATGCAAGGAGTTTTCAGGGAGGATATAAATTTACACTACACACTCCATTCATGAAAAGGCTAGACTTACCAATGTGCTAGCAGGATCGCACTTTGTTGGACCTCACCCAAGAGTAAACCAACAGTTTGGCTTTCAAGCAAGATCATGACAATCCTTTTCTCATCTTGGAGCTAAATTCTATGACAACAAATCTGAACAAGTAGGACCAAATACTAAGAAAACATGAAAACCTATGGAACTAAGAGAAAGCCATCCTATTTCTAGTCATTGTAACACTATATTATTCCTATTGAATAAGCACAGACATATGATGGGAATAAAGGTTGGTTTGAATAATCACAAATGACAACACATACAGACAGCATGCTTCGTTGATAAGATCAGCAGTGTTGAAAATGAGAATACTGCTTTAGTTCCTGTAACTGGCTTCTCTCAACTGTATGTTACAACATATCCAACCTTAGCAATTGGATGTGCCCTGTGGAACTGGATAGTTGAGTTGTTTATAAGGGGATATGGAACCCTTGCTAATTATAGTCAAGTCCTGATCAGCAAACACAAAAGTTGTCACCACATAAATGCTGTTCTGTAACCCATATGAAATTTGTTGAAGTTCTCAATTCGTCTGCTGGTGGACAGTGTCCATAGCTGGCAAATCTGTTGTCTCTCTGTGCAGAGAAACCACAGCACAGAAACTGAATTACCCACTCAAGCCTTCTAGATCAGGACTAAGTCAAAATGGTAGAATAGAATGGGCAAATCTGGACCCCCACTGCTCATGCCATATCTATTACCTGAATAGACAGAGGACTTCAGTTTGCAAGGCTAGCAATCTGGCACCTAATATCAGGACTAAATTCATTACAAAATAAAAAACAGAACAAACTTCTGGAATTCCAGTATCAAGAGGCTGTCCAAATTCAAAAGGCATCAAGCTTAAATCTAAAGGTATTTAAATCACTGGTGCATTTCTGGAACCCTGTAACTGAAATGTCAAAAAAGTTAGTATGTTTACATCTCGTTTATTCCAAGTCACCTTTGTTACATGTGCATAAAACAATGCATACTTCAAATAGGAACCATTACGCTTACTTCCTACAGGATTACACTAGATAAAATTGAAGAATATGAGGAAAATATCTGTGTGAACTTTGACCCTTCTACCACATACCTGATGTTGCACATTAATTTGATTCCATTTATGACAGAGTGACTGAATGCCAACTATAAGAAGTGCATACTTAGGATCAAATTTTCAAAATCAGCCAGCTACATTGCACTCACATTTGCACCTGTAAATTTTTGAGGCAAGATAGGAAAGACAGACAGAGTGTTTTTAAAATATGGCCCTTAAGAGATATCCAATTAACAGATTAAAGTGTTTGTTCAGAATGCTACCTAACCATTCCTTGATAACCATTTACACTGTGATACTGTGTCTCCATCCATTTATGATATGGCATGTAATTGTCTTGTATCCTTGGATCACACAAAAGGACAATTCATTCTTACTATTACTTACCTTTCTAAGAGTGTGTTGACCATTTTTTCAAAGGTTTCATCACATCTCAGCAGAGGACTTGTGATTCCCCATTGCAGAGATTTGCTGTATTCATTCAAGCCAAAATACAGCTTCTCCTCTCTGCCCATTTCCTCCTGTTCCAAAAAAAGACATCACAAACATAACGGAAGTTAGAAACAATTTACATTTCACCAATATTATGAAAAAGTATTTTTCTTGGGAAAATATCTGTGATTTTCATTCTTGCCACACCAAAACCAAGACGTTAAATAAATTATTATACAGTATATTTTATATATATATATAAAAAATATATTTATAAAATATAATATATTTATATTTATATTATTTATATATAAAAATATAATATATTTATAATATAAACAAATTATTATACAGTATATTATATATATATACACATGACAGACAGATACCCTTGTACTGCAAATATTTGCAGCACATCATTCCTAGTCTTAGAAGGAAATATTTGGGATTTAATATTATGGATACAAAAAATATTCACAATTATCCTAATCAATGGTAATAAAACTTTTGGAAGGGACATTAAACCTCATGCTACAGATCTTAAGACAAATATTTATTAGCGATCAGGATGAGACCAAATGAGGAGGAAGATTATCCCACCTTTGTCTACAGTTAGGTTCTCACACCTTTCTCTGAAGGATCTGGTGCTGGCTACTGTTAGCGATAGCATAGTGGGACTAGATGGATTCTGGGATGTGATCTTGTATGGAAATTCATGTGTTTCTATGGATCAGGGATAATTTACCTATTATAAAATAAGCTTAATCATGGGCAGCTGTCTTTTGTATTTTTTCTTTAAGGTGCTTTTAGTTTTAATTCCAGATACAGTTCCTCCCAGCACAGCTCATGTCAGGAAGTCTCCCTGATACAAGCATTAGTTACTATCACTATGGTGCATGCCTGCACATCAGGGCATACTGCCAAATCACCAGGATACAAGCATGACACCAACAGTCAGTGCTAGTGTCATGGTACCACCATGACTACACATTGCTTATCAGCAACATCAATTTGCTTTAAACCCACTCTATCACTGGCCCATTGACAGTCATTCAGCTCTAATGTCCAAGGGTCTGTCTTTACGTACAGCATCACTGCAGCTGTGCCATTGTAGTGCTTTAGGGAAGACGCTACTATGCCAATGGAAAATCTCTCATCAAAGTAGTCAACCCACCTCTCTGAGAGGCAATAGCTATGTCAATGGCAGAAGCTCCCCTGTCAACATCGCACTGTCCACAAGGAGGGTTCGGTTGGCATAACTCCGTCGCTCAAGGGTGTGGATTCTTCACATCTCTGAGTGACGTAGCTCTACTGATATAGGTCTCTAGTGTAGACTTGGCCTAATAAATACGTATTCTTAGTAGGCCTATCAATTAATCACAGTTAACTCTAGTGACTAACTTAGAACAAACTAAACGCAGTTTTAATTGCACTGTTAAACAACAGAATGCCCATTTAAATTTATCATCAATTTTTCTGGATTTTTCCTCAATGTATTCCAGTATGTTGATTTGAGTTACAACATAGAATACAAAATGCACAGTACTTTATATTACTATTTTTTATTTCAAATATTTGCACTGTAAAAAAGATAAACAAAAGAAATAGTATGCTTCAATTCACCTTGTACTAGTACTATACTGTAGCACAATCTCTATTGTGAAAGTGTAACTTAAAAATGTAGAAATATTTTTGATACATAACCGCACTCAAAAACAAAATAATGTAAAACTTTATAGAGCATGGATCCTCAAACTTTTGACCTCACCCCCCCCCCCTTACCCTGTCAGCGCCCCTGGGGGCCAGGTGCCATGGCCAGGAGAGGTTGGGGTCAGGTGGCATGGCTGGGGGGGAGGGGCAACATGGGGCTGGGAGCTGCAGGCACATGCCGAGACCACGACAGGACAGAGGCCAAGGCAGGGCACAGAGGCCAGGTTAGGGGCTGAGCCAGGAGTGGGGGCAGAGGCCACAGTGAGGCATGGAGCAGAGCTGGGGACATAGCAGGGCTTGGTGATGCTCCCTCCTCATTCCCGCATGGGGGTGGACCTGGCCGCCCCCCTGAATGTTTCTCCATGCCCTCCTAGGGAGGCATCCCCCTGCACTTTGAGGAACTTTGCTTTAAAACCTACAGGTCCACTCAGTCCTACTTTTTGTCTAGCCAATTGCTAAGACAAACAAGTTTGTTTATTTTTAGGGGAGATAATGCCGCCAGCTTCTTATTTACAGTATCACTGGATGTGAGAATAGGCATTTGCACAGCACTGTTGTAGCTGGCATTGTAAGTATTTATGTGCCAGATATGGTAAACATTCATATGCCCTTGGCAAATGTAAGAGTATAATACAACCCTTAGCTTAACAGTTATACACTTACCATATTGTCAAATTGTATCCAGTGTACCTCATTGTTAGAGTTTATTCTGGACTGCTGTGTTTGCAGGACATAGGGGAAAGAGCTGACTTGAAGGACAAGGAGATTGAAAGCTTCAGTGACTTCTCTGCAGTTAATAACTCTATCAGCCAGTCCATGACTGGGTTCACCATGTGATAGAGAACTGGAGATGGCACTGTGAAAATAAAAACACACAGAATGGCCTTATTGTCACCTGCAGATTCAATTGGGAACATAAAAATCTCCAGATGAAGAGGGAACCAAAAGCCCCAGGTCATTAGACACTCTGAAAAGAAACAAGAGATGGTAAAACCAGCAGGGTATTCTGTATAGAGAAGTCCAAGAGTGTGGGAGAACTAATGGAGCAAAGTCCCACACTGGGAAGCAATGAAATCAGCCTGCCAATTTACAGGATCAGAATGTCAGAAAAAGTTAAAAAACAAATTGAAATCCGATGAAAGAGTATCAGCTAGACCAGGCTGTTACACACGTGTGTGGGTGTGTTAAAACTAAGGGCTGGGGAAAAGCCAACAGGTGCAGCGGAGCAAGTGGGTCGGACAGAGACATCCCTTATGGGAGGATCTATTAATGGAGATACTCCATATCCTAGTAAGAAGGGAGGATGGAAGAGGATAAAATATGGGTAGGATCTGGTGAAAAACAGTCAATGAAAAGGAGCCCCATTCAGTTACATCACATAATGGCAGACAACTAAAAAGCGACAATCTTTAAGTGCTTATACACAAATGCTAGAAGTCTAAATATTAAGATAGGTGAGCTTGAGTGCCTCATATTAAACGAGGTTATTGATATAACAGGCATCACAGAAACTGGGTGGAAGAAGGATAATCAATAGGATGTGGTAATACCAGGGTTCAAAATATATCAGAATGATTGAATAGATCGTACTTATGGAGCAATGGCACTTAACTGAACCAAACAGTGCCACAGAATCTCTATGGATAGTAATTCCATGCTATAAGAATATATATACTACCGACCACCTGACCAGGATGTTGATAGTGACTGCGAAATGCTCAGGAAGATTAGAGAGGCTATAAAAATATAAAAACCTCAATAATAATGGGGGATTTCAATTATCCCCATATTGACTGAGTACATAACCTCAGCACAGGATGCAGAGATAGTTTCTTGACACCTTAAATGACTGCTTCTTGGAGCAGTTAGTCCTGGAACCCACAAGAAGAGAGGCAATTCTTGATTTAGTCCTAATTGGAGCACAGGATCTGGTCCAAAAGATGAATATAGCTGAATCACTTGGGAATAGTGACTATAACATAATAAAATTTAATATTCCTGTGCGGGAAGGAAACACCAAAGCAGCTGACCCCCGGTAGTATTTAATTTCAGAAAGTGGAACTACACAAAAATGAGGAAGTTAGTTAAACAGAAATTAAAAGATACAGTGCCAAAAGTGAAATCCCTGCTGCATGGAAACCTTTTAAAGATATCATATTAGAGGCTCAATTTAAATGTATTCCCCAAATTAAAAAACATAGTAAGAGGACCAAAAAAGTGGCACTGTGACTAAACAACAAAGTAAAACACGCAGTTAGAGGCAAGAAGGCATCCTTTAAAAAGTGGAAGTTAAATCCTATTGAGGAAATAGAAAGGAGCATAAACTGTGGCAAGTAAAGTGTCAAAATGTAATTAGGAAGGCCAAAAAAGAACTTGAAGAACAATTAGCCAAAGACTCAAAAAGTAATAGCAATTTTTTTTTTAAGTCTATCAGAAGCAGGAAGCTTGCTAGGCAACCAGTGCGGCCACTGGACAATCGAGCTGCTAAGGGGGCACTCAAAGAAGATACGGCTACAGCAGAGAAACTAACAGAATTCTCTGCATTGGTCTTCACAGCCAAGGATGTGAGGAAGATTCCCAAACTTGAGCCATTATTTTTAGGTAACAAATCTGAGGAACTGTCTCAGATTGAGGTGTCAGAGGTGGTTTTGGAACAAATTGATAAGTTAAACAGTAACAAAAGTCACCAGGACCAGATGGTATCCACACAAAAGTTCCGAAGGAACTCAAATGTGAAATTGCAGAACTACTAACTCTGATATGTAACCTATTATTTAAACCAGCTTCTGTACCAAATGACTGGAGGATAGCTAATGTAAAGCCAATTTTTAAAAAGGGCTTCAGAGGCGGTCCCAGCAATTACAGGCCGGTAAGCCTAACTTCAGTTACAGGCAAATTAGTTGAAACTATAGTAAAGAACAGAATTTTCAGATCTATAGAGGAACACGATTTGTTGGGGAAGGGTCAACATGGTTTTTGTAAAGGGAAATCAAGCCTCATCAATGTACTAGAATTCTTTGAGGGGGCCAACAAACATGTGGACAAGGGTGATCCAGTGGACATATTATATTTAGATTTTCAGAAAGACTTTGACGAGGTCCCTCACCAAAGGCTCTTAAGCAAAGTAAATGGTCATGGAATAAGAGGAAAAGGACTTTCCAAGATCAATAACTGGTTAAAAGATAGGAAACAAATGGTAGGAATAAATGGTCAGTTTTCAGCATGAAGAAAGCTGAATAATGATGTCCCCTAGAGGTCTATACTGGGATCAGTACTGTTCAACATTTTAATGTATCATCTGGAAAAAGGGATACACAGTGAGATGGTAAAATTTGCAGATGATACAAAACTACTCAAGATAGTTAAGTCCAAAGCAGACTGCGAAGAGATACAAAGGGATCGTACAAAACTGGGTGACTGGGAAACAAACTGGCCGATGAAATTCTATGTTGATATATGCAAAATAATGCAAATCACAAACCATAATCCCAGCTATACAACTAAAAGGATTAGGGGTATGAGGAGAGATTAATAAAACTGAGACTTTTCATTTCAGAAAAGAGATGACTAAGGGGGGATATGATAGAGGTCTATACAGTCATGACTGTTATGGAGAAAGTAAATAAAGACGTATTATTTACTCCTTTTCATAACACAAGAACTAGGGGGTCAACAAATGAAATTAATAGGCAGCAGGTTTAAAACAAACAAAAGGAAATATTTTTTCACACAAGGCACAGACAACCTGTGGAACTCCTTGCCAGTGGATGTGGTGAAGCCCAAGACTATAACAGGATTCAGAAAAGAACTAGATAAGTTAATAGAGGATAGGTCCATCAAAGCTAGTAGCTAGGATAGGCAGGGATTGCTATTTGCCAGAGGCTGGAAATGGGCAACAGGGGAATGGATCACTTGATTATCTGTTCTGTCCTTTCCCTTTAAAGCACCTGGCATTGGCCACTGTCAGAAGGCAGGATGCAGAGCTAGGTGGACCATTCCTCTGATCCAGTATGGCTGTTCTTATGAGGATAGAGGGGCAGGAACAAAAATTAAACGGATTTTTTAACTAGAAGTAGTCCTTATATAGGGGATTGAGGGTACAAAATTTGTTTGATTTCCTTCTCCGCTTGCTGGTGCATGGACATAACACTCACTTGTCTCAGCAAACCTACCGGATACAGATTCAGGAGAATTCTGTATTTGGTAGTACAATAAAAATGTACTTCACATTTGGTTTTGAGGAAAAAAAACAACATGTTTACAGCATATTTTGTTTACTAAAATTCAACCATCCAAATATGTCCCAAAACCTTACAAACTCCTTGAATATTTGAGCAGTGAAACAAGAAGGAATATATTTTGCTCTCATGGGTCAAATTTTCTCTGTTTGTCATTATGTAAGTAAGAATTTTTGCTGATTCTTACATGGAGCAAGGCGGTATCATTTATAGTCTTCCTTTTTCAAAAGGCCTGTGATGATGGGACTTCACATGGAGAGAAAGTCTCTGTTTTCTGCGACACTCAGATTAAACATTGCCACTTCATGCTTCATCACAGTTTCGATAGTAAGAATTCTCACCTTAAAGTAACCGGGGTTGTGTTTAAAGGAAGAGAAAACAAGAACTTTGTTCTCTCTCTTTGGCAAATAGTTATATTTTCTGTAAGTCTACTCAAATGAAAACAATATTAAAGATAACAGAAATACTCTTAAACATGCTTAAGAGTTTTGCTTAAGCATGACAAAACATGAAGCCTACAGTTATCTACTGAACTAAAATGGGGAGGGTTAGGGGTGTCAGGACCTCAGTATCAAACCCATGTCACCAGGTGCAGCCTTAGCTGCTCCACAACAGTGATGCACTAAGGATCAACAGCCTTAGTACTAAAGGCCTTCAAACCCCTCAGGAGCCACACCCCAGACCTCTGATTGGATAGATAGGCAGCATTCTCATTGGGCACGTGGACTTTATAAAGCCTCAACAGGATGGGAAAGCCATCTGAGCAACAGACCAATGCCTGGCTGTTGCTCCCCAGACCACCTTCCCTTGCTTCCTCTGCTGCCTTGCCACCTTATCCCCAACCCACTGACCCAGCTCCTAGGATTGGATACTGACCCCTCCAAGAATTGGGACGACTGCCCTTGAAGCAGATTGACCTACTAGCTCCCCGACCACCCACCCACACTAGACTACTGCTCTGGATGGCCTCCTAGCCTGCTCTGGCCACTGGGCATTACAGTAAGTAGTTTGTTTGTGCAGTGATGTACATGTAGAAGAATGAAGATCAGTGTCCTCCCTGATGATCTGGTTTGGAGGGGGGAGAGAATCTAGCCTTTCCCACTATTCTAAAATACTGATTTGTGGCTAAAGATGGAGTGGGGGAAGGAAGATCATCAGTTTCTCCTCTCCTCTTCTCAGTTAGTTAGGGAAAAAATGGGATTGGGAAAAACATGAGAAGCTGGAACAGAGACTGACTATGGAGAGAGGAGGGAGAAGAAGGACATGGGGATCCCTAGGAACATCCTTGTTAGGGACTGAAATGTCTAAAGTTGACCCCACCCATAATATCCTAAATAAAATCGGAGCTAAAGTTTTGAGAAACATCTAGGGTGGGCAAAGATGACTACTTTTGTTCATGAAGCTTTAAATGGCTGGGGCACAAAGAGACATCAGGCTACCTGAGATCATATTTCTGACTGATTAAAAATCCCTAACATTAATATAGAGGAGAAGAAATGTTTTGCCTTATTATTGTGAAGCACTTACCTTGTTAAATCCACGTGGGCATTGTCGTGAACCAGCACAAACAGCGTGTATGGATTCTGCTTCACCCGTTTCATAAAAACTTCAAACTTAGTTTGGATCTCACTGTCTAGTCGAACTACATATTTCTCAGCTCTCTGATAGGCCGTCCCATTTTCTTCTAGGCCCAAGTCAATAAGAACACCTTCCAAAAAGAAAGAAAAAAAATTCCTTTGCCTTTATCTAAAAATAAGAAATAAGAACAGTAGGTACAATATGTTAACTATTAAACTCACCAACTACAAACATGCCCTAATAAGAGACACCAATATTAGTGGGATAGATTTACTTTCACTGTGATGAGTGAAATTTATTTCCTCCTAGATTTTCTCCAAGAAGGGGATGGATTTATGCACAGTCCGAAGACCCATAACATTACTAGAAAAAAATCATTGAGCTCCGTGGAAGAATCTTCAACATGGCTTTGAGTTGGCTCAGACTCAGTGACACTAGGCTAAGTTTCCCTGTACTTGGTTAATACATTCTTCCAATGAGACAGGTACCTCAGAAAAGAGAGTTGGGCATGCCCTTCAGAAATTCATACATTTACAGATGCGTCTTGCCAATATTGGGTCGATCTCGTCTATTGAAGTGAAGCAAGACTAATATTTCTGGCATATTTCTCCAGCCTACTCCAACTGCAGGAAGTACAGTAACAGCTCACCTGCAGTCCCTATAAGCTGTCTTGAGAATTATCATATTCCACCAGAGCATACCCCAGAGAAAACCTCGGCTCAGTGCACAGGAGCAGTAAAATAGCAAACAGTGTTAGACTGTATAAGGAATGGAAGAGAAAATAATAATGCCATTGTATAAATCAATGAGGCACCTTCATTTGAATGATAAGTTGTTGTCACCTGATCTCAAAAATAATATCACAGCAGAAAGAGAAAGGATGCAGAAATGGACATGAAATAGATTAGCATATGAGAGGCTTTCTATATAAGGAGAGACTGAAAAGATTGGGACTATTTTAGTTTTTATGGGGAAAATAAATGAGAAGACTTGATTTTAGTAATGCTTGACACAGTTCCACATGATAGTCTCATAAGCCAACTAGGGAAATGTGGTCTAGTTGATAGTCTATAAAGGTGGGTGCACAAGTAGTTAAAAAAAACATACTCAGACAGTAGTTATGATTTGCTGTCAAACGGGAAGGACATATCTAGAGATGAACCACAGGAGTCTATCCTAGGTCTGGTACTACTCAATATTTTCATTAATGACTTGGGTAATGGAAGGGAGAGTGTACTTATAAATTTGGCAGATGACATCAAGCTGGGAGACACTGTAAGCACTTTGGAGGACATGATTAGCATTCAAAATTACCTTGGAGAATTGGTCTGAAATCAACAAGATGAAATTCAATAGACAAATGCAAAATGTTACACTTAATGAAGGAAAAAATCAAATGCACAAATATAAAATGGGGAATAATTGGGCTAGACTGTAGAACTGCAATAAAGGATCTGGAAGTTATAATGTACCACAGATTTAACAGGAACCAACAATATGATGCAGTGGCAAAAAAGGGTAAATATTCTCGTGTGTGTTAAGAGGACTGTCCTATGTAAGACACAGAAGGTAACTTCCCATTTTACTCTGCATTGGTGAGGCCTTGACTACAGTATTGTGTCCTACTTGGGGCACCACACTTTAAGAAAGATATGGACATATTGGAAAGAGTACAGAGGACAGCATCAAAAATGATAAAAGGTTTAGAAAACCTGATTTGTGAGGAAAGATTAAAAAACTGGGCATGGTTAGTACTGAGAAAAGAAGACAAGTGAGGGGCGGTGGGATGTCCAGGGCTGTTATAAAGAGGACCGTGATCAATTGTTCTTCATCTCCACAGAAGGTAGGACAAGAAGTCCTACTCTGTAGCAAGAGAGATTTAGGTTAGATATTAGGAAAAAATCTCTAACTATACAGATAGTTAAGTACTGGAGTAAATTACCAAGGGAGATTATGAAATCCCCATCACTGGAGATTGTTACAAACAGGTTAGACAAACATGTCAGGGATGGTTTAGGTTTACTTAGTCCAGCCTCAGCATGGGAGGAATAGAACTAGATGACCCCTTGAGATCCTTTCCAGTCCTATGTATTTTGATGATTCTGTGGTAGGCATATAGAAATGTATGGAGAAGTTGCATTGGAAGTTCCTCTTTACCTTTTCATTATACAAAAGCAATAGCAACAGGATATCAAATTAATTGAAAAGCAACGAGTTTAAAATTGATAAAAGGACTTTTTAAACAGAATGCATAATTAACCTGTGGAACTCAATGAAACTAGACAGAGGCCAGGAGTTTAATAAGATTAAAAAATGATTAGCTATTTATATAGATAATCCATAGCTACATTAAATAGAGTAATTTTTAAAAAGGATATAAGCCCTCATGCTTCAGGGCATAAGCCAACAACTAACTTATGGAAGAAACTTCCTCAATAGGCAGGTTATTCCTTTTATTGTCCACTAAGGGGGTTCTTGCACCTTCCTCTGAAATATCTGCTATTGGCCAGACACAGGACACTGGACTAGACAGACCACTCTGACTCAATATGGCAATGCATGTGTTCCTATGAATACACACAGCCAAATCAAATAAACTATTGCGGGGGCCAAAATGAAAAGCCATTTGTTCATCCACATTCTCTAATTTCAACTGCTATATGTTGCCTCAGGTCACAGCTCATCCAACCTAGGTAAATATGGTAATGGCTCTTGCCACCTACACAGTAATGCCGTTGATCCAATTTTGTCAATGTAGACTCTTTAGAACCAACATGTGACACGAAATAACTGAACAAAGTCGGGACCTCCAGAATAAATGTTGTAACAGTTCACTCTAACACTACATAAGAGGGACAAATACATGCACAGGTTTGATTTAATATACTGCTTTTCTTCCCCATCCCTTTACCTGATTGTCGAATGCGTTGAAGGGTTTGCTGGACCAGAACCTCTGAACGAGGGACTATAATGATGAAGTCTACTTTGCTGAAGTGGCCCAGATCCAGGCTTTGATTGCCACTGTCTGCTATGGCACATACCTGGGACAAGAGCTTTCTGGCAACTGTAAGCTGCGGCTGATATATTTTGAACGTGTCAATATCCAAATCTAGTTAAAAAAAAAAAGGCATCAAAATTTAAATTATTTGACTTCAAACAACAGCCTTCAAAATACTCTGGTTTACATCACCAAAATCATTCAATAAAATAAATCCTAAATTTCTGATGAGACTGGTGACCACCACCACCAGAGAATCTACTTTTCAGATAAAAATTTGGTTACATACAAGAAGCTCTCTGTTGGGTAGTTGCCATTTTTTTCACTGCATGAAGTGCTCTGAAACTTTATACGGCTGCAACCCAGTGACATCTCAATGCCTGACTAGTGAATTGCAACCAGTAAGAGAACCAATGCATGTAGTTCTAACATTCTCTTGCCACATACAGTTCCTTGAACATGCCAACATGTGGAGCAGCCATGGACTTCTGTGCTCAGACACTATGGAATGATACTGACACCTACTGCTCTGCTATGACCACACTGAAATGGTTCTCATGCACTGGGCGAGAACTTAGCTGAAGAGTTGAAACACCCTCCTTTTATACCTTCTGGGGTGTGGGACAATGACAGCATCAGGCTGGCCACATAATTATGGAAATGGACTTCAATGAAAGGTGAGTGAGAGACCAAAGACTCTCAATTAAGGAGTGGCTGATTTTAAGTTGGCTTAGTCATGGATCTACATGGAAGCCTTATGGAATGAGTTGTGTCAAAGTTAGCTATGAAAACTTTGGGGACTGGAGTTCATCATTTAGATAAATGTTTTCTCTAAGCATGTGCCAATATTCACATCTGCCAAAGAACAGGTACATTCCCACACTTAAAAATAGTTGGTGGTTATATTGTATGCACTCTTACATACACTTCACTAATCCTGAATACTTTAAACTATTAACGTACTGTTACCAAATTTTACCTTGTAATAACATTTTATTTATGGCTCTGGTCAGTTTTTCTATTACAAAAAACAATGCTGATGGGTGGGAAACTTGGCATGAAAATGTGCCTGTGAGAAATTGCTTAAACCCCTCCCAAATAAAACCATTTTAAAAAGTGATATAGAGCAATAGTTCATTTATTTCAAGCAACGTACAACTAACGGTTTTGTATTTTAAGTAAAAATATGAAGGTATTTTGGGCCAGATGTTGAGTACCAATTTTGCCACCTCTATGATATTGATTTCAATGGAGCTCTTGTGGAGTAAGGCACTACACAATGTACATAACTGGGATAGACTTGCCTCTCAGTTTTTATTTGGTGTTTACTAAATGCATGCTTTGCGTCAGTGTTCTCTGCAGAGGATGAGAGAGATTCCCACACCTGAGCTACTCTTTTTTAGGTGACAAATCTGAGGAATTGTCCTAGACTTTGGTGTCAAAGGAGGTTTTTGAACACATTGATAAATTAAACAGTAACAAGTAACTAGAACCAGATGGCATTCACCGAAGAGTTCAGAAGGAACTCAGATATGAAATTGAAGAACTATTAATTGTGGTATGTAAACTATTGCTTAAATCAGCCTCTTGATCAGATGACTGGAAGATAGGTGATGTAATGCTGATTTTTAAAAAAGGCTCCAGAGATAATATTTGTCAGTTGCAGGCTGATTAGCCAAACTTCAGTACCAGGCCAATTAGTTAAAACTACAGTAAAGCTCAGGATTATTAGACACATAAATGAAAATGCTTTGTTGGGGAAGAGTCAACACAGCTTTTGTAAAAGGAAATCATGCCTCACCAATCTATTAAGAATTCTTTGAGGGAATTAACAAGCATGCAGACAAGGCTAATCCAGTTGATGTAGTGTACTTGGACTTTCAGAACGTTCCTACACAACGCTCATAAGCAAACTAAGCAATCATGGAATAATCCTCTCCATGAGGGAAGATCCTCTCATGGATCAGTAACTGGTTACAAGATAGGAAACAAAAGATAGGAATAAATGGTCAGTTTTCCCAGAGGAAAGGGGTAAATAGAAGATTCCCCCCAAAAATCTCTATTGGGACCAGTGCTGTTCAACATATTGATAAATGATCTGGAAAAGGGGGTGCACAGAGAGATGGCAAAAATTTGCAAATGATACAAAATTACTCAAGACAATGTGAAGAGTTTAAAAAGGAATCTCACAAAACTGGATGTCTAGACAAGAAAATAGCAGATGAATTTCAATGTTGATAAGTGCAAAGTAATGCATATTGGAAAACATAATCCAAACCATACATATAAAAAGATGGGGTCTAAATTAGCTGTTACCACTTAAGAAAGTGATCTTGGAGTCACTGCAGATAGTTCTCTGAAAACATCTGTTTAATGTGTGGAGGCAGTCAAAAAATTAAACAGAGTATTAGCAACCATTAGGAAAGAGATATATAATTAGAAAGAATGTCATAATGACACTATATAAATCCATGGTACGACCACACCTTGAATACTGTGCATAGGTCTGATCGCCCCATCTCAAGAAAGATATAGAAATTGGAAAAGACACAGAGAAGGGCAACAAAAATAATTAGGGGTATGGTATAGCTTCCTGATGAGGAGAGATTTAAAAGACTGGACTGTTCAGCTTGGAAAAGAGACAGCTAATGGGGGATATGACAGAGGTCTATAAAATCATGAATGGTATGCAGAAAATGAATTGGGAAGTGTTATTTATTCTTCACATAACACAAGAACCAGGGGGTTACCAATGAAATTAATAGACTGCAGGCTTAAAACAAACACAAGGAAGTACTTCTTCACAGTCAACCTGTGGAACGTGTACCAAGATGTAGTCCCAAAACCTCTGGTTGCCAGAAGCTGGGACTAGATGAGAAGGGATGGATCACTTAATAATTGCCCTGTTCTATTCATTCCCTCTGAAGCGTTTGGCACTGGCCACGGTAAGACGACAGGATTCTGGGCTAGATGGACCGTTGGTCTGATTCAGTTTGGCTCTTTTTATGTTCTTATGTATTCAGGCAAATTCCAACTGGCTTCAATAAGAGTTCTGCCCAAATAAAGGCTGAGTAAAAACTGAGAAAGGATTTAGCCCTAAATGTACACTTTAAAAACCAAAATAAACTGAGAACAGTTAGAAACAATTAGTTAACTAAATTCTGAGATTTAAAAGTGAGAGGGGCTCCCTGGACTCTGGGGGAGCTCTCTGAGGGCATGTGCCCCACTGGCAGGTTGTTGGCTCCTCCTCTTCCCTTCCCCTTGCAAGAGAGGAGGATCTGGCTAGAACGAGGACCAGTCTCTCAGACAGCCCCTAGAGATTCAGCTGTAAGGACTCAGTCTTGCAGAGTTTATTCCCTCTTCTCAGGGTTTACCCTTCTACCCCTCTTCCTCGGGTGTATTGCTTTGTTGTCAGTCAGGACAGCTCCAGGAGCAATGTGTCTCACGGCTGTCTCCTCCTCAGCTGGACTACTTCTGCTACCTGAAGTCTCTGGGTAAAGCAGCCTCCTTCCTGTTTACCGACCCTTCTTGTGGCAAGTTCCCCCATTTTAAGCTCCTTATCCCCCAAACTGAACAATCCTTTTAGGTGTGTCTTGTTGGCGTGGAATTGGTCCAGAGGAGTTCATTAGCCTCCTCTATGCCAGTGTGAGGGCATGTCCCTTCACAGACCCCATTCCTCAAGACAGGAAGGCTGTCTTTATCCCCTATCTCCCATGAAAAGAGATCGGCATTAGCATGATTCTTGCCTGCCCAGTGTTATACTTGGAAACTATAGGGTTATAATGAAAGATACCACCTCATTATATGAGGATTCATATCCCTTATGGTCTTGATCCAGCGTAGGGGTGCATGACCAGTGATCAGGGAAAAGGGGCTACCCAACAGGTAATACTTGAGGGTGTCTACCGCCCATTTGATTGCTAGAGTCTCCTTTTTTAATAATGTAGTATGACTTTTCCCTAGGGAATAGCTTCCTACTTCGGTATAGGACCAGGTGTTCTTCCCCTTCAAAGTCTTGTGAGAGGACGGCACTGAAACACATATCGGAGACATCTAGATGAAGTATGAATTCCTGAGAAAACATTGGGGCTGAACAGCACATGTGGCTGGCATAGTTGTGTTTTCAGTTCCCTGAATGCTTCCTCATACTTCCCATCCCGATGGATCTTCTTAGGGCTATTGCCTTTTATGATGTCTATAAAGGGGGGAGGGCACAACTGAGGTGAAGCCAGGGATAAACTGACAGGCCAAGAAAACATCTGACTTGCCTCTGCATCTGGGGGAATGGGACATACTGTGAAGACCTGCATCTTACTGAGCACCAACTTCACCAAGCCACCTCCTATGCGGTACCTGAAATAGGTTACTTCACTCACAGCCCCCTTATATTTCACTGTTCATGTGCCATTGGAAGGTAGCAGCAGTTCTGAGGAGGCAGAAAGGCATGGTCTTAAATTGGAAGTGCCAAAAAGGGTGTGGGGTGGAGAAAGCAGTTTTCTCTTGTGAGAAAGGGGATAAGGGAATGTGCCAATAACTAGCCATTCTAGTAACTCATCCACACTTGGCATTGGGTAGGCATCGCATTTCGTGATGGTTTTGATCATCCTGAAGTTGATGAAAAACCGAACTGCGCCTTCTAGGTTGGGAATAAGATCTATGGGACTCCTCCATTCACTTTTGGATTCTATAATCATCCCCATATCCACCATTCCTGATACTTCCTCTCAGACTGTACCCATGTCCTTCGTGACAATGGTCTAGGGTTCTCAGACTACACGGCCTGGGGTGGTCTCTAGGTAACATTGGACCAACTGCATTCTCCCTGAATGGTTGGAAAACACCACTATAAAGTCCCCAATTAATTGGAGGCGTTATTTTCTTTCTACAGGAGAGAGTCCTTCACCCCCATTATTGTTGCTGGAGTGTCAGTGCTAGGTACTTGGGGCCCCAGTTCCAGTTCTCTGCCCTCCCAGGTTTGAGAAAGTTTACGTAGTAGATCTTGATTTCCTTCCACTGCTTGGATAGTCTCATCTCATAGTCCATGGGCCCTACCTACCTCACCACTTCAAATAGCCTGTCATTGAGCTATTAATTTAGACTTGGCTGAGGGCAGTAGAAGAAGAACACTGTTACTTAGCTGAGAAGTCTGTAGTCATGCCCCCGTATTGAAATATTGTTCCTGTATGTGTTGGGCCTTCCTCAAATTCTCCCTGGCAAGCTGCCTATGTTTCAGAGTTGCTCCATTAACTACAAGATATACTAGGTCATTCTTAAGGCCCCCATGTCTTGTTTTTCCCAGCATTCTCCTAGTAGATCCAAGATGCTGCACAGTTGGTGACCACAGAGCAACTCAAATGGGTGGAACTCTGTAGAGGCTTGTGGGTCCTCCCTTATGGCTAATGGGGGCAGTGGTAGTAGCTTAAGGTTGTCATTGACAAAGTGCTTCAACATCCCCGTTCGAGTCTTATTAAACTGCTCTACTAGACCGTCGGTCTGCAGGTGGTACACCAAGGTCTTCAGGGGCTTGACCTCAGAAGGGAGCATAATTCCTGCATCAGTTGGGAAGTGAAGTTAGTCCTTTGTTTTCTTAATATTTCTCAGGGAAACCCTATGCGTGAGAAAAACTTCAAGAGCTCTGGAGCTAAAGCTGTCACTTTCAGGGAGAGAGGAACAGCCTCCAATCACTCGGTCCAATCCAATCAACAATCACTAGTATGTACTGATACCCTGCTGCAGTTTTTTCTAAGGATCCAAACATGTCTATCCCTATCCTTTCAAAGAGGGTCTCAATCAAGGGTTGAGGGATCAAGAGTGCCTTAGGGATCCGCCTGCTGCTGGCTAGCTGAGACTCAGGGCAGGAGGAACAGTATTCTCTCATTTCGTAGTGTATGCCTGGCCAGTAGAATCAGACTAATATTGTAGCCAATATCTTTTCTCATCCCAGGTGTCCTTCACAGGGGGATATCATGTGCCATCTGCAACATAGCATAGCAGCACTAGCATGGTACTAACAGCTAGTCCCTCACCACCCCAGTTTGCTGAATCGTCTCAATTCGATACAAAAGCGCCTTGAGTGCAAAGTGCGGGTATCGTTTGCCTCCTTGAGACTCTATTAATCCATTTATGGGGGACAGTTGCTCATATGTAGGGTTTTTCCTCTGTTCTAACACAAAATTTCTGTCCCATGGAAGGGCTTCCAGGCCACCCTCTCAAACATGACTAAAAAGGCTTCAAGGTCATCCTCCGGTCTCATCTTGGTGATCCTCACTGGTAAAAGTAGAGGGACCCCTTCAGTGGAAGCGTGAACCCTGGGTCTTCCTTGTGGGCATAGGGCTGTGGGCATACTAGCTGCTGTAACATTTCCCTTTGGAACTCTTGCTGCTAGGTCATCGGTTCCCTCAGCAGGTGTTGTGGTTGGATGGCCTGAACCTGCTGCTGGGTGGTCCACAGGTGCAGCAACTGCTGTTGTTGGGTAGCTTGCTTCTGCTGCATCTCCACTACACACTTGCAGCGGCGCTCTGGTTCCATCATGTGAGGAGCAGCTGAGCTCAATCACTTCAAAGGCTTCTCCCTGCCCCCTTTTTCTTTTTTCGACCCCTTGTATCAAGCACAGTTTGCCCATGTTCTCCACCATTTGTGCAGGAGGTGAGGGGACTCTCTGAACCCGCCCCCAGTCCCACTGTCCTTTGTTTACCCTCTCTTCTCCCCCAAATAGCAGCCCTTGGGGGAAGTCTCAGAGCAACCGCTCATTGGCAGGGGGTTGCGTCTTGCAAGAGAGGAGGATGGGGCTGGCACAAGGACCAGTCTCTCAGGCAGCCCCTAGAGATTCAACTCTAAGGTCTCACTCTCAGTCTGTTGCCCCTCTGCGGGGTTTACATTCTACTCCTTTTCCTGGGGCATATTGCTTTGTTGTCAGTCAGGACAGCTTCAGGAAAAGTGCGTCTTGCAGCTGTCTCCTCCTCCACTGGACTACCTCTGGTACCAGCAGGACTCTAAGTAGAGCAGCCTTCTTCCTGTTCACCACCCCCTCCTGTGGTACATTCCCCCCTTTTGAGCTCCTCTCTCCTTCAGAAGGAACAAACCTTTCAGGTGCATCTCATTAGCATGGAACAGGCCCAGAGTTCATTAGCCCCACTCCATGCCAGTGTGAGGGCGTATCCCTTCACAAAAGGCAAGTTACTGTATATGAACAGTAATGATAAATAAGAATTGGCCTAAATCTTTGCTCATTCTTCAAATAAAACCCAAGATAAACTTTTAGGTATTGTCTTCACAAGGAAAGAAAGATATGCATGACAGCTTACTCTGTAACTTGACCTGCTGATCTCTGTGAATGATACAAAACGCTCTGTCTTCACTAGGATTTTACCTAGTTAGCTTTGAGTTAGCTTGCATGAGTTAAGAACACAACCTCTCCCGCAGTGAAGGCAAGCCCTCATTAATGTTTCACATTTATCCATCACTTGCCTTATTCTGGGCCCCAAAGGCACCACAGAACTCAGAAAATCAGTTTTATTTATTTTGCCAGTACTATTATATAAAAACATAACATGCTATGTTTAATGGTAATGTAATGAACAGTGAAGAGGTAATTAAACTCAACAGTAAAGCAGCCAATCCATCCTCAGTTCATCCATTGTGCCTACATATTACATTACATAACACACTGAACAATATAATTAAATAACAGTGATATTTATACTTCTAAAGCAGTTTTTGTTACAAGGAACTGAAAAGCATCTTCCAAACATTAATTAAGCCTCATAGCACCTGTGTGTGGTAGGTATAATCCTCATTTTACACCGATGGAAACTGAGGTGTATCAAGGCTAATGTGGCTAAGACACTTGCACATGGTCACATAAGCTGTCTGAGCAGAATCAGAAACTGAACACAGATCTCCTGTGCTTTAAGCTCAAGACCATACTTTCTCTCCAGACACAACAGGGTGATATCAGTCCAGAGAGTCAGCCTTAAATGGGAATTTCTGTATGCTCCTAGTTTGTGGCACATGCTTAGAGCAAAAATATTTTAGCTTAAGAACTGTCAAAGGTAGAAAGAGGAAGCTTTTTGTGATATAATAAAGTTATTACAAGAAAAGATCTTATGCTAAGATTATTGCTGTGGTTTTCCTTTTTGCATTCAGCCAATACTACTAAAATAATTCTAGCATGGCCCAGTGTCCAGAACAGTGTCCTCAGACTACCTTTGAGGCACATGCATCTTACGAAATCTAGCAGAGAAAAGCATTACCTGAGTCTTGTGTAGAAATCATGGCAGCTGCCTCCTGCGATGACACACATTCATTAACATCTGCATTAAAAGGGATTACAACATTGTCCCCTCGCTGCTGCTGCATTTTCTCTAGCAACTTGTCCAAATCATCACCTATTTAAGAATTTTTAAAAAACAAAAATGAGTCTGGAAGGAATTAAATATGAGTGATGGAAATCCTTATGTGTTCCAATATATTACATTTAGTACCCTCAGTTTTTCTAGTGACTGGGCACGTCTATAAAGTTTAACTCCATAAGAAAACCACGGTTGGATGTTTCCTAGTTGTTCCTTTACAGCTTGTAGTAATATATAATGATCATTAAGGAACAAATACCCTGCAAACATGTTAACTGGTTAGCACACAGAAGCTCCAAGCAACTATGGATGCCCTACAATCAGATTCAGCATATGAAGTGGTTAAAATAGATTGAAACCAGATTGGGAGCTCTCCCTTCATCAGCCAAGGAGAAGAGGGCGCACTCCTTTATGCTTGCTACACCAAGGCAATGAGAGGAGGGGAGCTCTCCTTCGATTTTAATAGAGGATGGGGAGCTGTATTTCCCTTTCTGCCCCTTATATTAACTCCTGAACAGAAGAAGATACACAAGAAAATCAGGAGATTTATCTGTTAGTAGAAACTTCAGATCCTTAATCTCACTCACCTAAAGACGTGTTTTTGAAATGTGATGCCAGGAAACTAACTTTTCCTGTGATGAGCTCATAACTGATCTCTTTTAAAAACTCACTGGTTGTAAGCATGCTCTCTGCCAGTGCTCTAGACTGATACTGACCTAGAGAACAGAAAGGACAGATCGAAGTTAAATACAGTGCCTTCTCATTACAAACTCCCCAATACGTAATGGCTTTATGGAAGTGAAGTGCTCTGCTAATCTTCAGTCTTGGGTTTCCACCACCTTTTGCAGAAGAGATTGGGGGTTATTAACAAGAAACACAGTCAAGTCTATTCTGATGCGACACAGGAAAATACACTGTCATTTTAGCACATTCTTTGCAAGCTACTTTCCATAGACATGTTTGTCCACAAGCTATTCTCTGGCAAAAGGAGATATACAGGGTAAGCACATGCTCCTCAGAAGGGACGGAAAATTCTGGTAAAATGTGAAGAGGACATTGTCCACCAGAGTGGAAAAAAACTGGACAAGACTAATTCGTTTATATAAGAAAGGGAGAAGTATAGTCACAAATTCATCTTTTTTCAAGCATACACATGTGCACACAACTTTATTATAAAGGCCTGTTGTGGAAAAAACAGCTTGGCAGAAATAACGCTCTGTATTTTTTATTGTTATGCAAAATAATTTTAGTCTAGTCATCTGGATCAGGTAGTCAGCATTACAATGTACAAATAACATAACTGCCAGGTAAACTAGGGAAAGATGTGCACGCTATGTTGTATAAGGGACACTTTGGGCCATTCCCCAAAGCCGCCACACAGAAAAGTACGGTTTCAGATATCAAAAGCAAAGGGACCCTATAAAGCTAGGGAATCTACTTCTGGAAGGCACTGCTGGAAAGCATTCAGCTACTCTTCCATCACCAGCCAATGTCCCTGTAGACACTACAGCACAAAGTCCTGGCAGAGTAGGAGGAGAAAGCAATGTGACAGGACAGGCAAAAAAGGGGAACAAAAACCGTGAAGGTGAAATTAAAGATGAGCCATGTGCTCAAAATGCATAATGCAAATGCATTTGCAACCATATCATATTGTAAAGTTACTCACCTAAGACCACTACACAGAACTCATTTCCTCTATTCTTTGATGCACAGATTGCAACAACATAATCTGGTAGCCTTTGCTGATGTTTCATTTCACTGAGAGATCTCAGAGTTTCTGAAATGCCTTCAGCCAGAGAATTCTGGGTAACAACCACATGCACCAGGTCCCGAGAGACACTGGTGATTAATCTAGCAAGCCAAGGGAGTTGGCCTGGTGACAATGAGATACACTGAGCACTTATTTGCAAGGATCTTTCTCTCAGTGTGAACTCCTGCATAGCTTTCAGCATGATCTGTTCAAATTCCTCCCTGAGGGGTATCTGGTCTGGACCTACATTAAAAAAAGAACAATAATTTGTCATCAAAAAGTTGTCATTCCTACATCAATCTTTTGTTCATCTAGTTAGGACATTCTTTTAGCATTATATAGCATTTTTTAAATGGATACTTACCAACATAAGCATGTTCTCATTTCTTCATTGTAGAAGCCATTTTGGTTTTTAGATAACAAAGATGTCATCACCTTCCCAGTTTCTTTGCCCTCAATAACCAGACTCTGTAAAGTAGACCCATGTAGTCTACAGTGGTCTGGAGACCAAAAATCTCAATGCTCACTCTCAACCCTTACTCATGACCACCACGCAGTTTGCCAAAGATACCAGACTGGCCAGTCTTCTTTCCTGGTATCTCCACAAGTAAACTGAGCATGAAAGTAACTGAGTATATTTTATTCTGATTTTTTCAATAACGTAATGTAACAAAACTGCTAATCTTAAGAGATATATATATATATATATAATGCTGGAACTTGTTTGTTAGACTTTTGAAATTTAGGTCATGAATTTGAACTGGTGAGTTACACGTGTACAGCTCTATATCTCAGTACCAATCTCTAGAATTACGCACTTTGATTAACATTTGCCTCTCTAAAATAAATCTAACATTCATTTCCAAGGATATTTTGGCACTGGCAAAACAATATTCATAAACGTAGAACATGAAATAACTATACTTTGCCAAAAATCCCTCGCTGGTGCCACGGGAGATAGATCCACATTTGATCTTCAATGCCAAAGAGCAGCCATTAGACAGAAATATGTAAAATGCCCAATTTCACTTTATGGATATTTCAAGGCAAAAAAAAAAAGAAAAAACTGCGGTAGGACAGGGAGCAGAAAGGAAAGTTTTCTGAGATGTGGAGAGAGAAACTGTTAGAGTCAATTGCAAAAATCTGGAAGCAGCTTTTCATGACAAAAGCTAACAACCAATCTGCTATCACTGTTAGCCAATACACACGTTAGGCACAGTGCACACCACATTATAATTGCATTCTATCCAACATGAAGACAAGTTATATTAACTGGATTATCTTCCTCTTTTTCATAGATATATGTTTATATCTCTGAACTGCCTCACTTCCTGAGGTATACCAAAGTATCATATCTCCAATCTTTGAAGATCTAGTTTGGGGGAAAATAATTGTTAATGATCTGCTGAAATAATTGTTGAAGATCAGGAGTGGGGGGAGGGAGATGATCACCATCATGAGAGACTGCATAATATCTGCAATATACCACAGAATAGAACCGAAAAAACTTACCAGATACAAAAGCAAGATTGGCTGAATGAGATCAGTTATGTAGGACAAAAACTTTGGAGGGCAAAGGCATTCAAGCAAACCCAAGAAAGGTGGAGATATTTATATAAATGGAAAGACCCAAAGCAAGAAGGCTTTCCTGAGATTCAAAGTGATGTTAATATACCTTATTAAATTTATCCTAATTTTGCCACATGTAAGTGTTCTACTTAATATGCTGCTTAAGAACAAGACGGAACCGCACTTCGATGATTAAAACTTTTCAGAATTACATAAATTGTCAAAGAGGCACCAATATGGAAATATTTGCAGGTTAACAAATAGCCTAATATCACAATGATGCATGATCATACGGTTTCTGGGCTGTATTTCTTCATGGTGATAATCTAGTGGCATATGCTTCTAAAGCACTGATCAGCACTCTCAAGACAACTATGATCAAATGGAAAAAGAAATCTTAGACATTGATTTGATTGTGAACATCTTCATGAATATGATTATGCACAGAAATTTGTCCAGGCAGAAACAGACTATACATTGTTGGAAGCCTCAGTCCAGAAACCACTGTGAAAGGCTCCATTTAAACTCCAGAATACAAAAATGAAATTTCATAAGTACATATTAACTGTGAAATTCAAATTCGGCAAGGAGCATCTTTATGTGGACATGCTTTCTGTAACCAAAAAAAGCAGTAAGCATCAGGAAGAAAGGTTTGAAGTAAACTGATTGAAGTGCTACCAATTTCTGAAACAAATCTAACAAACAAAGATGAGAAACACAATATAATTCAACCATACAACAGCCTGAGAGAATAATTCTAAACAGCTGGCCAGCAATAAATAAAATAAAGCCAGGTATCTCTTAGCACTTAAAAAAAGCCTCACATAATTTACTGGGACTAAAAAGATGAAATTGCTACATATGATAAGATTCTGTTCAAAGGACATCATATCATTATACCACAAAACATGAGGCTGGAAATAGTAAGTATAAACCACAGTGCCCATCTGGGTATTGTGTTTTTAAAAAAACAAAAAACAAAAACAAAAATCAGAGAGCTCAAGATGTCTCACTCCTGTCACTTATGAACACTGCCACCAAAGACAAGGTATCCAAATGTGAAATCTGCAATAAGTACTGCAAACAAAATGCAAAACAACCTCTGAAACCACACAGGGTTCCTGATCACTCTTGGCCTGGAAAAGTTACAATTTACTAATGGACTACTGCTCAGGTTTTTTTTTAAATTGAGATATTGCACAATATAGCCATATAACAGCTCACTGTAAATTTCGGTTTTCTCTAGATGAATCAACAAAAGAAACTGACCCAAAACCACAAATGGCTCAGTTTTGCAATTCTCTTTGCCATATCAGTTCAGGCACATTATATCAAGCCATTACTATGCACAGTCAAATGAATTAGCAGAAAAATCAGCATAAGAACAAATAACTTGATTTTAAAAACCCTTGAGGATTCCAGGGAGCTTAAGAGCCTTTGGTGAGGGAGGTTGTCAAAGGCTTTCTGAAAATCTAAGTACATTCCTTCCTCTCCCCTCCTCCCCCGCACACACAGAGAGAGACTGAGCTCTGTATGTGCTGTCTGATTTCACAATGCAGTTCAAAAGGTTTTCAGATAGCAACTAATACACCTTTACAAATAAATCAACCACAATTGAAGACCATACTAGTCTATAAAAAATGCTAGCCCAGCCTTTTGTAACTTTCCCAATGATGAGTTAGATAACCTATGTAAGATGTGATCTTGCAGTCATTTATGCCCTTGAGTATCTTTCCTCAGGTGAATAGTTTCATTTAAGTTAAGGACTACTTTAACTTTCTCTCTCAGTCGTATCTGCTTTGCCAGAGTTACACAGATATGCTCTAACTAAGCAAGAGATAATGGGAATGACTATAGGACAGGTTTTTTTTGTCATGAGCCAACAAGAGAAACTCCATTAACTCCAAGGAATATCTATAAATCAATTACATAGTTTTTGGTTCTCATAAATAAAGGAATAAAATAACCAACAGGGTTTCATGTTTCAATTGTACGCCCTTTTATAAAACACGTTTTAAAGTAAAACGTCAATCCTAGGATGTAGTTCCAAGTGGCACTTCTGGCAGTCAAAGTGTGGGAGCTGGAAGCATCACCAATGATACAATTTCTTAGATAGAATCCAAAGAGCACATATGACAGGTGTCTCACAGGGATAAAGGGAGCAGCTGCAGTCTCCCAGTCTGGAAAATGGTAGAGGGATTTTAAACCCCCCCCCCCCAAAAAAAAAAAATAGCCCAACCAGCTCATCTAAAATACGTATACCCAGAATTGTAAAATTTTCACAGGGAAGAAAACATTTCTCATGAAAAAGACAAAGAGGAAATTTACTCGAGTCAATTTAGAGAGTCCTTTCTGAGATCATGTAGCATTATGATGCATTTTCCAATGTTCTTATCCATGTAGAAGGAAAAGACTTGGAATTAAGTTTATTTTCTAGAAGGTTGTGCATGATATGCCATAACGCTCATCCCGGAGGGACAGTGGGTCAACATACAAGCATTTAGCTCACAAAGGAAAAGCACATAGCATCTTCAACCAAATATTTAGTGGACAATTAAGACTAGTCCCCAGTAGAAAGCTGAAAGTAAAGCAGACAGGCCATCTATACAGTGATTGGTGCCCTGTTGGACAATAGTGAGAGGATTATATGTGCTGTTGGGGCTATTATGCCAGCTTCCCATTCATAATGGTACTTCACCAACAGAGGGCAGGACAGTGGAAACCATACAGTAGCTAGGCTTGCTCAAGACAAGTATACTTCCAATTATGGCATTGTCATCACGTATGCACCATTGGAAACGTGTGTGTGAATGCATGCCACGTTACACACATGCTGGGGAAAACATTTATCTAGTACAGAAAAGGCCATGCATCCTCATTATGAAATCACCATGAAACTCACTATGATGGGCAGTCTCTGCTCAAGGGAGACCGAGACTAAAATGGAAAGAAAGCTCTAGGTCAAGACGGACACAGCTCTGAAAGAAGACTTACATAGCACTTGCCTACACTATTCTCTATGCCTTTATTATCTTGGTTATGTTCACTAAATTTTACACTAACATAGGAGAAGTGTCTATGCACAAAAGTTGAGAAAATTTGCAACTTACTAGACTGCCCTAAATTCTGTTTAGAGCACGTATTAAATATGTTCATGAAAACAAGAATTTGTTGTGTACTACATAATTTGCTTTAGTTTGCACAACAGAGGTCGTTTTCATGTAAATGTTGCAGTCCCCAAAACAATGGTGACAACACATCTGTAAGCATTTGTCATGAAACTCTGAATGAAAAAAGGAGTAAGTGAATGAAAAAAAGGAGTGAGTGCTCTTAGAAAGGGTTGTGAAAACAGAAGGCCTGATACCCTGAGCAAATGAAATATTTGCATTGCAGAAAGATATTCGATTTTCACAAAGGTGACCTTGGTCACAGGGAGGAAAGAGAATACCACCCTTCAAACTCACCTGCAATTCAGGCAAATTTACAGAGTAGCACTGACACTGACTCCAGGCCAGTCATCTCTTCCAACTACAAAATACACAGAATGCTGGCAACCAGCAAGAGGTAGGAAATACTGGTGATTAAGAGAGAAAATAAAAGTAGTAATGAATATAAAAAATGGCTTACCTAACCGAACGAGATATTGTATCGTTAAAAGAATCATGTTCTCCACACTTAGTAACTGACTGCCAGTCAATCCCAAAAGATCCAAATCCTTGTTCTCCAGTTGTGGAATCTTGTAGCAATTCACCAATAAGGGACTTACTACAATATCACCAACATTGCCATAGAAATAGGGTAAAGTACCATAACCTTCAAAAACAAAAATAAAAATACTCAAAACAAACTATTACACAAAATCTTGCAACAGTTATGTTCCCTATCTTCTGTTTAATGCTACATAGCCAAAGATGGGACCACAGTGACCAAACCTGACATTATTACTGTCTACAGAAGAAATCAGCTATGCCAATGGTGTATTACCCTGTACATGTCAATAACGATTTACCAAACATTACTCTGATTGTCTGCTCAGCACGAAGATAGTAATTATTTCTTCAAAGACAAATATCAAAATAATTTATTCAATTGTCATGACATTTAAATACATAAAGCTCACATTACCAATGTACAGAAATCTTAACACAATAAAAGCCACACAAATTGAATCAAATGTGCTTCAGACACTGTTGTACTGTTTTGATGAACATATTCACACTTTTTATCTGCATTAAAATTTTATTTTCATAAACAGTTTAAGACCTCAGTTAATGTAAAGCATATGAAAAAGATTCTAAGAATGGCACAGAGTAAAACACACTATTACCTTTTTCTCACATATGCTTTTCTTTTAAAAATATATTCCACAATGTTTGGTAGACACACTAATGTTGGTACATCTGTTATACTATTAATGGAACACTAACATTGGGTCCAACTAAGGACTGCACTGCCAACTTGCCAGGAACCCAACAGCTGCACTAATTTTCATGCAATTGAGATGACTGCAGGCACCCTCATCTTTAATAAGGAAACACAGTGATGCAAATTATAGAACTGTATGCTAGGGCCTACAGTTTCTCTAGGCTGCACTTCCATACAATAAAAAATACAAATTAACTGTAATCCTAACCTTGCAATCTTTATTCATGTAGGTTGCCCCATTAACTCCAATGGAACTATGTATAAAGACCATTTATGTGATTAAGGACTTTAAGCAATTTTCCACTACTTAATTGATGATAATTCATTCCACGGATCACATGGGTATATATGTTTTCCTAACATGCAGGGTGCTTTATACAAAGAGGTAATAGTACACTGAATGGAACAATGATGAAATTACCTCTTGAAATCATGGCACAACTCACCAATTTGAGCAATTTTCTTTAATTATTTTTATTTTGGAGAAACATAGTTCAAAATGACACCTTCATTAAAACTCATGTTTTTAATATAACAGGACTGTCCTTATACATAGCACATTACTAACAACACACCTTATACAGGTGCTGGCTTCTTACTTTTTCCATTTTCCCTAGTTGAGACACTGGGATGAAAAATGCTAGTCAGTTTTCATTGATCAATTCAGCATCAATTTCACAAATAGTTTTCCAAGACAAATAAACATTCCTGTACAGTGTTTACAACCAAACTTTCATGCACAGGGCTACAAGGCTTGGTTATAAACACTGTACAGGAATGTTTATTTGTCTTTGAAAACTGTTTGTATTGGAAAGCTGTTTTAATTCCAAGAAAATACTTCTATTCTTAGATTTTGTAAAAGCCTTATTTATATAAAACCCAAATTTAGGATCTGATCTGATCTGGCCAGGACCCTTTTGTATGTCAGGTCTTGGAAGAAATCACCCATTTCTCATCATAAATATTGCTCAATTAACACATGAAGCTGCTGAAAGTCTTACAAAACACCCAGTGACCTTCAGTTGTACTTATGGCATTATCGCAAAAAGTGAATTTCATTACCACAAAAACAAACCAAGCAAGCAACCCAACAAAAAATCCCACACCAAATCCCAGGAGAGCAAGCAGTTATTCAAGAGGCACAATGTCAGGCTTACCTATGAGAATCACTGGTCTGATTCCTGAGTTATTCAGCAGATTTTCAGGAACTATTACAGTCTCCCCTGCAGAGATGGGCTGAGGCTGTAAAATTCCTGTTAACATGGATTGAGGAACTGGGACTGATAAAAGGGACTCTATAAAATAAAGAAGAAAAACTTCCATTACCAAAAGGCTCATACTGTGATTTGGCCCCATGAACAAATAAAAACACTCCTGCAAATCACTAACTGCAATAAAATTCAAAATACCTTTGCATTTCCTATTATAGTTTTAAGGAATTTAAATTAAGAGTCAATATTCTTCTCTGGCCCCACCACTAAAATAAAACTTTTTTCTAACTACTGTATTGTTTCGGGGAGAGGGAGAGGAAAAACCCAGGTTTGAATATGCATCTTCTAACAAAGTGTTCACACAGGTCACTTTTCAATGCTACCTGTCAGCACAAAGAAGAAAGGGACCTCACTAACTTTTGACCTACAATATGTAGATTAGAAACCCAAACACCCACCAAAATCTCAAAGCCATTTGCATACTACTTTATATCATTCTGAAGCTAGAAAGATGAAAACTACATTTTAGTCATGTAGAAGCAACAGCAGCTTTCAGAACAGGAAAAGAAAGCACAGTGCCTCAGCACTGTAATCTGTCAGTATAATACCTACTTCATAGGGATGTTGTGAGGCTTCCTTAAATTGTTTATAAATGAATTTTGCAACCCTCTGATGGAAGATGCTCAAAAAATTCAACTTTTTTTTTAATTGCAGAAACTTACTTGTTTCTAGAAGTTTAACTCACAACTTTCACTATGAGAATAAATGCAACATAGCCACGCAGTAGATCTAGGCAAGTAAACTGGCAACAACCAAAGAGTGGACAGTTTCTGACCACATGCAACTGGTTTGAAAGCCTCCATGTTTAAATGACAATTTAAAAATGTTGCTCAAGTGTTTTGTCAGTAAAAGTATATTTATAATGACCACAAGAGGACTGAGTGGTCCAGTGCGAGGACATGGGTCTGGGAGTCAAGAGATCTGGGTTCTGACTTTCTGTATTATCTTCAACAAGTCACTTAAGACAAAGTCTTCAGAAGTGGGTACTGATTTTGGGTGTCCAAGTAGACACACACAGGGCCTGACTTTCAGAGGTACTGAGCTCCCCTCACTCCTATTGATTAGCACTGCAGATGCCAAGACTCTCAAAGTCTGGCCCAAGGTAACCCAAATTGAACACCCAGAAATGGAGGTACCCAAAAACCATTGGCAGTTCTGAAAATGCAGGCCTTAACTTCTTGTCTCAGTTTCCCTTTCTGTCAAATGGGGATAAATGATACTGACTTCCCTTTGCGAAACACCTCGAGTGCTAAAGCTGAAAAGTGCTCTTGTGATAAGTAGGCTGTTTTTTTTTAAATTACCACATTAAAATATATAAATGTTAATATACCTTTTTTTTAACCCTAAATCTTATCTCAATATGAATTCCAACTTTACATGTCCCTCATGGAGCCCTAAGGAGTCTCCATCTCCTCACAGTCAAAGCCCTATATTGTGGTCATCATTCTTCGAGCTGAGGATGACTGAATGGGATTTTCATCAATGTCATTTTGTCCTGAATGGCTACAGTTAAGCTATGTAAGACTCTCCCTCCCATGCAGGAGCTGCGCATCTGCATTATGCTCTGCCAGTCTGGGAAGTTACAACCTCAAGGTGAAGGCCTATGGAAATGACATATGTTTATTTTATATTGGTATATACACATCCCTATACCAACAACTTGGGAAGCACTGAGTTAATGATAGTTAACCATGTGTTTGTATTACTACTCACTTCTCCCCCTTCCCATTAATTGTCATGCTCCCATATTGCCTCATTTTAAATTAGATTGTAAGCTATTTGGAGCAGGGACCATGCCATCATACATGTTTATATAGTGACTAGCAAAACAGAGCCCCAACCCTGAGTGAGATCTGAGGTCACTACTTCAATAGAAGTAATGATGTGTCTTGCACAACAGTTCAGAGAAAGACTACTATGCCTCTGAGTTGGATGAGCACAATTTTCAGTCATGAAAATTCACATAATTATTTAAGACTTACCTGTTCTTGCAAGAGGCCGAATTGTAGGAACAGGAACTAAACCAGGAGGTGGGACTGGTGACCCAGGAGACCATCCCCGGTGTCGTTTTTTTGGTGGCCCAGAACTAGACATTAATGCTGAGGAGAGATAAGAGGAAAAAAGTCATTAAAAAATATCCTTCTTCCCACATCCCATTTAAATTTAGGTGCATAAACCCTGGGCTGGATTTTGAGCTCACACGGTTTTTATATTCGTATAGCTCTACTGAGTTTAGAGTTACACTCAGTTTACATCAGTTACACATTCTGATCTGCGAAACACTAATATCTATAATAAGGTGTGCATCACTATCATCAATACTCATGCCAGCAACACACTAAATCTCAGTGGAAGAGTTGTGGAAACAGCTATGATGGAAAACAAAACTACAGTTTTCAAGTCCAACAGCCTATGCAGTAAAGTGTTTAAAATAAAATAATAAAAATACTGATTTGGTTTTACCTTGATCTCCAGAAACACGGCCAAGGCTAGGGGAAGATGAGTGAGGCATAGGCCGTGAGAATGTAGAGTTCAACATATTATTTTTTCCTCCACTACTGTTTCCATTTGCAACATCGCTAGTACGCAGCGTGAGTGGAGCTGAATACAACAAAATACACAGAGATTGCCGCTTTAGACAATTTTTAAAACAAAATAGAACCTATTGCAGAATGTAAAGCAAGAACAGGAGAAGAATGGTGATTGAATGAACTTTAATGCTGAGGCATCTTCAATGCAATATACCCAGTGGAGAATAACTCCAACACTGGCAGCAATATTCTGATCTCGAATTAGGGCTTCGATATCTCAGGGGGAAAAAAAAACAAAACAAAACAGAGCCAAAAACACAACAGTAAAATCGAGCAAGAATTTTGAAGCATCCTTATTGGAAACTGCAAATAATAAATGTGTGTTTCATTAATTTAGCTTCTAGAGGTCTCCAGGCTTCTTTATGGAACTTTTACCTCACTTTTCAGGCTAAACATGATGAGAGATACAAAATTCCTAAGAGGTAGTATGGAGAGATTTAAATTTGGCTTGATAAAATTTAGATTTCTTCTTACTCCTATAATTTTGTTAATGTTTACCATAGAGTTACATCATAATAGCGGGGGGATAAGAGTGGGGGCAATTCCATTTAAAGTTATATAATCCAGCAATAAAAAGGGGTCTTATTTTACCTGCAGAATCCTATTTTCAACCATAGTCACCCAATAGGACATCATAGTCTTGCATAGGAGTCTCAAAATTGGCATTTAGCAAAATTTTCAGATTGGCAATCAGTATTAATACCCTGTTTACATGCCTGATTACTGATTTCATTGTCCAAATGAGGAGTATGGATACCCCATTATGATTAAGGGTTCACAATTCATCATTCAAGCCATGAATATTTAAAAAGAGTACTAACACCAACCCTCTTTTAAAGGAAGGTAAATTTCATGCAACATCTCTGAAGCGCCTACATAAATCATTCACGAAGAACAGTATGTAGACAGATTAAGATTCTTACCTCTGATTGAGAGCTATTTAAAGGGGCCATGCCACCCAAAGTTGACTCCATGGGGTTGTCGTCTCTCTTATGGAGCCCAGCCAGGGAAATAATTGGTCCCCTTTAAAGTGTCAAGTTTGGAGAGCCAGGACACTAGTCCAGGCTGGAGATAGTGATAGCAGCATGGGATGTGCATGCGCAGAGTGTTGAAGTAGTACACACATTTGGAGGCATGGGCAGACAACTCCCTACCCTACCTAGCTTCCTGTAAAATAAATTATTACCTGTGGCAAACGTCTTGCCTACAAGCTGCACAGACAAAGCCAGTGGTTTCACTATGTTCTTATTCCGGGATAGGTCTTGAGCTCCACTTAAGTTAACAGCAGAAGATGATTTTGCTGGACAGAATACCGAGGAGTCTGCCGAAAGAAACTGTCTGATTAAATACTAATTGAAAATAGCTATAGAAATATCAGTACACCCTTAAGAAGTCATCACATAAAGACTTATCAGACAAAAAATATTACCTTAAATGTATATACGGTTTTTAATTCCAGGATATAATAAATAAATAAAATAGTGAGATTTTGTTTATCTTATCAGTAAAGAGCAATAGTTAACCATTTGCTATCCACAGAGGATCTGATACTATATGGACTGTCACAAACGGAGATATAGCAATTAATGATACATGTAGAAAAATGTGATGAACATATAAAGCTACAGGTTAGCGTGGCTAAAAGTGTGCTGGCATATGTAAAGGAAAACAAAAGGGATATAAGCAGCTGGCACACAACTTAACAAAGGTACTACCCAAGATCTCTCCAAGGTATTTATAGGGACCATGCTGAGAAGTGAACTGTCAAGAGTTACAACATAAGGAAATCAAGGACGACGTGAGGAAAGGACACTACAGAAGTATTCTAAGAACAAAACTCAATTTGAAGAATTTGACCCTCGCCATTAATATGTGGGCAATACCAGCAGTATGGTACACCACCAGAATGATCAAGTGAAATCAAGAGAAGAAAAAAATTGACATGCAAACAAAAAAGCTCCTAGTGATGCACACAGTGAGGAATATCAATCAAGACATGGACAGGATGTACATCAGGATGTGATACAGGAAAAGGTTTGCTATCTGTGAGGAAACAAATGATGATGAATGACAATATCAAAATATATGGGAAGTCAGTCAAAGCAAAAGATCATCTGGCCATGATAATAAGCAATGGCTAAGTGTTCACCCCAATCTAAGAAAAAAAAGAGAAAGCAAACTGTCAAAGAATGACTTGCATGATTTACATAGCAATCACTGCATGGACAGTGATGGAGAACAAGCAAATCCATTAGCAATAGAAGATTAACAAACTCATGGCTTGTAGAAGGATACTTCAAAAGAGAGACAGAGAGCCTCATTACGAGTGTACAAAAGCAGTCCCTTAAGGTGTAATTATGTTCAAAACAAAACTGACCAGTAGAATGCACCCCAAACTGTTCTGAAAAGGAAGAGATGGAGGAGCATGTGCTGAGCGTCTGCAAAAGCCTGACTGTGAAAGAATATAATGAACAAATATAATGAAGTCGCCAAGTGTCCACACTGGAAACTTTACGGCAAGTATGGATTTAAACAAACCATGCGGTATTAAGACCATCAAATCAAAAGTGCTCTAGAGAATGAAGAGGCTAAGATTTTATGGAATCCTTCAATTGTCACAGACCAAGCAGTGCAGGAAAAGAGGCTGGACATAGTTGCTGTAGAAAAGATGACAAACAAGACCATGTTAATTGATATTGCCATATCAGCAGACAGAAATATACAGGAGAAACAGGGAAAGAAGAGGGTGAAGTATGAAGAACTCAGCTACAAAGTGGATTATGGAAAATTAGAATAAAAGACGACCCAGCAATTATTGGAGCTCTTGAAGACATCCCTAAGGGTATGAATGAGCAGCTTAAGAGTGCACTAGATACCACAACCAGTGACCTCCAGAAGACAGCGCTTTTTGGCACTGTGAGAATTTGAAAGGAAGAAGTCAAAAAAGGAGTGTGTTTGAGCACATAAACCCTCTGCAGCATTCCTTTATTTTAACAAAACTCCTGACTACCCAAATCTACAGAATTGAATCATGGTCAGGATTTATAGGTGACTCATGGTAAATTTTAGACAGAGCTTTCCCTTTGTTATGAACTTGTATATTGTGAAGGCTATTGTGTAAAATAAAATCCCCAAGATGTAATATTGAGGGATAACAATAATTATCTACTACTACTAAAAACAACGCTTCATCACACTTAACACTTACATAACCTACATAGCATTTTTCACATTCAAAATGCTTTTCAAATATTATCTATTAAGTCTTCACAAGAGCTCTATGGGATAGGCAAGGAAATATGATTGTCTCATTTTATAGATAGGGAAGCTGAAGCTGAGAGGTTAAGTAACATGCCCACAGCAACAGAAAGTCTGTATCAGAACTTGGATCAGAATTCAAGGGTTCCTGATGCTGAGTCCTTGTGTTCAAACTAATAGACCAAACCTCCCTCAAAGCACATTATGAAGATGGATAAGTACTATTATTCCCATTTTATAGGTGGGGAAACCGTAGAACAGAGTTTAAGTGAATTGCCCAAGATTATACAGAAAATCAAAAGCAAAAACAGGACTAGAACCCAGACTGCCTGACTTTAAGACCCCTGCTTTAACCATTAGACATTTAATTACCTGCAATTTAATTCATATCAAATTCGACAGTTGGGATATTGATATACTGGCATCTCTAAATTCTTACGACCTAAGGGTGAACTTCTCTGAAAGAATGTTAACTGGGTTTCACTGAATAAATTAATCTGTAAAAACTAAGCAAAGTACGCAAGGTTTCTCCTGCACATCTCCATAAAAGAAAAGAAAGAAAACGGAAGGCAAGGACATTGCCAAACTGATCTCCCAAAAGGACAGACCTTGAGACAACACACCACTCTGGGAACAATGACAGTTGGAGGGAGACTGTTTTGCCAGCTGGAATAATTAAGGTTAAGAATGGTCACAGGATCTGACTCCACTCCAGCGGTGCTGGAGAGACTTGATAGTCTATTATTAAATACAATGTGGCAAACACATCTGCTAATGCCTCCTTTAAGTGGGCAGTGTAGAAACCTATGGAAGTTGTCACTAATGTATTAATATATGCATAGTCTATAAACTAAATATACAGTTGTGTTTGTGTATATTTTCATAAGTTTAACTTTTGCACAAAACTTCCTATTATAAGATCCTGTTGTCAGTTGTTTATAACTTTATGAAACTTTTACTGCTTAGGATGAAATTTTCCATGCTGAGTGTCTGCCTCTGGCTGAATGGTTTTGGAAACTTTCAGCCAAAACGATACAGAGATTTCCAAGAACAAGACCAGGGAAAAATATATTTGCCCTATATTAAAAAATTATTGAGACCTTTTCTTTGAAAATCATTAGCACTGCTATGCATTGAAGCCGCGCCTTGAAATTTGGCAGGAGAGTGCCCTATGTATCAGGGATGTGCCTTTTGCCATCCCTGTAGAATCCTCCCAAATTTGGGTAAGTTATAATTGTATGGAAAAACTGAAGTGCAAACAGACTTACGAGAGACTTCAATTCTTTGCAGCTAAATTCTCCAAAATTCTGATGTCAGTGAACACACTTCATCTCCCAGTGCTTACTGGTTCTGTGCAAATGCCATCCCCACAAAGCAACTGGGCATGCTCCATCCACTCATCGCTCCTCTGTGTTAGCAGGACTGTGCATGCGCTATCCCTACAAAGTTATCGAGAATTCTCCAGGAATAGGCAGGCGCTGGTGGAGCTGGGCACTGGTACAGAGACAGGGAGCTTAGCAGTCCTGTGCTCTCCATGACAACCCCAGCAGCATGGAGGAGGAAGCCATCTGCTTTTTATGCTGAAGGGGCAAAAGCTGGACGGCGTGGGGTGGGGGAAGAGAAGTAGACTGAGATAAGGAGTCTGATGAGACTGGGGCAGGAGGGGGTGAAGAGAAACTGGGAGTTAGATGGGGAGGACTGCAGCTGGCTGGACAAGGAGATTGGTACTGGGCATCAGGAGAGGGGAGGCTGGGACTGGTTGGGCAAGAAGACTGAACTGAAAGTCAGCAGGAGAGGGGAGGCTGGGACTGGTTGGGCAAGAAGACTGAACTGAAAGTCAGAGAGCGAGAGAGAGCGAGAGAGAGCGAGAGCGAGAGCGAGAGCGAGAGCGAGAGCGAGAGAGCGAGCGAGAGAGCGAGCGAGAGAGCGAGAGAGCGAGAGAGCGAGCGAGAGAGCGAGAGAGCGAGAGAGAGAGCGAGCGAGAGCGAGAGAGCGAGAGAGCGAGAGAGAGATCTGACAAGGAGCTGGGGAGAAGAATTAGGAACCAATGAAGGGGGAAGGAGAGACCGAGCTGGCAGAACTGAGTTGGGGTATGGTGGGAGAACTAGAACCAACTGGGCAAAGACACTGGGACAAGAAGAGGGTGGAGGAGGAGCAGCCAGATTAGATGAGGAGCAAGACTAAGATTAAGAGCCAGTAGGGGACGAGAATAGGGACTTAGAAAGTGAGTCTGGAGTGGGGAAACTTGAACTGGCTAGGCAAGAAGACTGAGTCAGGATGAGAAGTCTGGGAATGAGAGACTGGTATTTTGTGTGCAAGGAGGATGGAACTGGGACAAGGAACCAGTGGATGGAGAAGAGACAGGACAGGGACAGCGACTGGTCGGAAGGGACAGAGCAGAAGGAATGAAGCTTGGGAATGAGGGGAGCAGGCAGAAGAGTCTGTGCCGACAAGAGAACACTGCCCTCAACAACCTGGAATTAAATACTATTTTCCTGAGTCTCACCCTTCCTTTGATGTCAGCACATTTATGTGAAGGCCATTGGCCATCGGCCATCTCAACCTACTATTGCTATCAGTTATTCAGTTAGCCCAAGCGGCACAGGTATGTGTGGTGGATCTAAAGGTTCAAACTCTGCTGATGAACCATGAGTGTGACCATATGTTGTCACATGATGGAATTTCTGGGGATTTTTCAGTTTGCTTTCTTTTTAAATCTAGGAAATTACACAGCATTATATTAATAGAAAATTATTAAGGTTGCAGACTCAAACACTCTAAAATCAGGAAATACCAGAAATAAGACTACTTGTCCAACCTTAATTTGGGCCCCTGGTATGTAAGCATTATGATACAATATTTAATTACATGATCATATGCTATTTTTCCCACAAGACTCTTGCCTCATTCAATGAGCAGGATGGACCTGCCCTGCGGATCAATTAGGTCTGTGTAGTGAAAGAAGCTTTTGTCTACAGAACCACTACTCCATTCATTGTACAAAACCGGAAGGTGTGTAGTGAACGAGGCAGAGTATTATAGGAAAAGAAAGGATGGCCTCATGGGCCCTGCAGAACTGGATTCTATCTCTGTCTCTAAGATTCTGTCCTTGTCTCTGCAACCAAGTCCCTTTACAATGTTGGGCATGTCACTTAATCCAAACTTCTCACAGGAGATCACTAATTGTGCATTCCTTGTTTTCTGGGTGTCCTGCAGACCAAGTCTTACAATCTCAAATTGAAGTGCTGAGCACTCACACCTGCAAAGGAAGTCAATGGAAGCTGGCTTCAATATATAAAGTGCTACCTATTGCTAAGTACTGTGAAAAATCAGGTCCTACACATCTCAGATTCAAATTTTGACCATAACCTCTCTGTGCCTCAGCTGTCCATCAGTAAATTGGAAGTAATCCCACCCCATCACTTCACAAGGATTTTGCTGAGAAAAATTAATTAATATTTGTGAGGAACTTGGATACTCTTGTGATGAGCACCACAGAAAATTTCCCATGAGGAAATTAACAATTCTGTTTTCAGAATAGAGTTTGAATAGTGTGCAGTAAATAAGGTCTGGAGCCACAGAGTGAACAATAAGGAGGAAAAAAATCGAATAGCTGCTCATGGGGCACAGTCCATCCTATGCACTTAGTAAAGAAGTTATCCTGTAGAAAAAATAGTATGTGATCATGTAATTAAAGACTTATTATAATTTGAAGAATTAGATTTTTATCATCAAATAGCAGCAAATGTCAATTTCCCCATATACAAACAAAATCAATGAAAAGATATCTCCTCCATGGATAACAATCAAAATTTACAGACAGATAAAGTAAGAAAACTGTTGCTTGAGAACTTACTGGAGTTTGATTTAAGGTATTTATTTTATATACTTTGACATATGATGGTGACAATGTGTTTTAACACTTACAAAGCTTTCATTTTTAAGTCTCAACGTCTACTGTCCTGAAATTATTGTTTGACCCCCCCTTCATAATTTCCCACAACTGTGAACACTTAAATTGATAAAAACTGAAAAAAATGCTTACAAATAAGCATTGACATATGTCAAAAATATAAAAAAATTGAATTCCACTTAGTGTGATCATAATGCATATACACATTAGGGCCATATTAAGGTTGCACAGGCAACCTCAACTCTGTCATTTCCTACCTTTGGAATGCTTGACTTTGTAACCTTAATAATGTTCTTTTAACCTGTGGATATATGTATTCGTGTAATAGTTACATAACTTCTAAGATAGCTAGGGCCTGGCACTTTAGTTACAAAGCTAGATGAAAGGAAATGCTCAGAAGCCCAGACCTTAGGAAAGATAAATGGAACATAATTTTAGAAAGCAACCGAGTTTCATTACACCTACCTAAAAGCAACAGAGAAAGGTAGTTCACCTCAATCATAGAACTACAGAATATTAGGAATGGAAGGGACCTAAGGTGGTCATTTAATCCAATCCTCTGCTTAAAGTAGGACCAACCCCAACTAAATCATCCAGGCCAGGGCTTCATCAAGCCGCACCTTGAAGACCTCTAAGGATGGAGATTCCACCACCTCCCTAGGTAACCCATTCCAGTGCTCCATCACCCTCCTAGTGAAAAGGTTTTTCCTAATATCCAACCTAGACCTCCCCCCACTGCAACTTGAGACCATTCTCCTTGTTCTGTCATCTACCACCATTGAGAACAGCTTAGCTCCATACTCCCTGGAACTCCCCTTCAGGTAGTTAAAGGCTGCTATTAAATCCCCCCTCATTCTTCTCTTCTGCAGACTAAACAAGTCTAGTTCCCTCAGCCTTTCCTCATAAGTCTTGTGCTCCAGCCCCCTAATCATTTTTGTTGCCCTCCGCTGGACTCTCTCCAACTTCTCCACATCCTTCCTGTAGTGGGGGGCCCAAAACTGGACACAATACTCCACATGCAGCCTCACCAGTGCCATATAGAGGGGAATAATCACTTCCCGCAATCTGCTGGCAATGCTCATGCTAATGGAGCCCAATATGCCATTAGCCTTCTTGGCAACAAGGGCACACTGCTGACTCATATCCAGATTCTTATCCACTGTAATCCCCAGGTCCTTTTCTGCAGAACTGCTGCCTAGTCAGTCAGTCACCAGTCTGTAGCAGTACATAGAATTCTTCCATCCTAAGTGCACAATTCTGCACTTTTCCTCGTTGAACCTCATCAGATTTGTTTTGATACAACCCCCCAATTTGTCTAGGCCAGCGTATCTAACACTCCCCCCAGCTTAATGTCCTCTGAAAAGTTGCTCAGGGTGCATCCTCCAGATCATTAATGAAAAAGTTGAACAAAACCAGACTGACCCCTAGAGTACTCCTCTTATTACCGGCTGCTAACTAGACATTGAGTCAATGTATGACTAGCTATGGAGATTTCAAGGGAGAAACCTGAACTCTTATTACAGGTGGTTTGCAACAGTACTTAAACACTACGAACAAATATGGTGGGGCTTTTCCCCCCTTGTCGAGTGAAATCTGTATGTATGAATGTGGCACTATCTTCACTGGAGGGTAACAATGGCAGGAGATAAAAAGGGTTTAGGTAACTGTGACCTGAAAGAACAAACAGTGACACAAAAGGAGAAGCAGAAAGAAAATCATGGTGAGTTGATAAGGAGAAAGCAGTCTATAAAAGGTGCATCTTTTAACTTGTCAGCTGCAAACAAGACAAAGCTGTGTAAATATTAGATTACTTGTCATGCCAAACAAAATGGGGTTCTCATGTGCCAGTATATTTCCCATGCAAAGACCTGGAGGCCAGGACATCACAGAATGAAAATAAAAATGTGTTTAAACAACACTCTCATTCCAGATTAGAAATAGAGTTTCCTTAGAAAGAACAAACCTTAACACCTCTTAGTCAAAGTGTCCATGAACACAGTGACTAATATTTACAACCCCACCAGGAAGCCTAATGTTCAAATTTTATTGTTCATTTATTTTCAGCATCACTTGTAAACAAAAGAATTACTGAAATGAGTTTTTTAAGTTTTGCACTTCATACATCTCCATACAAAGCTACATTCTAAAAATACATGGGACCAATTAAAATTCCTAGCATAACTGACATTTTTAGACATGACAAATCCTGTTCTGTCTTTACATCATTCAGAAACAGCAGAGATGTCTCTATTCAAACATAGCTCACCTGAATAAAATCCTCATGTTACCAAAATTTATCAAAACAAAGAAAAGCAAATCAACTGCAACAGATAACATCAACTTAAGAAACCTTAATAACTTACAAAGCACACCAAAGAAAAATCACCTTTTGAGTACAGATGGGAAGCTCTTCTAGGTGCAACTGTTATGGTTGTTAGAAAACTTCTTTATTTCTACTTAGTTCAATGCACAACTCTAAGAGGTAATAATTTCAAAGCTTTGGTAATATGGCTATGATGTGTTTAGCTCACTTAGCAAATCACTGCAGTTTATCATTACTTTTACTGCATTTCAACAGTGGGAATCAGACATTAAAAACAGAAGGCTTTTTCTCCAGTGAGGAAAAATATGTCAGTTCACACTACCCATTTCATTAAGGGTGCTCACTACAAATGTGTATTTTCCAACTTTTGGGATATCAGTTAAAAAAAAAAAAAAGAAAAGAAAAGAAAAGAAAAATCAAATGGATTAAAAAAACATTAACACTTTAAGCTACTATTAAGGGGAAACTTATCCCAGTTGCACCTGGGTCTTAATACTCAGTATAAATTTTGAAACACATTTTCCATCATTACCCCATAAATGATACATGATAAACATCAATTTGTTCACTGGCAACTCTAACCAGGAACATGGGAAGTACTTCATCACCCTCAGTGGTCATTTCTACAGCATTTCAGCCCCTACCTGTCTGAGTGAACCCTGATTTGTATCCATTAGCTCTTCCGCTCTCTGGGATCGTGGATGGTGATACTGAAGAATTTGGTTTAGCAGAATGGCTAGCAGCAGATGATTGTCTGCTTCTACATTCTGGAAGTGAAGCAGCTACAGTACATATTAACAAGGCCTGGCTTTCAGTGTAATAGTTTAGTGCAATGGAGTTAAACATTGACAAATGTTAAAAGCATACAGTATGACATGCAACAAGAAGCAAAGTTCAGCTAAAACATCTCTCTCAGGATTCAACCAACTTAATTATTTTGTTATGAAAATCTTCCCCGTGACATTCAGAGTGTCAGGCAAATACCGACTTGGTCCTGCCAAGTGTTAAGGCCCCTCAACTTAAAGCTGAAAATGTTCTCCCAGGGTGCACAACAAGAGAGCAAAACCCAGAGTACACGTGATTCCCTTACCCTGAGATCAGTATCCCCAGCTTTTATCTTATGGTGCACTTTGTGGCGTAAATTGTTCTAAGGTTGCTGGCATGAATTTGTACGTGATGAGATCCGCAGATCAATCCAGGAACTACTGCTGGAGAATAGGCTGAAAGCCAATCTGCCAGACCCCGGAAGAAAACACCCAGACATAGGAAGGAGTTATGGACCACTATTTCTCAAGAAAGGGGGATCTGAGACCTCCTGTGAGGGTTGGAAGGGTGGAAGAGAGATGGGTGGAAAAAACAGGGTTATTTACCAGTAACTGCTGTTCTTCGAGATGTGTTGCTCATATCCGTTCCACTATAGGTGTGCACTCGCCACCATGCACTGGTTCCTGGAACAATTTTCCCCTCAGCAGATCCCATAGGGTTGGCTTAGGCACCCCCTGGACTGCAGCCCTCATGCCGCGGCACATAAGGCACCGCCAACCCTACAGCCCCTCAGTCCCTTCTTTCTGCCAACTCCGACAGTGGGGACGGGGGGGGGGGGGCGGGTGTGGAATGGATCTGAGCAACACATCTCGAAGAACAACAGTTACTGGTAAGTAACCATGTTTTCTCCTTCAAAGGATTGCTCGTACCCATTCCACTATACATGATTACAAAGCCATACCTTGGAGGCGGTTAGGAGTTATTGGTGAGCTGCTCTCAGCACAGCTCTGCCGAATCCTGCGTCCTCTCTCACCTATCGCACGATGGCGTAGTGGGACATGAAGGTGTGCACCGATGACCAGGTGGTGGCCTTGCAGATGTCCTGAAGAGGCACCCTTTCCAGGAAGGCTGCTGCCGCCACCTGGGCTCTGGTTGAATGCGCCGAAATAGCCCCTGGGAGCGTTGCGTTTGTCTGTTCGTAGCAGCATTTGATGCAGGCAATGATCCACTTGGAGATGTACTGGGTGGAGACAGGGGATCCTTTCATTCGGTCCGCCACAGTGATGAAGGGCTGCGTCGACTTCCGAAACGGCCTTGTCCTGTCAACGTAGTAGTTCAGGGCCTGTCTGACATCCAGGGAATTCATCTCCGCTCCTCCTCTGACCCGTGCCGTTTAGAAAAGAACACGGGGAGGAAGACGTTTTGGTTATAGTGGAATTGGGAGACCATCTTAGGCAGGAAAACTGGATGGGGTCTCAGTCGCACTTTATAAAACATTGTGTAGGGGTGCTCCAAGGTCAGGGCTCTAATCTCGGAAACCCTCCTAGCTGATGTGATGGCTAGGAGGAAGGCCACCTTCCACAAGAGAACGAGCAACGGGCATGTAGCCATTGGCTCAAAGGGGGGCCCTGTCAGTCTGGAGAGCACCAGGTTGAGGTCCCAGGGAGGCACCGGGTCTCGGACCTGAGGTTAGAGCCTCTCCACCCCCTTGAGGAACCTGACCGACATGGGATGGGAGAAAAGGGATCTCCCTTTCATGGCCTGGTGGAAGTCCAAGATGGCCACCAGGTGGACTTTTAGGGAAGCTAATGCCAGGCCCTGGAGTTTCAGCTGTAGCAAGTACTCCAGGATCGCCTGGATAGGCAAAAGGCTAGGCTGGATACCTCAGGACTCCACCCAACAAGTAAACCTCCTCCACTTGGCTCTCTGAATGGAGGGTTTTCTGCTGTGCGGCAGAATTTGTTGGATCTGTGCAGAGCAGGCTCTCTCCCCCTCCATCAGCCACAGAGTCTCCAGGCTGTCAGGTGCAGGGAGTCCAGGTCTGGGTGCAACAGGCGACCCTGGTCCTGGGAGGGCAGATCATGACGCATCGGGAGTTCCATTAGCAGGGTGATCGATAGGTCCACCAGCATGCCGTTTCAATTCTGTCTTGGCCATGCTGGGGGAAATGCATAGATTAGGGTCCCTCTCCAGTTGTTGAAGAACACATTGGATAAGGAGCCTGGCTCGCGATCAGTGCCGGCGAGATGACTCCCGCTCTGAGGACGACGATGTTCGGTGCCAAGATACCAGTGACTTGTAACACCGTTTCCCTCCCGGGGATTGGGATCGGCACAATTTCGGGGATCTCAGTGCCGAGCCCGACCATGAGGAGCGGGAAGACCTTCTGTTGCGCAGTGCTGACTTGGATCGGTGCCATCTGGAGCGAGGTGCTGAGGAGCCATCTCAGTGCCATGGCAATTATGAGTTCGACGAGTCAGATTTGGAGCTAGAAGGCGAGCTCTCATGCTCTACCCTCTGAGCCCATCTGGAGGAAGACTTTGAGCGGGGTCTCGACCATCCACCAGGGGCACTCCGCACGGGTTTTCCCAGGGACACAGTTCCAGCACCTCCGGGCTCGACCCTGACCGCGGCAAGGGGGAGCAAGAGCGCTCCGAACGCTGCTGTCGTCGTCTCTTTGGTACCGGAGAGGGACAGCGTCGGGAGGACTCCGGTGCTGACGGAGCGCTCTGTACCGAGGAGATGCTCGGTGCCGAGGTAGAACATGGCAGTTCGGAGGCTGTACAAAGAGACGCCTCCATGAGAATAGCCTTCAGCCTGATCTCCCTTTCCTTCTGGGTCCAAGGCTTGAAGGCTTGACAAATTTTACACTTTTCCATCACGTGCTGCTCCCCTAGGCACTTTAGGTAGTGGTCGTGAGGGTCACCCACCGGAAAAGCCTTGCCAGATGCTGTACAGGGCTTGAAACCTGGTGAGCCGGGCATGGTCTGAGCACTAAGCCCCCTGTTAAAGAGGGCTTCCTATCTACACTAACTACTACTACAGAAACAACTAACAAAGTGAGAACTATCAACAATTAACAAGTCCAAACGTAAGGGGAAAGCTACTTGCACGAGGCCAGAGATGTTCCAGTGACCGTCACAGGCGGAAAGATGGAACTGAGGGGCTGTAGGGCTGGCGGTGCCTTATGTGCCGCGGCATGAGCACAGTACTCCAGGGGGCGCCAAAGCCGACCCTATGGGATCTGATGAGGGGAAAAAAGTTCCAGGAATCAGTACATGGTGACGAGTGCACACCTATAGTGGAATGGATATGAGCAATCACTCGAAGTAGAACCTTCTTTTATCTAAACCTTTTGCCTCTTGGTGAAATCCTGGCTCCACTGAAAAAGTGTTTTGCCCTTGAGTTCAATGAGACTAGAATTTTACCTCCTAGCTTTTTAAATACTTAAACCCAAAACTTTTAGGGTTCACCCAAGACTATATTAAACTTTTATAAAATCTGTAAGTATGCTTCTAACAAATACCTTTCCAGCAGATAAGGGGTCCCTTTGACAGTACACCTTGAGAACTTCTTACTAGGTAGTACTTTAAGTGCTTCTGCTTCTTTGGCTGAGTGGTTAGTTTCAGGTTAATATGGTTGGAAAATTCCGTGAAGTATCGAAATCCTCTTTCTCCACAGCCTATACAATTGCCAGAAAACCCTGCAGGAAAAGGTACACAGACAAAGTAAACTCCTTTTGACACATACTGGGAATTACGCCATTTTAGCCTTACCTGCATGTTCTGAATCTAACTAACTGGATACTCCCATTCAGTCATCTACTAAAAAAAACTTCACACACAGCATATGAATGACAGGAAGACAGACAAACAGACGACAGAATTTTGGCATTACCACTTGGTTTGAAAATGTCCTCTCTCCAGTTGTTAACTAATTTTGGGCCCAAAAGCCAGCTCCCTATCTTCCACACTGTACAGTTCCACAAAGGGGAACAAATTCTCGGAAGAAAGCATGATAGGGTACATGAAGACTAGAAAAGTGATGATGCAACCCCCTGCATGTCATTACCTTTCACCCCCATCCCTGGAACATGGGCATGAAGGACCTGCTCCAAGAAGCATGCTTCCTTCCCTAAAACTGTGGCTGATCCACTTTATTCTGTACAAAGTTATTGCTGCCTAATGGAGCTTTAATTCCCAGTGCACTCACTGAAAGAATACCATTTTATCATAGAGATGCTAAAATGATTTTGTGGAAAGAGCTGAATTACGCATTTGAACTACCATTTGTAAGGTAGGGCTACAGCATTAGGGCTATGCAATTTTCACAGAGGTCAATGAGAATTGTACACAAGTACTGGAAGTGGAATATGGCTTCGGAATAGGTGATAGGGAAGGCTAACAGCTTGTTCCTAACCTTGCATTTGGTTTTATTTAAACGCATGTTTGAATAAGTCCAGTTTATCAATCAATCTGACATGTCATTATTTGCTACTCCACTAATCTTGCATCACCTGAAAACTTTACCATCAATGATTTTATATTTTCTTCTAAATCACTGAAAAAGATATTGAATAGCACAGGTTCCTGAAAGACTCCATTAGAAACACCTCTATTTAATGATGATTCCCCATTAGCAATTACTTTTTGAGAGTTATCTAGCCACTTAATTCTTTACTGGTTACATTCCATGATGTTGCCCAGGATTGATGTCAAGGTAACTTGCCCATTAGTTTTCAGGGTCATCCTGTTTACTTTTTTAAATATTACACAATATTACTTCTTTTTCTCTCTCCTCTGAAACCTCACAAGTGTTCTGTGATTTATTATAAATCACAATCCAGGGTTCAGAGAGCTCCTAAAACAATTATTTTAAACCTCCTGCATATACTATTACCCAGTCCTATAGACTTCTAAATGTTTAACTTTAGTAGCTCACTGGCATAGCAGAGATGAGTTGCTGGCTCATAACCAAATAGGCAGGCTGAGGCTAAACCAGAAAAGGAGGGTTTTAAAAGGAAAGACAAATAATTTTTAACAAGGAAGTGGAAAAAGTGGAGCCAGAATAGGGATACAATGGAAGGAGGATCAGATAGGGTAATATGGTTGGACCGATGACCCAAGATGATGACCTTTGCAGTAGCATTTTTAAGGAATTAAAGGTGAACAATATGGCATTGTCAAAGTCAAAAAAGAGGAGGCTGCAATAGTTAGGATGCAAGATAATAACGGCCTGGATCAGAGTAAAGCTTTAACAGCTTTATGTAGCTGAAAATGTTATTTTTTGGTCTATTGAAAAGTCCATCTCTCAATGAATTCCAGGCAACACAGCAATTGGGAGTGGGGGATTCAAGATGGAGACTGATGGTGCCAAAAAACCAACAACCCCTACATCACTTTTATTGGTCCGTTTACGCAGCAGTCATAGGCCAAACAGGAAAGCCAGGCATGCAGATGCCAGTTTCCAATTACTAAGCAACATTACTGTGCTAATTTAACTTTTAATAATTATAAATATAATGATTTATGAAGCAAAAGCTTTTTATCTGTTTATAGCTTTTAGGGCCAAACTGTTCTCCAGTACACACAGACAGTTCCTATTAAAGATACTGCTCATGGTGGGATTAGCCCTTAATGCACAGAAAATATGCAGCTGATCTTCTGTATCTGCTTATGCATATTTCTTATTCATGACATAAAAAAATTTTAAGCACTGACTAGAGGTTAAAAATGTACATTTCACATTTATGCCCCAGTGCTGCAACTGACTTTGTGTGGCTATTGACTCCTGTGCCTACACAAAACCCCAAGAAGCTAACTGCAGGACCAGGGCCTTATTTTGAATGTGCTTTTACAAGAAGTTCTGCTGCAGATTTACTTTCATTAATACAGGACTTTCTTCAACTTACCACTAAGAAAAATTCATTTCTTGAATCAACTTAGTAGAAATTTAAACCAATCATTAGCTGTTATCAATTGTTGTACCAAGAATAATAATGAAAACCTTTTACCTAAAAGTGCATTTTTTCCATGATCATCTGGCAAAAACCGCTTGTCAACAGCGCAGACTAAAATATGCTCAGGAAGATTTGGAGACTTGGCTCCTACCAGTAGGAAGCCTGCTGGGATATCAATTTGTTCCATGCACAATGATACTAACCGCAAATCCTTGCCTGCTTGACAGAAACCTGAAAAGAAAAGAAAAATGCGATTAAACTTTTATAAGTTATTTACTGTCACTTTCTCTTTTGTTTGTTTCAGCTATGCAAAAGCAAACCAGGAAGGCATTTCCCATTGTATAGAAACATCTTGTTAAAAATATTTTAGAAAATACATAAATTGTGTATGCGTATCATCCTTTAGGGTCTAATCCAAAGCCCACTGACGTCAGTGGAAATATTTCCATTGAGCTCAGTGGGCTTTGGGTCAGGTCCTTATTAAGGATACAGAATCCATTGGCTGGGGGCTTTAGAGAAAATAAATAGCCATTATTTGGCAGGGCACCTAACAGGCTTGTGTGTGGAGAAAGCAAGTAAACTATGGAGACCAAAAATCAAATGGCTAAGCAGCTGATAACTTTTCCACTGTTCCAGCCGAGTTGGAAGACAGAGGAAACAGTAACTAGCACTCAAAATTTTGGAAAAGCCCTACTGTGTGCAAAACTCATCCAGTGTTTCCTTTCCATCCATATTGCATGTATCACTTCAACCTAAACAAAAAAAAGTTGTGAGCTCATAATAACAAAACAAAAAAACCTTTCCATTTATTCCCAGGGAGTTCCATTGTCTCTATATCTTTCTTTATATTGTAAGCTTTATAAGGGGGACTGTCTTTACCTTTGTGTCTTGATGCTAAACAAATATATTAATAAGAAAAAAAGACTGCCACAGATATATGTTTACTAAGAAAAAACATTTAAAAAGTCATCAGTACTTTATGAAACTTGACCCTAAATTATACCTACACCCACTCTTTATACTCAGAGATGCTGAAATTAAAAAAAAAAAGTTTAAATGATACATTATTAAAATAGAAGATGGAATCCCCTCCCCCCAAAAAAACTTCTATTTTCCATCTGTGTATTACATTGACTCTTGTATATATTGATATGTTTATAACTTTCCCTGCTTATGTGATGCAATCCATTTTTCAGAGGTTTATAATTCAGCTGAATAAGTTCTCTTTGAAGATGAATAGACCTAAAATACTCAGATCAGCAGTGGGTTTTTCAGGAGACTGTTGCTATTTGTTTGTACCTGCCCTCATAAAAAAAGCTAAGCTCAGCCATATCAGATTTAGTTATTAAGCTTTTTAGAAATTCAAAACTTGTTTGTTTAGGCATTTTTTAAATTTCCAACTTAAAAAAATAAAAAGCAATTTCTGAGTTAAGATCAGAAAGCGAGAATTTATTACACATATAAAAATATCATTGGTTCATAATGTAGGTTAACATGATGGTGAAGTTGGGTTTTTTGTGTTTGGTGTTTAAGTTTAAAAATAAAAACACCCTTCATCCATACCTGTACTGGGTTTACAGGCATCAAAATGACTGGCTGCTGTCTCTGCCAGCATGAGTCAGCACAGCTCCATTATGAATCCCAAACAATTTACACGAACAAAATCTTGCCCCACATCACTCCCTGATTAATTTCTACCTTAACTTTGAAGACTGAAATGAGAGACACCAGAGGGAGCCATCTTCATCTCTTCTCCTTCACGGGAAGGGATACAGTGACAAGGGATCTTTTGGTCCCTCTCTTCATAGACAATGAAACTAATCAGTGGAAACATTGTAAAGCCTGGTTTATAAATGATTCATGCTAATACAATTTCAGCACAGGTTGCCTGACTAGTGTAGCACATGCACACAACAACTTCATAAACCATTTTGCTAACTGGGCTCTCTATGCTATGTCCCTACCTAATTTTCACTTCTACAAGTGCAGGAAAAGCTGCTATAGCAGAAAGAGCCCGGCCTCACCCCTCTGTCAGCTGCAGCAGGACGTGGTAAGCAGCTTTATTTCAGGGAATCTTCAAATAGGGGATAGGAAGGTGACATCGCATTCCACCATTGGCTGATAGGGAGCATGATCCTTCCCTCTGCCACAGCAGCAGAACCTTCCTGGTGTGCACTGAAGTAAACCTGAGAATCCTTTTTCAGTGCACATTTGTGCATCTATAGTTTACCAAAGCACAGATTCAAAAGGCTCTACTGTATCTGTCAGAGCAAACTATTATAAACTTTCATTATTTATTAATTTTTTATAGATATCATATTTTATAATCTAATTCATATGTACTTTACAGAATGCAACACTGTAAGCCCTGATCTTGTAAAAATTCACACATATATATAACTTTACCTTTGCAAGTAGTGCCCCTTCTGTAAAGCAAAATGGCATCCTCCGCACAGTGTTACCTCACATAGATGTGCGAGTTCACACCAGTGGAGGCATTCTGGAACCATATAGCCCATTCAATGCTAGACATTGCTTGAAGGAAAATACTATTTTTCTGAATCAAACAGAAGACACATAGTATTTCTGCATAAACAAATTTAGTGTAATCAGGGGAGTTTTCAATGTAGACAGCACACAGGTGGGATGTTACCCAGTTGTAGAAAAAAGGAGTTCTTCTGTGTAAATTTAATTTTACTCAAAATGTGAAGTGCCTACTTACCCAACTGCACGTGGTACATACTATTGAGATATTTGGCTAAAATTTTCAAAGAAGCCCTACTTTATTAGATATTCAAATCCCACTGACATGCAATGGAAATTGGGTGCCTACCTCTTTATGGCTCCTTTGAAAATAAAAGCATACGTTTGTGTCTAAAATAGCAAAACTACTCACTGACAACAGGGGTCAGCAATGGGTAATTTTGCCATTATACACAAGGCTTATGATATCACAGATATGATGGTTTTAAATGGGGTTTTATTTCTTAGCACTGTCTTAACCAGGGAATTTTATCAACAAGTTCCCAACTGCACTGACTGTTGGAACTTTATGCTAAAATGCATTCAATTTAACAACACTAGAAGATCTAGCTATTAGGGTACCCAAGATTTTGGGTGCCAACAGTTTTCAGCACTGTTTTAATCTGACTTGCCAAAATAGAAAGGTGTCAACTGTGCTGAAAATCATGTTAGCAGCTAAAACCCCACCTACCCCTGGCCTAATGTTCTAAAAACCAATTAAACTGAATTCAGGGTAACACTGGTAGGAATTTTTGGATACAATTCCAGAGCATGCACACTACACCCTGACTTAGATATGCCTGACAAATACATTGAAAATGTGTCCATCTGAACACAATTTAACCTGTTTATAAGACAGATTCACATCACCAGTTCTGATAAGGTCTCTGTGCAAAAGAGAGAACAGGAGATTCTCAAAGCTCTAGAAGGAGCCCCAAAGGGAAAGAGCCATCAGAAATAGTTCATAACATTTTAACAGTCATCTTCTGAGAATGTATCACTGCACCAGGACACATCTGTGTTACACCATAATGTCTCAGCACTACAGATTAAATTTAGCCTATATTTCAAAATGATACTACAGACAATGGTATCCTCTTATCTGAGAGGCTGTTTTATCTGCATAAATTTCATGTTCCCTGTTCAGTTAGGATTATTATTAAATTATGTGTCTAACATTTATACAATACACACTAACAATAATGGTACATCCTACAACATAGATATGTCTTCTAATATCAGCACAAGATAATAATAGGTAAGAAGCTGCCACTATTGTCTACTTAGATATTCATAAGTTCCACAGTAAACTGCAACACTCCTTATGGAACTGGGTCACCTCACATACCTTTGTAATTGTTCTTGTTTCGTCTTTTGTTTATGCTACTAAAAAAAGATAGCTCCACGAATGGAAAAAACGGATATCTGAACACAAAACCAACATTTGAACAAGGTTTATCATCTACTTTAAAAGTTAAAAAAGCCATGAAGAAACAGCGCTGATACTAAAACTGTCTTTGGCTCACCCTGAACATAGAAGGAACGTTGAAGAAATGACAGTAATTCAATAAGGACTGAATTTCAATCTTGTTTTATACATTTAATTTACACCGTTTGAGGCTGAACTTTTAAAGGTGTCCTTAGCTGGCTTCCATTTGTGTGTGCAGCTTTAATTGCTAGCTGTTGAAGGTGTGTTAAATACAAAATATTTTCTTTACAAAGACTTGTAGGGGCTTTTGATAGACTGATGTTTTGGCCACGTGCTTCTGTGTTATCTTACAGTAAGAGATTATTAGAGAACACGTATCTGCTCTATGAAGCAACAATCTTGAATTTTCTTCCAAAGAAACATATACAGTATCTCTGAGACCCACCCATTACTCTTCTTTCCCATGGCTGTTCATACCGCCAATCGCTATTCAGGGCTTTAAGTGCCCACTGCTCTTTAAAATTAGAGAATCTCATGTAATGATAACTTCTTTAGCAACAAAATGATTAATTTGTATGGAGTATTTTTGTTGTTTTCTCTAAAAGTTCCAGTCAGAACATTTTAGTTTTCTGGCTAGCCAGCAGTTCGGAGTACTACTTCCCCCCCCCCCTCCATGATTTTGCATTGATAATTAAATATCAAATAGATATAGCAATATCTATGTAAAGATTACTAAGGAACACGTTTTCAAAAGTTGACCTCTATTTAGTAACTTGCATGCATTTTTTTTGTATCAAGCCTATTTGTACTCTATATGTGCTCATTTATACAGGGATTTACACATTACAGTTCTGTCAGGTGATAGAATGTACAAGTTGTTTACACAAGTGATTGCAACTTGTAATATACAAAGTGATGCATTCACCAATACAGGCATATTTTGAAAATGTAGTCCTTCATTGTTATTTGCATGGATACAGGTATCTGCTTATGCATAGGTAGCGTGGGGGAAGGGTGACCTTTTAGCTGTCACCTGGCCAAGAAAATCACCCATTACAATCCTAACAATGTTTAGAAAATAACTGAAAAATAAACGTATACAAATGAGCTGTTTCATTAAAAAAAATTGTTTATCATGGGACCCTCCATTTTGTTTTAAAAAGCAGTAGGCATTTAAAACCCGATTAGTAATTTGCAAAGTGCTAAAAGCAACAGGAAAGAAGAATAATGAATGCCTCTTAGGGATAACATCTGCATTTCTTTGGAAGAGAATTCAAATGTTTTCCTTCACGCAAGCATGTTTGCATTCTATAATCATCCCTTAATTTGAACTAGCATAGGCCTATCTGCCCAATAAGGAATAGTCTTGTCCACACAGCTGTGGAAATACAAGCAAAAGTGCTAAAATCTTCTGAAAGCAAATACTGTCTATTTTGGGCTCCCCCCACCCCCAGGTAACAGACAATAGACTTAGTGTGGAGTACAAACCTGTAGCTGTACTGAAAAAAATACGTTATTTGCATAAGAAATTAGCTTCCAGGAATTACATATGAATTGCAGTTCACTGTCAATCACTATTGTAACCTCACAGCAACTGATCAGGTGTTAAGTACCTGCTTACCTAATTGCTTCTGAAATTACTTTTGCCCTCCTTTAGGCCCCAGGTAAATTGAGGATTTACTAACAAAAGGAGAGCACTACTATTGTGTTTCACACATAGCCTACATATAATGCCATTCCACAAATTAGGACAATCATGCTTTAAAGGCATGGCAATCAAGAGGTTAAGAACTACTTACTGTATTATCTAGTTGTACATTTGAGATCATTATGCTAAAAGCTGTCAGTATTTCCATTGTAACCTTCACAGAACTTTATAACTGGGCTATAAAAAAATTCATTTGGAGCTGAAACTTCTGCCAAAAAACAAAAACAAACACTTTTATGCTTATTGCTAAAAAGGCTTTATTTTTACAAACAGAATAAAATGTGGACTTGTCCTCCTACAATGGGCTTCCAACAGGAAGGATAAGGGACCTACTGCTACAGCCAAGTTAGGAAGAATGTTCAGCAAAAATGTAACTTATAGGACATTTGCTTTTTATTCATTATCAAAGACAAAACAAACCATTTGTTGTGTATCTGACTGATTTATGACTCAGCCAAGTGAATTTGGAGAATTATGTGATTCCTTAATAAAAATTAGGATGCTATATAGAAAATGATGAGACCATGTGTGAAATCCTGGCCTCACTGAAATCAATGACACAACTACCATTGACTTCAATAGGCCCAGCATTTCACACCACATAAGGTACAACTCCTGAGAGACTTATCCTTAAAGTATCTGTATAAATCAATAAAACTCATTAATTGCATATTCAGACACCAAGAAACCCAATCCAGTACATGTTCAGCTTAGTGCACCCTGGGCAGCCCCACGGATGACAACATCTAATTTTTCAACTATTATTTTGAATTCTATCCTAATGTTACTTTTTTACATAATCAACTGCTGTAGTTGCTTCAGGGACACCATGCAATGAAAAATGGAAGGTTAGGTGATCTGTATGATCACATACAGGAGGAAAAGTGATCACCATGTCAATCTCTTTATTTAGATATGGTCTAGAAAATGAACATGTTTGGGTACCCACGAACTTACAACATTACACACAATTTACTAACTGGAAAGGGTTCAGAGAAGAACCAAGAAAATGATCAGAAAACATGCTTTACAAAGATAGACTCAAGTAGTGTCAAGCCTAACAAAGAGCAGAGTAAGGGATGACTTGATCATAGTTTATAAGCACATATATGGGGAACAAATATTGGATAATGCACTCTTCAATCTAGCAAATAAGATTCAATGGCTGGAAGTTGAAGCTGGACAAATTCAGACTGGAAATAAGGGGTACATTTTTAACAGTGCAGGAAATTAACCATTGGACAAAATAAGACATATAACTGAAAGGGACCTCCTGGCTCATTGAGTCTAATCCGCTTCTATTTTGGACAACTCTATCATAACATCCCATTCATACATTCAACACAATCCATCATAAAACTGGTTAGGTTGTTTGCCCCCACTACTCCTCTTGGAAGGCTGTTTCAGAGTCTCACTCCTTCGATGTTTAGAAACTTTCTTCTAATTTCCAGCCTAAATTTATTCAATAGTTCTTCTCCCTCCATCTTTTACCCCCTGATGTATATATAGGATATGTCTACACGGCACCTGGGCGTGAACCTCCCACCATGGGTCCACTAGTAGCACTTGTGCTAACGTTTTTAAAATAGCTGTGTGGATGGTGTTTTGAAGTCCACCCCACGCCCCAGAACCCAAGCTCGAGCTCAAGCTCCCACCTGAACTGAACAACCACATTGCTATTTCTAGTGAATTTGCATCAGTTCTGCCACCACAAGTCTATTAATTTAGGCTGCAAGATTCATTCCCAAGAGCTGTTTAGAAATACCATAGACAGCAATCATATTCCCCTCTCAACCTTCATTTTGATAGGCTAAACAAGCCAACCTCTTTTAGTCTCTTCTCACAAAATACCCTCTCCATTCCCCTGATCATCCTAATAGCCCTTCTCTGAACCTGTTCCAGTTTGAATTCAGCTGTCTTGAACGTGCCCAGTACTGTACCTAATATTCCAAACAAGGTTTTACCAGTGCTTTGTACAATAGCATTAATACTTCCCTATCTCTACGGGAAACACATCCTAGGATCAACATTTGCCTTTTCTATGACCACATCACACTGGAGTCTCAGTCATCCTGTGATTGACTAATAAACCCAGCTCTCTTCCTCTGTCATTTCCGATGGATGAGCCCCCAGATAAACAGGCATTGTTTAACTCCTCCCCCCGAATAGTCATTATGTTTGTGCTCTATCAGACAAAGAAGAAAGTGAGTTCCAGAGTCAAGATCCTTCCATTTACACCACATGCCTCCATCTCCTCAGAAACACACATCCAGGGATCTTCAACAGTGCCATCTTCAACACCTCAACTTATCTCAATTGTCAATTCGGAGTCTAAATATAAGGTAACCAGGACTCAAAATCTAAGTAAGCTTTGTCAATCAAAACCAAACAGAATTGCACACACAAATGATTTTGAAGGCACTACAAACTAAAGAACATGGATGTAAAATGCTTCACATGTGAAACCCCACTGAGTACAATATGCAGGCTTACTGTAGATGTTTACAGCACGCTCAGCACCCAAGTATCTGAGTACACACCTGCACTAAAAGTACTCAAGTCTTCAAGTGTAGCCCCAAAGACAGCAACATACAGTAATCCAGACTGGATGTGAGAAAGACAGGGATGATTGTGGCACAGTTTTTATAGGAAAGGAAAAATCACATTCTCTTAGCAAAAGATGGAAGGGAACACTTTTGACAACTGCTACTGCCTGGACATCTAGAAGCAGCCTGCCATGGATCCAACTGGTCCCCAAGGTCATGCAACTTAGGCCCGGTCTTACCTTTGCAATTCGGCGGCAGTTGACGGGAGATATGCAAGTGACGTAAATCACTTGTGTATCTCCCATCAACTTTGCAGCGTCTCCTCTGTGCAGCGTCCATACTGTGCTGCGCCAAAGGGAACAGCTCCCTTCGACGCTTACTCCACTTACCGAGGTGGTTTTCCTGCATCGTTTCCTAGATCGACTGAGCATGTCTATACAGACCGCTCAGTCGATCCAGAGCAATCGATGTGACGGCGGCGAATTTGCCACCATCAGTGTAGACCCAGCCTTAGTAACCTAAGGCAGATACACTCCCACACATGAAGGGACCATAATCACTTCCGTAGTCTGTTCACATTGTTTCTCACAATCCACCAATATTGCTTTATGGCTTTAATTGAGTGTACTTCTACCAACTATCTGTCATCCAAGCCCTGACCTTAGCCAGTGCTGGGAACCCACATGACCAATCCAGTGAAACAGAGGCACCAAAATAAGTCCACTAATGTTCTGAGGACACTTCACCGCAAACAGTCTCACATGCATACATTGAACAGGAAGGTGAAAAAATAAAACCAGGAATACCCAAATGAGAGAACCTTAGGAGCAAGGAAGCAATTGCCCAAAGCATCAGAATCTACTTGGACAGAAAACAACACCATTATATAACATGGTTACTTACCAGTAACTGTTGTTCTTCGAGATGTGTTACTCATATCCATTCCACTTAGGTGTGTGCGCGCCCTCATGCACAGTCTCCAGACAACTTTTTCCCTAGCAGCCCCTGTAGGGGTCAGTCTCGGCGCCCCCTGGAGTGCCACCCCCATGCTGCGGTATATACGCCACCGCCGGCCCCACCTCTCCTCCCTTCTTTCTGCCGACTCCGACAGTGGGACGGAGGGTGGGTGTGGAATGGATATGAGCAACACATCTCGAAGAACAACAGTTACTGGTAAGTAACCATGTTTTCTCCTTCAAGTGATTGCTCATATGCATTCCACTTAGGTGATTAACGAGCCATACCTGGAGGTGGGTAGGAGTCAATGGTGAGCTGCCCTCAGCATGGCTCTGCTGACTCGCACATCCTCCCTTGACTGTTGGACGACGGCGTAGTGAGCAGCAAAGGTGTGCACCGACGACGAGGTGGCAGCCCTGCAGATGTCATCCAGGAGGACCCTTTCCAGGAAGGCCGCCGACATGGCCTGGGCCCTCATTGAGTGCGCCGTCACCGACCCTGGGAGTTGGACGCCTGCACGCTCGTAGCAGAACCTGATGCAGGCGGTGATCCATCTGGCGATGCACTGGGTGGAGAACAGGGATCCCTTCATCCTGTCCGCCACCGCGATGAAGAGCTGCGTGGTCTTCCGGAATGGCTTCGTCCTCTCCATGTAGAATGTCAGCACCCTCCTAACATCCAGGGTGTGTAGTCTCCTCTCCTCCTCTGACCAATCCAGTTTAGGGAAAAACACGAGGAGGAAAATGTCTTGGTTATAATGGAATTGGGAGACTACCTTTGGCAGGAAGACTGGATGGGGCCTCAGCTGCACCTTATCCCAGAAGAACACAACGTGGGGGGCTCTGAGGTCAAAGCTCTTAGCTCAGAGACCCTCCTAGCCGAGGTAATGGCCACGAGGAAGGCCACCTTCCAAGACAGGATTAGCAGGGGGCAAGTAGCCAAAGGCTCGAAGGAGGGCCCCATCAGTCTAGCAAGGATCAGGTTGAGATCCCAAGGAGACACTGGGTCACAGACCTGAGGGTACAGCCTCTCAACCCCTTTGAGGAACCTCACCGACATGGGGTGGGAGAACAGGGACCGCCCCTCCATCGGCTGATGGAAAGCTGAGATGGCAACTAGGTGTACCCTGAGGGAGGCTAACGCTAGACCCTGGAGTCTAAGCTGCAGCAGGTACTCGAGGATAGCCTGCACGGGGGACGTACCAGGGGTTATGCCCCGCGACTCCACCCAGCAGGTGAACCTCCTCCACTTAGCTCTGTAGGCGATCTGTGTGGAGGGTTTCCTGCTACCCAGCAGCACGCATTGGACTTGCTCCGAGGAGGCTCTCTCCTCCTCAGTCAGCCAGAGAGTCTCCTGGCCGTCAGGTGTAGGGAGTCCAAGCTGGGATGCAGCAGGCAATCATGGTCCTGGGAGAGCAGGTCCGGCCTCCTCGGGAGCTTGATCGGCGTGGTGACAGAGAGGTCCTGCAGCATGTTGAACCAATACTGTCTTGGCCACGCCAGGGCAATCAGGATCACGTCCGCTCTGTCTCTCTTGATTTTCAAGAGGACCCTGGGCAAGAGCGGGAGGGGGGGGGAATGCGTACATGACGGTCCCCATCCATTCGATGAGGAACGCGTCAGAGAGAAAGCCCAGCTCACGACCCCGGAGCGAGCAGAACCTCGGGCACTTCCTATTCCAGGACGACACGAACAGGTCCAGTTGGGGAACACCCCACTCACGAAAAATCCTGGCCGCTACCTCAATGACCAGTCGTGTTGGGGGAGAAACGACCTGCTGAGGCGGTCTGCCTCGTTGTTCCTGACCCCCGGGAGGTGAGAGGTGGTTAAACAAAAGCCATGCCTCACTGTGAAGTCCCGAAGTAGAAGCGCTTCCTGGCACAGCGCCAAGGAGTACGCCCCCCCTTGATTGTTTATGTAATACATCACTGCAGTGTTGTCCATCAGCACTTGTACCATTTTGCCCAATAAACAGTGAAGAAACACTTTGCAAGCTAGCCTGACTGCCCTCAGTTCTTTTACATTGATGTGGAGGGCAGTCTCCTGCTGCGACCAGCAGCCCTGAGTGCTCAGGCCACCGTTGATGTGGGCCCCCCAACCGAGATCGGACGCATCTGAGATCAGGGTGACCGAGGAGGTCAAATCCCTGAATGGAACCCCTTCCATGACTGTCCCGGGGTTCATCCACCATTGTAGTGATCCTAGTACTGTGGGGGGCACCGTCACCACTCTGTCCAGGGAGTGCCTGCTGGGCACATATACCGTGGCCAACCAACCTTGGAGGGGCCTGAGCCTGAGGCGGGCCAGCCTCACCACATACGTACACGAGGCCATGTGGCCCAACAGCTGAAGGCACTGCCTGGCTGTCGTCGTGGAGCACCTCTGAAGTTGTGATATGATCGCTGCCATGGCCTTGAACCTCGACGTGGGAGGGAGGCTTTGACCCACACCAAGTCTAGGGATGCCCCTATGAACTCTATGTGCTGTACCTGGGACAGCGTCGATTTCTGCTCGTTGATGAGCAGCCCCAGATTGTTGCAGGTGGCCTGGACGAGGGAGACCGCCTCGTACACCTGAGACCTGGTCTTGCCCCTTATCAACCAGTCATCCAGGTAGGGGAATATCTGGACCCCTCTCCGCCTCAGGAAGGCTGCCACCACTGCCATACACTTGGTGAACACCCGTGGGGAGGAGGACAGGCCAAAGGGCAAGGCCGTAAATTGGTAGTGGCTACCAGCTACCATGAACCTTAGATAGCGTGTGTGGGCGGGAAGGATGGAGACGTGGAAGTATGCATCCTTCAGGTCGAGGGTGGCAAACCAATCTCCTGGATTCAATATGGGGATAATGGCTGCTAGGGACACCATGTGAAACTTTAGTTTCCTTATTAACCTGTTTAACCTGAGCAGGTCCAGTATAGGTCTGAGGCCTCCCTTGGCTTTGGGAATGCGGAAGTACCTCAAGTAGATCCCCTTCCCCACCTCGAGCGGCGAAACTGCTTCTATGGCCCCCCTTGTGCAGGAGGGAACGAACCTCCTGAAGGAATAATTGCTCATGAGATGGGTCCCTGAAGAGGGATGGGGAAAAGGGGTGAATTGTGGGGGAAAGCCACAAGCTGGAGGGCGTAACCCCGGCGCACAGTGTTCAGGACCCAGTGGTCCGAGGTGATGCCCTGCCACAGCCCGAGGTAGGGCCTCAGTCTGTTTCTGAAGGCCGGGGGGAATCCAGGGGGAAAATACTGGTGTCACCCTCGGGCGCACCATCAAAATTGTCGCTTTCCCTTGGAGCCCTGGGAGGGTCCTTTATGGGAAGCTGTGGACGACCCGGAGCGGTTGCGTCGTCCGGAACCCCTGTTCCTATCCCTACCCCTTGCGGGGGCGGGAAAGGCCTAGGCGGTGGCCTAGGTTGCTGCTGCTGCCGCTGTGGCGGGCGCTGTGGCTGCTGGAGAGTCTGTAGCCTCGCTGCCTCAGGGGTATATAGTCCCAGCGAGCGGAGAATGGCACTCAAGCCTTTGAGGGTGCAGCTTGTCGTCTGTCCTCTCCGAGAACAGACAGGCTCCATCGAACGACAGGTCCTGAATGGAGTGCTGCACCTCCTGGGACAGTTCCGTGGACTGGAGCCACACTGTGCGACGCATGGCAATGGTGGAGGCCATCGCCCTGCTGGCCGCGTCCGCAACGTCCGAAGCAGTCTGCAAGACTGTGCTGGCTACAGTCAGTCCTTCCTCCAGGACCATGGCAAAGTCTGTAGCCTGGTCCTGGGGCAGGGACTCTGCGAACCTTCGCACAGAGTCCCAAAGGTTCAAATTATGCCTGCCCAAGAGGGCCTGGTGGTTAGCCACCCTGAATTGGAGCACCCCCATGGAGTAGACCTTCCTGCCAAAGAGGTCTAGTCTCCTACCCTCCTTGTTCTTAGGAGTGGCGCTCTGGGCCCCGTCTCTGTTTCTGGTTGGCAGCGTCCACAACCAGAGTCCCCAGGGCTGGGTGGATGTACAAGTACTCGTGCCCTTCGGTTGGCACGTAGTACTTCTTCTCAGCACCCTTGGAGGTTGGGGCGACCGAGGAAGGAGTCTGCCAAATGACTTTGGCCAGGCGCAACACCCTTTCATGGATGGGGAGGGCTACCCTGGACAGTCCTTGTGTCCCCACATGCCCGAAGAGGGGGTCCACCTCTTCCTCCAGTACTTTGAGCTCCAGGCCAAGGTTGGAGGCTACCCGTTTCAGTAGCTCCTGATGAGCTCTGAAATCAATCAGCGGGGCCCCCTGTTCCCTGAAGGCCGCCTCGTCCAGCGACAAAGAAGAGGACAGGTGGTGGGGTCCTGTTGAGGGGCCTTCCCCAGGGTCTGACTCCTCCTCCGAGGAGTGGTCCCTCTCCTGCACTGAAGGTGCCTGTTGGGGAGCTACTTGGGTCACAGAGGCAGGGGCCGATGTAGTTCCCTGCCCCAACTGGGCTGCGCATGGCCCCCACTATGGCCATTGCCATGGGGGCTGGGGCCAGCTTGGTGCCAGTGCTGGAGCTGGGGCCGGTGGCTGTACCTCTTCCCTGGCATCAGGTCCGAGATCCCGAGCTGGGTGAATGGTGCTGGCGGTGCTGCCGGGAAGAGCTGCTCTGGGACCTGCTGCTGGACAATCCCGAGAAGCGCGGTACCATCTGTGGTGCTGGTGCTTGGGTGACGCGGACAAAGATGAGGACTGGTGCTGCGGGATGGAAGACTTGCGACGCCTCTTCCCCGGTGCCGGTGAGCGGTGCCGAGAGTGGTGTCTCGGTGCCGGGCTGGAGCTGGAGCATCGAGAGCGAGCGGCAGGTGATGAAGACCCAGAGCAGTGCCGTCTCAACGAACGAGATCAGTGCCGAGACGACTCGTCCAATGAAAAGGAGGGAGAGGCACTATCTAGCTCGACTCTCCGGTGTCGAGTGGTGGACAGCCGTTGCTCCGGTGCCGGGCGCGCCCACCCTTTGGGGACACCCATCATGGGTTTGCACCGGGACACAGGCCCTGACTCTCTCAGCCGAGAGAGGGCCGGAGGTGTGGGCAAGGCCAGCAAGGCTCGAGCCGCTTCAAACGCCTCCGGTGTAGAAGAGTCCTGGACAGGGGGTCCCCCACTCGCAGGAGTGTGAGGAGGTTCCCTGTATGTCGGTGCTGGCAGCTCCTCCGTGAGTCGTAGCACCTTCAGGCTCGATCCCGGCCGCTCCTGCGGTGCGGGGGAGGGAGAGCGCTCCACACGTTGGCGGCGCGTCTTCTTTCTCGGCACCAGAGACACCCAATTCCGAGGTGGCTGCGGAGCCAGTGGAGCGCTCTGCACCAACGAGACGCTCAGTGCCAAAGGAGTCCACGTCGGCTCCAACGCCGGACGCAAGGTGGACTCCATTAAAATGGCCTTAAGCCGGATTTCCCTCTCTTTCTGGGTCTGCGGCTTAAAGGCCTTGCAAATACGGCACTGATCCTTTCAGTGCTGTTCACTCAGGCACTTTAGACAGCGCTTGTGGGGATCACTGACTGGGAAGGCCTTCCCGCAGCCAGTGCAAAGTTTGAACCCTGGCGAGCCCGGCATGGCCGGGTCGCTAGAGCCCTAAGGCTCTTCCTATTCTAACTAAATATCCTAACTAACTGAAAACTGAGTTCAGGAAGAACTGCTAACTAACTAATACAGTAAAGGGAAGAATACTTGCGAAGCAGCAAGAGTTGTTCCAGACGACCGTCACGGGCGGAAAGAAGGAACTGAGGAGGGGAGGGGCCGGCGGCACCCTATATACCACCACATCAGGGCGGCACTCCAGGGGGCACCGAGACTGGCCCTTACAGGGGCTGCTAGGGAAAAAGCTGTCCGGAGACTGTGCACGAGGGCACGCACACACCTAAGTGGAATGCATATGAGCAATCATTCGAAGGAGAACTATTCTTGCCAAGTTTCACAGACATGCCAGTGCTTCATCATCATGACAAATAGTATTCTACACTGTGACAGATCTAAATGATTTAACATAGGCACTTGATCTTAGTCTGTTGCTACAAAACCATCAACCAGCGAGAACAACATGGTTTCTGGGTCATTCCCAGGTCTAAAATCAGTCTGAATGTAGTTTTAACACAAAAAAAACAAAACAAAAAAACCTCTGAAAACACCTGGCAATGTGAATACTATATCACAACAAACCTCTCTCAATAACTTTCCCCAATTCCTTATAATAGCCAGCTTTTCAGATTTCAGGCTATTGATTGATTCAGAGGGGACAAATGTATGTTTTTTTTTAAAGTCAACATTTGCAACTAATTACTGCAGAAATATTTATCGTGCTGTTGGCAAACAATGACTATTTAATGACAACCATTGCAAAGAGGCCAACAATCCAGTTGAAATTTGATATCAACCTACGTTATTTTTAAATTTGGAAGTTTAATATAATAGTTATGAAGAGGTTCTTTTCTTTAAGGAATTTTTTAGGTCTGTAGGATATCATACCAGTCACAGTATAAACCAGTTACTTAATATTTAATGCTAATAGCTATCTCCTCAGCAATTCTATCCATACAATATTTGACACCACTTCCTTACTACTCATATTTACAATAATTAGCCCTGTGAACAAGTCTGTTTACCTTTTCAAAAAATTAGGAGTGACTCTGAACTTGTTACACTGGTAAGCAGACACTCACATGAGCACCCCTTTCTAAATCAATGGTGACACCTGTGTAAATGCTCACTAATGTGAATAAGGTGTTCACAATCTGGCTCTTAGTAAATAAACAGGGGCCATAATGAGCCTAAACCAATGCTCACAATATATTCCTTTTTATTCCCTGTATCTAACCCCCTTATTTCAATATTTCCCCAATAAATGCTAGCTATATTTTTAAACAGCTGTTTAAGAATCCTTTGGAATTCTACAAATTCATGTAAAAGCATGGGTCTGACTGTCTATGTTAGTTACTCACGCAAGTCAACTGATATAATTTTTATTAGCTTTTAAAAGCAGTTTTAATGATTGGAAAAAAAGCCTCTAGTTAACTTTTTGTTTGAATGTTATTATATTAAATTCTATTCTGGGTCATAACTGAAAATGCAGTCTCAGTTCAAAGCCAAAATTTGGTCACAGGACTATTTGTGAGAGTAAGGATTGCACTACTGTTCCCATTATAAAAATCACTGCCTTGGTCACCAGGCAATATCACAATTCAGCACCTTCATTTGAACAGTTTCCTTTATTACTAGTTTCTAACCTTGAATGCTACAGATTACAGTGAGAATTAATTTAAGTACAGAAATGAGAACTAACCATCAGTAGTGCAAGACCCTTCAGGGGCAGGTTTTTGTGAATATGGGATTGGTGGGCTACTTGAATCTGACATGTCTTCATCCTCTTCTTCATCTTCCATTTCATTAACAGTTTGGTTAGTAGAAAAATTCAGACTACCATTCTGCGCGTACCGATGTACCAACTCTTTGTCCAATTCTTCCACCTTTGGTTTCACATCTGAAAAGAATACAAAAAAGAATCATCTCCACATTCACACCAGTTCAAAGCAATATTGTGCTTGCAAACAAAATACCAAGGAGGCACAAAATAAAATATGGATTGTGGTATAGCAAGGGCAGAAAGCACTGGGAAAGTTCTCCTATTTGAATCCGGGGTAGGTGGGTGGGCGCGAGCCCACCCACCGCTAAAGGCTCCCCACCCAGCCTAGGGGCAGTGCCACTGGACCCGGGTCCAACTGATTACAGGGGACAACAAATGAAAAAAACAGGAAAGGGTGTGGGGGTCACAGGGTCAAACGTAGGAAACCAGAAGGGGACACCGAGCAGAGAACCCTGGACAGCGCCCACTGCTCCTCGAAGGTGTCCAGGGAGCCAGCGGACGCCGCCCAGAGGAACTCTGCCCGGAGACGTGAATTGATAAGGGAACGGAAATAGACCCCACAGTCACAGACAGCCCCCCCTGCCAACCTCCTCTCCCTGGTCTTGTAGATGGCTAGTTTGGCCAGGGCTAGGAGGAGGTTGACGAGGAGGTCCCGTGACTTCGTGGGGCCACGGATGGGGTGTGAATAGATGAACAAGTGAGGGGAAAAGTGCAGCCAGAACCTCAGCAAGAGGTTCTGGAGGAGCCGGAAGAGGGGCTGCAGCCTGGCGCACACCAGATATACGTGCGCCAGGGTCTCCCTCACGTCGCAGAAGGGGCAGGTGTCGGGGTGGGAGGTGAACCGCGCCAGGTACGCGCCCGTGCTCACGGCTCCGTGAAGGAGCCGCCAACTGATGTCCCCGGCAGGCTGTGGGGTCAAGGTGGAATACAGGCTGGCCCACCGGGGGTCCTCGCCCTCCAAGGGTGGTAGTAGGTTTCGCTACTTGGTGTCCGGGCGGGACACGAGGGCGAGGAAATGAAGCGTGTGGAGCACGAGCGCTTACAGATGGTTCCTCAGCGCGGTCTGGAAGGGGACCGGCTGCAGATCAAGCAGCCGGCTTGGGGCATGAGGATGGGGGGGCTGAGAGGGTTCGCGGAGCCGAGGCCTGATGGTAAGCACCGGAGGGCTGGGGCTGAGGGGGGGGCAGGGAGCACCCTCTTGCAAGACCCGCCCAAGGTACATCAAAGCAGTAGGGGGTAAGGCTGCCTTCACCTCCTGGAGTATGCGCCGGGGGATTCAGAGGGTGGGAACCCCCATGCGCCGAGCCAGCGCATGAGGGTCCATCCAGTCCCCCCGGGCATAATCCAGGAGGTCTCCGACCCTGGTGACTCCTGCCAGGACCATCGGCCGTCGCACCGAGGGGGTCTCGGCCACCTGCACACTCATCTGGGGGTTGTGTAGCAGGGGCTCCGCGAGGAGATCCTCCCCCTCGGTGACCGCAAGGGGCCTGGAGGCCGAGACGAGCCTCCAGGTCTGGAGGAGATCCTGGTAGAAGACCGGCAGCTCGGAGAGGTCTCGCGGAAGACCTCTCGGGTGGAGAAAAAAGAGCTGCCGGTCGTATCGGAGCCCTCGGAAGTGGCGGAGGAAGACGTGCGCCAAGTGGCTCCACGCCGGACTACCTGCACCATAAAGGAGTCTCTGTAGGGCCTGGAGGCAGAAGGTGTGGATCTGGCTGCGGATGCAGCACAGGACCTGCCCGCACTCCTCCAGAGGGAGACTCAGAATCCCTGCAGAGACCCAGTGCAGTCCTGGCCAAAAGAATTCCAGAACTGTCTTCTGGAGGTAAGCCAGGAAACTCGGGGTCGGGACCAGGGTGTTGAGCCGGTGCCAGAGCATGGACAGGACGAGCTGGTTGATCACCAGTGCCCTCCCCCGGAGGGAGAGGCACTGGAGCAGTCCTGTCCATCTCCGCAGCCGCTCAGACACCCTGCCCTCCAAATTCTGCCAGTTCTCTGCCGCGGAGGGATGGGTGGCAGAGAAGTAAACGCCCAGATAGAGCAGTGGACCCGCACTCCACCGGATGGCTTGAAGCGCGGGTGGGAGGGAGCTCGCCTGCCACCCGGCCCCTACCGTCAGGCCAGAGCTCTTGGCCCAGTTGACCCGGGCGGAGGAGGCTGCTGAGTAGACGGCCAGGCAGTCTTCTAGCCGCACCAGGTCGCCCGGGTCCTGGACCACGAGGAGCACGTCATCGGCGTACGCTGACAAGACCAGCTTCAGCTCCGGCTCACGGAGCACCAACCCCGTCAACCTCCGGCGGAGGAGACAGAGGAAGGGCTCCATGGCCAGAGCGTACAGCTGGCCTGACAGTGGACAGCCCTGACGTACTCCTCGCCCGAAGCTGACCAGTTCGGTCAGGGTCCAGTTGAGCTTGACCAGGCACTCTGCTGAAGCGTACAGCACCCGGAGAAAACCCACGAAACGGGGTCTGAAGCCGAACGCCTGCAGGGTGCCCAGGAGATACCCGTGGTCCATCCTGTCGAACGCCTTCTCTTGGTCCAGGGACAGGAGGGCGAACGACAGGCCATCCCTACACCCAAGTTCCAAGAGGTCCTGGACCAGATACAAGTTGTTAAAGATGCTACTGCCCGGCACTGTGTAGGTCTGGTCGGGATGGACCACGTCCTGCAGCACGGACCCTAACCGCAGTGAGACGGCCTTGGCCACAATTTTATAGTCAGTGCTGAGGAACGAGACGGGACGCCAGTTCCAAAGGTCGCGGAGGTCCCCCTTTTTTGGTAGCAGGGCGAGCACAGCCCGCCTGCAGGACAGGGGAAGAGCTCCGCTGGCCTCAGACTTGGCCCAGACGGTGACAAGGTCCGGGCCGAGGACGTCCCAAAACACGCGGTAGAACTCCACGGTCAGCCCGTCCATGCCCGGAGATTTATTGGTGGGCATGAGGCGGAGGGCTTCCAAGAACTCGGCCAGAGTGAGAGGTAGCTCCAGCCGGCCTCAGTTGCCCGCGCTGTCCGTGGGAAGTTCATTCCAGAGCACCCTGCAGGCGGCGACGTCGGTCGGATCCAGGGAGAAAAGGTCGGTGTAGAAGGCCCTGGCCCTTCCACGCATCTCCACCGGATCTGTGAGGGGGGTGCCGTCAGCAGCCAGGAGGTAGATGACATGCTTTCGGGCCCCCCTCCTTTTCTCCAGGGCATGGAAGAAGCGGGAGCTGCAATCCATCGCCCAAAGGAGATGGATGCGGGATCGAACGAAGGCACCCCGAGCCCGGAGGTCTTTGAGGGCCTGGATCTCCTCCCGCTTCTCCCGGCACGCTCCGCAGAGGGACGGATCCTCGGGGCTGGTGGCTAGACGCCTCTCCAGCTCTAAAACCTCCCGCTCCAACCGCTCTATGTCCGCATCCTGCTGCTGGCTGGCCCCCCGAGTGTAGTCACGGCAGAAGAGCCTAGTGTGCACCGTCCCCACATTCCACAAGTGCCGCGCAGAGGGAAAGGCGCCTCTCTGCCCCCGCCAGGCCAACCAGAACTCCCGGAAGGACGCCACGAAGCCCACATCCTCCAGCAGGCTGTTGTTAAAATGCCAGTAGGCCGGCCCCGGCCTCTCCGAGTGAGAGAGGCCGTCACGGTCACCATGTGGTGATCCGAGAACGGGGCCGGCCGGACGCTGGAGGAGTGGGAAAGCGCAAGATGGTGATGAGAGATATAGATGCGGTCCAACCGTGAGTGGCGCGACCCATCTTCCCCCACCCGGACGTAGGTGAAGGTGACGGCGTCATCCGGGTGGTGGTCGCCCCAGACGTCCACCAGGGAGTGATGGTCGATAATTCCCCAGAGGATGTCCGCGGCGGCCTGACACTGCTCGGTCCCCGTGCGGTCCCGCTCCTCGACGGTGGTGTTGAAATCCCCGCCCAGGACCAGGCATTCGTGAGGATCTAAGGTGCCGAGGAAGGCAGCCGCCTGCTGGAAGAAACGCACCCGCTCTGGACCCGCGGTCGGGGCGTAGATGTTGACGAGGCTCAGTGCCAGTCCCTCCACACGGACCCGAAGATGCAGCAAGCGGCCTGGCACGACCTCGGTGACCCCCAGCACCTCGGGCTGAAGAACAGGGGAGAACAGGGTGGCCACTCCGCCCGCATGGGCGGAGATGACTAAGGTGCACCCCGTCTCCCCACTTCAGCCGCCAGCTGGCTTCGGCGACTGGGTCCGTGTGGGTCTCCTGCAGGAAACGCTATAGAGTACCCCCCCTCCTGAAGGAAGGAGAGCACCTGGTTCCGGCGGAGACCCGTCCTGCAGCCCCTTGTATTTAAGGTGATGATGGTGACAGGAATTACGAAGAGGGCTGGGGGGGGATCCTCACGGGCAGGGGCGCCAGCGACCTTGGTCAGGCTCCACAGCAGTCCGTGGCCGGTGCCGTAGGCCATGAGGGCGTCACGAAGCTGCGGGCCCTCTGGTAGGCTGCAGCGTCCTGCCGCCCGGTCCCCTTCCCCTCCTTCATGGTGGCCCTCACGGCCCGGAGGACGCGGTGGAAGTCCCCCCAGCGCTGCAGAGCAAGCCTCACTTGGTTCCGGGCACCACATGTGTCCCGGAGAAAGACACGGATCTCTTCGCACAGTGCCTCAGCAGGTTCGTCCTCCGGCTCGGCCTCTGCAGCTGTCTTGTGGACCACAGGGATGGGGCTAAGGGTGGCGGCGGTGGAGGGAAGACAGCAGCCCCGAGTGGGCTGGGAGTGCTGAACACAAAGGCCGCCTCCTGGGAGCTCTTCATAAAGAAGAAGACAACACCAGGGGTGGCAGATGAACAGACAGTGGTGGGGGGGAAGAGGTAGGTACAGAGAGGGGTATGGGGGTCGAGGAAAGGTAGGGAATAGGAATTGGGGTAGGAGAAGGGTCAGGGCAAGGAGCGGGACAGGGTTCAGGGTCAGAATTGGGGATGGATCCCACAGCCACAGTGGCTGAGCAGGCAGGGTGCACAGGCTCTTGGTTGGGGCCGGGGGCTAAGGAGGCGGGCATGGGGTGGGTAGTCTCCACGGGGGTGACCTGTGGGGTTGCGGTGCCCGTGGCTTCAGGCCCTTGTGAGGGGACAGCCGGGCAAGCATCGTTAGGGAGCATGGGAAGGGGCTGGCCCACAAGAAGGGTTGGGGCACCCAGGGGTTTGGGGCTCAGCCATTCGGCCTCGGCCGACTCTTCAGTGGCTGAGGTGGTGATGGTGGGTTCCCCTTCTCCCATGTGGTGGGTGGAAGGGTCAAGGGGGGGGCGCAGTGGTGGGAGCAGGGGTGGCATCTAAGGATGGGGGGGAGGGGAGAGGCCACTCAAAACTGCCCTGCTCTAAGCCCTCCTCACAGGGGGCTGGGTCATCCTCCGGGCAGGCCTGGGTCAACCCCAGGGTGTCAATCTCCTCCATTAAGGAGGAGAAGTCTCTCCCCGCTGCCCCGAGATCTGGCAGGGGGGTTGGATGGCAGTGGGGCTGGGCGGGTTCCAGACGGGGACTCCTCCAGGAGGGACTCCAGGAGGGCGATGGTACAGCCCACATCTGCCGCCACGGCTTCCTCGGCTGGTGCACCCCGCTGTGCTCTAGCAGGGGGCGCGGCCGTAGGCCCAGCCTCAGCAGCCCCCTTCCTGGCTTTGCAGGGGCTTGCGTCCCCCTCGGCTGCAGGCGAGAGGGGGTGCTGGGCTCTGGCCTTACGCTTGCCGCGCCTAGCCCACACGAGCTCCCAGCCTCCTGAGGTGGAGGGCTGGGCAGCGGGGGCAGGGTCAAGAGCACAGGGGTTGGGGCTTCGGAAAGAGGGGGTGGAACAGCAGGGGAGGGAGAAGCCTCGCCCTGGGGCACGCCCCCTCCGATGCCCGATGAAAGCGGCCCTGGCTCCCTCCCCTCCGCAGGACCCGCTGGACTGCTCCGGGCGTCAGCGGGGCCCATCAACTCGCCCGGGCGATCGGGGGGGGGGCGCCCCCGGGGCCCAAGTGCGGGTGATTCTTGCTGACAGAGGGGAGGCAGCCACAGGGACCGGATGGCTGGGGGGGGCACCATTGCTAGTCTGACTGGTGCTCCCCTGGGTCTCAGGGGTCCTGGGCTTCCCTCCATGCCGGGCCAGGGGACAGTCCCTCCGAACGTGCCCTGCCGCCCGGCCGAGGTAGCACCGGGCCTCCCCAGTTGTATAGTGGACCCGGTGCTGGGCCCCTTGATGGGGCACGAGGAACAACCCCTCGAGTGCCTCCTCGCCACGCGCCACCGCCGGCAGCAGCTGCAGCTGCACCTGCCGGCAGAACGAGAGGACTTGGCGAAGGGCGGGGTCCTTGCAGGGGAAGCGGGCTGATGGTGGAGAGGGGCTTCCCCAGGGTGGTGAGGAAAGGCAGAAGGGCGGCATCGGGGAGGAAGGGCGGAACGGAGGAAAAGACCACCCGCACACCCAGGTCCTCCAGGGGCTCCACGGGGACGTGGACACCCCCCACCGCCAGGCCCGTCTCCACCGCCTCCTGGGCAGTGGCCTCCAACACCAGAAAGAAGACCACCTTGCCATATATTTGGGAGGCCGCCACCCGCGCCATCGCCCGCACGTAGGTTTCCACGTGGGGCGAGGCAAGCACCAGGAGGCACCGGACCCCATGCCTCCTGGTAAGGGTGGGGAAGGGGTCCCGGCCACCTGGGATGGTGCTGGAGGCAGTGGTCAGGGCAGGTGACTTGGCAGCGGCAGGCAAGGGGCCCGCGGCCACCTGGGCGTACGCTCTGGGGGCGCCAACGCCCTCAGAGCTGGTGGAAGGGACAGTGGGAGAGGATAGAGGGGGAGGAAGAGGGGCCTTAGCCGTGGGAGGTGCTGCCTTCCGGGCAGGGCCTTTGCCCTTTTTGTTACCTCCCTGGTTTTTCCTCCTGGCCGAGGGCGCACCCCCTGGATCGGGGGGGGTAGGAGCCGTGGCAACGGCAGAGTCCCTGGTGTCCCTCCCTGAGTTGTCCACTGCCGGCGCCCGGGGACAGACAGCCGGCAGCTCAACGGGGGCAGCAGGACCCGCTCTTATAGGCAGGGACAGGGCCTCAAGGTGAGAGGGAGGGGCAAGAGCATCTAGGAAGAGGGTCCCAGACCCAGGCACACCCGCCATCTTGGGAGGGGGTAGGGACGGGTTTGGCAAGGGGGGAGCTGAATAGAGGGAGGGAGAGTGGAGAGGGAGCGGAGGCAGGAAAGGAAGGGGAAGAAGGGGAGGGGGGGTGACCACTCCTCCCCTCTAGGCTGGAAGCAGGAGAGGAGGGCACCAGCACAAGGGGGTACGGGGGGACAAGCTGGGTAGGGGTGGTGCACTCACCAGCCCAAGATATGATAGCGGCTCCTCCGGCTGCACAGGGGTGGGGCAGGGCTAAAGCAACATGGGGGGGTGCAGTGTGTGGGGGGAGTCAACAAAAAAAAGGGGGGGAGATCAATTAGGGGGGCACCATGGAAGCTGCCAGGGCCAGAGTGTGGGGGTCAGATCAGGGGGAAGCAGCAGTGGGCAGGGGAGGGGAGTGGTGGGGCCCAGCAGCAAGCTGCTAGGGCTGGGCGGGGCAGGGCACAAACCAAGGCAAGGGCTGGGCAAACAAACAAACCAAGGGGATGAGGGGCCAAACTGCAGGGGGGGGGCAGCAACAGGGGAGGGGGTGAGCAAGCTAGCAGGGGCAGCAACAGGGGAAGAAAAGGGGAAGGGCAGGGGTGCCCCCTAAGTGGGGGCAAGAGAAGAAGCAAATGGCAGCAGGGAAGGGGGGAGAGGGGTGCTCACAGCAGCAGCAGACCCTGGAAGCAGCAGGGGTGGTGTCAGTGGCGGTGGTGTGCCCACTCACTCCTCCCCCCTGGGAAGGGGGGGCAGCTAGCAGTGCCCCCAAGAGCCAGGAGCAGCAAGAAGAGTAGGAAAGTTCTAGAAGGGTGCTATGTAAGTGCTAGAATGCTCCAGGCTTTATTCCCTGTAGACTAGCCAAAGGATAATTAGAGTCAGCTGACACCAATTAAGGCCCCACCCAAGTGCCTATAAAAACCCTCTACTCCTGAGAGAGAGTGTGGAGTTGAAGGAGTAGGTGTGTGGTGAGCAGAGGAGTGTGTGAAGTGGAGGAGAACAGAACGGAGTACAGTGGTGTGTGGAGGAGAACAGAATGGAGTACGGTTGTGTGTGGAGTCGTGGAGAAGAACAGAACGGAGTGCAGCGGTGTGTGGGAGAGAGATGGAGTCCTGAAGAAGGTACTGGGCTCAAGAAGCCAGAAAGACAGAGGGGGGAGAGTAGCCCAGGGGAAAAGCCTGCAGCTGCAAGTGAGGTGCCAGCAGCACATAGCTGCTACTCAGAGGGCCCCTGGGCTGGGACCTGGAGGAGCGGGTGGGCCTGGGTCCCTACTCTCCTCCCTGGGAAAATGGGGTAACCAGTGACGCTGTGGCCCACTACGAGAGGCAAAAGTGCGAGACCCACTAGGGAGAAGCCAGCCGTTTGCCACAGGATTTTATGTCAAAAGAATGAACTGAACTGTAGTAGTATTTTATAACCACCATCTCCATAGAGCTGGAGAACCCTTTTTGTTTGCAGAAAAAATGACAATCTGAAGTGTGCCATACTTGCATATTGACCTTCTGGCAAGAAAGGAGGCTGGTCAGGGTCCAGGTAGAGTTGTGAGAAGATTGGCCGTGGGACAACACTACTGCATCTCAGAGAGGCTTCTATAGAGTTGTGAAGAGCTTCTTCAAAACGGGCTGATTTCATTTGCCCTGCATATGAATTCCCCATGATCTATCAAATTAAAAAAAAAAAAAAAAAATGTTGGTAGGGAAATCTCTATACACAGATATCATTTGTTCAAACAGATCATTTATGAATGAATGACTATCCTATATTGTACCCATAAAGGATCAACATTAGCAGTGTTTAGTAGTTAATGCAAAATGCAATGGAAAAAAAACATCTTGAAATAGTAGAGTCTGTTCTTGTCTGCGTCTGGAAGCCTCCATTATTTGATTGTTAGCCCATCTCAAATAGACTGGTTATACATCAATTTCCCCTTAAATTTTATCTCAACAGCTTCAAGAATCTATCTGATGTAGAATTTAGAGGGCAAATAAAATCATCTTAAGTGATGTGAATTGAGTTTTAGTACGCAAGATATATAATCCTGCTTTTATTCTCTTTTCCTGTATCTTCTGGGATTTGGGACAGTGAGTTGTGACAGAGAACATAGGCATACATAGAATTTACAAAATTAGCTTATTTCAGTAATTGTCCAGCAGTGTGGCTGCATGACTATACCTATGAAAAAGTTAGGTTAGCAGAGCAACTGTACACACAGACATCTAATTGAGTCTGTTGCCACAGCCAATATCAGGTTACAGTATCTGAAAAGCCAGTATTTTCATTCTCAGGACACTTGACCTTTTTTGTAAACATTGCAGGTAGTGGGTTTTGTAGTATTTCTGTATATATCAATAAGTATCAATATAATTATGACTAGATAATCTCAATCTTACAACTAATGATATAACAAGTTTTCATCAAACAATGAATACAAACAACACACAAAGCTGTAAAGTGTTTTTATTTTAAGTTACATATTACATTTTTCACCAGCACGCATTTAACCAATCAAATTTATGAAGAGTTAATTTTTCCACTCATTTATTTGATAGTGAATGTATTAAAATACATTAAGTTAACTGAAGGATAAATTGCACTTTAAACCATAACTTGTTCTGTATTCTCGAGTGTTAGTTTGCAGCTGTCATACTTCACCGATGTCTCTAATGGTGCTAAATATGTTTTCAGATTTAAAAAAAACATACCAAATTATAATTCTGCCATTTGATTGGGTTGTCATAGCGCACTGAAAATATTCTAGAGACACAATGGCAACTCAGCATCCACTAATAATAGACAATACTGGTGACTGAATTATTGTAGAATTTTATTAAAACTAAGTTAACTTCTAGTTATTTATTTAAAAATCGGACAAAAAAGGAGTAAGTGCAAAACAAGCTACACTTGACCTTATTCCCCTTTCACCTTCCTGATGTCATCTAGTTCTATGATTAGGGCAGCAGTGTGGCCTATTGGATACAGCACTGGACTAGGACTCAGGAGACCTGGGCTCTGATTCCTAATTTGGCCACTGGCCTGCTAGGTAACCACTTAGCCTCTCTGTGCCTCAGAAAAAATGAGTATAATGATGGTGACCTTCTTTGTAAAGCACTTTAAACATTACTGATGAAAGGCACTATATACAGTATTAATTATGATGTCAGGAAAGACACTGCGACAGGAAGGATGGTCCTGTGGTAAGGCGCTAGTGTAAAACATGGAAACCCTAGGTTCAAGTCACTGTTCTACCACAGACTTGTGTGACCTTGGGAAAGTCACTCAGCTTCTCTGTGCCTTAGCTCCCCATCTGTAAAATACAGATAAACAGCAATTCCCTACCTCACCAGAGCACTGTGAGGATAAACACATTAAAAAGATAGTGAGGTGATCTGAGACTATGACATGGGGTCCATTTATGTACCAAGAAAGATTGTTGTCTTCATTCTGTTTGTAAAGTGCCATGCATACATATGGTGATAAAATATTGTTAGGGAGGTGGGGTGGGGAAAGAGGTGCTAGAAAGTAGACATCCTAACTGGAGCAGAATTAAAGTTGCCCTCTATGGTGTTCATTTGTACACGCAGTGGAGGAATAGATGATGGGTGAAATCCTGACTCCAAATGAAGTCAATAGAAAAACTCCCATTGACTTCAACGATGTCAGAATTTCAACCAGTATGTACAGTTAGGTTGATTAATATTTCACTTCTTTGCTTTTGAAGTTGTGTGTCAAGTACATCATCCTTAAATCATACAATAGTATTTTATGTATAAACATCATTTCAGCAAAAATAACTATTAGAATGTTGTATTAAAAATAAACTTCTGTAAACTTCTAAAAAAATTAAAAATTCAGAAAAAGCAGTTACTCATCTTGTGCAGTAACTATGGTTCTTCGAGATGTGTCCCCCTGCAGATGCTCCACTGTTGGTGTGTTTGCATCTCTGCACTGCTGATTGGAGAACTTCAGTAGCAGTGTTCATCAGGCCCACATATGTGCAGTCTCTCCTTGTGCTGCACTATAAGGCTAGCTAGCGCACCTGGGCTAACCCACCTCAGTTCCTTCTTCATCAAAGAGCCATTGATAAGAACTCTGATGCAGAGGGGAGGAAGGCGGATTACTGTGGAGCATCCACAGGTGGACCTATCTCAAAGAACCATGGTTACAGCACAAGATGAATAACTACTTCTTCGAGTTGTGTCCCTATGGGTGCTCCACTGTAGGTGACTCCCAAGCAGTACCCGTTCCAGAGGGCTGGGACTTTGCAGTCAAGTCAGTTACAGATGACAGCACTCTGGAGCTGAAGATGGCATCAGCAATGAGAGTCCCCAGTAGGGGGACTCTGTGAAAGTATGGGCTGACGTCCATGTTACCACTCTACAGATCTCTGAGATAGGGACATTCTTGAAGAATGTGATGGATGAGGATATCGACCTTGTGAAGTGTATATGAATAGAATCTGGAGGGATCATGTAGCGAACTTGGTAACACTGTCTGATGGAATTTAAGATCCACTTGGAAAGCCTTTGAGCTGATATTGCTGATCCCTTGGATCTTTCCGCAAAAGAGAGCAAAAGCCTAGGGGACTTCCTGAAGGCTTTAGTTCTGTCCAGGTAGGAGGACAGGATGCTCCTGACATCTAGGGTATGTAATATAGCCTCCCTGTTGTCTCAGTGAGGCTTGGGGTAAAAGATTGTGAGGTGAATCAATTAATCCATGTGAAACAGGGAGATTGCCTTACGGATGAATTTTGGACGTAGCCTCAGCATAACCTTGTCCCAAAAGAATATTGGGGGGAGGGGGAGATATGCCATCAAAACCGCTCTCTCTCCTATTCTTCTGGCTGAGGTAATCACTATCAGGAAGGCCATTTTCATGGACAGGTACATCAGCAAACAGGTGGCCATGGGTTCCAAGGGAGGCCTACTCAATCCTTTCAGTAAGAGGTTTAGGTCCCATGTGGGAGTAGGAAGTCAAGATTGCAGGAAGAGGTTTACTATCTCCTTGAGGAGCTTTTTAGTGGTTGGGTGTGACATCAATGAATCTCTCTCAACAGGTTGGTGGAAAGCTATTATAGCTGCCCGGTGAATCCTGAGAGAGCTTAAAGATAAAGCTGATTTCTTTAGAGTCAATGTATAGTGTAGGATATGTGGAAGAGTTGCGGATGTTGGTGAGATTCACAGGAAAAAACACCAAATCTGAAACCTGGACCATTTTTTCAGATAAGTACATTGAGTTGAGGACTTTCTAATGTGCAATAGAACCTCTTGTACCTCCCTTGAACAGGAGCTTTCTAGGTGTTGGAACCAAGCAGGGGTCATGCCTTGAAGTGGAGAATCCCCAAGTTGGGATGTAGGTTACGTCCTTTGTTCTGTGAGAATAGGTGCGGAATGGCTAGGAGAGGGATCAGTAGGCACATCACGAACTGTGACAGGTAATGGCGCTGTCTCAGCCAAGTAGGAGCAAATCAGAATGATGTTGACGCCATCTCTTTTTATTTTCAACAGCAGGGAAAACAGAGGAAAGGCACAGAGAAGATCCCTGTTCCAGGGGAGGAGGAGAGCATCCCCTAGAAACTGTTGATCCATCCCCACTTCGGAGCAGTAGTGTGGACATTTCTTGTTCAGGTGGGAAACAGGTCCATGGACAACGTCTCCCATAATCTGAGTAAGTTGTGAAGTACTGTCGGATCTATCTCCCATTCATGTTCCAATAAGAATTTATGACTGAAACTGTCCACTATTGAGTTGTGTGCACCCAGGAGGTAAGTTGCAGACAGTGTAACATTGTGGGAGATACACCAATTCCACAGCCTCATCACTTCTGCGACTTGGCTCTCCCCTGTCGACTGATGTAGTACATACAGGCTATTTTCCTGCTAATGTCTGTGTGTGTGTGATCCTGTGATCACTGGGAGGAAATGGACACAGGTTTGCCTGACCACTCTTTGCTTGAGGAAATTGACATGTAAGGACATCTCCATAAGCTATCACTTGCCTTGTGTCACATGGCCATTTAGATGCCAATGAGTGATGCGTCAGTGGTGAGGAGCAATGACGGTGAGGTTTGTGAGAAGGGGATCTCTTTTCAAATGTTGACTGGTCCTTCCACCAGTCTAAGGAGTTCTCGATCCTGATAGGGACAGTCTGGACAAAAATCCCTGTCACCAAACAGTTTGGTCTTTAAACCAAGCTGAACCACATTTGGAAGCACTGGATGTGAAGTCTGGCATGTGGTATCACCGCTGTGCTCACTGCCATGTGCCCCAGAAGTTGGAGGCAGAGTTTGTTGGATATTTGTGGGTTGCTTTGAACTGTCTCTATGTGCATAGCTAAGGATAGGAACCTGCATTGAGGCAAGAAGGCTCTGATCTGCAACAAGTCTAAGTCGGCATCTATGAATTCCAGGCATTACATTAGAATGAGGGTTGACTCCTGGGCATTGATCTGTAGGCCCAGTTCTGGAAACAAGTCCATAGGTGACAAGTGCACTGGTGACTCAGTGAGCCTCTTGGAGAGCCTGGGCTCTGAGGAGACAATCATCTAGGTAAGGGTAGATCAGGATCCCTTGGAAATGCAAGTGAATGGCCACCACTGAGAGCGCCTTGGAAAATACTCTAGGAGCCCATGATAGCCCCAAGGGGAGCACTCTGTATTGGCAGTGGTTTTGTCCTAGACTGAATCTGAGAAATCTGAGAGTTGGTAGGATTGAGGATATGAGACTGAGATAAAACAGGCATCCTGAAGATTAAGGGCCAAAAACCAGTCTCCCTGTTCCAACACTGGAATGATCATTGATAAGGTGACCATCTTGAATTTTTCAGCCTTGACAAACTTGTTAAGATCTCTGAAGTCTAGCATGGGTCTCCAACCTCCCTTCCTCTGGGGTATTAGGAAATAACAAGAATAGAACCCTTGCCTCGTAGATGCTGAGGTATTGGTTCTATGGCTCCTAACTGAAGGAGATGATCTAACTCTTGTCACAGTAGACTTTCATGAGAGGGGTCCCTGAAGAGGCACAGAGATGGGTGTTGTGGAGGGGATAGGGAAGTAAAATAGATGGAGTACCCACTTCAAACAATCTCTAGGACCCATCAGTCTGATGTGGATTCCCAGGCACTGAGGAATGCCGCCAACTGGGTGTAAAGCGTTGGTCGGCTGTATCAGTTGGGGAGAGTGGTCTAATAGCACCTTGACCCATCTGTCAAAAATGGTGTTTATACATAGAGGCCTGGGACAAAGAAGATTGTGGGGCAGGTGGTTTGCACTTAGGAAATTTCCCTTTATTTCTTTGTGGCTCATGGTGCTGAGGTTGTTATTGAGGTCTATGCTGGGATTGGGGACTAAATTGTCTCTTTTGTCCTGGTGTGTAGATCCCCAGTGGTCCTGTAATCCTTTAGAGTGTGAAGGAAGTAATCACTCTTCTCCAAAAAGAGCCTGGTACCCTCAAAAGGGAGGTACTCAACCCTAGACTGTACCTTTTTCAGGAAGCCCAACAGATGGAGCCATGACACTTGCCACATCACCGCCACCATGGAGATGGACATAGCCATTCTGTCGGCTATGCCAAGGGCAGATTGCAGCTGTGTCTTTGTCATTAACAGGCCCTCCTGGATAATGGCCTTAATTTGGTCACAATATGACTCTGGCATCTGTTCAATAAAGTCGTTCAGTTTTGAATAGTTTATGTAATCGTATTTCATGGTGGGGGCTTGGTAGTTGGCTACACAGAACTGAAGTGTGGTCAAGGAGTATGCCTTTCTTTTAAAAAGGTCGAGGCGCTTCCAATCCCTATAGTAGGGAGTGGCCCTCATCTGGTGTAACCAGCCACAGGAGTTGACAGCATCCACCACAATGGAGTTGGGTGGAGGGTGGAAGAAATGGAATTCAGATTCCTTAGTTGAGACATAGTATTTTTTGTCCACCAGCTTAACAGTAGGAAATACTGACACTGGGGTTTGCCAGACGGCTTTTGCTGGGTCTAAGATGGCCTTATTAACAAGGAGGCCAAACTCTGAGGAGTAGGATGAATGGAGGATGTCAAGGAGGCGATAGTGAGTGTTCTTGACTTCTTCCAGTGCTATTTGGAAAGTACCTGCAACTCTCTTTGCTAAATCCTGGAAGATTTGTCTGCCAGAGATGGTGAAAAACACGCGTGACAATTTCATGTGGGGAAGATATGGTCCTCGGGGGTCACTTCTTCCTCAGCACAGCCCTCATGCTCCTCTATGTCGTCTTATGGAGGTTCCAAAGTTCTGGATGCTGGGAGGGGGTGTGTCTCAAAGATTCTCCGGTGAGGCTCAAAGCCCAAGAGGCTTGCTGGTAATATGCCACCCAAGGGTCCCAATATGGACACTGGGGTGGTAGTGGCATAAAGCCCAGCAGTGATGCCCATGGGTGGCTGTACCAGGATGGCAGTGGTGGGCTTGAGGATATATTTTTGGTTCTCGTTAATGATGAGCAACATATGGAGCCTGAGAGAAATACTCTGACACCTGTACTGAGGTCCCCGACGAGGAAGAAAATCAAGAAAATAAAATTTTGATTTGTTTGATTTTTATTTTTTGGGACGAAGAAATAAAGCGACATAGAATAAAATATTACTATACTATACTAACAGACTGACTGACTATATAAATGTGAATAAAGCAATGATCCTAACAGACTGCGAGTAGCTCCGTTTCTAGCCAGGGTGGTTGAGAAGGAACTGAGGCAGGTTAGCTTGAGCATGCTGGCTAGCCTCATGGCGCAGCATGGGGAGAGACAGCGCATGTGTGGGCCTAACAGACTGCTACTGAAGTTCTCCGATCAGCAGTGCAGGGACACAAGCGCACCTACAGTTGAGCACCCTTGGGGATACTCCTTGAAGAAGTAAGTTTTCACAAAACAGCTTTAAAGCTTAATCCTGTCCATGCTTCCCACCATGCTTTATACTATACTAAATAGGAATCTATGATAAGCATCGGGCCAATTTTCAAATTGTGGTAACTATCAGTAACACTTTTGTACACAGGACAACTCTCCTCTGTACCCGTCATAATCTGTTTAGGTTGTTGTGGAAAACAAGACATTCCAGTATCTGTATAAATAGCACTGCTGGTGGATGGTAATGACGTCACGGATCTATTCCAGGAGATTAACTAATACAAACACAGCAGCATTTCTAGTTTTTTGAGAGAAGCTAGGGAGGACAGATCGGGCACTGTGGTTTATAGTAGAATGCTGAATAAAAGAATGGTGTTTGTGCACAGCAAGACGTGAAAACGTTGTTCTGGTTATTGCAAGACAAAGAGGAGAGAGAAAAAGAGCTGGTTTCAATTTGTTTGTGGAAGGTGTGACAGTATATAGGGCTTCCTGGCTTAAAAGGGATGCCCCACTGACAGTTCTTAGTCTAATGGCACTAACAGGAGGAACTTGCTGAACTGAGTACAGTGGCTTCTGGTGTGATACAAGGAGGAAGCTAGCTCCCAAGGAGTTAATCCCTTCGAGCAGGAAAGCTATAACAAGGCAGCTGATTTCTTAACAAAGCCTGAGGCAATTAGGACAGCTGGCCCTCCTTTGTGGTTCAAGGGAACTTAAAGGCAGGACTCCTCAGAAAAGGAGAAGCAGGGAAACCTCTGCAAGGAATGGGAGTCTGGATAGGTCCCAGGGTTCAGCAACCTGCACAACAAATCATTGTCTATCTTAGGTTAGTTTGCCTAATTTGGATTATTTGTTTGGTTTCCCCAAAAGTCTAGGGCATCTGAAGTGATTCAGGATACTAATAACCTTGTGCTTCTTCTACTAAACATGCTAATAAACACAGGATTCTATTGGGAATTTTATTTTCTTCCGTTTAAATAACGTGGGTAATTCACAGGGCTGACAGCTGTGTGATTCACCAGGACTGAACCACAACACTGCCACAGATGACAGTAAACACAATATTAACAGTAGACAATGCTTAAAATAGTTTATAAATAACAATTCAAACAAAAGTAGGGCTGCAACAAAGGCTAGGGATAAGTGATAGACTTGTTAAGGCCCAAACTCTGCAGAGGACCTGGGAACGAGTAGTGACTGTCAGCATTTTTTTTTAAGGGTTGCTCTTCTCTAGCAGTAGGCGGTAGTGTCTGCTCCTCTATGTTTCTCACTCCCTTATGCTCAAGCACCCACACAGATTGGCAGGCCTGAGGGAGAAACACAGATTTATGAAAGATCAGGTGAGGATGGCCTTACCTTGCCTCTGTCGGCAGGAGGAGAACAGAAGAGAAAATGATGCTAAAGGGTTACAGAAATATTAGCTTGCTGAGCACAAAAGGAAATCCAGAGTACAGGACAGAGCTAGCAAATATTTGGAATGTGCCTGGAGTGAATCTGAGGGGAGGAGTGGGGGAGGAGAACTGAGGTGCTTGCTTCAGAGTGAAAAAGAACAGAAGGACTGTGAGGGAAAAAATGAGACTAACAGTGTGAATTAAGATTTGCCATATGAGTCTCATATAAAATACAAGAAGAGTGCTGCAGTAAAGAGACGGGGAGAAGGATAAAATAACAGGATAACAAGGATTTGAGGAAGGGAAGAGGGGAAGGAGCAAGAAAGGTATGGTTGTCTGGACACATCTCTGGTGTGCCTGATTTAAAATGTTGCTGCAGACACACCCCATCCCATCCCCACTGTCTTTCAGGGGCTGTTGTTAGTTTTACTTGGACCCTGTAAAATCCTGGCTATAGCCCTGGACGAGAAGCAAGATGTTGAAATAGCTGGCTTATACAGGAGTAATGAATTAGAGAAGGATGTGTTTGGATAGGAAGCCAAAATTAAGATGATTCACAAATTAGCATGGAAAAAGTAAGGATCATGGAAAAGTGTCTACTATTGAAAATATAACAGACACCCTTACACCATGTCTCTGAGATACAGCAGTACGAGTTCCTTAAGGCTCTCTACTGAACATGTATCACTTTAACCTACAGAGCCCCAGACATGTCATGATTCTGCAGCCATTTCAATGGCTGCAGAATTCATCCTTTGCCACAGAGCTCTGGAATCCCAGCTGTCATTTAAAACAATAGTATACATTTTTTCCATTTATGCAAGTAGTACTTCTCATGAAGCCAGACAGTTTACCCTAATAGTTATACAGAGATAGTCAGTTCAGTCAAGTTCCTATTAGGGCCACTAGATCAAGGATGGTCATTGTGACAAGACACTCCTTACAGACCTCGAAGCTCTCTATACTCATGGCTGGCCCATGACAAAATGTCAATGAAGCCAAAGGTTTAGCATGAACACTTTTTTGCTTTGCTTGCCTCAAATCTTCTCCTCATTGCCTATGGTAAGATTCAGGCATAAAGTGCTGCATTTCCTCGCATCCTCTGAAGTCTAGGTTCATCTTCACCTCCCAGTCTCTGGCATGCTTGAGAGTACTTCTCTGCAAAAAAAAAAAAAAAAAAAAAAACCACCACTTCTGCCCCATCACCACCATCTCCCAGGGTCCATCACGATCACACCTTTTTAGAGGAGGGCTACAGAGTTTCCTTCAGGTCTCATTTGCAATTGTCTATCCCAATGAACAAAAAGCTGAAGTGAAGTAATAGCTGGAATGGAAGAGGGACTGCAGAGAGAGAAAATCATCTATCCTTTCAAACAGTCACCCTGTGCAAGATCTTGTTACAGCTTTATATCTGAGTGGATTTTGACCTGGATAGTGCAAAAAAAAAATTGCATATGAAAAACAGCTTAGGAAAATAATTTGGTGAAGGGAGAGGGAAAGAGACAGAGAGAGACACTAACAAACAAGCCAAGGGCCAAAGATGACAGAAGAAAAAGAAAAAAGGAACTATTGGTCATTTCTGGGACATTATGGAAGTTAAGGTGGGAGACTGAAATTTGAAAAGAGAATGAGTAACTGGTTACAAATAAAAACAAAAAACATCTCTGTGAGCTTTTTAGCGAATTTTAAATGGTTTGGTGAATTGTAGAGAATTTCTGAGGAAAAATAAAAAGGTCTTCATATAGCATAAAATGCTGAGCAGAGCTCTACTATTTCCAAAAAAACAAATTTGCTTCTTGTAACCTGAAAGTTAATATAGCCACATATGATTACAAATATGGACTTCTGCTGATAGTTTAAGCAGAAATAATGCAGACAAGTCATCCCTTGTTTGATGAAATTTCTCTCCCCCTCAAGCAAATTTCACACTTCAAATAAGAATATATGGCTTTGGAGCTCTAAATTTGACAGCATCATGAATATGTTGTGCTTGCCTAATGCACAAGAGCAATCTTGGGACCCTGTCAACGCTGGACAGTGCAAAAGCACAGCAGAATGGAACCAATCTATCACATGTAATAGTGATATTCAATAGCTGAAAAGTTCACTGTACAGCATCTACAGACAGCTGGAAGATTTCTGTTAATCCCTGCACTAACAGTCCAGGAGAGCTGGCCAGAGTCTCTGAGCCCTCCTCACAGTACTAAGGCCTGTAACAGAACAGAGCCAGACAGGTCTGAGATTCCCTCACCTGTCCCCTAATGAGGAAAACCTTTTAATACTAGAAGCCAATGACAGTGACATCGATTTATTCATGGGAACATTCCATAATTTGCAGGAGCCTCCACCATTCCAGCTTCCTTGTCACTAAGGGGGAAAATTAGAGTGAACAACATTTAACATTTCAAAAGGATTAATTTTCTAAAGTTGTATCTTCAAACTGTGCAGTGAAGAACACAGAAAAAAATGTGGTGGCTTGCTCACCATGACTGCACACCAGCTTCCTTTCAACTCTTAGAAGAGCCTGGTGAGTTCAGGCAACGATCTCATCTAGTGAGCAACACAGCCCTGCTACTTTCAACTGGTTTGCACAGGTGTAAGACATAGACAAAGAGGAATAGAACCTAGTTCTCTCTCATAGTACTATTGGTTTTGCAGTGTCAGCAGGAGCAAAAAGCAGTACAAAAAAACCAAAACATTTATTTTAATCAGAAAAAGCAGGCAGGCATGCCTCTGAACACACACAGAGAGATCTGTTGACTAGAAAAGTGTGGTGTTACTCAGTAACTTTTCAGGGTAAAGCTAAGCATTAAGCAAAGGCACTGTTACTGAATAAATCAAGTCATCCATATAAACTAGATATACCCATGAGTTGCCTCCAGGTAGGTCATGACCTCAAAGACTATGAAGAGGAATTGAGGAGGGTTTTTTTATGTTGTTAGGGGTTTGTTTTGGGTTTGTTTTTTTTAAAGTAATTTTACAATTGCCCTGAAAACAAATGTAAAGTCTGACGCAAAACACCCCACTTTAGCTTGTATATATCAAAGTCCTTACACTATTAGGCTAAAAATCAGGTAACAGTGTTCTCCAAAAACCATAATCTGAGGATCTGATCTAGTCTAACCGTGAGGAAAAATTTCTCTTCAAAAAGAAAAGAAGGTTCACTGGCAAAAGCACTGCGCTACCACTGGGTCTGTTCATGGGTTTTCTACCTCAAAGGGAAGCTCATAGGCAAATGGAGACCAAAAACCGTTTATATTGTAACATTTTATTTGGCATTTGCTTTTATCTAGCAATTTGTATGGTTTCATCCATATAGTATCATCCCTTTAAACTGATACTCTGGGTGGGATTTTGTTTTTAAAACATTTTATTTACTATAGTAAGGCACCATTAGGTTTTATCCATTTATTTCTACCATACAAACACATACAGTAGAGGTGACAAAAGTTAGCAAATAGTTTGCCCCACTCAGAGCCAAAAGTGGAGGCTTGTAAATCTAAAGGAGGTGACCAGCCTTGTCCCTAGCATTTGAAAAAAGGCTTTCTTACTAAGGAGACAGGTCAGGAGGACAACCGAAATTTGGGAGTATTCTCATTAACAGAATTTTTTCTTACCTCACTGACATTTGAAGATTCTTCTTTTTCAGTGTGATTTTGGTCAAAAGTCAAGAGATTCTCACCTAATCATAATGCACGAGGGCATCTAGAATCCAATACAGCAGACAATAATCTACACTCTTGTCCTACGATAAGCAACAAAGGCAAAGAATTCAACAGCAAGCCTTGTCCAGCAAAACTGTTCACAGTAGTGGGCAATCCAGTATATTCAACTTGTTTTCATTTTGTACTTTGAAAGTGTGTCACTATACTCAGTATTAATATAGCGCTCTGGGCATAAAATTAGATGTAGTTCATAATCTTATCTGAACTTCTTGAGTCTTCAAAACTGAGCTGGGAGTCTTCTAATGAGAATTCGGTACTTTCCACTTTCTGGGCAGGAAATAGTACAAGATGAGAATTTTTACTTATATTTCAGTACTTCAAGTTATGGTCCCAATCAATCTAGGGGCATATTCTTGGTCCTGTTCTGACCCTTGATGTTGCTCTCAACTTACAAAAGGGACAGAAAAGCTGGTATAACCAACTAACTGGGTATTCTGAAAGGTGGGGCATTCCTGGGTGGTACAGAGATGATTTAGGAATGAAGCATATGCCAAAATTCATGGCATTCAACTTTCCTTATCCAACAGGCACAACAACAATAGAAAGAAGGAAAAGAAAAATATTAACTCCACTAGTTTATTTATCTGACCACTCAACATAAGCTATCGTTGTGTGGAGGAGGATACTTGCTTCTACACAGAAGTGATGTGGAATTTAAGAACTTAAGACACACATACATACATATGGAGAACTTGCAGATTTAAAGTAAAACAAATTTATAACAGTGGACCAAATTCTGTTGTCCTTAATAGAGCTAAACTATCATTTAAGTGATTCCTGAGTTTTGCTCAAATTTTAATGCAAACATTTTGAATATGAAATAACTGAAGGAATAACTAGGTATTGTAACATGAAAGTACAGCTAGTTAAGTGCATACTATATTTTATACAGAATCATAGAAACATAGGGCTGGAAGTGACCTCAAAGGTCATCTAGCCTTCCCCCCTAAGTTGAGGCACGACCAGCATACCTAGATCATTCCTGACAGGCATTTGTCTAACCTGTTTTTAAAAACCTTCAATGACAGGGATTTCACAATCTCCTTAGTTAGCCTGTTCCAGTGTTTAACTATCTTTATACTTAGAAAGTTTTTCCCTACTAGCTAACCTAAATCTCCCTGGTTGCAAACTAAGCCAATTTACTCTCTGGTCTGAGGGCTGCTGTAATCGTACATCTGGACTGCCCACTCCTTACAAAGACAAGGGAGAATACACATACTTCACACACACCTAGTAGTGTAGACAATGAAGCACTGCTTAGGTAAGTAGAGACATGCCAGAATCTTAGGGTATTTACCTCACACAGCTCTCTATATGACTAAGCAATACCTTCTCATCTACACAGTAGCACAGAGTCCCACTGTCTCCCCACTGTCTGAGTCTTTGCCCTCCACACAAAAAGGCACCAATAGCAGGGAAAGGCTCTGACCCAGGGGAGGCAACGGGGAAAGCTCCTGCAGCTGCGTGCAGTTGGCGGAGCCTCTCCCTGCAGCGGGGAGCTGCCAGAACCTTTGTCTGCTACCTCTCGTCTCAGCCAGAGCCTTTTACTGCACACGTCACATATCAACACAGCCTGTTTTTCACTGCAGCATGTAGCCACACATACCCTACGCACTGCCGCAAATGACAATGCAGTGTAGATGTACCTTATGTTACAGACTTTGTCTGGACTGTAACAACCACAAGTGACTGAAAACGCAGCTCAGGATCAACAGGAGTAGTGGTGTTTCAACTACATCCCCTCTTCTCTAAGCACATCCTCTTTCCGGTTCTATGCTGGCAGCAGCTACAGCTTGGGGCACATAAGCTCCTGCATCAGGTTTTATGCCACTTCAGTATCACCCTGGCACTGGCATTATTTATCCTCCCAGGAAGGGTTAGAAAGATTTTGTAGCCAAAGTGGGTCAGAGGTGTGGCACAAGTTGGCCATATTGCAACTAAGGATCTGACACATTGTATCTTACACTTCCTCTTCATCTGCTAATTGTATAATTCTACCAAAAACGCAATTGAGGTTTTTTCTCTCATGTTCCAGCTCTAAAAAGAAACCTGAAAACATGCAAACACAAAATCTACCAAGTAATGCTTTAGATTTTAAGAGAAAAAAAATACAAACAGCTCAGAGAAATCAAACTGCCATATCTAACAGGCTAATTAAAGTAGACTAATTAATTAGCAATTCCTTACAACCCTATGTAAAAACAACACAATGCTGATAAATACTGGTTTAAAAACAAGAAGAAAAATAACAAAAAAGTATCACTGAGGGAGTTAGAAAACACATCTTTGGCTAAGTATTTGTGCCAGACTATTTATAAATTCTGTTCTGACTGGATCCTCAACTGTTTCTGAATAAGAACTGTTCAGAGACAATTCTCTTAACACACATAAACATCACCTTTCTTCAAAATTGTTAATTTAAAAATGAACAAAGCAAGTACACCTTGTCCTTTACTTTTAGTATGTGAAACTCCACTGCAGCCTTCTGATCAACAGGCATATTAACAAGTCACACTTCTTTAAGCACATTCAACCATTGCTCAAAACAACAAAATAAAATTATTGGACATCTGTTCTCATGGCCATTTCTTTGCTAAAAATAGTGCACTAATAAAGCAAACAAAGAAAACATGGGTATATACAGAGATCCTAAAAACCAGCTATACTCGAAACTATGTCAAGGTTAATGCTGGATGAGCAATTTTCTGTGAAAAAGCCTTACACTGTTGAGTAATAGCGGCCACATGGGTCATTTAATTTCTATTAAATAAATCCTGCTTTCTCATTACTTTCTGGTGGAAATGATCATAAAATGCAGAATGTTTTGTGGATTTCTTCCTAAAGGCTTTTTCTTATTTATTCTTCTATGTAACATGCATTTATCGTGTGTCAAGGCTGAGTCTTTACTTTCTCTTTTCCCAGAAATACCAGAAATTCTTCTGTAAAATAAACAGATCTCTGTCAAGAATATCTGGAACTACCAGAGGTTAAGAGAGATCAAAGATGCAAATCACTAATAGGCACTATGTGACCTTCCAAGGTGTCACAGGAGACCACTTTTTCCAACAGAGAGGCAACCCAACAGAACAAAAGTAGAACAGTAAAGACAGGGAAGCATCTTAAAAAGTGCAGCCATCTGCATTTGTGCTACCTCAGCACTCCAAGGCAAATAACTACTTTCAGGATTTTTATTTTTTTCTCAACTATAAAATGTTATACAATGGCTCATGATAGGGAAAACGCAGTTTTTAATTAAAAACAAAAAATTAGATAATATAGGAATGAATAAACACTCTCAAAAGCTTGTATTGTATTGAGAGGAAGAAGAAATTACACAGGACTAAATTATTTATTTTAGACATGTTCCTGTACTACCTCTAGTCTTTTTTTTGCCCCAAAAGAATATTTCTTAATTGTATTTACAATCTAGATATAATGTGGCTGCCACACAAGCATAACACCACAGTCACAATTCCCAAGGCAACTATTATGATTTAATGAGCAGTAATACAGAAACACAGCCTCTGTTAACACTCTGACTCATGCAGATAAAACCTCCATTAAATATCAGCATCTAATAGGAAGAAAATACACCTCAGCCCACTTTACTTTGCATATTTACACAACAGACTATAAACTCTTTCCATCTAGCAGGTCAAAACTTAATTTTAAAAAAATTAGTACCTTTTTACTTATGGAGCAGTTTTCATCAGTGGATGTCAAAGGTTTATATATGATCTCCATTTTGTGTGTGTCAGTTACCATTGTTACAAACAAGATTACAGATCTTAGCATAACTAGTAGCACAGTCAGTCTGATCTATGCCTTTTCTAACAAGCATATGAACTTGGATGGATACATATCCCTTAACAAGTTCTATACATGTATTTGTAAGAAACCTTTATGTTTAGAGACACTGATACAAGCCTGGAAAAGTCAGGCCCACCCAGTTTCTATGTTAAAACCCAGTCCACTCTCTTGGGTAAATAACTCTTTTAAAAAAAATCTTTCCACTATAGACTAGTTTTTCATCATTATTTTGTTGTAAAGAAATCCAACACTAATTGGTGGAGGCCTGGAAAATCAAAGTGAAGGCTGACACTCCAACTTCCTGTGCCTCCCCCTTGCACACTCCTCAGACATATACCCCATTGTCTCCTGATGAGTTTAGAATGGGGTATCAAGAAAATGTAATAGCATGTGTCAGTTTTGTAGGAAACTTAAATGTTATTCAAACAGGAATTACGTTGAATAGGCAATTTGTATTTTAGTAGGTTTACCTGTTTCCAATATATTTGTTGAAAGGTGCCTTAACCTTGACATAAATCGTACCAAGCATGAATATACATTACTTTTAAAGGTTTAATAATTTAGTCCTTTGGACAACTGTGCTTCACAAAAAAAGGCAGGCATTTATTTTTTTCTGTATGAAACTACATCTTTCTATATGTGCCTATTATTTCACCGCTATACAGATTCTTTCAATCCACTCTTTCTATTGTATTCTTGTAAAGAATACAATTAAACACCAATATAGATGTTATAACAATACCGTCTTGTCTCTTGAACACCTCTTTTTTCCTACTGTGACTATGATTGCTTGTATGAGATAGTAGGGTCAAAATCTGAGACCTGGGGTTGTGTGCTGTGGCAAAACCCTGTTCTACCGAATGCATTCTCTTTCCTCCACTCCCTTCCCTGTGAAGGGGGCAACCTTCACTACATTTTTTATATTTTACAAGATCTTGACTCTGACATTGATTTCTCATCTGCTTCGGTGAAAAGTGTTGAGAATTAATCACTTATGAATAATAAAAAAAAGATTACACTAAATAAATTACAGCCATTCTTTGGACAAAAACTATTTTTCTCTTTTATTCAAGCACACAGAACAAATTAAAAACAAACAAATAAAAGCCTACTGCAGACAAGTTTAAAAATTCACTAAACAAGAATTCATGGATTAAAACCAGATAAAGTTTAGACTGGACTACATGCTGGAAATTCAAGATTTTCCCCCTGAAACACGGAGAGAACTTATAGAGGCTAAAAAATCTCCCTAAGGAATGAAAACTTAATTTCATAATTAAAAGTTTTTCTTTCAGCTATTTCAAATATTTTGCTCACTCTGTTAACTTTCATATCAATGGAGAAAAGTTCAGAAAACAAATAGTTCAGAATTCTTTTCAGGTAGAGAAACATTACAATGATAAGCATTCGGGAAACCAAAGTACACTTTAACAGTCCCTTCAGACCTACAGAGACTGCACTATGATAGTTGACAACATTTGGTAAGGATTATCCTTTAATTTAGACAAAAGCAAGCATTCCGTAGATAAATCAGCACTTTTTGCCATGAGACTCATAAAACCTTTTCACAACATAGATTTTAAAGAGAATCCTTTAAGGTTTTAGGAGGCTGCTCCTTTTACTAAGTAACAAAATACACCCCATGGTATGTCATTGACCCCACTCAGCTGTCCTTTGACCTCTTCAATTGCTGTCGCCTAACTTCAGGGGCCATAGAATTTGCCTCCCATATCAAAAAGTCTAATGTTGCTTCCTCCTAGCACCTGGTGAAACAAAATGCAAGAGGCTTTTTTCTCTCTCAGACTGCTATGTTCCAGATGTTCCCAGCTACAATGTTACAGAGAGCAGGTTTTGGTATCTGTGTGGTAACCATGAAGCAACAATTAGGACCTGGACTGTGGCAATGACCCTCTTGTTCTACTGGGCCTCAGCGCTGCCCCTGCCCCAAGGATATAACAGGTCATAAAGCAGGAACAGATCTCTGGCCTCTGGGAAATGCTGGGTCATTTAAATACAACAAGAAACTATAGGAGTCCAATGTCCTATTTTGAATAAGTCAAGCCTCTCCCAATCACAGCAACATCAGAAAATACTGCTGTGAAGCTGGCAATTGGAGTGCACAACTATTTTCATAAGCTGTACAATTCAACTAGAGGACTCAAATCTTCCTTCTCCCAAATTGTTTTAATCCTTCTGAGATTGCAGAAAAAACACACAAAGCCTGTGCAAGTGCAGTATATGCACATAAAACATATATGCGCACAACTTCCTAAGCCTTCATTTCATTAGAAGAGTTTGGAAACTTGCAGAGTTCTAAGGTTAAATATCTAGTGAATAATAAAGTTGAGGCTTTTTTCATTATGTAGAAAAAAGCATTTGTCAATACTGATAAGCCTTTCTAGTCAACATTTTTTAATACAGTAATCAGTTAATTTTTTTTCACTTTTTTGGTGGATTGGAATAAATCATAACAGTAGCTCAGAAATAAAATAGCTTTTTACAGTTCCTATTTCTCAAAACACAGATTTCAAAAAGTGGATGCTGAAGACAAAGAGAGATAAAAACAAACATCACATTCTGTATTATGAATATGGTAAGTACAGTACCTTCTTGCATTCCTTTTAACCTTTTTGAAATGCATTCATGATTAAGGGTTGTAGCTAAGAGTTTTGGGAAACCTGCTGCCACGTTATCTAGGTTGTTTAAAGTTCTTAAACACCTGCAAAATAATGAGGGGGGAAAACAAAATAATTGATTGCAGTTCAGATCCAACATATGATACAGTTAGCAACAAGACATTAAAACCTGCCTCAACATGACATTAAAACCTACCTATCAAAGTTCACATACAGCAAAACTGGCCAGTACAGAGCTCTTCTCAGATAGATCCTGTTCCTAATTATATGTTTACAGACCCTACAGCACTTTCCTTGCTGTGCGTACAAGCTGACAAAATGAAGAGAAATGTTTTGTGTTTTAAAATGGCAATGTAAACTATATTGCACTTTCAGCAGTATGTCTGTGGCTCCTTCTGTGCCCTTAAACAAGAAAAGACCATCAGCTCCTCTTGCTAAGTGAGGATCTGATCAATCACTGAGGTCAAATGGAACTTTGCTACTGACTGCAAGGGTAGCAGGATTCGGACCTAGTACTGCAAGAAATAATCACTTAAAGGAAAATTCCCCAAGCAGAGAACAATAAGTACTCAGTGATAACCTAAGGAGATTAGGTTTCACACATACTGCTTTTCAAAAAATATATCTTTCCATCTGCTTTATGTTATACAGTAATGGCCAAAAATATTTCCAGACAAAAATGAAGTCAGAGGATGGACTGCTGATGCCTCCCCTTCCGAACACCCAAACTGCTACTGTCATTGCAGTAGGAATTCTACATAATCAAAGAGAAATATACACCCAAGAGGATGGCAAACAAGGCTGTAGCAAAAAGCAAGTACAATTGTCAAGTTCTAAAACATGTAGTATAGTATGCAAGATTTATTACTAGAAGAGAAAGCCTTAAATAGACTTCTTGTTGACTGGTTTATATTTCACATAAAAGCGCTTCCTAGGCATTCCAGTAAATTCATTTTCTTCACAATAATGGGCCACATTGTGCCAGCAGATTTTAAAGGAGAACTTTCCTAACTGGCTTCAAATGGGATATTCTGCTTAAAGGTGGTGGCACAATTTGGCCCAGAATTGTCAGGTAACATATGTAATGTATTTTAGAAAGCACATTAATAATATTAAAAACATGGCTCTGAAATGAAATACAAGGTTATCCCCAACAATAGAATTTTCAGTTGTTTCTTCTTTTCCAGAATCCTACAAAAAAAAAAAGAACAGGCCATTTAACATTAAAACTCTGTACCTTCTTATTATTTTATCAGGAGAAATGTGTTTCATTGTAACACACAGAAAGCCTACACACAACTCTTTATTCCCCTGAACTATAGTTCTCACTCTGAGCAGTGCTACACCTCACCATGCTCCTAGCAGTAAGTATGTCACAGATGGTCAATAAGGTTAAACCATATCATTTCTGACCAAACTATAAGACTCCGCAAAGACTTTAATGATTTTTAACAGACCGTGATCCAATTTGAACAGCTCTCGGGTCTGAAATTGCTATTTTGTGGCCACGTGCTGAACATTTCACCTGCTAGTAATGACATTTTTGTATTTTCTTCTAATTACACCCAAAGCTAAGACCTTTGGCCCTAGGCCACAGACCTCTATTCAGGCTGCACACATTCTCTTAAATGCCCTGATCCTTTGTTGTCACTCTTAGTCTTTCATCTATTATTTACACCCATTGAGAAGGGAGATACTCTACCATTTGTGAAGCTTTAAAGCTTCTAATTATCTTAATTTCTTCGCCTTTCAACCCATGCTTCCCTTCGTGGACCAACGCCAAACAATGTGACAAAATCATTTTTCAATCCAAGCTCCCCTTACATCACTCCCCACCCCTTGTCATTACTTTCAGAGAAGCCAGTATAAGACTCATTTTATTCTTATCTGAATGGACCTGCAAACTGGGACCTTTGCTGCTTTAAATAACATAATACTTTTTCGTTCAGTTCAAAATGTCAAATCTAATTAGCCCAACTAAGACAGAGAACTTATATTATGACTGCTTCCTTTTTACATTAAACACTATGAAATGCAAACTGCTCATTAAATAGCTTAATTTGCATCTCCAAATGCAGAATTATTGGTATTTTCAGTTTTGGTTTACTGCTGTTGCACAAAATTAAATTAGTATTCAATACAACAGAAATGGGGTTGTGGAGGTGGTGGGGGATGGACATGCATCCAGTATAGGCAGAGACCCTAAGATAAACAAAATATTGTGATCTGCTTGTTCTGGATTTTTTGGGGGGGGGGGTTGAGGGGGGAAGGGGAAAATTGTTTTTTGTTTTGAGTACTGCAAAATTAGAATGAAATCTACAACAAAAAGAACAATTTTTTCCTCATAATCCACCACGCTGTTCTGACTGTCTCCCATATCCAAATAAAATCTAAAAGCCAAGCAAATAATTTTTACCATGATAGAGATTATAGAAGACCTCCTCAAATCATTACAGTCATTGAAGAATCTAGTTTCCAAGACACTTAGAAAATGACATGTCATCAATCTTTGTTCTTTCTTTTAGCATTGCTTGGCTTACTCTTGATTTTTAACAGTGTTTCCTTGTTGTCTGTCCTCTCTGATCTCTGAAGGCCCCCAACCTCCTTGTATTCCCTTATTTTCACCATTTGCTTCAGCCAGCAGTTCACTTGAGACCCATCTATCTTATAATGCCTAAAGTGACAGATGCTCTTAGGAATGACCATACTGCTGAGTGAACAAAAGATAACATCACCTCTATGAACTCAAGGGAGAAATACAACTGCAACCTTAAAACAGGGTTGTCCTGACAGACACTGGACCATAAACCCCTCTCAAGTGAAAAAAGAAAATGACTGCAAAGAAACGGAATCTGACACAATCAAAAGACACAAAAGAGTGTTTTTTTCCCTTGTTATTGTCGTGGATAGCCTTTTCACTATTTACTCTTAAGGAAGAGTCCTGTAACATTTAACCAGGATGAAACCAATAGGTTTAAACAGGAACTAGATAGGATTCCATATAAACGGCTCTAAAAGCCATGCAACGTTTAATAGAAAATGATAGCTCTTCTATACAATTTTTCAACCATACTACTGAGTTCTATAGCAAGAACACAATTATTTGTTAATTAAATTTTACAGGGTGGTTTAACATTTTCACAGAAAAGTCATCTCTCAATTAAATTCTATGGGACTTGTCCATAAAGATAAACTTGTATACTGGAAAATTCATAGGCACAGGAAGTGTGCGTGTGCGCGAGAGAAATCTGCTTCTTCAAGTAACTGTTTTAATGCCAGAAGTATTAAATCTGCAGTTCACAAATAATTAATCTTTATGACAGTTCAACACTACAGTTAACATAATTTGGACTCAGTTTTCCTGCATATTTTAGCACAAATTTTTCACTTAAAATAGACAAGGATTAATTTAAGAGATATTTCCTAACACAGACCATAACGCATCATGCAATTTCAATCTAGAATACAAACATCTAACTCATAAAATAAATACACCATTCATTACACAAACTAAGTTAGGTGAGGAGAAAGAAACAAAATTCTGGGAGGTGCTACAGATCTTCTGCAACAAAGAATAAAGGTTATATGAACATCTTCTAGCAACAAAGAAATGAGAGCACTGAATCTTTCCCCTCTGATGAAAGAGATGGTGGGGATACAAGGAAATCTTTTCCTTTTTTGCCATCAAGGTTTTTAAAAGCATCTTATGTTCAGTTTTCATCCAGTAATGGCAAATAACCTTGACCGCAGAATACAAAATTACTGATGTCACATAAGCATTATAGACCAAAACCAACTAGAAACACAGGACAGGGGGCCAATTAACCCAACATCTTGTGATCAATAGTAATGCATGAAAAAAAATTAGATGTGATCACAATACGCACTTCTTTACCATATTTATCAGTTATATGGCAATTTACAATTGGTATGCTGTCTGTAAAGAGAAAAGAAAATAAAAAAGCTTAACACAGAGCACTGCCATAAATCCAATTGGCATATGCAATTTGCTTCATGACAAACATTTTTTTTTAAACAGGAAAAAACAAGATTATAAAACAGATACTACCAGATATATCCTTCCCAATTTGTTGGGAGGATTTTTGTTTTGTATGTTTTTATATAAATACTGGAGTAATACTTGGAAAATCGTACACTCTTGGGCCAGGTCTATACTATAAACCCACCTTGACATAACTATGTTGTTCAGGAGTGTGAAAAATCCACACTCCTCTGGAGCAAGGCAGTTATATCAATCTAAACCCCCACTGTAGACAGTTATGTCCTGGATGGGAAGGCTTCTGCTGTTGACACAGCTACCACCTCTCAGCTGTGACACTGCAGTGTTTTAAGTATAGACCTACCCTTAGGCTTTGACCCTGCATAAGAATCCATTAGCACAGACCTTGCGCTCATCCAGCACCCCACTGACTTCAGCAGATGCACGGGTCCACATTAGTAGATCCTGATACAGGATTGGGCCCTTGGTACCCCAAGCTCTAATATCGAGTTTATACAGAGGGTGCCATGTAATATGGTTTCATTTCCTCACATTAAGAATATCCAGTGTGCAAAGTTAAATAACAAAAGGACTAGATTGTCTCTTCAGTAAAAACCATGTCCCAGAAGCCTAAAAGCGGGAAGACTCCATGATTATCTCCTCACAGAATTCCTCTCAAATCAGTCCATTGAGGGTGGGGGGTTGGCCTTCTTAATTTCCCCCACATCCTTTCCAGGATCCCTCCTGTTCCAACCACCTCTAGGGTTGTGCCGTGAAGCCACAGCACCAGAGCTTCCATTCTTGGTCAACCCCCACTTTAAATTGAGTGCTCTCTTGTAAGAGGAACTTTGCAGAAAAACTTCATTTGGGTTTATGGGAGAAGGAGGGTGTGGAATAAGCCATGCAGTTGCCTCAACTACCTGGCTGGCTTGCCCAATCTATACCACAGCCCAAACAGGTGTTGATTGAGGGAGACAGCTTGGCGGGGGAGGGGAAGAGAAGTGTCCCAGATATGTGGGAGAAATGGGAAGAAAATAGTGCACTGGAGGAGCACAGATAGCTCCCCTCTTTGACCTTGGATCCAGTTTTGCCAATTCTCCCAATTTTGTCATGAGCCTCTTAATATTTAGGTTATTTTATTTTAAAGCCTCATGCCACCTGGAGCAGCAATTAGGTGAGAAATCTCAGCTTCCTTTAAAAAAAAAAAAAAAAAAAAAAAAAATTCCAGCCCACATCATTAGGGAATAAAACTTGAACCCTAAAAGATTTTTTTTTTAAACAGAAAACAAATTAAACAACCAAAATTGATTTAATCAAATCTCTTCATTCCAAAATCAGCCCAATGATTTTTGGAGGCCTGACCTGAGATTTTTGAACACTTCGGATCGGCAATATTGTGGATCTTTGGGGAGAATCTGGGCCAAAACCAAACTGAAAATTATCTATTTTGATGAGACAAGACAGGATATCTACTAGTGATCACTTGTACATCTTGAAGTTATCAGTTCAAATTTTAAGCACATTAAAAGGGAAAGCATTTGTAGTTAATAAGCCATCAATTTTTTTTCCAAATTACTTATTTTGAACATTGTAGAAAGAGACATATGGTCATAAATACTAGAAATAGACATGAACCGAAAACCCTGGCTGTGAAGCTTGCCATCTGGAAAGAAGAGGAGGATACTAGAAAGTGGGAATCCAAAACTGCATGATAGGTCAAATAAAAAAATCTGGATCCAAACACCATTGAATATTGGGGTTTGTGAAATCCAAATTTGAACTTTGCAGCTCACATCCACCTTGAAAAAACAAACCTACTGCAAGAAACAGATTTTTCTGGAACAAACCTATTGCAAGAAACAGATTTTTTGGACCATACTAGGTCTGTGAAAGAAAGAGAACGTGGGGGTGGGGGTGGTTTGCTTATTCATAATTTATTTTAATGGCTTTATGGCCAGAAAGCCACTATGTAAAACTTCAATTTTTCATTCCAAAGCATGTGTGCATGCCTGTATTACACATGCTCACAATTTTTAGAATATTTTACTTAGCAAACTATTTACTGACAAAGAACTAGTTATATGTCTTAAATCTGAGTTTTTTACACATCATATAGTTAAAATATTTTAGTTGAGGAAATTAATTATATATTAAGAACCGCTAGAGTAAACTGTCCTCCATTAATTAGCTCAAGTGAAACTGATGGAAGGCACAGACATTTTACACTTTGGGGTAACTTCTGTTCAAATATTCATTAAAACGTGTATGAATTAAAAAGGGGGTTAGATATGTTTTCCTAGTTGAACTGAAAATACCAACTGTAAAATGAATATGTTTAAAATAATGTCATTTCAGCCAATAGCACTGAGAAGATGCCTTGAAAACAATCAAGATAGTCTTAATCTCTAACTTGATGACAATACATCATTTTATTCACACTGAATATTTTAAAATGCATATATTTAAAACCTGATCTCATACTCATTAGCCCAAAAACCTAATAAGAAGTGTAACAGGCCAACAACATTTCACTTACAGGTAACTTTTGTCATTTATACTAATTACGACACTGAAGCATGACCTTGAAATGACAGATCCATTAATGTAAGTCTTATTGGGGAGGGTTTCAAAAAGCATTGATTAAATTAACTACTTTTAAGCACAATAGGATCAATATGCATGCAGAGAATGTATGCCCCCATGGCAAGTTCTTCTTGCTTGACTGATCAAAAACAAAAACAAAAAACCCAAAACAAAAAAACAAAAAAAACCCTGGCCTTCCAGATCACAGCCGGTGCCAGAAATCCACACAGAAAAAAAAAAAATCCATCAAAATGAAACTCTGAAAAGGTTTACCCTTCATCAACCCATTTGCACTTCAAAAACTCCTTAAATCCTTCAGCTAAACCCAGGGTTGTACCATTTCAAAATTGGGAGAGGGGGCTAGTTGTGATTTATCTTCCTTTTGGCCTCTGGACAGAGATGTAATGTCTGCCAATTTAAGAAAAAAAAATTCTGTAGCCTTGGATATGTACCATTTTATAAACAACTCAAACTTTTACTTGCATAATTTGTCTCTTTCAGTCAGATGCATAAACTACTTATATAGCAAAATTTGAGGTTCAACTCCTTGGCATACAAGCTCATAAAATAAAGTATAAAAGCAATCAAGCATCAGGATGCACCACCGTGTTTGAAGTTTATATTATTTTAGCATGCAGTTTGAATGGGCCTTATTCATGATCTCTCACCTGTGAGAATCAGTTGTTGCTTCACTTAAGTCAACGGAATTACACTGGTCTAACACCTAAGTGAGGTCAGAATCCAGCCCCACCATCTCAACTAGCATAAATGCACTTTCAACTTCATATTCATATCTCAGTTATACTTTTACTTGAAGCTTCAGGCCACATAATATGCAACTTGCAAAGCATTTCTCAAACTTCTGCATTTCAACATATATTACCAATTCCAAAGAAAGTGGGGATTTCATGGGTCACAAACCTCTGGGTCACTAGGACCTTCTATGGAACTGTCAGGCCACTATGACACGATCGATTTATTCTTAGTTTATATGTTCTACCCTCATTATTAAATACATCCTGTAACTGCATTCTTTACACAGTAACATTTTTCTTCAGTAAAACAAACACTAAACAATGTTGCTGCTATTCTTTGAACAGAAACTCCAGCTCCTGTTGTTAATTGTGATGCATAAAAAATATGGCAAACCATCAAGGACAAATTCGGCCCGTCAGAAATGACATGCTTTCCCAACCCTTATTTTTTCCCAATATACTCTTCCATTTTAGAGACCTGATCTTATACCTACTGAAGTCAATGGCAAGACTTCCACTGATTTAAATGGTACAGGACTGGTCCTTCAGAGAACAAACGCTTATTTCATTTATCCGTTATTGTATTATTTTGTTCCTTGAGTAAGAAAGGGCAATTTGATTGCACAAAGTTTCGGTTTTGGGTGGTTTTCTTTTTTTTTTTAAACAGATAGCCAAAATTTTCCATCGTAAAAAGACACAAACAGAAAGAAAACAACTATTAGCTGTTCTCTTCACCATGGATCAAGATTTAAGTTAGGCTAGTGGGAAGTTTTGTCACCTCAGTGTTGAATTTAAACTCATACTAAGTCATTCACAAGAAAGATCTGTACCTTATATGCAGTTCATTCAGTGATGCTCAGTCTTTAATGGTGAAAATATGTTTAGAATTCTGTATTCAGAAAAAAAACAAATACTGTAACAATACATAATGAAAGAAGAACTAATTATAAAGGTGGCAGTTAAAAACTATCCACATTGTGCTCATTATGCACTTTAGAGCCATATTTTAGCCTCTACATACCTGTAGGCCTAATCCTGGAAACTCCTAATCACTCTAGCAGCTTAAGTCAAATCAACGGGACTATCTGAGTGAGGGTTTGTAGGCTCAGACCACACGTTGGCTTCAGCATCTGACCTTATTCCAAATGTAACACACAAGGCTATGTCTACTCTACCAGTGCTACAGAGGCACAACTACAGGGATTTTTCCATTGCTATAATAAATCCACCCCCTCGAGAAGTGGTGGCTTAGTCAATGGAAGAATTCCTCCATTGACCAACAGATGTCCACATGGGGGTATAGGTCAGTTTAAGTGCATCTCTCAGCTTACCTAGTGATGTAGCCAGATCGCCCTAAGTTATAGACCAGGCCTAAGTGCTTGAGAACCTGAGGTCTTCCCTCATGTGAAAAAGAAGGGGGAGGAAGGAGTTACCGAGATTATGCAACACAGAACCACTACCTGCAATTAGATATACGAACACTCAGGTGTTACTTTCATTCCTGTTTTTTCAAAATTAAACAAACCACAAAGAAAACCACTAGTTTCTCCATAGTAACTTTTCCCCATTATTAGAACAAAAGGCTTAATAATTTTGTCCATTCTTACCAAAAACTGTACTTGTGTTTACCCTCAGCTGTCTTCTTTTGTCTATGTTGGTTCAAGATCATAACCCAGCATAACAATAAAATACTCTTTACTGAAATGTACTTGTGGAATGCTAAGACCGTAGTTACAACTTAATTATTAAAACTCTTCCATTTCCCTATGTATCATAGGGATTCATTTTTCTAATCTCAGTCATCAAAACTCTTTCTAAAAGTGATCCATCTCCTAGTATTATAATGATATCAAAAGGCATCAGAGATATTTATTGCTGAACCCAATGGTTAGTAATAAAGAAACTCTGAAAGATTTAAAAAGTAGCAATGTATCTTTCGAAAGTTGGAAAAGCAAAACAAAAACAGACTACCTTGGGAATTCATTAGCAACCACGGTGGCAGGCTGTAGTCTAATTCCCATATAAAACCTCATGACTACCTGCAGAGCATGAGAGTGCAAATCACATTAGTGGAGACGCCAGATGACCAAAGAAAGCATTTGAGGCCTGGTAAAACCAGTAAACAAAAGGCAGCATTCCAGATGAATGCCATTGCTAGAATCAGCATTGTCAGATGCCTCGATCTGATAACCCAAAAGCAGATTAGCTGCAGGCAACAAAAGAGTAAGATGAGAAACAAAGAGGTCATTCTGACACATGAAGAAATCATCTTCATTAAGCCATCGTGCGTTTATATGTAGTTATAAAAACTACTCTTACTTTAAGTGACATTTAAGGCAATGAAGCTGCGACAGCGCAGAGACTTAGACAAGCTACTGAAGGTAACACGTTCTTGTCTGCAGCTAATTTGCCAGGCAAATTGGCCTCTTTCCCTTTGAATCTTTGTGACATTTTAAAGACCTATAATGATTTTAAGATTTGTTGTAAAGATCATTTCAGTTTACTGTCTGACTCAGATTGCTGAGTTTGATAAGCAAATGATTCATTACATGCAAATACAACTACAGGTCTCCCTCAAAGTACAACAATATTCTTTGATATAATATTTAAGTGTAAATATAGGTTCCCTTCCCCATCACATATACAGGCTCTATCATTTGTATTGTCTATATCTGTGTAAAGGTTTGGAGGCTAGAAGTAGAAAAAGCCTGCCACAAACTTGGTTTACAAAACATATAGTAAAGAAGCAAGAACATTCAAAAGCAAGCACAAACTTTGCCATTTGTTCCCAAGAGCACAAACAGCACTGCTATGAAACAGCTGTGAGATGGAAGGGAATTTGTGGTAACATGCAAAGAAAACTCACTTTGCTTCAGATACCCTGTATCGAGTACTGCCACAAGCTGCTATAGGTAGCAGTACTATACAGGAATTCTGGAATAGAGTGGGATACTTGGACCTTGTCTACATTAGGGAACGTCTTACTGTTTTTTGAACAGTAGCGCTACGAACAGTGTAAACTCTAGCGAAGACTCACTCAGTGCATGGCATTTTACTACCACATCATCTAAACCTGTTCATGCCCAGTCTACCGCAGAGTTTACGCCATTGGTTGCACTGGCACAGCTGTGTTCAAATATTGCCATTTCCAGTATAGATGTAGCCCAGGTGTGCTTAGTTAAAGTTGAGTCCTGGAGCTCAGCTGACTTACAACAGACTAGGCAAAGTATCAATAAAGGTTCAAGGTGGAGAGGGAAGCAGAGGACAGTCCAGATCCTCTAGGAAGGTATGAGATAGCACAAGAAAAAAGAAAATTGAAAGGCCCGAAATATAAGAGACACAGGACTGAATTCTTATTTACATTATGTGTCCTTTTACACTGCTTTAAAATAGGTGCAAATGGTATGTTGTCCCACTTTAAGGTTCCTATACACTTTTAGTCCAACGTAAGAAGGTCCTTAATGTAACTGAAAAGTAGGCTCACAGACTCCAAACTAGGTGGAACAGAGGCAGAGTACAGAGGGCTGATATATACTGAGGGTACAACCTATGCTATGGATATTTGTATCAAACTTGCTACATCAGTGCAAATCTCAGGATAGCTGTGCTGCAGTGTAAAATGGGTCTTGTTTAAAAAACATTTCTACCTTGGGGGTTTGACGACTACAGCTACTCCAGTGCTCATATCTCCAGTACATGCAGACCCTGTAGGGGCAATGAATAAATGGAAGTTCTGGTAGAGGGATATGGCTGAGAGCTTGTTTACAAATGGAGCTATTCCAAATAGCTATTCATTTACTCCACTTGGAAATTGGATTACACTAAACTGGAATAAGGCATTTTTATATTCTAGGATAAGAATGCACCATACACAGTTCATCAGGAATAACTTGCACTTTAAATTCACATCCCACCATAATGTGAATTAACTTTCAAGTGAAGACAAGCCCTGAGTTGAGAGGAGGGAGCAGGAAATATGACAACACATTAAAGAATGCTGGAGGGAAGCCAACTATTTGGGGCCATTTTGTATGAATATGGGATGGGGATATCAGATGGTATGAGATACTAGACTTCAGTTTTAAAAAAAATAAGGACAAATTAAAATTTGGAATTTTTATATTCTTATTTAAGAAGAAATCTCAAATATGTAACTATTTGTTTTCAATTCCAAGTGAAAGACAGAGAACTGATTGTTATCATCTGGAGAAGCAATTTTTGTAAACTGAGAACCTTGTTTACAGTAACTTATGCAGATTCAGTAGACGACAGAGTACCAAAAGTTGGTTGTTGCTGACTCTTGGAATTAGTGACAAATATGTCAGAAACAAAAAAGGTAACAATATCTACTGATTTTTGTAACATTCTATTCCAAAATTTTATGGCCTATCCACCATCTCACCCCAATTTTACCATTGAAGAAGTCTGAAATAGTACATACATACATATATATTTTGTGTGTGTGTGTGTGTGTGTGTGTGTGTGTGTAAGTAAAAAAATTTTTTAAAGAGATACATTTAACCTAATGCCATACTGAAACCATAAATGGATACCCCACTCTCAATGTGCCATACGAACATATTTCCATTCTTGGTAATGGAGGCATTTAGCCTTCAGTCCTGTGTTGAAAACCATACCTAATACTTGGTGTTCTGGGTGCAAATAGACTTGTCAGATCATGCACTTCAGTGTAGTTAGTTCTTATATTCCATAGAAAAAGTGGAATGATCTCTGGCGGGGTGTGATATTGTCCTCTTAAACCCACAAGTGGCCTTTGTACAGAGGCATCTCACAACACTCTAAACAAAACAGGCAAACTGACCCACTTGTGGTACACGAAATCATCTTCAGGACCTTCATTTAAGCAGACCCCATATTCCAGCCACAAAACAAAAGCTTTTCTAAACAAGGTTGCTTCAAGTATCTGTTCCCTGGAGTGTTCTGTGTTTCCTCATTAGAAAGATATTCCAGTAGAACAGACTCTGTGTCAGGACCTACAGCTTAACTATTGTATGCTTGTGCAATAATACACTACAGCAGCAGACCTGGCTAAAAATGCTAATATTAAACACCTTTATTTGTTTCAGGAATTCTAGCTATTTTTACACGGAAACAAACCCTTGATTCACATTTGCGACTTTTCCCTTTTGGCTGGGACTGTCACAGTCCGTCTTGAGTAACTGGTTGAACTGGCAGAGGGGGTGAGGAGGGGAGGACATTGGCCTACTGTGTTGCTAGGGTTACTCAGCAATGCAGGCTGGAGGCCTCAGGCTCTGGCTGAAGATGTGTACACACTGGAGAACTGATCAATTCCTAATATAACTGGATAAACACAAACAGGTCAGTGTGCCAACACTAGCCATGTTGATTTATGTTCTCAGCTATTGCCCCACATCCCCACTAACACTATTCTAACCCATTTCAGTGGCAAGTCCCTGGAGTACCTCTTGCACAGTACCCTGCAGAGCTACCAGAAGAGGTGGAATGGAGGAGACTTCAAGAAGGCCACAAATGTACTGTGGGGCAGCATTAGAACTCTTGGAACCCTCTGTCCTATTATGCCAGCAGCTACCAAAAATAAATACACTAAAATGATTCAGAGTGAAACAGGATCTGAGTGTTTTTGACACAAAAGCTGAGCTAGAAGTGGGCTACAACAGTGGTTCTCGCCTGTATTACTGTACTGTCAACAGACTACTGTACCCCTTTCAGTACCCCAATTTTCATTTCACTTAAAAACTACTTGCTTATAAATTAGACAAAAAAAATACAAAAGTGTCACAGCACACTACTACTGAAAAATTGCTTACTTTCTCTTTTTTTACCATATCATCATAAACATCACCACAACTCCCAGGTTGAGAAATACTGATGTAATGTATAGAGCAGTATAAACCAGTTACAGTCTGTATGAAATTTGAGTTTGTATTGACTTCTCTTTTTTATGTAGCCTGTGGTAAAACTAGGCAAATATCTAGATGAATTGATATACCCCCCCTGAAGACCTCTGCATGCCACTGGCTGAGAACCATAGACTCATAGGTCAGAAGGGACCAATATGATCATCTAGTCTGACCTCCTGCACAAGGCAGGCCACAAAACCCTACCCATACACATATATAACAACCCCGAACCCATGACTGAGTTATTGAAATCCTCAAAAGTGAGATTTGAAGACCTCAAGCTGCAGGGAATCGATCAGCAAGCGACCCATGCCCCACGCTGCGGAGGAAGGCGAAAAACCTCCGGGGCCTCTGCCAATCCGCCCCGGAGGAAAATTCCTTCCTGACCCCAAATATGGCGATCAGCTAAACCCCGAGCATGTGGGCAAGACTCACCAGCCAGCACCCAAAAAGGAATTCTCTGCAGTAACTCAGTTCCCATCCCATCCAACATTCCCACAGACCATTAAGCAGACTTATCTGCCGATAATCCAAATCAATTGCTCAAATTAAACTATCCCATCATAACATCCCCTCCATATACTTATCAAGCTTAGTCTTAAAGCCAGATAAGTCATTTGCCCCCACTACTTCCCTCGGAAGGCTGTTCCAGAACTTCACTCCCCTAATGGTTAGAAACCTTCGTCTAATTTCAAGTCTAAATTTCCTAATATCCAGTTTGTACCCATTCGTCCTCGTGCCTATATTAGTACTAAACTTAAACAATTCCTCTCCCTCCCTAACGTTAATCCCCCTGAAATATTTATATAGAGCAAGCATATCCCCCCGGAGCCTTCTTTTGGCCAGGCTAAACAAGCCAAGCTCTTTGAGTCTCCTTTCATAAGGCAGATTTTCCATTCCTCGGATCATCCTAGTAGCCCGTCTCTGAACCTGTTCCAGTTTGAATTCATCCTTCTTAAACATGGGACACCAGAACTGCACACAATATTCCAGGTGGGGTCTCACCAGCGCCGTATATAACCACTGGGCTACAGGAACCAAACCGTTCTTCACATGAGAGAATTTTACTGTACAAAGATGATCTAATGGCTCATCTACACAAATATGTAGTTTGCTGCAGGCTGGGGGTGAAAGTCTACCCCTACAACCAGCCACTAACTCTCTGTGTGGACCCTGCTGGCACAGACTAACAATTACTGAATGTGCTTTAACCTAAAACTAGTAAAACAGAACTAGATCAAAGTGCATGAAGAAACTGCTAGAGCTCGGCAGTAGGGGCCGCATGGGCAGTGTGTGGATGGCAGGCTAGCGCAGGGTAGATTTACATCTGTTTACCACAAACTCAGTGATCACATAGACCATCCGTCTAAATGGCAGAGACACCGGTCAAAGCATCTTAGCCAACGCATCAGTCTCCCACATCCCCAAAGCTCCAGCAAGGAGGGAAGAGAGAAGACGCACGCATTGGGAAGGGGAACATGACGGCTAGATAGATGGGTTAAAAGAAAATAAATGGAGGGAGGGCACATCTCAGGAGGAAGAGAGAAGAAAAAAAGCTCTTCTCTACCAAAGCAAGAGGGGAACCACCTGAAAATTCAGAGGAAAGGAAAGCCTGCTTTTTTCCCTTTTTGGTGCTGAGGGAGGGAACAGACTGTGCTCTCTTTAAACATACCCCAGGTGGCTTCTTCCAAGAACACAATCACAGGTAAAGAAGAGCCTGCTAAGCGTAGAATTTAACATGAATTTCAGGACGTGATTTTCTTAGATTGTAACCTCCTCAGGACAGAGCTTCTACCTTCCTATAAAAATCTATAAAGTCCAAGTACTTTGCACTCTTATTCCTGATTGGGCCTCCTCTATGCACCACTGCAATACATATAATCAAAGAAAATAATGCCATCATATAAGGCCATGCATATGTCTGGATAAAGATATCCATCCATTCTCCTGGCTATTTAACCATAACACAAACGTTATTAGGCACTGAATAAATGAGATATTTCATTAAAATAACCTAGCGCTCAGCAAAATGCACACTAACCTCTCTGCAGGTCTACTGAGTCCCTGCGTTACTTGGAAAATTGTCTGGGGTGGGGTGAGGTCAAAGGTTGTTAACTACAATAAGACTGTATTATGCACACTAAGCTGTACAGCATGCAGTTTTGAGTAAATTGGACTAAATTCAGAGGAGGAATATTTATTTTCTCCGCTTACTATGTTGGTACTTGATACCTGGCACGTGAAGATGGGTTGTTTCAGAGCTAGGTGGGGCCAGACTGGGAATTCAGGGCAGACAAGAAAAGAAACCAGTCTTGAGCAATGAGCTGTGCTCCCCCTCCCTATCTTGAACACTTCTGGTATCCTCCAAGCAGCCCTTTTATCTGATGCCAGGGTGAAACTCATGCTGCAAGTCCCCGCTGAGTGCTGGGGACTGAAAATACCCCAAACGCAGCAGGTGAGTGATGGAAGTGGGAAGTTGGCTGCATGGGGGAGGGGAAGGGAGCTCACTCTTCCTGACTGCCTGCTGCGAGATCATGAATACCCCCCCAAAACACACACACACGCCCGCTTTCCATTTCCTTTGGGTATTTCTTCTCTCCACAATCCCTAGCTGGGGGAAGGTGAGGGGTAAACGAAGGTACTCTTCCCTCTCCCTGTGCTGTGTTTTGCTCTCTCTAGAGCTGTGGCTTCTCCCTTGCCTGCTTTTGGCTGCCGCTCTGTTTGAAGCAGCAGCAACGGTTGTGTTCTCTCTTCTGGCAGCCTTTACTGCCTGCTTAGGGCTGGTACAACTGGCCCTGCCCCCAGCTGATGACATTGTGACCAGCTGTCAGCAGGGAATGGGGGTCCATGGGGCCTCTGACAAGTTTAACAAATAAAATAAAATAAGAGATAGACTGGCCATTTATTCATGGTCCACACTTCTTTGACAATCCCAGCCATGCTTTAAATAAGTGTAGAAGGGGAGGGGAGGAAGAGGAAGGGCAGTTGCTTCATCATGCTCAAAACTGTACAGGTAATGATGACCTCTTCCTCTAGCTCTCCAAAAGCTAACAGTGCTGGTTATTGCACTCCTCCAGTGTGATCTGGAAAGAATCCAGTGCACGACTGATTACATTTCATCCACAGTTAGCTTAACCTTTGAAACGTGTCAATCAATGCACCAGGCCACTAGGTAAGGTCAGTGCAACCTTGCCAGTCCCAGTTTTCTCTCACTATTTGCACAGAAAACACTGTGTGTTCAGAGACTCTTCCCCAGCAAATACAAAATGCACCATAAAGACAGCAATGAACCACTAATCTTATTTTAAGATGCAATAGCCATCCATGGCTATCCACCAAAAAAAAAATAATAATTTTTTTTTTAAAATTAGCTCTCAGCTCTGCAAAAATAAACTCTTTCAGAGCAGTGCTTACATAAACCAAAAATGATTTTCCCCACCCAGGGCCAACAAAGAACAACATATGTTTCTTTATCCAATTATCCAGGGATGGTCTGATTTAACATCAAGCATTAGGCACAAGCATTTCATACTACTCAATCCTGTAGAATACTGGAAAAAGTTTAATTAAATTTCCAAATCAAAGATAAAAGTCCCCATCACATATTCAGTAACAAAAGTTTAAAATATTAGAGCAATTGTCAGCACTGACCGCTAGAATTCAGATTTCAAAATATTTCCCATTATAAAGCCTCCTTTTCTGAAACTCAGAATACTCCCATTTTGTAACCTCAACAACCCAATTCTGAAAGATGTCAAGTGCCCTCAATTCCCAATGAACTCTGTGGGAGTGGAGGGTCCTCCACACCTCACAAGATCATATTCTTCACTCCTGCCCAACATTTTTTTTTGAAAGTTTTGAATAAAATCCTAGAAGGGAGGGAAATAATAATAATTTTCCCACTTCAAAAAACTGTAGCTTCCCTTCAGTTTTATTTTATATTATATTATATTTGCACAGAACTAGGTCACTGAGGCATGAAGCTTTAATGCTGAGGGTTGGACTGGAGCATGTGTCCATAATAAGGACCAATGCCAGATATGGGGGAAAAATGGTACTGGCACAAATCGAAATTATGTGGATTGCAAATTTATTTTTAATGATACACTAAGCATATGCAGTAGGGTTTACTCACTACATTGGCACATGTGTCCTTAAAGACAGGCACAATGTGTTTGTGTTCACAGCTCAGGGAGCATATGCTTTCTAAAAATGCGTAAGAGTCAGTTTCTTACAGAGAGACTGTGCAATGTTGAGCTCTCTAATACTGCTGGAAAATAATAATTTTTAAAAAACACTCTTCTACAGAGTCCTGTTGTTGCATCATGCCTGAGGCCTAGCCCCACCTCCAGTATTATCAGACCAAACTGCCGCAAATCCTCATGACTGGCATGAGCCCAAAATCTTGCCTACATGTTCACTGGAGAAAAAAATAAGGTCTCTAGAACAATGTGAGCCATTTTATACTATAGACCTTGCAAAATGACAATTTGGATCTAGACACAAATGTGTATAGCTCAATTCCCAGAGAAACTAACTTGCAAAGTTGTATATATCTCTGACTCCTACAGATGAAAAAAACAATATTGCAAGTGCTAAGACTTACTATGCTGAAGTTTCTAAACAATCTTTTTTAAAGTAACTCCTTTCAGATTTTGTGTTTAATTTAGAATTTTTCAAAAGCCCGTATGGTGGGGAGACAACAATCCCACAAAAGTTTACGAAACATATGCAAAGTATTTTTTATCATCATCAGCTGTATTACCATGTAATGCACAAGCCCTAGCTATACTAGAGACTGTAAAACACAGAAAATGATGGTTCCTGCCCCAGAGAGATTACAATTTAAATGTACGACAAGAAACAACAGATGGACACAGTGAGATGGGGGAGTACAAGGAAACAATGAGACAATATTGCTTAACATGGCATCAGCATTCCAGCAACCTAACCACTGTCAATTATTTTGTAGGCATCATAGCAAAGTAATATTTTAAAGATGGATTTTTGGAGGAGGATAATGAGATAGCATTGCAGAAGTTTATGAGGAGCTCCTCCCAAGCACAAAGGGTAGCATGAGAAAAAGCACAAAGATGCCTGTTTGAAAATTTAACAAGTTGATGATGAAAGCCAGCATCATTGGCTGACCGGAAGCAAAACTCAACATTTCAATAGTGAAGACAACTAGCTTATGTTTATTGCAATAGAGAAGGTGGAGGCAGGGGTGGAGCCAGTGGAAGGATGCGAAGAGGAGTTAGCATGGTCAAAGCTACAGTCCGGGGAATGATCTTTGTAGCAGTGTTCTGAATGGAACTAAGTGGGGCAGAATCAGAATGTTTTAGTAATTGAGACATGAATGGACCAGAGCCTGGATGAGAGTTTTAGTTGTGTGGATGGATACGCAAGGCTGTTTCTTAGAGATATGTTACAAGGAAAGAATTTGAAAATTTAGACATAGCCTGCAAGTAAGGACCCATTGAGAAGTCCAAGTTGACGACGACACCCAGATTACAGGCTTGAGTGACAGGCATCATCCTGCTGTTGGCCACAATCATCATGAAAGGAGATTGGGAGAGGGCTTGCGGGGAAGATTAAGAGCTCTGGTCTTGAGCTGACGGCTAGACATCCACAAAGAGGAGACGTCAAAGAGGCAGGCTGAGAATTTAGTATGGACAAAAGGAGACGGACGATTCACTTTACAACCTGTCAGTACTTCTTGCAGAGATTCACACAGGAAGAAAATGTCATCTTCAAATGAAATTGTGCAGCCAGCAGATCCTTTGTTTCCAGTCATTGTAGGGTAAAAAGATATATTTTCATTTTTAAATGGAAATACTTGGGCATCCAATCAGATGAAATATATACAGACACAAATTACCCTTACTTATGCAAGTAGTTCAACTGATTTCAGTGGGACAGTGTGCCTGAGGACTGCTTGGGTGAGCCTTAGAGTCCAATTCAACAAAGCACTTAAGCACATTCCATTATGAAATTTGAATATCCACATGCTTGGAGTTATGTATGTGCTTAAATGCTTTACTGTATCTGGATTAGTTAGCAAATTACCTTCTTCATTATTAAGTAACCTTTCATGTCGACACAGACATGATTGATAAAAAACATGTTCTATGTCCTCCTGTTCCCAAGTGTTAACCTATAGTTCTGTCTTCTTTTATCAACTAATGAAAAGTAGGAAATTAGGTGTGTGTTTGTTTCTGCAATGTAACTTTTGAGTTTAAAAACAAAACAAACACAGTCAAATTGTTAGAGCCTGGTCCAGAGTGGAAAGACTCCTAATGTCCCCTGGGGGCTTTGGATCAGGCCCTTAATTATACTCAACCAATAGAAGGGTAATTGGAACAACACACAAGTGTCGCTATCACCAACACCCAAAATAACCATAGAATAGATGCCTTCAAAAGTATTTTTAAAATATTTATTTAGCAATCTCTAACTACTAAAATACTCATGATTAGGCTGTTCCCAGAGCTGAAGAACGTTTGCATCATTTATCGTCAGGCAACAGTCTTGAGTCACAAGCTAATAAATAAGCCATCGACTGGATAACTGTGGTTTGTGAGCCAATATTTCGTAGCTCTAGAAGTTTCTTTCCTGTCCAGTCTAATTAAATTGTTCCTCATACTTTTCTTTCATGAACTTATAAGCACTATCAAGGTTTGTAGCTATGTAAAAATAAAATTTCAAGCAGAAAATAAAATTTCCTATACACCAAGATAGCATATGACGTTGTATATTTATTATTCTTTATGTACTAGAGCAATGAACAGATGCAAAAGAAAACATTAATTTAAATGCTATTGAACTGAGACTGTACAACATTTAAGAATACTTTATATAAAGATCTGATTAAATGTTTGCAAAACAATGCTTGTAAAAGAAATTTTGCTTTGTAGCATCAAAGCTTATCCTACAGGGAAGGTATAGACAAAGCATTTGGAAAAGGGGCAGTTTAACAGCATTTGCCTCTATCAGCTGACATTTCAAGGTCAGGCACATCCAGGTTTTGTTCCAATTCATCAGTTATAACTGATGATGGCTCATCACATCTTAAAATGAAGCCAGTTGGAGAGCTTTTTACCATTTCCTTAAAAGTGCCACATAGGACCAAAAACCCACTGCATTGTTCATGACGGCAATTAATTAATATATATCTTTAACAATGTAAACATTAAATAAAAAAGTGCCATCCAAAATCAGTCAAGACATACCAAGTCACAGAAGGAAGATAGCTTTCTAAATCTAATGTGCCACAGTTACAGTTGAAATAGTACACTAAATTTCAAACCTTACAAGAAAAGAAAAAAAACAACCCCAACAAGCTGCAAAAAATTTACCTATCACATTTATTCTTGTACAATAACCTTTACCATAGGGTTAGGTTAAAGGATTATTCACAAATGATGAGTAAAGAAAAGTCTGCTTCAAAAATAGGATTCAATGAAAAAATATTTTCTGGTGCCTCCCAAGCCCTAACTAATTTTTGACCTTTCAAAATTTCCGTTAAAAATTTTTCATAATTTTCAACTAGCTCTAATCTTAGCCTTCCAACAGAAGACATTATAGTGATGTCAACACCATAGGAACAAAAGAGACAGTGTTTTAAAGAGACAGTGTTTAATTTTTATTGTCCTTTTCTACTTAGAACTAGCTTGATAGGAACATTAGAAATTCACTTTTGATCATTTACCAGAAAATGCTTTTCAAAATGCTTTCATTTAATTTTTAGCACTACAGTTCAAGTTTAGTTGATTCAAAAACCTGAAAGGATAATGGATAAAACAAAATAATATTAAATTTGAAGTCTTACTCAACTGCAGTAAAAAAAATCACAGACCCTTACTAGGTTTTTTTTTGGGGGGGGGTTAAGCTGAAGGATCATATACTAAAGGGAGCAGCCTCTGCACATTTTCAAAATCACAGTCATGATGATTCTGAAGTGGTATTGTTTGGAAAAGGTTTTTTACATCTCTTGCTCATTTAAAACCTGATACTTAGCTACCCCAAGGACCTGTAACTCTTAATGCTACAACAAGAACCGCAGGTCTCAGGATCACATCCTTACTGCACATGAAACAAAAAAACCTTACTAATCAGTTATTGGTTGAACCTCACAACGTCATGGAGGTCTCTCCAAAGATCTTGAAGAATACTTAGACAACACTGTAATGGTACTGAAATTTTTAAAGCATCTTTCTTTGCAAATTCTGCATTACATATCAGAAGAATGATATCCTATTCCAAGAAAAAAAAAAACAGTTGCTCTCACACAAGCATAATTAATCTTCTGACACCCTGACAAAGAAGTTCCTTGATAGTCATAGAAAGAGTTTTTCTGATTTCCTCTCAAGACAGGAGATTGTCTTTATCCATCATCCCCTCTTCCTGATCCCTTCTTCCCAAGTATCCACATCAGCAGAACTGTCTATCAGACTAGACAGCAGGAGGGAAAGGTCTGAATGATTGATAGGGCACCAGTGCTCTACAGTGCTATTTAAGTGCAGAAATCTATTGTTAGAAACTTGCTTTACAGCAGTTAACCAAATATAATGGTAACTAATTCAACCATTGTACAGCTAGACTCAACCCAAACTAATAAAAGAAGTTTAGCTAATTACAATGATCTGATTTTAAAACCAGATAACTGAATCGGTTGGTAAAACTTTGAATACATGTTTAAAGACACGAAGTGCTAAAAGAAAAAGTTCCTCATACACATGCATTATTCAATGCTCGCCCACCTTCTCTGGGTGAAATCCTGGCTCCTCTGAAGTAGCAAAAAATCCCATTATCTTCAATAAGGGCATGATTACACTTGAAACTTGCTGTGGGTTTTTGCTTCCTTATTAAGTGAGCCACAAACAACTACTGTGCAAGCAGTGCATAAACACTGCATTGTTTCCGACAATTAAGGTAGTTTTGCTTCATATCATTGCTGCCACACAGCAGAGTGATGTTTCAAACAAGCACTTAGCATTCGTGTCAGACTTCACATGGTGCATTGCTCTGCGGCTGAAGTGCCATATCCATTGTGGGACTTCCTTGCACTGTGCATGTGGAATACCTACAAGAAGGCAACTGAACTCCAGGGCTTGGCTTGGAGTCAAGCTAAATAATTCCTATGATTCTCTCCTTTCATGCCATCATCCATCTAGGTTTTGCAATCCAGTGCCGTTTTCAGAGAATGGTCACTCAGCATGGCAGAAGCATTGGTCTGATGATCCGCTATAATCCTCATGATGATTAATATAAACAGTTTGTTGCAAGGACATCTACATTTGTGCTATGACTTCATAATTATGGCCATAGCAGCCCCCAGAGAAGGAGAAGGAGGCTGAAATCAAGCAGATGCTTTCCTAGACCTTTTCTGTGAACAGCGTCACTCAGTGGACGCTCACCACCCCAACTGCTACTGGGTTAGTAGAGCTAGCTCTAGACGCTGGTAGATCTTCCACTAGGGAAACTATGCTGGAGGTAGTTGCTGAAATCAAAAAGGTGCTTCCCAGTGTGTTATCAAGCTGGGCAATGCATAAGAGGTTATTAATAGTCTTGCACAGTTGAGATTCCTGAATTGTATTGGGGCCATTGATGAGATCCATGTGCCTAACCTTTAATTCTCATGACAGGCCCCCGAGTTTAAATCAACAAAATAATTTCTCCACAGTGCTGCAAGATCTGTTTGAGCACTGTGGATGGTTTAGCAGTCTTTACAAAGGGTAGGCTGGAAAGATCCATGACTCCAGGATCTTTACAAATGCTGGACTGTTTTCTGGAATGAAAAATCGAACTTCTGCTCCCATGGTGTCTGTGGGCATTTGGTGGCATTGCCATTCCTCCAGTGATTCTGGGAGATCTAGCTAACCCTTCTCTTCTCTAGCTTATAAGGCCTTTTCCCAGGCAACTGGATGGGCAAAGAGAACAATTTAACTATTCCTATACTGTGCTGAATGACAGTGGAATATGCATTTGGGAGACTGAAAGGCAGATGAAGGAGTCCGATGTCCAGGCTGGAGGTTGATGAGAAATATCTGCCTCGTAGGTCAGCTGCTTGCTCTGTTTTGCACAACCTTTGTGAGAGGAAAGGGAGAGACTTGCAGATGGACGGGAGGAGGAGGCTGGCAGACTTGCTAAACATTCTGAATAGTGAAAGAAGATGCCTTTATGACAGGCTACAGCAATTCAAGAGCACAGAATCAGGAAGGCAGTATGCTTCTACTCTGAAGTGAGGGACCACCAGTGATCAACATGTATGCATTTTTAGAAGGCTTAAATCAGGATTATTGCACTTATAGTAGTATGTATGTGCAATGCAGCAAAGCTTTGATCATGTCACATGTGGGAATTCTAGTATCCTTTGTGGAGATAACATAAGGCATGGATTTCATTTTAGTGCATTTGAAGGGGCAGTGAAGGTGGACATTTTCATGAATTCCATAATAATTCAGTGCAGTGAATATGAGCATTTTCTTGAATTGTGTTAGCTGTAAAGCCATGGCTACAAAGCCATTTAGAATGTATTTTTAATAAACAGTACACCAGTGTAAACAATTTGAGTAGTAAAAAGCTAAAGATACATAACACTGTGCAAATAGAAAAAGAGCTTTAAAAAAAAACTTCAGAAGTTACAAAGAGCAGCATGTGCACAACTGTGTGTACACGACACTCATAACTGTTCTCTGCATCTTGGGATAGGGAATGGTGGTAGAAAGAGCATCTCCCTTCCTGGTGAGGGAGTTCAGAATCTCCCATTTTTCACTATTTTCTTTGTTGTTCTATGGCATAGAATGCCTAAAGGAGGATCTGCTTCTGGGCATTGTTGCAGTGAAAAATGTATCCCAAAAAGTGGAAGTATCAGAAGTAGAGGTTGCAGGGGATGCACAGATAGCAGTAGAGTCCTTGACCAGAAAGCTACCATGTTCTCCAGGGGAGCTATTTGCCTCTTTATTATCCCAGCAGCTGTGCTTGTGAAATTTAACCATTCCCTGTCCTTTTCTCTCTCCATCATGCTTCAGGAAACCTTTCCTCCGCAACTCCCTCTTTTGCAATTCATACAAAAGGTCACTCAACATGTCATCCCTTGAGCTCCTCCTCCCTCCTCCTATGCAGATTGGGCAGCCATTCACTTAAGATTAGCACCCCTGTCCTAGGTCACTGCAAGATGTAAGATGCTATGGGGAAAAACAGGATAACAAGTTAGTCAAAACTGAAGTCTTCATGCCAACGATGATAAAACATTGCTTTTTCCTTGTTTGTGGAATTCCATTCTCATAGGCTTTTCCCATGGTTTGAATGAGGCTAGAGATGGTTAGATGTTTTCACAAGCTTCCCTGGGTCTATGCTGTGAGTGAGTTGGGCAGCTGTTCTGCCAACTTGGGGAAAGAGGTAATTCATACAAGGTGGACAACAGACATCAGGGTAGGGGTTATTTAAAGATGGTGCAGCAGAGGCAGGCTTGTAATTGCATGTGTACCTCTGCAGGTAGCCAGTGAGATGGGGGTTGAGTGGGGAAAGGGGTCATATTTACACATGCACTTCTGCTGGTTATCCTTATTTTGGAGGATGCTACCCTGAGGCATATTCCCAAAAGAGTAAAAAAAAAAAAAAAAAAAAGGATTCTGTTCATCAAGGCAATAGGTAAAACAGAGAAAAATATGCCATGCTGCTCTTTGCCATGACGGTGTATCCAGAACTGCTGCAGGTGCAAAAGGGAACTACAAGCAATATGGGCAGTACTGAGAGAGATGCAATCTCCATGCCAAATTAAAGCACTATCTTTAGCTTAAATTCTTTTTAATACCCCTGGATGAATATAAATAGCACTGCAAAATTTTCAGAATTCTGCAATAGCCCATGGGGAGGACTTGGTACCCTTAAAGTGCCTTAAAATAACTTTCTTTTGAGCAGTGTTTATGTATCTGTGTGTGTCTCTTAGTTCACTAGGTCAATGAGATCTGAGATTTCATCACCACTCTCCTCCTGGTTTGTACCGTTAGTGGTATCCACAAAATGCAGCGGGTCTCTTGCAAATTTACAGTCCAGCTCATTATAGACAACGTATACCCTGCAAGCTCTCCCAGAGCTTCTATTATTGTCCTCCATACTCTTGTAACCCAGCTGGAGCTCCTTTCCTTTACTGCAGCATTAGCGTAGGTCCCAGTTGTGCCCTCTTTCCTTCATTTGTTTCCCAGACAGTTGTTTGCATATTTGTGCTTTGAGATGGCCAGTATTCAGGTGGGCCTCTAGGTGCTCCTCTTCCCAGAGGACAATGAAGTCCGGGACTTCGGCACGAGACCATACTGAAGAATAAGGCACAACTGTTTAATGATCAAGATTAGAATATGACAGGTCTGCAAACCCCACAGCAGCTGTAATCAGAAAAAAAAATAGAATCTGGCTGCACACCAGCATTTAAATGGAGACATGGCATCCAGTCAGGATGGCCCTGGAGCAGTAGACAGCACACAGATATCCATCAAAGCAGTGTAACATACCAGTGGAAGGACTTGGCCGATGTGTAATGTTGTTTTCGGATGGGGACGTAGCCACATGTAATTTGCTGAGTGTAAACCCACATCTCAATAACCCACTTTCCAAGTGGACATAACAACATCCACTAAGAAATCACACTATTCACAATAAAAAAAATAGTTTGTGAACACAAAGTACACTAATACAAAGTAATTCAAGTTAACCAGCAACAAAATTTCAAGCATAGAGAAGCCTTAAGACTATTCACCCTTTATTTGCACATACTTCCAGTTCAGACATAAAATGTTTACTTGTGAAAAAAAATGAGACCTGTTTTTTGGGGAAAAAACTGTAAACATTTTAAAAGAGGCATATTTCATGTACAGTGAACCAGATTCTGTCCTGCTGCACTAGCTTTGATGAGGCTGAATAGGTGCAACCCAGGACAGATAGCTCAATACATATGGTTCTGTACACAAAAACAGATATTTGAAGTGCAGAATCTTCTGGTTTCTCATTTGTAATGCTCTCTGTAGATTGATTAAACAAAACAATAAATTGGGGCATGGTTATAGGTGAGCTTCATTTCTTCCTACAGTTACAAACAGGAAGACTAGTAACTATGTTATCTGTCAGTGCTTCTTTTAAAGATATAGCTCTTTGTTGGGTCTAATTCATGAAATAAGCCAGCACAAGTCAGATCAGAGAAGGGCACAGCACTCTGGGAACTGCTCCCAGACAGTGTAAAAGTGAGCCTGGCACAGTTCTCTGTGACCTGTTTCAAGTGGAAGTCAGGCTATTATCTGCACAGAGCTACAGCTAGCATATATACCCAGTAAAAACTGCAAAAGGTTATAGCAGTTTGAGTGTTCTTTTGTTGAGGTTGCCAAGAAAAACGGCTTCATCCAAGACACTAGAACTCACTGACCCCTTTGTTTATGTGCACCACTATGACCTTGACTGCTTAGTTCTGGACTCACCCCATAAAAATATTTGGTCATCCCATCTGTCACTGAACACTTTTGAAAGCTAATCTTCTTCCACAAGAACGCCAAAGAAACCAGATACAGCAAAACTTTACTGAGTCTTTTATGCTGTAAATACAACTCCTAACAGAAATTTATTATTCAAAATACAAACAAGCTTTTTCCCCCAAATCCGATAAAAATTGTTGGTGAAGCTAATAAAGTTAAAATCTTTTTTCAAAACAAAAAAACCCACCAGTTTTAAAAAACCACAACCAAAAAAAGCTCAGACTTTTGTACAGCTGTAGACCAAATATTGGAACAATGCACTCTTTCATTTAATGTTTATGAAGTTGTTTGTGGAGATAGAGTCCTAAACATTATTACTTAACTGAGAAAATTTGGGTTCCTAATTCTATGTTCAGTTAAATAAATGGCAAAGCTCCAAGGGGCCCTAATCATTTAAAGCTCTGAAGTATAACACATAACGTACTGCTGCTAGAATTCTCCTCTATCAGATGCACAGAGCAAACAAAACTGCTGAAGTTTCACATTCAAGTATGGTTTACTTACCTGCTATTTAATGCTAACGTATTGCACAGGCAAAAATCTTTCAGAATGTCAAACTGGTACAGGTGGGAGGAATGTAGTCGTCTGAGTGTTTTATTATTGGGTATGGAAATCAAGTGGGAAACAAAACAAACAAGCTTTGTAAGGTTAGGCCTATATGCTGTATAAACAGATTATGGTCAGAGACAACAATAACTGAAAAAGCTGCATTAAACTTTTACTGTCCCTGCTGTGTTTTTTCCAGTCACATCAAGACTAATATTTTTAGGTAGAATATAAAGCCAATTTGTGTGGTTACTGTTACAATAAATCAGGTATTTGGACTCTACCAAAGAAATCTTTCATTAATGAAACTTTTATGTAGTGCAATATGTTAGCATTAAATACTACAGTATTTGACTTATTTAAAATAAATTACTATCCCCAGGCTCCTTCCAAGCATCGAATTAAAATGCTCTTTACTTTGATATTTGTTTGGTATTTTGCATTTTCATAACGTTTATGCCTCTGAAATACATTCTAAAAGGTTTTTTTTAAAATAAAATGCTTTTTAAAGGTACATTTAAGGTAAATTTAATGCATATGCTGAGGATCATGTTTAAGTTTCAAGGAGAGGAGAGGAGAAAAATGTAACCCATGGATCTTACGTTTTTGCTAACATTTTGGATCTAGCTGAGGGTGAGGTGTTCATCCATTCTACCTCAACTGGTGCAAAGACCTAATGCTTGTACCCTTGGTGTACTCATGGAGAGACCCTAAACAAAACTTCAGTAAAGACATTCTGTTAAAGACAATACCTATTTGGATATTCTCATGTTTGACTCAGAGATGTGTAGTCTTGCTTCCATCATAGATCAGAGGTCTTGAATGGATTTGTATCCAATATATGCATTCCAACATTGAGGACTGCTAGATCTGACTCTCACATGAGAGCTCCAGTATGAAGCTGGTATAAGCTTCACCACTACTCTAGCAGTAATAATATCACAAAGCTTTTAAACCATTTAAATTATTCAATACACTTCAGAAACATAAAATAAGATTGACTCCATTGTCTTGTCTGGTAACCCTCAGCAAATCCCCCATTTTCAGAATTTCCATAGAAGAAACCATCACCTACTGCAGTGGGATTCTTGTACATGGGATAAGTCTATGGCACAAAAATATAAAGACCAGGAAGCTCCTGCTGAAATGAAATCAATTGTTAGTCATAAGCTTGCCTCCCTGATTAGTGTCAGATATTTTCACCCCCTCAGAACAGCTAATTCCAGCCTCTTACACCTACCCACGTATAGGTAGGAGTCTGGTTCTTTTCCCCCAATTTATTATAAAACCCCAGGTCTGGAATATCTCTAATGTCATGATTAATACAATTGTTTACGTTCTCCTAGTGAGTTGATGTTCACAAGCTAATTTTCCACATAGGAGAGAGTATAAACTCTTTTCCTTCTCATCAGGAAGGCTGAAATTCTCAGTCATTATTTTGGGGAGGAGCATGCTGTCCAGATGCCCATCCAAACAGGAATGTTTTATAATGAAAGTGTAGATTTATTAGGATTTAAAAGCAGTGTTTAGTGTTTTTGTGGAGGAAAAGGCCATGCTTTACAGCACTGTGCAAGTAAATACCTGTAACCTTTGATTCTTAGAAAATGACGTAAGATTCTGTTAAATCCTGGACGTAAATGACAATGAAATTGACCCCCCCACCCCACCTCCCAAAAAAAAAGTTCAATGACAATCTGTGCAACATTTTGCACCAACTAATTTCACATTCCCAAAATTTTGTCTTTTCACAAAAGGTTTAGGAAACTGAATGTTATTAACAATAAAAAAATGAAAAAGGATTGAGACAAGAAAACTACAGAGCAATAAAGACTTACAGAGTTTAAAAAAGCTGAAACATAGTAGGCATGTGAATTTTAGTCAGTATGTGTGTGTTCATATTAAAGACACATGGGAACCAAAAGCAGAGATAGTTGGGATATTCTCTGTTGCAACTGTGCTTGTCACTATTGCGTCTCTCTCCCTTCCTCCCTGAAAGGGTGAGGCTTGTGTATGTGCTCCCATCAATGCTTAGCCAGCCTTGATACGGCAGATCTCTACTCTAAGGGCTTGTCTACATTGGAAGTGCTACAGCAACACAGCTTAGCCATAGACACTACTTATGACCATATTTATACACTTATACCGATCCATAGGTTCTCCCATCCATATGTAAACCACTTCTCCGAGGGGCAGTGGCTAGGTGGACAGAAGCAGAGGGTTACATCGGTTTAGCTATGGTGCTCAGGCGTGTGTGTTTTTTACATCCCTCAGCGACATAGCTGGGTTGACGTAACTTTCTAGTGTAGACCAGACCTTATACAGAAATATAATTTTAAAAACCTATTATTTCTGAACAGAGATGGTTGGGGTTTATTATAAATACCCGAATTCAGTGACAATTTCTCCTGCTACTCAGTCTGAATTTGCCAAATGATGAAATAAATCAAAGTGCTTAAGTGGCATATACAAAAGGAAAATCAACAATATAAGTGTTCTCTTCCAGAGAATGTAACTTACGTGGATTAGTACAAGCTTATCATTCTGGAAGAAAAATCCTAAAGTAATTGAACACTTGCTGCTTACGATGCTCAAAACTTTCAGCCTCTTAGTAAAGCAAGATCAATAATTTTTAGATCATAGTAATGTAATAAGATTCTAAACCCCCAAACAGTGGTAGAGTATCATAGTATCTAGAGATGGAAAGAAACGGACTAGATGACCTAATCTCTCTCTCCCCCAGGTTTGTTTCTTTTGTAAATTACTAGTGATGTAATTCAGAGAGATTGCCATTTCATAAATCTTTTCCATTCCAACTATTCTCTAAGGAAAAAAAAAAGTGAAGATGTGCACAACAGAACACATGGAAACTTGTGTCTTTGTAAATCAATACTGAGTACAGAAATAAGGTTCAAGAAGATTATCAGTCATTTTTTCTGAAAGAAAAGCATAACTTAACTTTCATAATTGGCATTTAAGAATTTGTCCACTATGTGCAAGTAATATTGAGTCTTAGTAGTTCAAGCTGTCAGATTTTTTTTAAACTAATCAAATTGAGAATTCTGTAATTTCTCAATGTATCATCAAATTACAGCACAGATCCTGAAGGCTATATGGCTATAAAACCTTAGTTGGATTGATGCTGGACCCATGGTAATCTGAAGTTTAATCCTTACACTCTCACTCCATCCTGTATGCGAAACCCAGTTCAGAAAACTAAACTTTTTAAAGGATATATTAACAAGTCATACCTAATTCACATGTGAACAGTGTTAACTCAATTCAAAACCCATCAAGCGCCCTTATGATTACTGCCATGTCTTAAATTCAGAATAGACAAGAGGATCTTCTAGAAAAATGTGCAAATAAAACACCAGATTGTTGTAGTCTTTCAAATAGTTAATTCAAATCCTTGTCACAAATGAAGATTCAGATACTCTTTACTGGGAGCATCAGTGTGTTAGACTATTTGAAGCTGTAGTTTCTAATGGGTGTAAACTAAAATGTACTTACCACTGTGTCAACTATAAGACTGGTTTTGAGGAATGATGTTTTTTCCAGAGCTTCTTCTACACTACAGCTTCTGCCAGTGCTTCTGGTGGTGTCAGGAATGACAAACCCTTAAAAATCTAAGAAGATGAGCTGGTAATGCCTAAAGCTATTTCAGAATCACCACCACCACCTGACTTGATGTTACAATTTTTTTTTTCAGGGTTTATGGGGAAAAAAGTAATCTCTACATTTGCTTTGGAAAACAAAGAGTTACACATTAAAAAGATGGGTAGGGAGGGGAAGAGGCAACTTCATCCCCATCTTCATCCACTTCAGTTCAGCAGCTGAGTTTTAAGATTATTCATGCTTGTTCAGTGCATGCTGTTCTCATCATAACCAACATTTACAGCAATTCTTATCTTCAAGGAGTACATTTTGTTCAGTGCCATTCAAGCACGTATTCCAAACAGTAAACTACAAACGTTAGTAGATATGCTGAAATGAATTATGATGAGTTTTTTTTATGTAGATGTACTACAGCAGTGAAAGGCAACTGTACTATTACTTTATTATTTCCAGTCTCTCCCTCCATGAACTTTAGTTAAGAGAACAACCAGGAGAGTATGGTCCATTCCCCGCCTTTAAGCAAGCTAATTATTTTGAGTTTTGAAGGCTATGTTCTCAATTTATTTATTAAATTAGAATTGCAACATACCCACTGATCCAATGCTTTAATTATTTTTCTTCACGCACATTCTTATTACTCAATGCCTGTCCAATCAACAACCCCATCCAACTGTAGAACATAGCCCAGCCACTAGCTGTAGTGACGTCGTTGAAAAGACCACGGTAATGGACATGACTCTTCTATAGCACAACATTCTACTCCAAAAAGCACGGAATCCATCACTCTGAAAAGCAGTTCACTAAACCAATTATTTTACATTAGATTCACTCACAGAGCCTCCAAGCCTCAGAGGCAAAAGTTTGTTTGGTAGTAATAACTGAAAGGAGAGGAGGCAGGGGAAGTTAAGCAATACTTTACTGCAACATCAAAAACAGCATTAATGCTGGGAGGGAACAATTACACAAACAGGTTTATGCAAAAGTGATTTTAGTTTGGAAAGGGACTTGTGCTTTAGATGGCATCGTTTTCAGAGTTAAAGAGGCATTTGCTACCTTTTCTGAGGAAAGTTGCAGTATAGTTATGGTATGAGGTGTTTTTAAGTTTGATTCTATCTTTTGCCTGGAGTGGGAAGTGTATGATCTGAAATATATTTCACCCATCCATGTTCATAGACTGCAGTAAATATTCCACATAAGATTACTTAGATACACTTAAAATAAAAAAGGAGAAATGGAAACTTTATAGACTTGCAAATCTAAAGAATTTATACTTGACTTGCATTCTTTACAGTATTGTTTTAAACGACAAATCCTTTGTAAGTACATAACAATAAGACAGGAAGTAGCAAAGTCATAATCAGTAACCTTAGATCTTTTTGAAGTGCAAAGAAGCAAAGTGACAACCTGCTGAGTAAAACTAACATCACACATCTAGAAAAGTAGGTAAGCGATGAGAGAAAATCATTAACAGCTATTCTGTTGTACAGTGAGAATTTCAAAACCAATTACAAGTTCTCTGGAATGGGATACATTTACACTTAATAAGTAGATTGAATCAATGCACTTGTTTCATCATTCATTTTAGGTTTTGAAAAAGTGAAAGGTACAATTGCTGTTGGTATTCAAAAGACTTGAATAATTCCACACAGAATGCTTTAATTTTCTTCAGCATATATGAGAAATTACCCAGGTTAATAATAAAATAATAATAATAATAATAATAATAATAATAATTCAAAGGAGGATACTGGATTTATTTTTTTTTAAATAACCAATGTCAGCACTGAACTGTTGGACAACCAACTCAAAATGCAGAGAGAGAGTTTAAAAGAGGGATTCCCTCAAATTAAAATGATAAGATATAAAGAAAAGTAAACTTCCATTTTCATTATAATTCTGTTTTACTTGTTCAATTAATTTATAAATGCTAAAAGATATGTACACAAACCTTGTATAGTCTATAGTAGGACTGCAGTATTTTTCTAACAAACTGAAATCAACTCACTCCCTTTTTAAAAGGGGCACTGTCAACTTAAAATCTAGTCAATATTTTCTAAAGTAATTTGAAGCATTAAACATGTCACTGGGATACCCTGCCAATGTACAGTTTTGCAATCAAATGTTTTCATACAGTAACAGGGAAAGAAAAAGATCTGCATGAACAACCAGTGAAACCGACTGACTACACAGGAAAAATGGTACAGACAAACAGGGGAAAGGAAAGAAGAAAAAACTTCTTCCCTTTCATTGTGGATATTTTTTGGAACAAAAGGAGCTTAAAAATACCCAAAAATCAGACAGAAGTGTGTTTTTTTTTTTAAATTGGTGTCCCTTTAACAATCATATACCAGGTACCTGAGCACAACTCTTCAATAAACTACAGTGCAACTCCACTCAATGTGCCTGACATTTGTGACAACATAGAAAAGGTGGATAATGTAATATTAAGGTATATCACGTTACACACCTTGTCAGCTTTTTCTCAAAGACTGGCACAGCAACAGATATTCAGAATATGCTGAAAGCCTCTGTGGGGATGAAATCTTAGCTACTCTCCCAAGCAAAGAACCAGGGATGCACAGGATAAATTAGTGTAATGGAAAATGCTTTTGGCTACATGGAACCTAGAGAACAATTAAGGGCTGAGAAAGATTACATCATATAATTTTTTCCTCTGCTATTGCAAACACTAACATTGTCGTGAATTCACATTATAGTGAAATTACATCAACTTCAAAATCAACTTCATGTTTAGCCTCAATTCTTCCTGTTCTGCTGTTTCTGGTCAAATAGGAAATCAATGAGGAAACATCATTTGAAGTGAGCCATTTCTCATGCACCAAAAAGAACAATAAACTGCAGTGATCTGTTTCCTATTAGCATCACACAACAGAAGGCAACATCATTCGCATTAACAATTTTTACAACCTCTGTAAATAAAGGGGTTAAGTCAGAAGTGACTTATTTTTTGTCTGCTATAAAACATTGATTATTCATAGACAAGAAACTTTTTTTTCTTTTTAAAAGAGAAGAAATCTGAAGTTAAAAAACTTTGATGTACCAATAAATAGTTTGTAGGGGAGAGAGAGGAACAAAGTTAACACCCCTCCTGATTGTTTTGGACATGAGTAGTTCAGGCACGTCAAATTAAATTCTTGCGTAAATATTATTCACAATCTACAGAACCTGATTTTTTCTACCAGTAAAGACAGGGAAATTCACCATCACATTCTATCACTGGGTCACGACAAAGAGAGACAGCAGGTGAGGTAATAATATCTTTACCACCACCACAATCATGACAAAGAGCATTTTCCTGCATTTTCCAGGAAGTAAGACAGAAAGCGCAAAGAAGAATTTGAGTCCTATGTTATACAAGTGTTCACACTAGATGATCTTAATAGTCCCTTCTGGCCTGAAAATTTATTAATGCAAATGGCAGACCTTTTAAAAAAAAAAAAAAAAAAAAAAAAAAAAAAGACACCTTAGCAAATATTCCCTTAGCTTCCACCCAGTGTAAGAACCTGGAAGATTAAAAAAGTGTACACATAGCTATGCACCAATCATGTGAGAAGAGTGAAGTTGTATATTTTATTCTTTCAGTCATTGCTGGTATAATCTGCCATTATATGCATGAGACTATTTGGGTGGGTTTTTTTTAAATCTCTCAAGTAACTATATTTTATGAAACCAAACTACATGCTTTTTCAGGTTTATCTTATGCTCCAGAGACACTAACCTTAGCAAAATAAAGAAGATATGCAATCTTACAGTATGCTGGTATATTTCAGTGATAAATTCAAACACCATCAATTTCTTTGCAACAATGCTCAATAAGAAACTCCAGCACTGGCCTCAAAATTTAACAAAAGCAACAATTAAAACGGTAATCAAGTATTCAGTAATCCCAGTTGCTAAACATTAGCAAGTCACTACTGAGCATGTGCAAAGTGCAATTTTTCAAAGGCTTATATCTTGGCCAAATCGGGTGGATTCTCACAGTGATGACAAAAATGTATATCCCTGACACAAAAGCTAGCCACCTGCCAAATTTCAAGTCCCGGCTCCAAATAATGGGGGCACTACAGCATTTAAAAGAAATGGTCACTAGAAAATTTTAACATGAACAAAAACATTTTCTCCCTAGCATCATTCTCCGAACTGAATTATTTTGGTTGAAATTTTCCAAACAAATGAAAGCAGAGACAGTCACCAAGCATGGAAAATTTCAGCCCAAAACAGATGAAGTTTGGCAAAGATATAAGCAACTGAAAACAGGGTCTTATAATGGGAAGTGTCAGGCAATCTTAATAATAGGTGGTTCTGGCAGCTCTGGGTATAATTAAATAAAAAGCACTTCACATAACCAAAAATACTTATTCCCTATTCTTTGTTTATATGAGTCACTACTCTTTGATAGCCTATTGTAACCTGGGCTGCTTCCCCCCAATATAACCTAAAAGGGTCAGCATGAAGGCTTTTATTTTCAGCAATTTGATAGATGCAGTTGAGCTGGCTTTAGACCACTTTTGCTGCTAAAATGGATTACCATTTGCAGTGAGTATTAAAAATTCTATTTCTTAAAGTGATTTACTGAACAATTTCCAATCTCTTTTGGAAGCAAAATAATCTTCTTCCAATAAAGTGAAATAATACTGTAATTAGTTTATTTTGGGGGAACATAAAAGAGCAGTAAATAAAGCAATGCATTTGTAAGGTCAATACAGTTCAGTTCTAACACCATATCTACAGAAGAGTTTGTACATTTTGAATGTTCATCAACTATCAGACAGACTCAAATTTATAGTCTCCTAAATATTAATGAACCTTTCCACTGCAGAATGAAAGATTGCCAAGATCTATCCTAATGAAAGCTACTAGGTTTTCTAATTTCTAGGGAAAAAAAACCTCAACAGCAGATACTGAAGATGGAAGAGATGTATTATATTAAGTCATCTAGTCTATCTTGTAATTTCAGGATTGCTGCAAATATATTGTATAGTGTTGTGTCTAGCCTCCTTTTGGCTCAGTGATGGGACTCCCACTCTCTCTCTCTCTCTCTCTCTCTCTCTCTCTCTTCCACAGTCAAGTACAGCAGTTCTCAGAGTGTGGTCTATTGAGAACAGTTTAGTCACATAGTGCTGGCTCTTCTGTCCATTTCTACCTTTTAAACAGCTTTAAGGGCCAGCTAAAATACAGATTTTCAGGAAAAAAATAAAATAAACTGCAGATTTCCAGTAAAACTCAGCATCCAAGAGATCCCATTTAGGCACATAAAATACCTCAGCAGCCAGCAGCTCCATTATTTTCCGTTTTGTAAAATCTGATCTCCTCTTCTTCTGAGTGCTGAGCACTTAGGAAAATACTTAGGGCCAGATTTTTCAGATTTACTAATTTTCAACAGAAGCTATAGTTCACAAAAGCGGGAGAGAGTTGGCCCATGCAACTGCAAATGGAAGGAAACTGTTCACAAAACAATATTAAAAGATGATCTATGCTATGACAATGTTTGAGAATCTGTCAGAATTAAGAAGCTTAACTTGACAGTCACCTCAAATTTTCATTTCACCATACTGCTCCTATTAATAGCACCATAAACAAGCTTGCCTTCCTGATGTTTACATATTGCTGCTACTTAGGAGACAGTAACATTCCCACCAATCTATTCGCTAACTATATATGTTTTTATTCTTCTCTTAGATGACAGGCCCATTTCTTCTGTGAATTCCCTTTAAATTTTGTCTACATGGACTAAGGAATACCACATGGTGTGGAATCAGCAAGATTACAAAGTGTCTGGTGCTACGTTTTTCATGTGCTTGCATATGTAATTTTCCCAGGCATGTCATTCTCAGTGGATGATGTATGTATTTGTCACTTGTAAGCTCATCTTGCTTATTTTCAATTCAATTCACCAGTCTTCCTCTCTCACTTTTATAAAAGTCACCACTTCATAGAAATTTTCACTTAGAAACGTCTACTAACCTCTAGGTACTGAAATTTGTACTTTAAACCAACCCTATACATAAAAACACAGTGCCGACATTTCCCTGCCAGTATCAAAATCAGATTTGTTGTTAAAATTCTGACCAACCTACAAAAAGTCATAAAAGGAAATAATGAATTAATGATGAACAGCGATTATTAAAACGTTAACTTGTTTCCAGGGCAAGTAACTGAACTCAGAATTTTCATTTTTAGTTTTTACTGCCAGAATTTTTCATCATGCCGAGTAACAGAATAGGCTTCAGATTCCATGTTAAGGAGCAAAAACACAAAACAAAACAAAACAAAACAAAATTAATTCACAGCTGAAGATATTAGCTTCAAGACTTAAAGATAGTGTTCCATTTCTGGAGGGGTGAAAAGTTAAATATAGTAACCTCAATATAGGTCCAAAACCAGATGCCATATCCATGGTTTCAGTTTAAACAGGTGAAAGGTTAAGTTATGTTCAAATTCTATGAAACATGGTGAATGAAATAATTGAAAAGCTTAGTAAAACATGTATTTCATTAGAATGTGTGAATCTCTCTCTCACACACACACAGAGCCTATTCTATATTTGATATCAAAAAGGAGGGATGGGCTGGAAAATTTCATTGTGTCATGTGTCACAAATTATGATGAAACTCATTATTTTACCAAACTTTTCAGTGACTCACCTACATAATTTTTACATTATAACTTAACTATTTTCAGTTAAGATAGTTATGGAATTTTGGACAATGTGAAAAAATCATGATGAATCACTTCATAGACATTCTTACTCAACCTATCCTGCAGTCCACTGCATACATCACTGTATGTATGAATATCTTGGCTCCAGATTCAGTCCAAAATGCATAGCTATTTGTGAGAACTTTTGGTTGGTTTGGTTGTGAGAACCTACTGATCTTTCCTAGACCTATTTGTCCGGGATTACAAAAAGTTTTATTTAGAAAATACACTATGTTACCAAAAGTCAAGATACAAACAAGCTCTTCACAGTGATGAATAAAAGCATATATGTTCTTTAAGGTACAAAACAACTGACAAGTACAAGCTGTACTTTAGAAAGAAAAGAATATGGCTTCAAGCACAAATCATCACAGTTAACATTATATTTCTCCCTACTACATGATAATGGTGCTGGTAATGGGAATGTAATTTAAAAGAATAAAGCTAGGGAACCATGTGCTCATGTCATCTTATTTTCCATAATCATCCTTGAAATTTCTAAGTCCAAAAGCCACATAACATTTGCATTGCACAAAAGCCAAGCAGTTGTGCAGAAACCAGCAGCACTCACAAAGCAGGGAAGATAAGTCAATGAACTGACCCTTTAAGATTTGTCTAGTTCGGCAATTGTTGTCAGTATGCAGCTGGCATTAAATAACAGTCATGATCATGACCTTTGCATTTCTACGAACATAAGCTATTATCATGAGAAAGACCTCTTTGGCCTCATAATTCAGATGCTGTTAACAACCAGCAAGAACACAGCATGTTGTGTCAGTAAGCATATAACATAAGAAAAACTGGGCACCCCCCCGCCCCTCTCTCAAACCCCAAAACTGCATTTGTTGCATTTAAAGTTTTAGAAAGTTCAACATAAATCTATCCATATTCTCAATAGCAATGAAATGCTTTGCTTTTTTTACACTTGGATTTTATCTGCTAGTTTACAAACAAAAAAAGCAAAACCAGACAAAATGCGTGTTTTCAAGCAACGTACAAAAATTATTTTGTTGATTCATTGTGTTCTACAGTAGTCATCTCCACCTCCCACAAAGTTCCACAATAAGGGTGATATTATGGCTTTATGAGCCACAGCTGGGATGAATGAAAAAAGGCATCACACTGATAGCAGTTCCTGGAAGCATTCTGCCTACAAGGAAATACAATCCCCTTGGGTTAGCATACTGAAGAGTGGCTCCCATACTTCCTTTGGGAAAAGGCACTGTGCGCTCCCCTCTGCGCCAGGCCTAGTCTGTCAGTCAGTACCAAAGAGGGTGTGGCCATGGACATCTAGAATAACAATTCTTCTCGGTTTGCCCTTAGGGAGAACAATGCACAGGGTTATGGCTATCCCTTAAGCAGCTATCCTCCTCTCACTTGAGCAGCACTAGGAAGGGTACAGAATCTGATCACAAAACACAAGTCAGTCCAGGGTCTGTCAAAACTCAGTATAGGTTAACAGAATGGTTTATGAACCTCAGCAAACTTTTGAGTGAACCTGGCCTGAAGTTTATAACAAAACGTTACATTTTACTTACTTGCATTGCCCCTTTGTTCTCAAACCAGGACATTTTCACCTGGTACCAGGTTTCATTAAAGATTCACAGAGTGGCACTGAGAGGTTTAAATCAAAACATGTCTCAAATCCTAAAGCAATTCCTCACCTAGAGGTATGATAAATATACGGTTTAAAACTTCTTGCTGTTTTCATTCTACTCCGCATTTCCATTCTAATTTGAGGAAAAACATAAGCAGCACAAGAGATAAACACAAAGTGTTTTAACCCTTAGTCAGTCTCTACATTTTGAACCAGTTTCTTGAACTATTTCAGCACGGTTTTGAGCAATTTGAAAATGAAGTTCATTTTGTGTACATCTATTCACTTAGGCTATACTGCTGTCTGATGAACAGTCAGAAGAAATACCACACAGAAAAAACAGCTGAGTGTAGAGGACATGAATTTATTATTTTAAGTTAAACTCTGGCAAAGATCAGTGAAATTAAACACCACTCAAGGCAAGCAGTTTGGCCATTAAAGCCATGCCATCATGAAACCCAGGATAAAGGGCAAGGCCCTCTTTCTTTACTTTTTTCTAGATGTCCTTGCTTCTCCAGCCCAGACAATGACAACTCCCTAAGCCTCTTCAGTCAGTTTTTATCATCTGCTATAAACCGAGACTTTCTGCGGTAAGCAGCAAGCAATCTTCCATGCATGATTGGCCTTGATATTGAATGCAATCTCTCTATCACTTTAGGCAACAGTCACAGTACTCCCAGAAGAGTATACATTGTCTCCCAATAAACAAATACATACAATGATACCCATTTGAAGACTGCAGTATTTTATCCTTTGAAGTCCAATCCTCACAGGATTTTACCAGAATAACCATCATAATAATGGATATACACATAGTAACTGGATATTCTGAACTCCTTCTGTACTATTCAGAGTTGAAAGTCACACCATAAATCACTCAGAAGACAATTTACCTTAGATTTACAACAAAAGGTCTTGGATTTGGGCCTATGGCCCCTACATCAAAAAATGAATACTCTCCATGCAGGTAATATATGAGAAACAGGTGAGCTTCTTAAACTATTCAAAATTACATTTGAAATTAAAGTCAAGCAATTGAACTGGTGGAAGTCACTGGTCAAGCACCTGGAAACAGAGTTTGTTAAAATGCTAAACCCACTTCTACAGCAGTAATCTCTTCCACAGGTGCAGAGACAATATTTTCTTCACTTCAGTTTCTTCAAACTAGTTCAGTTCAATAACTTGTTCATTCAAGCTAAGACACTGACTGGGAACTAAAAAAACAAGAATCCTTATTTTCCTCCTCCAATCTATGAATAAAATAATAAACAATAATCCGTGTGTGTGTGTGAGGGGAGATCTATTAGCTCTGAAATCCCGAAGGACGTGGTGACCAGAAACAATCTGTTCAATTCATTAACTACACATAAAACACTTGGTTTAATAAATCAGTTGGTTTTAAATGCAAAACTTCTTATGAGAAACTTTTTTTTAAAAGAAAATCAAATGTACTCAACACTTTCAAAGTAGTTTTATTTAATATAAACACCTTAAAATGTGGTTTTCGTATATATAATTGAATTTGAATTTTTATCCAAATAAAGCTTGACACAAATCACAAGTACAAATTATTCATCTAGTAAGTGAGAAATGCATAGTTCACCATTTTCTAACACAAAAATGTAAAAATTAAAAATAGAAATTTAAGTTATGCTATTTTAAATAAATGCAGAGATATAGCACATCTCAACTTCCTGATTAGCAAAAAGCAGCATCAAATTTAGTGTGATGTTATATTAAGTTGCAAATCAACATGTTTTAATGGTTACCAATCAATGAGAAACAACCTTCTTTAGAAAAACTAAGCACAAAATCAATTATTTAAAATCAAGGTTTTCTGCTTTATAATTTAAATCATGATTAAAATAGGTCATTTAAATCACTCTGATGTACATGGTCCTTCAAAAAGATATAGGGTGGAGAAAAACTTTGTGGCTGTCTGACACTTGTCAACTTCCTTTCCTCACAAAACAAAACAAAAAGCAAAACTACTAGAAGACCCACACCCTTTCTATCCCTCTACACACACAGGCTGAAAGGAAACAAATACTACACGTATCTGTTTGTCAGTGAAATACTACAAATGCCTTTTAAAGGTTCTCCTGTGGGCCAAGACTGATGTTATAGACTGACCCTGCAAACTCTTACATTTGTGAGTAGTCTTATTAATGCAAGTAGTCCCACAGTCTATCTAAAGTCTCAATCCTACAAACCTTATTCGTCGGAGCTGTCTCCTTCAAATCAATAGGTCTAATCACAAGAGTAAATACCATTAAAAAGGAACATTTTCCCAGTCTGGGATTCAGACTGTTTATATTACTTCTTTAAATATGAAAAAATTCACAGAACATAGATTTTAACTCTGTGGCTGCTAAAATATTAGCAGTTCTCCCACTGAATAAAAATTATTCTCAGAATAAATTCTCTGGGCAGGACTAGTTAGGAGAGCTGAAGACTAAAAACAAATTCTGAGTATTTTAATTGTCATAAAAATTTCCTGTATGCGCGCATGTGACTATATAATTAAAGCCAAATGATTCTTCCAATTAAACGCTATAAAATTTTGAGCAGTGTGTTGACAAAACAGACAAATCTGCTGTGTAACAGATGGCCTACTTACAGGACTCAGGCTGAGCAGTGTTGGTAAACAACTAGAAAGTGTAGCAATATACATTTGGTTCAAATGGAAGCACACACACGGAACCATATATACTAAGAACCAAACACATCCCACCATAGTTCTTCAGAGCAACATGCAGAAATTCTTGTGCTAATAGCAGAGATACACATCTTAAGGAACTAAAGTAATTACAAAGTAAATAGGGTCCAAAAGACCAGGAGTAAAGATATTCCATTAACAGCCAAACTAGGAGAAGAAGCCAAAGGCAATTGCAGACTTGCCAATAGAATGCCATACAAATCCCACTGCCATCTACAGTGTAATATCATCTCCAGGCTAGTGTCTGGATCTTTTTATGGGCAATCATGTTCTATCCAAAGTGATAGGTGTTGCAAAGCCCACCTCTTAAAGATGTGTAGCGACAAGTGGGGAAGAAATCCTTATGACTTAGCATTTGAGAAGTGTTAGAACTTCTTCCAATATAATTTTGAATGTTTTAATAGAAACATTACTGCAAACTTACAAGTTCTACTCAGACCCACTCACCAGAGGAAGCTGATTTGTTTGTTTCTAAGACAGGTGAGTAAAATATTTAGTGGTCATCTTCTTCACCCCTCACCCAATTACTGATCATTTTGGAAAAAGGAGAGCGAGTACATTTAATGCCTGTGCTGGTACGTTTTCATGATAACATGAAAACAAACATTTAGAAAATGTGAATTTGTGTTTGGGGGAAGATAATTAATCCTGCAGTTGTGCTTCAAGTGGCTAAAACTGTACTTCACGTGGTTAAAATTTTGGAGTTTTACAAAAAATATATATTCTTTTAAAAAGATACATATCTAAGATAAATACTCTCAACTCCCTTAAAGTGGGTATCATGGAAAAGGTAAATTTTCAGGTGGCATTTAAACTAATAGACATGATGGCTTAACTACTACAGTAGGGAGAGCGTTCCATATATATTGGGTACATCATTCCTACTATTATTTACTAATATACTGGAAGAAGGGGACCATAGTAATCCTTGGATTATATATATTATTATACTTACCACTGAATTACAACAACTAAGATTTCTTTTTAAAATTTCCAATTACACATTTTATGTAAATAAATCTAATAAATCACATTTTAAAGATGGTATGTTTGTTTTACGGTGTAAACTGTTAGTAAAATTATATTATATATATATATATATATATATATATATATATATATATATAAAAATTATATTACCATGCAACTGGTCATTTCACAAAAGGTCTGATGTTGCCTAGGAATGACTTCCGTTACCATTATTCAGTTTCAAATTCCCTGTAAATTTCCATATAATAATTGCAAAAATGGGACCAGCTAAAGTAATCTTGGGGGGTTGGGGGGGGGGGAGACGACAATGAAGGATCAAGATTTTTATTTATCTACATATAATATCTAGAACCACAACTAGATTTTTTTGGCTTAGAAGAGGGAACTTTAATGACAAAACTGGGAAAGATTAGACAGACTGGGAGAAACATTATGGGGAAAGAATGAGAGAGGAAATAGATCACTTCAGTTTGGTGCCATCAACAACTTGTTTGTAGCAAACAGTGTTTCAGCATAGGTGATTCCATTAAAAAAAAAAAAAAAAGACATGGTACTTCAAAAAGCATGATCGAATTCATCTTAGTAAACCAACAAGCATACTAGACTGCACGGTGTATAGAAAGCCTTGACACAGAATCAGGACATCAGGCAATGATCCCTACGACTCAGGGCCAAGCTCAATACTCTAAAATTTGAACGGGGAAAATGTTTATTGTATCAAAACTCTGAAAAAATAAAAAAAGACACTATGGTGACCCTTCAGAACACCATCAGTGGCCGCTTTGCCCCTTCTTAGATCTAGAGGATGCAACAGCAGAACAATTCTTGGCATAAGTGAAAGATATCATGCATACCATGAGGAAGATGGTTTAAGGGATAAAGTTGTATCCAAAAGGGAAAGACTGGTTAACACCAGAGACTGAAAACTTATCAAGAAAAAAAAAAAAAAAAAAAAGGAAGTGTATCAAGAACATCTGAAAAGTGAAGATTGCACTGAGCAGAAAAACAGATACAGGCAGCTCATTAACCCAAAAAGAATGGTTAAAAAGGCTATGAAAGACTGGCTTGAGAGAAGGCAAAGAGCTTGAACAACACTTGAAAAAAATAAAATAAAAGTAATGCAAGATGGCTTTTTTAGAATGCCAGATTTCTACCAAAGAAGTTAACATCGGTAACAGGGAAGCAGAGCCTCCCTTGAACCCCACCTCAAACCCCGCTGCCAGTCCTTTACACTATTCTTCCTTCCAATTCATAGCGTAAGTATTTTCTGACTAAAACAAACAGACAAAAGAAAAAAGAGAAAGAGAGAGGGGGGGGATCTAAGTAAACTCAAAGAAAGGCAAAAGGTGGCTTGTCAGGCAGTCTTTCTAAATTCAGCTCTTTCAGTTTGGTTAATCAGGTTCTATCGTCACTTAGTGGAATCTACTTCCAATGTCTCCTTTTGAGATGTACTGCTTTGCAGCTGGTCCGTGCAGCAGGGAGGACTGCAACTGTTTCCCTCTTAGCTGACCTGTCTCTGTTTCAACAATGTCTGTGGTGGTGGATTTACTAAAGGTAGATCGTGCCAAACCAACCTGATCTCCTTC